>CM035425.1:42031795-42051795 GCA_020310875.1 Ceratopteris richardii
ATGTATCATCCTTGATTCCTTGAAGGGCCCTCCATGGGGTCATCTTCATGTCCTCAGGAGCCTCCTCAATTGAAAGGTCAACTTTCCTTCCCTTTCCCCTCAGATCAATTTGTGGGTCTGGCCTCGACTTTCGTTGCTTCTGGCCCTTGACCTCCTTGTGCTCCCACATTGTGAAGATTCTATCCTGAAGATCCCAGATCTCACCTGATCTGAATGCCAGTTGAAACCATGGGTCATATTTCCTCAAAGCATCTGACTTTCTATTCTCATCCAATGCAATTCCAACCTCAATAAGGCATTGCTTTCGTAGATTGGGATGTATTCTCCCAGCTTCCTTCACAAGACAATCTTCGTATTCATGGTGGAAGAACCGAATTCTCTCTATGGAGGACATTTTCTGCCTGTAGTCATTATCGTTGTTGTGATCCCAAGCAAGAAGCTTGGCTTCCTCAGTTGTAAGACCCGCATATATCTTACACTCTGCATACCTAAAGAAAAATGTAGTAGGGTGCTCCTTCACTAACTGTCTATGAGCCTCTGCAGAGTGTGAACCTCCAATCACATAATAAGTGTACTCCTCAAACAAATTCTCATTGAAATCATCCACACAGCTGCACTCATGCGGATCCACCATTACAAGGAATGGCACAACAGTAGCATGAGGATTAATTTTCATTTTCTTCTTAAGATTTTGGACATGCAAATTATGTGGCTCCCTGATCTCAAGGGGCCTCCTCCCTGTGACTGGATCCACTGGTGGCCTGTGGATAATATTAATAGGCAGGTGGAACAACTGCCCCTTCTTCACAATTTTTCTTCTAGCTATGTCCTCCCTCATCTTATTCTGCTCAGTGCCAAGCACACCAGATGCAAGCTCTCCACCAGGTGCAACAATAATGTCCCCAGAGCTAGAGCTTGAGTCAGAAAAATCCTCTTCTGCAATTATCTTCTTTTTCTTTTGGGGCTTTTTCTGCACACTCTGCTTACCCCTTGCCTTTACAGGGGTCGTCTTCTTGTGCTGTGTTGGCATGATATTGCCCTGTATCCATGGCATCAGGTCCTTGATGAAATTCACTGAGTCTCTGCATATCTGAGCTAGCTCCTCTGGAACACAGCACTCTGGGCACAAGAATTCCATCTTGCATATGACATTTCTTAATCCCTTGGATGTCTCCACCAAGAAAAGCAGGTTGTCAGAATCTTCATCTTCATAATCCAATTTGTAAACAAGGCCATACTGAAAACCTTGTGTTGTCGTGATCTTTCCTCTGCCATAGGCCCCTGCGAACACAAGGAGGACTGCATTCTTCTCTTCCACGTACTGAAGGCACCATTCGAGATTTGTCATGTCCCGAAGTGGACGATCTGTCTTCATGACCTCTGTCTCCCTCGACCTTTCCTTCATATTTGGATCCTCCACAGGAATTTTAATGCTACTCTGTCCACCTGAGGATATTCCTAGTGGGTTGCTGGCCTTCTCAGAGGATAATGGTGCAATAATTTTCTTTGCCTTTGCTTGGTGACCACTGCCTTTGTCACGTTGCTGGTCAGCAGAGCCCATGGTGACTCTGAGCTTCTTGATGGGCCTTTCATCCTTGTACTCCGCATCCCTGAAAGCAATTGGAAATATCAAGCAATAAGAAATATCAGCCCATGTCCATGCAAGGCATGGATTTTGAGCTTCAGGTCGATGCCAGGCATCGATGTTTAAGTGCATGTCGATGCCAGGCATCAACTTTGTGTGCAAGTCGATGCCAGGCATCGACTTGAAGGTGAAAGTCGATGCTAGGCATCGAGTTGGGGGTGCAAGAGTCGATGAATGGCATCCATTTTTGGGCCCAAGTCGATGCCTGGCATCGACTTTTGGGCCAAGTCGATGCCTGGCATCGACTTTTACCCTCAAGTCGATGCCTGGCATCGACTTGAACACAAAGTCGATGCCTGGCATCGACTTGGGCACAAAAGTCGATGCCAAGCATCGATTTGGGCCCAAAAGCCGATGCTAACCATCGATTTTGCACCCAAAAGTCGATGCCTGGCATCGACTTTCAGTGCATGATGATGCTGGCAAGTCGATGCTTGGCATCGTTTTTTGGGACCAAGTCGATGCCTGGCATCGACTTGGGGCTGCAAGTCGATGCCAGGCATCGACTTGCACCCACAAGTCGATGCCAGACATCGACTTGCAGGAGCAAGTCGATGCCAGGCATCGACTTGTGGGTGCAAGTCGATGCCAGGCATCGACTTGCACCCACAAGTCGATGCCTGGCATCGACTTGCTCCTGCAAGTCGATGCCTGGCATCGACTTGCAATCCTAAGTCGATGCCTGGCATCGACTTACACCTTAAAGTCGATGCCAGGCATCGACCTGTACATGCTTTGGATCCATATTTCTAGAGGCAAGAAAAATAAAGACCTAGAAATGAGAAATTTACACAGACATACAGAGGGAATCTTTTTGGAATCTTTTTTTTAGTTATGATTTTGTCTACCTCTTGGTACTTTTGCCAACATTCTTCTTCTCCATCAGGCTTGGCTTGCTGGTATGCTGACCTCTGTGCTCCATGGCTGTCTGTGCTCTGCTGCTCTCTCTTGCTCGTGGATTTTGAAAATGCGAATGATCTCCTCCTCTGGTATTTATAGGCAATTGGGTAACTTGAACCAGAAACTAACTGGATCTAACTGAATGAGTCCACTTGCTAACTAAATCTGTCAACTTATCTAACCAGGGAATAGCACCCACACAAATAGGCTATTTCAGAGCCACTTTAATGAAATATTCATAGACCCTTACAACTATTTATATACATTTGCATAGAAATTACATTTCAATGGCAAGAGTATGGTATGTCCATGAGGATGTCTCAACTCATGTAGAGATTTGTTTCTAAGAATCTCTTTCTTGGGAGAAAATCAAGTCAAAGTTGTGTTAAATGTGGGAGACTAATGACATCTTCATAGTATTACCCTCCACACTTTAGTTCATATTCACATTTATCTTGTAACTCACTGTTGAAATGGAAAATCACTATGAATAAACATTCTAGTACAGAACCTTGCAACTATTTATATACATTTGCATGGAAATTAAACTTCAATGGCAACAGTATGGTATATACATGAGGATTTCTAATCTCATGTAGATGTTTTTTCTTAGAGTCTGTTGCTTGGGAGAAAATTAGGTCTAAGTTGTGAGATTAATGACATCTTCATAGTGTTATCCTCCACACTTTAGTTCATATTCACATTTATCTTGTAACACATTGTTGAAATGGAAAATCAATGTATGAATATAATTTCTGTGTGCCTCTTTTACACATAATTCTTTTTCAATATACTTTCATCTACCTCTTTGATATCTAGCCAAGACCACAATAAAACCTAATCCTTGAAATCTTAACCAAATGTAAAATTTCTTCTTGTATAGTGTTCAATGGCATAGCATATTCCAGTTGGAACTCAACTTGGATATATTCCAGTTGTAAAATTTCTTCTTGTAAAATTTCATCCAAACAATTTTATTATATATTCCTATTGGAACACAACTTTGATATATTTTGATTCATTCACAATGCTTAGACTGAATGACTCATATGAAGTTAGAAATCAACTGTGTTTTTGAATCAAAAGTGAATCAAATCTTTGGTTCCCTTATTAGTGTATATTTGAGTAATTAAGTGATTTGATGTAATTTGATGTTTTATGTTATTTAATGTACTTTAATAAGCTTTTGATTTCATATCTTCTTGATGTGACATTTGATGTGATATCTTCACTTGATCTCGGATTTCTACTTATTTAAAAAGGTCATTCATCTTCAGTCTTCTGTGAACTCAGTGAAGATGAGCTCAATCTTTTCAGTGGATGCTTGGGCATCAGCTTCCTCTGCTCGTATTGATTCATTGTTCTCAGTTGAGCCTTTCCAGAGAAGTGATGATCCCTATGATTTAGAACGTGCTGATGATTCCATGTTTTCTGTTGAGTCATTTAAGTTATCCAATTCACAGTGCAATGCTGCTCATACAAATGCACCTCTTGATCTCCCATCTGATCCAACCATTGATCTCCCTTCTGACTCAAGTGCATGTGGAGCAACGAAAAAGCAAAGCAAGCTCAATCTACGATTTAAAAGAAGGTCTCGTGAAGTAAGTCGAAAAAGATTTAAATTTCTTACTTCAGATAGACAGATTGCATTGGATATTGTGAAGCATTGTTGTGGTTTGAAATGCTTGTATAATTTAGGGATGAAGAAACTAAAGCACATAAGAGAAAAATTCCTCCATTTAGATAGTGAAAGGCAAGATATATACCTTGTTTCTTGCATGCAAATGATTGAGGATAACATGTCAGTAACGCGTGTTGGTTTTGAATATTTCTTTACTCAAGGGATGCCATGCTGTAGGGCTGCATTTAAAATTGCAATGGGTGTAGGAAATTTTAGAATACATAGGGTTCAACAAGGGTTTTTGAATGGGGATCTCATTTTGGATACGTTCCATGGTGGGACCAAAGGATCTGTTGGACGTCATGCAATGAATTGGATGATGAACTATTTTAGCTTGCATTGTGAAGTTATGCCTACAACTGGAAGGTTGCACTTGTCAGATAACTTTACTCGTCGAGAGGTATTTCAAATATATAGAGAAGACATGGAAAATAGAAATGAGAAGTATGTGTTGTATCGTCACTTTACTCGATTATGGAAGGAGGAGTTTAACAATGTTTCTATTCCTCGTAAAGTTAGAATGGGTGAATGTTCAGTTTGTGCCACTTTGAAAAACATGGCAAAAGGGGCTACAACACCCCAGGAAAAGCATAATTTTAAAAACCTTCTTAACAACCATCGTGACAGTCAAGCATTAGAGAGAAAGAAAGCAATTCATCATCGAAGTAAGGCACTCAGAAATCCGGAGCGTTATATGTGTTTGTTGATCGATGGTATGGATCAAAAAAAAACTTGTTTGCCACATTTTTATCGCATCCCTAAGGACATTGGAGATGAAGTCCTTGTGCAAATGCATTTGGTTGGCGCTTTGGTATACAATGGAACTGTAATGTCCAAGGTTTTCTTCACATATCCGAATGTGCATAATGATCCAAACCTTACAGTTACTGTCATTCATCGTGTTTTGCAATCATGGAAGGGTCTTTTGCCACCAACTCTATATTTGCAACTAGATAATACTCCAAGAGAGAATAAAAATTCTACAGTCTTTGGATATTTAAGCATGCTTGTTGAAAAACAGGTATTTCAGAAGGTTAAGGTAAATTTTCTTCTGGTTGGCCACACTCATGATCACATTGATCAAATGTTCAGTACTTTCTCTAAGAAGTTGGCACGTAACAATGCTTTTACTCTTCCGATTTTATCTGAGCTGATTTCAGAAGCATATACTCCAAAACCAGAAGTTCAACACCTCACACAGATTTATGACTTTAAGCACTTTTGCTCAATGGGCCTTGATAACAGTGCTAAGGTTTTGGCTCCATTGCACAATATTAGTTTCAACCATGTATTCTTGATGAGGAGGGTTGATGAAATAACCCTTTTATTTGCAAAGCAGTATTCATCTTCTCTTGGGTGGGAGCCTACAGAGGGATGCAGATTCTTATTGCAGGTGCCTAATTTGTCTACTGTAACAGTGTATGGTGCAAAACAATCACCATATGAAGATAAAAACAATACAGAAAGATGTGGAAGTGTGGTTGATCAAAGTAAAAGCTGGATGCATGCACTCATTGAAAAGAAGAGACATATTGAGCGTGCAAAAAAATATGTTGGAGATCAAGATGTATCTTGGTGGGAGGACTTTTTCAATCATCAAGAAGAGATTATACAGTATACAATTGCAGGTCACTGGCCAGTTGATGTTCCATTCACATGGGATTTTTGTACACAAAGATCCGTGAATGTGGCCCAAGCATGTAATGCAGATGCACTTCAAAGTTTTATACATCCACCAGAAAGAAATATTTATGTAGGCCCAAGGATGACAAAACAGGCAGAAGCAAGATGGCAAGGAAATTTAATAGAGATAAATGTTGGAACGCTTATTGCAGTACTTGCTGATGGTGATGAGGCTACCAGACCATTTTGGATTGCAAAGGTTTTAGAGATAACTAAAGATATTGATCAGAGAAGAATAGAGGCTTTGGTGGTGCATTGGTATTACACTAAAAGTAGTAATGCATTCACAAGTAAATTTAACTTAGAAATGGTGTGTGATGCTAAACGAACAGGTTCAAAAAGGAAAAAGAATATTCGAAGCACATCCACTCTTAAAATGGATGATGTAGATATTCTTGTTTATGATTTTTCCTTGACAAAAACTGGTCACTTGAGGAAAGCAACCATCAACATGATAAAACAAAAGCTTCCAGATGTATGTGGTACAGGAAATCATAGGAAAACAAGAAGAGTTGTGCATGATCCTGCAGAATTTGGTATGTACGTGGATGAAGATAGAGCTCTTGTGGATATAGAAGAAGAAGAAGAGAGCTCTCAACAGTATGAGACTGAATCAAGTGCATCAGATGATGAGGGTGTAGACATAGATCGACAAAGTTGTGAGTTGCATTGAAGCTCTCAGACATTTTTAGTGCTTATGTAAATGCCTCAAAGTAGTTTGGTTAATGAAACCATGTTTTGTAGCAATTTTGAATAACAATCAGATATCCACCCATTAAAGATATGTCTAAAATGTTATTTTTGTGTAAAAACTATTGACTTCTACATTCTTATATATATTTTAGACATGTCAATGTCTTAGCATATAGATTTTGGACATGTCAATGTCTTATCATATACATTTTGGGACACGTCAATGCCTAATATAGTGAAATTTTGACTACATTTTGAGCTCATTTTTTTTTGAGAAAATGACAAAAAACGTCAAAAATTACTTGTTTTCACCTCATTTTTGTAATATATGTATACTGGTGTAAAGGAATTCCAAAAATGAGGTGAAAACATGTAATTTTTGACGTAAGTGTTCTCTTTTTACGACATAGTTCTCGTTTGTTACGACTCGCTGTTCTATCTGTTAGCTTAGAAAATGGTTGGTTTTTATGCACTAATGTGGTTCTATTTGGCAGGAAAATGCGTTTGATTTCAGGTACTTGAAGAGTGATTCGATGATTGATGGGAATTATTCGGGGACTTTCCAAAGAAAGCATGGATAAAAACATGGGTAGAATCGAAAGTACTATGGAACCTAAGTCTCGGGTTGAGAGAGAATGGCTTGCCATAAGTCTCGAAGGCACATGTTCATTTCCATTTTTTGTGCATACACGTGTGTGAGAGAGATGGTTTTATCTTATCTCTATCTCCACCTTGATGTGTGGACGGCGTTCGTTTTTTGACGAGGGAAGACACACTTTGTGCGTGGGGTGTGTTGTCTACTTTTTTGGATATGTGCAAATTTGCCCGTGTGGCCCTCTGGGTTTTTTTTGGGTGTGAGCAGGCAACGAGGAGGAGGGTGAGGGAAGGACAACGGGGAGTTCTCTTCTGCTTTGCATTTCCTCGAGGGGAAGTTTCGGCAGCTGCAGGCTCTCGCTCTGGACAAGAGGAGAAGGGGGAATCCGACGAGAAAGTCAGGAGGGCTGATTTGGCTGAGGAGCAGAGAAGAGAACAGGCTGCTATGTAAGGTACCAAGGGAAAGCATGAAAAGAGCTTCGCTCTTGGCGGATTCAAGAGGACTATGAAAAGACCAGGTTCAGAAGGATTTTTCGTGTCGGAAGATGTTCATTGCTTCCTCGGGGGAGTGAAAGAGTGATGGAACGTTGCATGGTTGAGGAATGGAGAGTCAAAAGCGGTTACGGCCCTGATAGGACAAGAGAGAAAAGGGACAACGTTACTGTGAAAGCTTTAGTGGAGTATGATGTGCCTTGTTCTTTGTTTAATTGGATGAATTCTATTCGCTGCTGAAAATATACATGAACCAAATTCGCAAAGGAGATGGATGGAGATCTGATGATGTGACCTCACATATTGGACAAGCTAGCTTCGGCTCGGCTTCAATAGAGGAAGACATGCTTTGCGCTCAACTGTACATGCCATCTCAAGTGCAGTTGCACTAATTCACAAGCATATCTAGAAAAGGAAACAGCAGAAGGAGGAATTTTCTTCCACAAATAAAGAAGCGCTTGAACTGAATGTGCATGAGGCAGGTTCAGAATGCATATATATTTGATGAGGGATTATGGATAGCAGAACTTGGTCTTATTCTCTCTTACGTGTATGAAACAATGTCAGACCTTTTTCTGCTACAAGAAGAATGTTTGTTTGTTATGTGAGAACTAATGATAAAGGGAAGATGGACAGTACGTTCCTTTGAGAGGTGCAACCTGCCAGCATGTGCAATGTCATTGACAAACGACACATTACTGTCGTGGATGGGAATGCTCCTACATATTCTGTTGCAATGCATTAGTGGCAGCCACATAATCCAAACAGTCATGGTCTACTCTTTCACTTGACAAAGACAACTTATTTGTTAAGCACTACTCTGGAAAAGCATAAACAACTAGTGCCTCTTGGGTTTCCCGATATACGGTACAAAATTCCATATTTCTTTATCTTCAATTGTGATGTTGTTATATGCTTTATGGTTGTGACATGATGTATGGAATCAATTTATAATAATCAGAATGAGTTGTTAAGAGATATATGTAACCTGTAAAAAGCAAAATTTTGTTTACTGCATTGAATGTTTAAAACAGAAGGTATCTTCTAGTTGAGCGCACTTATGTTGCATGCCCTTGGTGTAAATGCTTGATTATATGTGAGAAGCTTTCATCGTTTGGCTATTCATACGATACAAGGGTGGGAATGCGAAAGTGAGGTGTCATGAGCATTTGTTTCTAGATTGGAAAAGAAATCTTTTAAGGCATGCTACTATGTGTCTAAGACATTAGAACTATACCTGCATTGGTGCAACAAAAGCTTCTGACAAGATTGAATCTGACGATGTTCTGAATGTGTAAATACTTCAATGTTTCCCTGAACAGAGATCAAAAGAATTGGCGTTGTTGTGTACATGAAAACACAAAAATCGGTCTTAACATTCATCAGTGTGGATTGTTGATTTTACCTCTCTTCATCTTGTGCAACGCTATCAAATGTGATAATTTCCAGTGGCCAAGGAGGTTCTAGATTTAATTGTCATCATGATCTCGTGACCAGAGATCACCATACTTAATCTGCGCTTTTGCTGAAGCATTATGTTCAGTCATGTTGCATATAACTTATATATACGGGTGCGGATAAAAGAATGTTAGATGACTGGTTTCAATTGAAAATGATGTTTTCGCGTTATATGCAAGATGAATTTCACTTGAAAAATAAAACTTGTGATTTTAATGAACATCACATCTTTAGCCAAAGTATGTTCTGTGATCAATTCCAAAGTTGCAGGTAAGTAAGATTCAATCTCTTATCGCAGAAATAGCTCGAACATAATTCATTATAAAATCATAAACTTTCCATGAATCGTGGGACTCTATGATGAAGAGTTTTAGAAATTGGTCCCATAAATCTGCAACTAACAAAGAATATTTTCCATTGATTGGGAGAGTAAGAGTGAGAGTAGAATAAGAGTGAGAAAGATATTGTGTGCGTGTGTAAATAAACAAGAAAAAGGAGATAAAAAGAGAGTGTTAGTAAGACAGTGGGCATGTGGATGCATGTGGGGTGCGTAGAGTTGCTAGGTGTGTGAGAGAACAGTCAGATATATATGTGCGTGCGTGGTGGGTGTAAGGGTACATGTGTGTAAGAGAGTGAAATGAAGCGTAAGAGTGTGTGTATGTGAACATGTGTGTGCAAAAGTGAGTGAGTAGTGAGACAAAGGATAACCGAGTATCGGGGTGTGTATGCGAGAAAGGAAAAGAGAGTGTAGAGGTATGCTCGAGAAGGAGAAAGAAGTGGGGGAGAGCAAGTGACAGAGAGAGCGAGGAACTAAGTGGATTCGAAAGGTGTGAGAAAGGAGAGAGGGAGGTCACGAAAGGTAAACACTAGAGTTGGATATCCATTTGTGCATATATTCCACATCTACTCCACCAATACATTGGAGCTAAATTGTGGACTTAGGGCGATCAAATCTAACCTAGCATCACAAAGTTTGGGCAAAATATCATTGAGCGTATTGTGCTTTCCCTTGGACTAAGAGGCTAATCATTTTTGGTGCGTCTGCCAGGAAGCATATGAACTAGTACATATACAAAGGAAGAATTCCTAGAGGGATAATTATGGGTTCCAGGTAATCCAATTGGACCGATTCTGAGGGGTTTGAACAAAATAAAGCCTCGTATAATCACTTTTTGCTTGGGCTAGAAGCCAATCATTTTGGTGCGTCTGCCGTGAATAGCTTGGCACGTCTCTATAAGAGAGTGCCATAGGTTCGCCTAGCGCCACACGTTGGCCGAGCTTGCGGACCCCAAGATCTAGTACATGAGCGAGGGGAGCTCATCGTCAGGAGCAACACAAACTCAAAGAGAGGAACGTGCTCAGAGAAGAGCCCTTGAAAGAGAAAGGAGAAGGTGGGAACCGCCAGGTGAGTGGACCTCGATTGGCTCGAAGAAATCAGTCAAAAACGTGTACTCCCGTAGGAGAGTCGCGAATCAAGTGCGGAAGTTTGAAGGAGGGATCCTGAGGCCGTGTGCACTAAATTTTTGGGATCGAAGTGATATTGATATCACACCTATGTTTGAAATGGCTCAGCGGATTTTGGTTCACTTGGGGGACTTCACCAAGTTTTCAGGTACTTGGGACGAAGATCCGGATAGTTTTATCCAACTGTTTGAGGTTACTTGTGAGGCCAATGATGAAGTTGACCAGGATCAAAGGTTGAGAATTTTTCCGGCTATTCTCCGTGATGAGGCAGCCAATTGGTATGGGAATGTGACACCACAAGAGCGTGGAACTTATCAAATGCTCAAGGAAGCCTTCTTGGCAAAGTTTCGACGACAAGGCTTCCAAGATAGATTGGCCCAACAAATGGATTATTTGCGACCGGGAGTCAATGAGAGCATCAATAACTATATTCAGAGAATGCAAACGTTGGTAAGAAAGATGGGCACAAATGCCCCGAACGATGAGACATTGAAGAGAAGATTCATTTCGGGATTGAGAGATCCTACGGCACAGCAGCATATCCGTCTGACAAGACCTGCAACTTTAATGGATGCTAAGGAACAAGCAAGGCTTTGGGAGGAAGTACAATTATGCCAACAAAGGAAGATGGAACTCTTATACGAGCCTATGGGAGGCCCAGGAAACATACCAATGAAAGATCTGGGCCAAGGTAGTCCCGAATTGACAACTCCAGCTTTTGTAGCTGCCACTAGCACGCCAGGGGAGGTAAAGCCTGCGCTAACTGAAGAACGAATATTAGAGTTGGTCACACAAGCTATAAAAGCTGCCACAATGACTTAGGAAACATACACAGTAAAACCAGAGGTAACTACAAACCCCAACCAAGTGTTTAGATCGAATACATGGTGTGGAAAGTGCCATGGTTACGGCCATTTAGCTTCAGAATGCCCTAGAGTCTCAAGAGTATTCACAGATAGATCACCACCTAGAATGCGTTGCACTTTTTGTGGAAGAACAAATCACACGGAGGACCGATGTTACAACAAGAGAGCCTATGAAGAGAGGAGTATGAAATCAGGAGATACAAGAGAAAGACCTTACACGGGATTGCCCGCTCAAAGTGTCCCACCTACATCTCGTTGGGAAAACAGACCGACATATGGATATGGTGCTCAGGGTCAAGGAGGAGACTATCCAAGAGGAGTCGCACGTGATCAAAAGAGAGATGGTCCAATCCAATGCTGGAGATGCCATGGCTTTGGCCATACTCAATCTAGATGTCCAAACGAAAAGAAACCAATTGATTATACCCCACTATGTAGGTACTGTAGTGGGGAGGGCCACTTTGATGAAGATTTTCCAAAACGAAGAGCTGCCCCCGGCAAGGAAAAAGGACCAGTAGGGTCCTCGAATTATGTTGATACTCAGATGCATTCCACATCGAGAGCTCAAGAGCACGTTCCTACAATCGGAGTAGTGTTCAAGACACCGAACCCTCAAGAAGGCTCTAGCTCGTCAATGCACTTTGTGGATGCTTACGAGGCCAAGAAACCACACAAAGATCCAACTGTGGCAGTAGTCACAAGGACTCAAGAGTATTCGAAGAAGAATCCAAGAGGCGAAGGTGAAGAAGGGAGTCAAGAGAAGATCGTTGAGCGTGAAGAGGTAGAAAACCAAGTTGGAGGATTTGCTGAGCAGCAAGAGCTTGAGGATGGGGAAGAGATTGAGATTCTTCCACCAGTGACCAAGGAGTTTGTGCCAGGCATAGCACCATTCCCCGAAAGATTAAGGGCTCCAAGGTGTAGGAAGGAAAGACAAAGTTTGGAGGAAGTGGATATTGTAAAGTTGCTCGCTGACACGGAAGTCACGCTAGACATTGGCACATTGCTAAAATGTTCACCTGCTTATAGGAAAAAATTCTACAACGAATATATTAAGAAGCCGAGGAAAGCTCGAGATAAAAATAGATAAGATAAAGATGTCCAAGGAATCATTCAAAGTATTACGATGCAAATCGACTCGAATGCTCCAGCTGTGACGGTCGAGATTAAAGGATATGCAGTCCCCGGTGCTCAGTTAGATAGTGGAGCCGTAGTCAACTTAATGACTGAGTTCATGATGAAAGCTTTGGGCCTCAACCACATGGAAGAAACGCCGATGTCCTTGAGAATGGCAGATCAAACACAAGTGAAGCCTGCGGGCCTTTTGAAGAATGTAAGCATAGTTGTGGGTGGTCTAGAGTTTAAGGTTGATTATCTGATAGTAAGACCGAGGACCTCAGAGGCTACTTTCTCGATCCTACTTGGACGGCCATGGCTGGTGCAAGCCGAATGTGTGCATGACTGGTGCACAGGTTTTATTTCAATAGGGCCGAAGTCTGATCGGATTCAAATACAAGTATCCCCACCCTCGAGCAACAAGAAGAAGACAATAATAGTCGACGAGATGGAAAAGAAGGAAAAGGAGAAAGCAAGGCAAGAGATTGTACGAGCTAGGTTTTCCTTGAACACGGACACCTACAAGAATCTGCTTCAAGACGGGTTCAACTTGCAGCTCTTTAAGAATCAAGACACGAAGATGGGAGAGTATCAAAATCCATTGCTCTATAACGACGATTCCGATCACGAATTGCTAGGATGGTTGACACATACAAGAGAATTTGAGTGCTACATGTTAAGTATAGACGCAAGTAAAAACAAAACTACTCAATCCCGGAAAAAGGGAGCTTCAAAAGAAGAGCTGAAATTGGAGTTAGCTCCAACAATGGAAATGCAACAGTTGAGAGAAAGAGTTAGAATGCTAGAAGTAGAGCTTCTAAGGAGAGGTCGAGAATTGGAAAAGGAAGCAAAGAGTAAGACTAAAGTGTCGGAAGCCATTGCAAAAGCTGAATTAAAGAAATTAGGTTCAATCAAAACAGAACAAAATAATGATTTACTAGCCAACCATGCACGCGTGATCGGAGAGCACATTCCAATCACAACTTTATCAAGGAATAAGGAATATTCGTGAGAAGCTCACGTGAAAAAATGGGAAGTTTTTCCAGAAAAGTTCTTGAGTGTGGGGTCAGAGCTACCAGATGGAGTACGAGATTGTATTAAAATGACACTCAAAAATTTCGGCAAGGCCTTTGCATGGTCATACAGTGATCTGAGAGGAATTGATCCCCGAATTTGCCAACATTATATAGACTTGGAAGAAGGTACCCGACCAATATGTCAACGACTTAGGCGGACAAATCCAGTCTATTCGGAATTGATCAAGTCGGAATTGACCAAATTATTGGAAGCAGGATTCATATATCCCATCGCATCTAGCGAATGGGTATCACCAATTGTAGTGGTTCCGAAGAAAAATAAGAAAATCCGTATTTGCATAGATTATCGAAAGTTGAACGAGCGCACAAAGAAGGATCACTTCCCCTTGCCGTTTACTGATCAAATCTTGGACAGAGTGGCTGGCCATAAATTGTACTCATTTTTGGATGGTTTCAGTGGGTACAACCAGATCCAAATCCATGAAGAGGATCAATCAAAAACTACTTTCACCACAGAATGGGGCACATACGCATATCGTGTGATGCCATTTGGATTATGCAATGCACTGGCCACATTCCAGAGGGCAATGATAGCTGCATATCAAGACTATTTGCAGGATTGGATGGAGATATACCTCGATGATTTTGCAATCAGAGGCAATGATGGAAACATGATGGAGAGGATCGAAGCGATTTTAAGAAGAAGCATTGAAAAAGGCATCGCATTAAATCCTGAAAAGTGTACATTTGGAGTACGAAGAGGATTGCTTCTGGGACATGTTATTTCCAAAAAAGGAATCGCGGTCGACGAGGATAAAGTAGAAAAAATTGGACAACTTCCACCGCCTCAAAACTTGCGGCAACTCAGAGGATTCTTGGGGCATGCGAATTATTATCGACGTTTTATATTAAATTTTGCATCCTTAGCGGCACCACTGACGAATCTTTTGAGGAAGGACCAACAATACCAATGGACTGGAGAGTGTCAAGTTGCATTCGACTCGATCAAAGAGAGATTGATAAATGCACCGATTTTGGTAGCACCCGACTGGACGAGAGAATTCCATGTGCATACCGACGCTTCTCATACTGCGGTTGGAGCAGTACTATGCCAAGCCGATGAAAAGAAGTTGGACCACCCTATTTATTATGCAAGTCGCAATTTGAATAGCACTGAGAGGAACTACACGACTACAGAGAAGGAATGCCTCTCGATGATCTTTGCGGTGAACAAGTATCGGCATTACCTGATGGGAAAGCATTTCACGTTTTATGTGGATCATGAAGCCCTAAAGTACATCATTAATAAACCCGAGCTATCACGGCGATTGATGAGGTGGATGCTACTCCTCCAAGAATTTAAGTTCACAGTGGTAACCAAACCAGGCAAAGCACATATATTGGTTGACCATTTATCTCGAATTGTTAATGAGGAGCCAATCTCTGGTGTGCCCGATGATGCTCCTGATGGGCATCTATTCCAGGTTGATGCTAAAGTACCTTGGTATGCCGACTTGGTGAACTTCTTATGCACCACTAAATATCCGCCAGGAGCAAGCAAGAGAGAGAAGCAAAAACTATTAGCATTGGCAAAGCACCATAGCATTATTGGGGGGCAACTCTATCGATATTTTGTTCATGAGAGCATTTATCGGAGGTGTCTCGAGGAAGAAGAAGCAAACCTAGTGTTGAGGGCTTTGCATGACGAACCTTGCGGTGGGCATTTTGCTGGTGAATTGACGGCAAGAAAGATTTTATTGGCTGGGTATTGGTGGCCAACGCTGTTCAAAGACTCGCACACATACTGTAAGAAATGCGACAGATGCCAAAGAATGGGAAAACCAACATTAGCACATGCTGCTCCTCTCACGCCGGTGCTCGCTCTTAAGCCCTTTGAGAAGTGGGGAATTGATTTTGTGGGGCCTATTGATCCCCCCTCACGTCGAAGATCAAATAGGTATATCTTGGTTTGTACTGACTATGTTACCAAGTGGGTAGAAGCCAAAGCTCTGAAGACTGACCGAGCTGTTGATGTTGCTAAATTTTTGTACGAACAAATCATCACCCGATTCGGATGCCCGTTGGAAATAGTAAGTGATAGAGGAACCCATTTCGTCAACGAACTGATCGAAGAATTAATGGAATTATATAAGATCAAACATAGAAAAAGCACTCCATATTACCCGAGGGCAAATGGACAAGTGGAGGTCACCAACAAGGTGCTGGAACAGATTCTGACAAAGACAGTAGCTGTGCATAGGAGAGACTGGGATGAGAGACTTTTGGAAGCTTTGTGGGCGTATAGAACATCCTACCGAGTGACGACTAACAGCACTCCGTTCTCTCTAGTATATGGTGAGGAAGCCATCTTCCCCATCGAAAAAGAAGTGCCGACATTAAGAGTGGCCATCGAGGCCAGGCTGGGAGAAGAAGAATCATTGAAGGAAAGGTACATACAACTGGTCAAGCTGGAAGAAAAGAGACTCATCGCACAGCAAAGTTTGGAAGCTATTCAGAAGAGACGTAAGGAGAAGCATGATAAGAATCTCAAGACCTATGTGATTCAAGAAGGGGATTTGGTGCTAGTTTATGATAGTAAATATTATAAATTCCCGGGGAAGTTACAGACAAGATGGGCAGGACCGTTTAAGGTGGTGGAACTCAATTCCAATGGTTCCATGCAAATTCAAGATTTAGGAGAAGAATGTGCTCCCGTGAAGGTTAACGCGCTTAGAGTTAAACCATATTTCAAGTGATATTAGGACGGGAGAAGCCAGACTAGATCCAAACGGAATGACGAAGTAGACTCCTTGTACATACATGTATAGTTATATATATATATGTATGCGCATATGTTAGTTATAATTTTTGTTGTCATAAATATTATCCTGTGCTAGCTCAAGAATTTTGGACTTCTAATATTTTTTGTGTTATGCAGAGACTGTTAGGAGCTAAGTAACAAAATGGCAGATCAAATAACGCAACTCTACTTGTACGAGCTAAGGATATATTTCTCGGACCAAACATTCGCCCGCATGGACATAGATGTCGACGACTTTGAGACGGAATACGATGTTGAGGAAGCGCATTGGCTGGTATGCTTTATAAACCAGGGTTTGGCTGTTGCGTTTTACATTGAGTGTTTTGAGGAATACCTGACTCGACATGTAGGATGGGCGGGAGATCAATATTACTATTTCGATCCTTCTAGGGAAATGCCTAACGAAGAAAACGATATCACTTGGGCTTGGGCAGATGTGTTAACGATAGGAAGTGATGACGGAGCTCCTAAAGTTGAGCCTGACTCGCCCTAGGGAAGTCGTTGGGATGCGGGTACGATGAGAGGCTACATGAGACATCCCGGGGACCCACATTCTAGATCGTCTAAGGATAGGTACAGGAGGGACTAAGGCATAGCCGGCTGTAGTTACCTAGTGAAAAGTCAAATCGATGAATACATATGTAGTGTCTGTAATTGAGAGAATGGAGTTAAGAGGTGGTTGATCTGTCAAAGGCTATAGTGTATATGTTTGCATGTACGTGTGGGAACAGTGGGAAAAATCCCTTTCTTCCTCTCCCTAATTCTCAGGTGTGGGACGACGATGGGGATTCTTTGCGAGTGTCTAGTCATGGAATAATTGTACATAGCGAATGATAGATGCAATAATGGGGTATGCATTTTGGGTATGTTGCATCTCCGATTGAATTCATTTCAGTTGTTGTTGTTTATTTCGGTATTTTCGTTTCTGTTTTTCGCAATGACAATGCATGTGTAATTCATGGAAAGGTGTGCATGTGTTATTTTGATTGAGATCATTTTTCATAATGGAATGTATGAGCAAATTGATGCATGGCTGAAATGGAATTGCATATATGTGCATGTTTTCGGATCATTTTGGAAGTGACTGATTTGTATGTACTCATGAGTGATTTTTTTTAGCACTAATAGCTTCAATGAGTGCAAGTCCACTTGGAATAATGGCTCAATGGAAAGGTATGCAAGCTTGTTGTACACTGATATTTTCATGGCTGTTTTGATTAGATTGCAGCGAGAGTGGCTTGTCGAGGACGACTTCGCAAATAAGAAGAGGGGAGTATGTTAGCTCAGAAAATGATTGGTTTTTATGCACTAATGTGGTTCTATTTGGCAGGAAAATGCGTTTGATTTCAGGTACTTGAAGAGTGATTCGATGATTGATGGGAATTATTTGGGGACTTTCCAAAGAAAGCATGGATCAAAACATGGGTAGAATCGAAAGTACTATGGAACCCAAGTCTCGGGTTGAGAGAGAATGGCTTGCCATAAGTCTCGAAGGCACATGTTCATTTCCATTTTTTGTGCATACACGTGTGTGAGAGAGATGGTTTTATCTTATCTCTATCTCCACCTTGATGTGTGGACGGCGTTCGTTTTTTGACGAGGGAAGACACACTTTGTGCGTGGGGTGTGTTGTCTACTTTTTTGGATATGTGCAAATTTGCCCGTGTGGCCCTCTGGGTTTTTTTTGGGTGTGAGCAGGCAACGAGGAGGAGGGTGAGGGAAGGACAACGGGGAGTTCTCTTCTGCTTTGCATTTCCTCGAGGGGGAGTTTTGGCAGCTGCAAGCTCTCGCTCTGGACAAGAGGAGAAGGGGGAATCCGACGAGAAAGTCAAGAGGGCTGATTTGGCTGAGAAGCAGAGAAGAGAACATGCTGCTATGTAAGGTACAAAGGGAAAGCATGAAAAGAGCTTCGCTCTTGGCGGATTCAAGAGGACTATGAAAAGACCAGGTTCAGAAGGATTTTTCGTGTCGGAAGATGTTCATTGCTTCCTCGGGGGAGTGAAAGAGTGATGGAACGTCGCATGGTTGAGGAATGGAGAGTCAAAAGCGGTTACGGCCCTGATAGGACAAGAGAGAAAAGGGACAACGTTACTGTGAAAGCTTTAGTCGAGAATGATGTGCCTTGTTCTTTGTTTAATTAGATGAATTCTATTCGCTGTTGAAAATATACACGAACCAAATTCGCAAAGGAGATGGATGGAGATCTGATGATGTGACCTCACATATTGGACAAGCTAGCTTCGGCTCGGCTTCAATATGGGAAGACAGGCTTTGCGCTCAACTGTACATGCCATCTCAAGTGCAGTTGCACTAATTCACAAGCATATCTAGAAACGGAAACAGTAGAAGGAGGAATTTTCTTCCACAGATAAAGAAGCGCTTGAACTGAATGTGCATGAGGCAGGTTCAGAATGCATATATATTTGATGAGGGATTATGGATAGCAGAACTTGGTCTTATTCTCTCTTACGTGTATGAAACGATGTCAGACCTTTTTCCGCTACAAGAAGAATGTTTGTTTGTTATGTGAGAACTAATGATAAAGGGAAGATGGACAGTACGTTCCTTTGAGAGGTGCAACCTGCCAGCATGTGCAATGTCAGTGACAAACGACACATTACTGTCGTGGATGGGAATGCTCGTACATGTTCTGTTGCAACGCATTAGTGGCAACCACATAATCCAAACAGTCATGGTCTACTCTTTCACTTGACAAAGACAACTTATTTGTTAAGCACTACTCTGGAAAAGCATAAACAACTAGTGCCTCTTGGGTTTCCCGATATACGGTACAAAATTCCATATTTCTTTATCTTCAATTGTGATGTTGTTATATGCTTTATGGTTGTGACATGACGTATGGAATCGATTTATAATAATCAGAATGACTTGTTAAGAGATATATGTAACCTGTAAAAAGCGAAATTTTGTTTACTGCATTGAATGTTTAAAACAGAAGGTATCTTCTAGTTGAGCGCACTTATGTTGCATGCCCTTGGTGTAAATGCTTGATTATATGTGAGAAGCATTCATCGTTTGGCTATTCATACGATACAAGGGTGGGAATCCGAAAGTGAGGTGTCATGAGCATTTATTTCTAGATTGGAAAAGAAATCTTTTAAGGCATGCTACTATGTGTCTAAGACATTAGAACTATACCTGCATTGGTGCAACAAAAGCTTTTGACAAGATTGAATCTGACGATATTATGAATGTGTAAATACTTCAATGTTTCCCTAAACAGAGATCAAAAGAATTGGCGTTGTTGTGTACATGAAAACACAAAAATCGGTCTTAACATTCATCAGTGTGGATTGTTGATTTTACCTCTCTTCCTCTTGTGCAGCGCTATCAAATGTGATAATTACCAGTGGCCAAGGAGGTTCTAGATTTAATTGTCATCATGATCTCGTGACCAGAGATCACCATACTTAATCTGCGCTTTTGCTGAAGCATTATGTTCAGTCATGTTGCATATAACTTATATATACGGGTGCGGATAAAAGAATGTTAGATGACTGGTTTCAATTGAAAATGATGTTTTCGCGTTATA
>CM035425.1:42061795-42154295 GCA_020310875.1 Ceratopteris richardii
TCAAATATGTTGTAGTTGTTCAATAATTCAAGGAAAATGAATAGTGCTTTTTGAGTATCTATGTTAGAACACAAAAGTCTTTATATGCTTCTCAGTACAGTTAAAAGAGGAACTGAGAAATGTATGAATGCCACTATTCATGCATAGAGGGTAGACAAGGAGCATAGGCTTACACATTGAATCACATGAACAAACTTCTATGCTCTGAAGGTTGATGACGAAAAGTGATTTGGAAGTCAAGGTAAGCATGTTCTAAAATAGATAAATACACAACACATTTCTAACAACAGTTCCTAAAACATCACAAGCAAATGAGTCTGAAAGGAAATGCAAATTCCTTGATGTTTTAGTGTTTATGATGAAGAAAAAAGAAGTTCTAGTGTGCCTAAAAGAAGTCGGAACCTTTGATAGATAGAGTCCGGAAGTGCATCAATTTCCTAATTTTTTCTAAGAAACGTATATTTTTTTAGTCCACTCCTATCTGGATTTTAACACTATCATTTAGTTGATGAAAAATAATAAAGTTGTAATTTTATTATAGTTCTTATAGCATTGAGAGATGATGATTTCTTGAAATTTAGATTTTACGCTCTATTAAGATTGGAAAAGTCTTACCAATGCCTAATAAAAGGTTAGCATTTGGACATACTACTAAAGTCCAAATTTCTTTAGGTTCACATTTTGCATAAATGCAAAATATTAACATATATTTTATGTCAAAAAGGCTTTGATCTCTTACCAGAGACTATCGAGATGCACAAATCTTATTATCCTAGGAACATAATGTATAATTTGGAATTTCATACCTATAATATACCACATGTTTTTGTTTATGATAGAAAATTGAAGTTATTTGGGTGCATGATTATTTCATAGTGCAAAGAATATAAATTCAGTTTATGTATGAAAATCATGGAAGGATTAGAAACCATAAACTATATTTCAACGTCTCACTTTTAGTTGGTGTATCTTAACTACATGAAATTCAAAATAAATAGTTGTTTGTGGTGTCAATTTGTTGTATAAGGAAATCAAATTGAACTAACACTTAGATTCTGAGAAACATTCAATTCTTTGGACCTATATCACCTACAAATATGATTATTTTTAAAGTTGTTTTGAATTTAAAAAGAGGAGCATAAAGTATAGTAAGATATTTCTAGATAAACTTTTTATTACGTAACATAGTACTCATAAAAATTCTAATGAAACAAATAAATTATCAAGGAGTAATGGGCTCAAAAGCAACAAATTGATCATAATAATCAATTATGAAGAAAATTAGAATAATCCTCTTCACAAAATAGTTTAATTGGGACAACTATGAGACGCCATCGATACCCTGACTATAAGAAAAGAAATTGACATTTGCAATTCGAACTGAAAATAACTCATATAGGTATTTTTGTCGGCAAAGGTTTTTGGGACATAAAAAATACGAGCACACTTCTCCCCTCGATATAGATGTTGGTATAAGAAATGCTACAAAATCCTTTTTTTTTATGTTTACTGACAGGTATATTAATGGGTATATGGAAAATTGTTTTATCAATTTTTCTATTTTAATTAATATCTCTTACATATAATTGCAACTAAAGTACAATTTTACTACCACTATACTGATTGGTATAATGATGGATACATCAACAGGAATAGATATGTAGACATAAATGTGCAACACCATGTCAAATATTTCTTGAATATGACATTTGAAGGTGTGGAGTGTTGAAGAGACTTAGAGATATGTATTTCCGTCTTTATACTTTTTTTGTTCATTTCTTTTCATTTTCTTACTATCTCTAAGTTTGTAACTGAGTCTCTTATAGTGTGTCACTTTAATTAAGCACTTGTATTTTCTGTTGCAGTGATATAGAAACAAGTTGACATAGTGAGCTTTTGAATATTTCTATCTATGCACACTCAGGTTCATATCTACAGAAGGTTAGTAGGTTGCATTTTTCTTTTATCTATTTCGTTTTTCAATAAGATTTGTTAGTTATTTCACTACAAGAAAAAGGGGGGCATAGCGACGCCCTCAAATTAGAAAAAAAATTGGATTCGTCGCATATGCGACGAGGTCGTCGCATAAGCCACGGTAGAAATTACGATTTTTTTCCCGACTCCTGTCGCATAAGCGATGCTAGCGTCGCTTATGCGACGCTAACCAAATAGCATCGTTAATCGCGTCTCTGCCTAGCGACGCATCTAGCGACGATGGCAAGCTGCAAAGCGTCGCATATGCGATGCTCTTGAATGTAAAAAAAAAATTGATTTCTCCCGGCACATTTGTGCCGGGACTTGAACGCGAGCAAGAAGAGACCAAGAGAGAGAGAGAGAGAGAGAGAGAGAGAGAGAGAGAGAGAGAGAGAGAGAGAGAGAGATAGAGAGAGAGAGAGAGAGAGAGAGAGAGAGAGAGAGCGAGAGGGAGAGGGCCGCACAAATGAACAGCAAGCAGGTATGTGCACACACACACACATACATATGTACACACACATATACACACATAGACACACACACATGTACACATAGACACACACACACATACACACACATATACACACATACACAAATATGGTTGCATACACACATGCACACATAATGCATACACATGCACACACATATACACATACATATACACACACATACACACATACATAGACACATACACACGCACATACACACACACACATACACACACACACACATACACACACACATACACACACATATATGCACACACACACATAGAGAGACATGCACACACATACACATACATGCATACATAATGCATATGCATATGCATACATCCATGCATACTTACATGCATACATAATGCATATGCATAATATGCATACATACATACATACTTATATGCAGACATACATACTTATATGCATACATAATGCACATGCTTACATACACATACATAATGCATACACACACACATAGACACATAGACACATACACACATAATGATGCATACACACACATACATATGCATACACACACATATGCATACATACATGCATACACATACACACACATAGATACATACATACACATAAACACATACACACTCATAGACACACACATACACATAGACACACATGTATACACACACACATACACACATAGACACATACACATAATGATGCAAACACACATACGCATGCATACATAGACACAATTAATGATGCATACACACTCATACATATGCATACACACACATATGCATACATACATGCATACACATACACACATAGACACATACACACACATAGATACATACATAAACATAAACACATACACACTCATAGACACACACATATAAACATAGACACATACACACACACACATATACACACACACAAACACACATAGACACATACACACATAATGATGCATACACACACATACACATGCATACACACACATATGCATACTACATGCATACACATACACACATAGACACACACACACACATACATACATACATACACATAAACACATACACACTCATAGATGCACACACATACACATAGACACACACACACACATATACACACACAAAAACACACATAGACACTTACACACATAATGATGCATACACACACATACACATGCATACACACATACAAACACATATACACACACACATACACACATAGACACATACACAGGTAATGATGCATACACACACATATGCATACATACATCCATACACATACACACATAGACACATATACACACATAGATACATACATATACATAAACACATACACACTCATAGACACACACACATACACATAGACAACACACACATATACATACACACAAACACACATAGACACATACACACATAATGATGCATACACACACATACACATGCATACACACACATATGCATACATACATGCATACACATACACACATAGACACATACACACACATAGATACATACATACACATAAACACATACACACTCATAGACACACACACATACACATAGACACACACACACATATACAAACACACATAGACACTTACACACATAATGATGCATACACGCACATACACATGCATACACACACAAACACATATACACATACACATACACACATAGACACATACACACGTAATGATGCATACACACATACACATGCATACATAGACCATGATGCATACACACACATACATATGCATACACACACATATGCATACATACATGCATACACATACACACATACACACATACACACACATAGATACATACATATACATAAACACATACACACTCATAGACATACACACACATACACATAGACAACACACACATATACATACACACATACACACATACACACATACACACATACACACATAATGATGCATACACACACATACACATGCATACACACACATATGCATACACATACACACATAGACACATACACACACATAGATACATACATACACATAAACACATACACACTCATAGACACACACACATACACATAGACACACAGACACACACACATATACACACACACAAACACACATAGACACTTACACACATAATGATGCATACACACACATACACATGCATACACACATACAAACACATATACACACACACATACACACATAGACACATAAACACGTAATGATGCATACACACATACACATGCATACATAGACACACATAATGATGCATACACACACATACATATGCATACACACACATATGCATACATACATGCATACACATACACACATAGACACATACACACACATAGATACATACATATACATAAACACATACACACTCATAAACACACACACACATACACATAGACAACACACACATATACATACACACATACACACATAATGATGCATACACACACATACACATGCATACACACATATGCATACATACATGCATACACATACACACATAGACACATACACACACATAGATACATACATACACATACACACTCATAGACACACACACATACACATAGACACACATATACACACACATATACACACACACAAACAAACATAGACACTTACACACATAATGATGCATACACACACATACACATGCATACACACATACAAACACATATACACACACACAAACACACATAGACACATACACACGTAATGATGCATATACACATACACATGCATACATAGACACACATAATGATGCATACACACATACAAATGCATACACACACATATGCATAGATACATGCATACACATACACACATAGACACATACACACACATAGATACATACATATACATAAACACATACACACTCATAGACACACACACATGCACATAGACAACACACACATATACATACATACATACACACATAGACACATACACACATAATGATGCATACACACACATACACATGCATACACACACATATGCATACATACATGCATACACATACACACATAGACACATACACACACATAGATACATACATACACATAAACACATACACACTCATAGACACACACACATACACATAGACACACACACACATATACACACACACAAACACACAGACACTTACACACATAATGATGCATAGACACACACATACACATGCATACACACATACAAACACATATACACACACACATACACACATACACACATATATGCATACATACACACATATATGCATACACACAAATAGAGAGACATACTCACACATACACATACATGCATATATATACATACATAATGCATATGCATATGCATACATACATACATACATACATACATGCATACATACATACACACACATATACACATACATACACACACACATATACACACACATACACACATAGACACATATACACATAATGATGCATACACTCACATACACATGCATACACACATACAAACACATATACACACACACATACACACATACAGAGATATATGCATACATACACACATATATGCATACACACACATAGAGAGACATACTCACACATACACATACATGCATATATATACATACATAATGCATATGCATTTGCATACATACATACATACATACATACATGCAGACATACACACACACATATACACATACATACACACACATATACACAGACATACACACATAGACACATATACACATAATGATGCATACACACACATACACATGCATACAAACATACACACACATGCATATATACACATACTTAATGCATACACACTTACATATGTACATGTATATATATTGATTTCTAACCATTTTATTTTATACGTTAGGGATTATGGATCCCAGTAGAGAGAGAAAGGCAAAACTCACTCTCATAAAAAGTCTTATGAGAGCAAGAGTTCCGTCTGATACTCTAGGGGCCATAATGCGTGATTACGTAGAGACGTCTGATGAGGAGCTGGATTATACGACCCAGATGCTGACGCGATCAGACGAGGGTTCTTCTGCGGCGCCACACGCAGGAAGAGAGCTATCTGCTCATAGGTATGTTTTTTTTTCATAAACTTTTTAAATGATATTATAACACATATTTTTATTTATTTCTATCTATCTATTTTCAGGACACCTATACCACCTCGAGCACGTGATAGCAGAGCAGAGACGTTGCCTATGAGGACATGCATAGGCACCTTAGGACTAGAGTGTGACATAGAGCCAGAGGGAAACATTGTACACATAGGGAATGGATTGGAGTTCAAGAGAAGAATGCGGACACTATGCAACTCTTACCTACGCTTTGTCCACTTACCGTGGAATTAAGTAAAAGTTTTACATATAAATTGAAATATATATCTTATGTTTTATTTACATTATGTTTTTTATTCTTGTAGTGAGCATGATGAGAGGGATAAAAAATACGTGCTTAGTTCACTTGAGACAGAGTTTGGGACAGGGTGGTCGCTTAAGTGGTGTTTAAAAGAGATGCAGACACTTATGGCTCATCATCGTGACAATGCACGGTATGTATGTATATGAGAGAGAGAGAGAGAACACTAATCTCGATATTAGGGTTTTGAAATCCCTAATTTAAAAACTCTAATTCAACCTTTTAGCCATATGTTTGAAGTATATGTACACCTCCGATGTCCTACTAGAGAGATGTCTCTCCTCCCAACCTTATGTCTCTATATATAGCTACTTGAATCAACGAGGATCATAATATATGTAAAGATATATACACATCATGTAGATAGGATACATAAATATAAAATGGAGTAGATATATTATGCATCACACATACATGCCTAAATGCACACATAAATATATATATACATACTAACATATTTACATGTACACATTTACACATAGACATATATACATATATACATGTGCACATCACATATACATGCCTACATGCACACATACACATATATATATACATGCATACATATTTACACATAGACACATATACATATATACATGTACACAATTATAAACACTTGCATATATTACATGAATACATGAATATTTTACATAAATGCATATGCATATATACACATATGCATATTTAACACATGTATACATATATCATACACATGCAAACACATACATATACATGAAATACATATATATGCATACTAACATATGTATACATATAATACACATGAATACACACACATATGCATACATACATGATAAAAATTTACTCCTCGAAGATAAAGCTATATATAAAATAATTAGGCATACCCCCGAGCTTCATGTTCTAACTTATAAGAAAATGATTTCATCTCTCTAGTAGGATTCATCGTTATTCAAGTGAATAAAAAAAACCTATTATCTGATATCCATTCAGAAGCTTCAAGTTATTGATCGATAACTAGAGTAGAATTTACTATCTAATCTGCTCATATGTTTTCATTATTGCCATCATTTTGGTAAGACATCAATATAGTCTCATCTTCATTATCCTTATTGATTTCATTTATTTCTTCTATTGTTAAATCTATGTTCTCATGAATCACATCATCTATTGATGGATTAATATCTATTTCTGGTAATTCCTCTTCCTCATCAGTAGAATCAGCATGTAGAGAATTATCCTCTTCATAAAAAAGATTAGTATCATTATCACGTATAATGATTCTAATTTCTATTCGAGATGTTAATGTATCAGTATCTGATGCTCAATCATCAAGAGGACTTTCTTCAATCTCTCTAACAATAAACTGTTCAAACAATGACCTACCTCTAGGTTGCACATGAATGACTTGCCACCAACGATGAGCATCTGGGTTTTTATAAAAAAATGCTTGTTCAATATGCCTAGGAAGAAAATATGGTTCTTTAGTAGATCGCATTACCTTGGAAGAATCAATTGCCCAAAACCCAGATAATTCCTTTCTTATTGTAGAATTACTACCTTTATACTCCACTCGATACCAGTCAACCTTCAAAATGACCTATCAAAATATATAACAACAAAAGCATCCCATTATTAGGTGCTTAAAAAAATAACTAACTCTAAAAAAAATATATAAACTTTTTTCTACGTGTTTGAATGTACGAAATGAAATTTTGTGGATACCAACAATAGTTCCTACGTAACCAAGTTTGCTATCTATAAGGTTCGTGTCTTTTGAGCTAGCACGTGATAGTTGCTTGAAACAAGCAACAATACTAGAATCCTCTGTTTTACGTAAAGAATCAATGGCTTTGATTCTAATATGCTGTCCAAAAGCCGACATATTAGTGAACATTCGAGCCTGCAAAATAAATTCAATTAGTAAATAGAAACTAACATACATATATGAAAAAAATAAAATATTATTTTAATAAAACTACCTTTCGTTCACAACCTATCATTAACTCTCTTTGCTCATCTGAGATTTCTTCATTATTTGCATTGGCGCGTTGCAAACGACTATATAGCCAATCCGTGAAAGAAGGTACATCTGTAATCTCATTATTATCGAGATTACGTCTACATCTTTTGTTCTTCGCCTTTTACTTCGGAGACTTTGAAGTTCCTCGTACTCGTGAAAGAATGCTTGCATGCATTTACTATTATATGCTACAAAAGTAGAAACATCATTTTTTTCTTGAAATGTAAATAAGAATGGAACCCCCTTACCTGGTAATACCTCATTTGTTATTTTTGAAGAAGACTCGTTGGTCCATGCACGTGGAGCTTCTTCATGAACTCTTTCAAGGTACTCACTAACGTAATACATGCACTCTTCAAGCATCCAACCCTTTGCCATGGATCCTTCTGGTTTTGCTCTGTGTTGCACGTAACCTTTTAGTATTCCCATAAATTGCTCGACCCAAAACATCCATCGAGTGATGACAATACCAGCAATCTCTATCTCATCTACAAGATGGACTAATAAATGAACGTGAATATCAAAAAATGAAGTAGGAAGTTCTTTTTGCATCAAACATAGTAGCTCTTTGCATTCACGTTTTTTTTGTGGGATCGAATTTTTATCGATCTCTTTGGATGTAATCCACCTATACAAATCATAAAAAACATTATAAAGAAGTTAATTAAAAAATAAAAGATATCCAATATTCATACATATTAAATATAAAAGTATCATAATTACCTTATAAGTGATCCAAGATGATAGATCACATCTTGTACTCCTTTCGTTGTACATCCATCGATAACCAAAGGTAAAATATGTTTCAAAAAGTTATGCTAGTCATGGGTCTTTAACCCAGATAAGCTCTTATCATCCATAGTAAACATGTTTTGAAACGATGCTCCATATCCTATAGGAGTCTTAATCAATTGAATTCTATTGTTGATAGTCTGTATCTCTTTTGTTGTAAGTACCGAAGGAGCAGATGCATAAGTCGTTTCTTGTCGATATCTATTAAAAACTGGCCATAACTTTGGTTTGGATTTTTTATCTTTCAAATCATTCCTTGATGTTGTGGTATCTTTTAGTCCAAGAAGATGCTGCCATAGTGAATAACCAATATTTTTGAATATATGCATAGGATCAAGAAAATGACATAACTTTTAACTCTTTCCAATACTCCAAAGAATACCATATTGATATGTTCTCTGCGAGTGCCAATTTTCCTTTACCTCTATTCACATACTCATTATCTGAATCATGACTGAAGATTTCTCCTTTTGGATCTATCAGAGGTCCATCTGTCCATTTTTTATACCAATCCATAGGCGTCATAGGTTTTGGATACTGGCTTGTTTCAAGCTTTCCATTAAAATGTATCGCTTCTCTTTTAGATCTTAATGGATGATCATCAGGCAAGAATCGTCGATGTCGAAGATAAATATTTTTGTTGAGATTCTTAATATAGATTGATCTCAACCAATCACCACAATATGGACAAGCTTCATAACCTGCATCATGGAAAATGATAAAAATATAATTAGATTAAATCATATTTATTTACATGCATATTGAATAAAAAAATTACATCAATACCTGAACAAACACCATATCAAGGAAAATCGTGAATAGTCCAAGCCACAGTACCACGAACCGTAATATTTCTTTCATTAATGCTTTTCGATACATCAATGACATTAATACCTCTCCATAACTCTTGAAGATCGTTAATGAGAGGAGCAAGATATACATTCATATCTTTAACTTGTCTTTTGCCTGGGATTAAAAGTGAAAGCATTAAATGTTCCTTTTTAATGCTAAGATATGGCAGAAGATTGTAGTTTATGACTACCACTGGTCATGTTGACCATTTACTAGATTTCATGGAGAATGGATTAACCCCATCTAATGCAACTCCTAACTTTAGATTTAATGGATTTTGTGCAAATTCAGGCCATGTAGAATCAATATGCTGAAAAGCAACATTATCATGAGGAATTCTGATTATTCCATCAGTACTTTTGTGATCATGTCCCCAAGTGAAAAGCTTTGATAATTTGGGGCTTTGAAACATATGTCTAATCCGTGGAGCCAATGGAAAATGTCTCAATACCTTTTTTGGGATTTTACGTTCTTCACCCTTATATCGAGGAGATTGAGATTTGGGACATGTCAAAGAGTCTACATATTCACCTCTATATAAAATACAATCGTTACGACATGCATGTATACATTGATAATCTATACCAAGATTGTTGATTATCTTCTTCATTTCATCATGTGAGGTAGGAAGAATATTCTGACTTGGTAAAAAATTTTCAGATAATAACCTGTAAGTTTATCAAACAAAGATATATTAAAAAAGATAAATAAATAAATATACATATATACATGTAGGTGTTTATTCTTACTTTAGATAAGATAAGAACAAGAACTTGAATTGAATGGACACTTTTTGTCCGTGCATCTTTTAAAACTATTAATGCATCTTTCAAAATATTTACGCAAAGTTTGATTGTTTTCGATGGCAGGATACGATTGTTTGTTTTGGATGATATGAAGTATGTACCTCCAAAACAAACAATCGTATCCTGCCATCCAAACAATCGTATCCTGCCATCCAAACAATCGTATCGTTCCTTCCAAACAATCGTATCCATTGAATTCAAGTTCTTCTTCTTACCTTATCTAAAGTAAGAATAAAAACCTGCATGTATATATATATATACATATATATATATATATATATACATATATATATATATATATATATATATATATATATATATATATATATATATATATATATATATATATATATATATATATATATATATATATATATATTTATGCATATATATATAAATAGATAGAAAATTGAAAAGTAAAGCTTAATAGTGTCAAAATAGATACATTACTCCATCCAAAACGATTTTGAAGGTTGAGAATAAGTAAGCTCCCACTTGGTCGTTTCAAACGACTTCCTTCATATACATGCTTTAGACATTCCTCTCGAAGATATTTCTCATTTTTAGAAATATCAATGCTCTCACTGTCATTTTGATACCAATCCTCAATAAAATCTGCCATGCCATCATCTTCATCATTGTCACACAAATCTTGTACTTTATCGTCTTTTGAATATAGATCTTTCAACTTTGCATATTGCACAGGATTGCTTTTGCGTAGCCTCCTCATGGAAACTTCTGATAATCGTGGTCTTACTGGTAATTGTGAATGCTGTGGACGAATATCATCAACATCATACGTTGGAATCTACACATATAAATAAAACTCATTAATATTCCATAAATGAATAAAAAGTAAACTTCAAATATAAAATTAAGTATATAACTTATTAAATATGGATAGAAAATTTTTATTCTCTCTAGCTAAAAGGTGCTCTTGGAGGTCTATGCCATCCATAATTCACTAATAGTTCATCACCAGCATGTAATGTAGTAATAGCATTGACAACTATGTATCTTGATACATCTCTACTCATGTATGGTGGTTCATGACTATTTTCACGCTCCTCAAATGTGCAATTAGTCCTTGAACTATTGTGTAAGCCTCGACTACTATTTATTAAACCTGCTATATTTCCATGTGTGTAAGGTCTTCCATCAATATATAATCTTTCATTTTCTGCATGTAAAATTCTTCTACTAGTAAGGGATGCTGCGTTCAAGCATATTCCATAAGTACTCATGCTTTGAACATAATGTGAAAGTCGATGCCGATCTCCCCATCCATATATAGGACCATAAAATGACATAAGAGTGACTTCAGAGTTCGGAGGCACATACAAATCCTCTACAATAAAGAGACCACGACCAGCATTAGTAATAGTGGATGGAGCAATCATATAGCGATTACCCCAAAAGTAGTGAAAGTGAGGGTGAGAAGCATGAGCATGCACACACACTTACACACACGTAGAAGAGAGAAGCGAGACACAATGAAAGATAGAAAGTAGACTCATTAGCTCAATAACACTCTTACAAGCTCAAGGATCACACTAACTAATACAATCCAACACTAGCTGACCTAAAAAATGAGCTCTCTAGCTCTTTCCACAGACTCTAGACTAGTTTTGACCGGTTTCACATTTGATGCCCGACATAGTTAAAAAATAGGTTTTAGGGGTCATTTGGAGGTCTAAAAGAGATCTAAAAATGATCAAAATTGGTATGCTCATTATACCTAAGCTCCTAAAGTTTGAGGACTCCTCAGCTTGCAAAAAATGGAGGTACTAATTACAAAACAAGGTGTTTTATGATACATATATTACAAAAGTGATGAAAACCACTATTTGGAGTTCTGAAAAAGTAATAGACAATCCAAAGGTTACAAGTACACCTATGAAGATGAACCTGAAGTTAAGTGCTCATAAAGGACAAAAAATTGAAGATATAACTAGCTATCAGAGTCTAGTGGGTAGCCTTAATTATGAAACATTGGCAAGAGTTGACATTTGCTATGGAGTAAGTGTCTTAAGTAAGTACATGCACCTAGGAAACCTCACTTGGAAGGAACCAAGAGGATACTCAAATAATTAAAGGGAGCCATCAATGATAATTTTTTTTACCCATACACATCTGACATAGACATCAAACTTTTCTTTCATGCAAATTGGGCAGGCTCTAAAGATGACATGAGAAGTACATCAACATACTTCACTTTTGTAGGTACAAATATTTTTTCATTGTCCACAAAGAAGCAACCCAATTTTCCACTCTTATCAATTGAAGCTAAGCATAGAGGACTAGTGAATGCAACTCAAAAAGAAATGTGGATCAAGACCTTGTATTATAACTTAGGCCTTAAGTCATCTACTCCTCAAATTTCTTGGGGATAGTATTAGTTCATTACATCTTGTTGCTAACACAATCTTACACCATGCCAAGACTAAGGACATAGAAGTGCATCATGACTATGTCAGAGAGAAGGTCAGAGAGAAGATCACAAGCAAGGAAATTTAGTTATCATTTATATCTACCAACCAACAATGTGTAGACATGATGACCAAGGCATTGAAAGGAGTTAAGTTGAACAAGTTCAAGGCAATGATTGGATGACAAGAAGTATTGAAGAATTGAAGATTCAAGCTTCTTAGGCATGAAGGGGAGTTGTTGGTGATATGTGAAGGCCTAAGAGCTTGACCTATTATCTTAAACTTCTCTTAGAATGATCATGCATAAATGTAAATCACTTTCAGTTTATGTTAAGAAGTTCTAGAGGTTAATTCTATAGATTACTTTAAGTCAAAGGATAAAAGAAAAAGGTGGAGGAGCTCGACGATTGAAGGGATCCACAAATCCATGAATCTTTTTGGAATTCAACATCAAAACTGATCCTAAGAATTAGGACTACTTTAGGTTGAAGATGACACCACTTTCAAGTTCAAAAATATGTATAAAAGGACTAGCTTGAATTCGCAAGATATAGAGAATATCACATAGATTTTTAGTTGTTTTTATGAGCATGCTTTGTACTCTCTAGAAGTGTGAGAAGTCCCCCACAAATCATTTGTATCATATGTGCAATATCAATACACATTATGATTCATTTCCATTGATTACTCCTTATCTGTTTGCTACTATAATACTTTGAGTTACACAATCACATTCTCTGGTTCATTTCTCAATGTGTGGATACCCAATATCCAATCTCTTACTTGTATCAACTATCTAGGACTTTCTCAACTTGCATAAAAAGTTTCATCAACATTGGATGTCTAGATCTAAGATATGCATGTTTGTGTGTGATTGTATCTAGACATCAACTTCTTTAATAGTCCGGGTGATCCTCCCAACTTCTTAAACTTATAGTTCAGTGTATAGTGAGTCTAAATTCATGAATTAACTTGCTTTGATTATCTTAAGACTTTTTTTGAAAGTGTGCAAAATCTCTCTAGTTAATTTGTACCAGGTTATGAGCTCTTAACATTTTCTTGAGAGCTTCTCATCCAAGAGTAGAAGGTTTCTCAAGCATTGCGATATCCAAAATTATCTATTTTATCACAATTGTTTGTGAATGATGTTCCAAAGAATGTAGGTGTTCCTAATGCATATCTCAGAAGCTAAGGGAGCCTACTAAGTATTCATGAAGTAATTTGGATGGTTTTGAGTAGGTTTCTGCCAACACTCCCTTATTTTGCGTATATCCAATCACCTCTTCACATAGCTCGTGCCAATCATTGGAATCTTTTTGACAACGGATTCATAAGGAATGGCTCTCACATGGGTTCATTTCCAATACATCAGAGTTCCTATTGAGAAACCATGTGCTCTTGTCTTTTCAAGAGAAGGCCAACCCTCCCCAGTTCCTTTAGAGCTTGAATAGAGAAAGTGTGGTTCATTTGGGGCACCTCTCACTTTTAGGAAGTATCTTGGGTATCTCATGTTTCAACATACTCCTTTAATGCAGTGTGGAACCCTGCAATCTATAATGAAGTGGCTCTCAACAAAGACGTCCCTCCAAAATCATTATTGACACAAGATAAGTGAACTTTGGGAACAAGAATTTATTGTTAAGAGTCTAGACAATGCTTTCACTATGGTCCCTATGGGCACATAATCAAATATTTTTTTAAGAGATAGAAAGCTCAAGAGGAGCAACTTGAGGGGCAAGGGAGGAGCAGACATATATGTTGATGCATGAAAACCATCAATTTATGTGTTGGACAAAGATTTGAAGTCAAAAGAGAAAGCAAAGATCAATACATGAAGATTGGAGTTGGAGCATAATCAGAGAATAAAGGCTTGTATATATATGTACATTAAACATACTTATACTTATATAATGGCCAGGAGTTTGTACATAACACACACATATATACATATATATATATATATATACAAGTAGAAAAGTTGGGGTATGTATGAGAGATGATGAATTAGAGGTTGTGAGAACCATTAGACACTTCAGAAGTTTAGTGAACATCTCTCATCATTCAGATGTAAATTTTCTGAATAAAGGAAAAAGTTGTGCCCGATATTTTGTTGTGTTCTCCTTTTGTACTTGATCATTTTAGAAATCCTTTTGTAGATGTCTAAGTACATAGTTAATGCTTCTATGGTTAAAATTTTGAGAGCCTAATTGTAAACAGGCCCAGAGAATTATGTGTAGGAACATTTGGATGTGAAGAAGTAATGAGTGTCTTCTGAAATAGGTGCAATCTCGATAGTCAAATAATTGATCACTTCTCCGTGGACAGTGTAAAGTTTTGCACAAATGAGGAGTCAAAATATAAGTTGGAAGATAAGCCATCTATGGCTAAAAGCAGTTGATTAAAAAGTTCTAGTTTGGGAGGACCATGTGTTAGAAGTTGCAAGTGTCAAAGTTGACTATACAAGAGAACACTTTTAGACATAGGTTGATTGGGATCATTTCTCAAGATCTACTGAATCTTTTGAGATTATTTAACTTGGAGAAGGTGCGCAAACATTAGATGACACATCATACAAAGGTTCATTGAAAAATTTACACATTCAGTTAGTCAATGAGTGAGTAATGTGTAGAAAACTTTTCTGAGTAGTGATTCTCTTCACAGTTAGTGCAAGTCTTGATAGTTTGGTACTTCTCTTCCAAATTGATTGAAGGTTTTGAGTCATTCTTGATATAGAAGTGTTCTAACATCAAGGATAGCTTGCCTTTTGGAGATTAACACTCTCCATCAATGGTATCAAAGTAAGAATCATCAAAATAGAAGAAAGGAGGACCCGGACTACTGCAGTCATACAGAAGCCAACACTTGAAGGCTCAAAAGGTGAAAATTTAAAGAAAAAGCTTGAGAAGGTGGTTTGAAGCTATCAAGAAGATCAAAAGGAACTTCATTTGAAGTAAAGGTAGACTTATTCCTCATAAAGCTTGAAGAATTTAATACACAAGTGAAGAAAGGATGGGAGATTCTCTATAGATAGAGAAATTGGATAGAGAAAACTATCAATCTTGGTCAATGAGGATGGAAGCTCATCTCATGAGCAAAGACCTGATAGGTTACATTACAAGTGAAGAAGAAAAAACCACAATTAAGAGATCCTAGTGTTCCAACTAGGGATGAACTTTCAAATTTGAAAACTTGGATGAAGAGAGATGATCAAGCAAGGAGCATTATCTACATGGGAGTTAATGAATACTTGCTACCTCATATTAGAGGACTTGAAAGTACAAGTGACATATGAAATGATTTGGAGGAGCATTTCCAAAATACTACAAAGTCATGAAAGGCATCTTTGTGGGTAGAGTTCACTACATTAAAAAAGAAAGCTTCTCAATCCATTTCTGAATATGTAACAAGGATGAAGGACATTGCAGATGCATTAGGAGCAGTTGATGAAGATATTGAGGAGGATAAATTGGTAAGGCAAATCCTTGCCAGTTTGAGAGGAGATGAGAAATGGACGTCATTTATTTTTCCTACTGAATTGTCACTAGATCATTTCACTCCTAATTTAAATCAGTTGCTAGGACACATGCTAACTTTTGAGCAGGATGTCAAAGGTGATGGTGATAAGAGTGTAGATCAAGCAATGTATTCAAAAGATAAGAAGAAGAATAAAAAAGGTAAACAACAACTAGATGAAGAAGAAGGTACAACTAGCCAAGCCAACTTCCTAAGAGGAAGAGGAGGTGGCAAAGGTAGAGGAACATGCAGAATCAATAAAGATGGAGCCAAACCTTGCTGGATTTGTGGTAAGAGAAATCATTTAGCTCATGATTGTTGGCATCATAATCAGAATAATGGAGGATATAGTCAGAACTTTAATTCAAGAGGAAGAGGTGGTAGAAATCAAAGAGGTATTTTCAGAGGTAGAGGTAGTAGAGGTTACTTTGGAAGAAATGCACATAGAGGATTCCAAAGTCAGTCCTACAACAATACCTACTACAACTATGCTTCAAATAAAAAAGAAAATTCAACTTTAATCATGAATGCAACTTGTGAAAGACAAAGTGAAGACCAAAGAGTCTTCTACATTGACTCAGGGTGTAGCAATCACCTGAGTGGTAATATAGCCTTGATGATCGATTTGGAGAATAAGGTAACTAATCATGTAGTTCAAACAGGTGATAATAGAAAGCACAATGTGAAGTCAATTGGATCAGTGAAGGCGAAGGATGGAAGTACTCTTTTGAGTAAGGTTTTGTATGTTCCTAAAATTCCAAAGAAGCTGATAAGTGTAGGGCAGATTGTTGAAAAAGGTTATGAAGTAAGGTTCACTAATGATGGAATTTTTGTGGAAGACCCTAGTACTGGGTATGAATAAATTGTTTTAGGGAAGAAAGAAGGAAGAATCTTTACATTGAAGATTCAAGGGAATGTTGGTCATGCCTTGTTCACTTATGGAGGACATAAGATCTCTGAGTTAGATCTTTGGCATAAAAGCCTTGGACATTTCAATGAAAGAGGTATTAAAGATATGGTTAACAATGGTTCAGTGCTTGGATTGCCTAATGTTGCAGGTCAACATATGACATACACATGTGAGGCATGTCAATTAGGTAAGGCTCATAAGCAATCATATTCTAAGCATGGTTTCATGTATTCAAAGAAGCTTGAGTTGGTACACATAGATGTGTGGGGACCATCAAAGGATTTCAGTATTAATGGTTCAAGATACTATGTGATTTATGTTGATGATTCTACCAGGTGGATCACTACAGATGTGATCAAAGATAAGTGAGAGGTAATCAATACATTTAAACATTATCATGTCTATGCAGAAAGAATCAGAGGTCAGAAGTTGAAGTGACTAAGCTCAGATCGAGGGGGAGAGTATTTTTCTAATGAGTTCAATGATTAATTATGGAATGGAGGTATAAAAAGGGAAGTAACTTGCATGTACTCTCCTCAACAAAATGGTGTAGTAGAAAGGAGAAATAGAAGTGTTGTTGAGTTTGCAAGATCAATGATGAAGGAGAAAATTGTCCAAATTATTTGTGGGTTGAGAATGTAAATACAGCTACATACTTTCTTAATAGGTTACCATGTAAAGCCTTGCACGGTATGACACCATATGAAGCTTGGGGGGTAAGAGACCTACCTTAGATCATTGCAAAGTATTTGGATGTTTGACTTATGCATATGTGCCATCTCAGTTGAGGCCTAAATTGGAACCTAAAGCTCAAAAGTATGTGTTCATTGGATGTGATGACAAGCAAATGGGTTATAATTTGTGGAGTCTGTCCACAAAGCAATTCCTTGTATCAAAGGATGTTACATTTGATGAGCAAGGTACTTCGTATGCAGGTACAATCAATAATCATGCAGGTGATGAAGAAGTTTTGAATCACAAGAAAGGTACATCAAAGGTTCAAATATTTGATGAAGAAGAGAACAATGAAGTATAAGTTGAAGTTGAAGAAGTGCCAAGGTTTGATCTAGAATGTGATGAACCAGAAACTTCAAGAAGTGGAGAACTCAGAAGGTCATTAAGACACAAATGGCAACCTATAAGGTATAGCTATGGCACTTCTTTTTTGACTACTAAAGATTATGCTTACATGGTGAGAGTAGATGAAGACTCTTCTACATATGAAGAGGCAAAAGGTAAGGAAAATTGGGAGAAATCTATGCAGGAAGAGTATGATGCATTGATGGAGAATGAGACTTGGGATTTGGTTCCTAAACCAAATAGTCAAAAGATCATTGGATGCAAATGGGGCTACAAGACAAAGAGGTATGCAGATGGAAGTGTGTCTAGGTATAAAGCTAGACTTGTTGTGAAAGGGTATGCTCAAACATATGGTACAAAGTATGATGAGACCTATAGTCCTATGGAAAAGATGACAACCATTAGGACACTCATAGCCATTGCTGCATGTAAAGGTTGGAGATTATGTCAATTAGATATGAAGAATGCTTTTCTTAATGGTTATATTTTAGATGATGTTTTTATGGAGTAACCATAAGTGTTCAGAGATAAAACGTATTCATAATATGTATGTAAGCTCAAGAGAGGTTTGTATGGTTTGAAGTAGGCCCCAAGGGCATGGAACATCTTAAAGGAACTTGGTTTCCAAGTATCTAAAGCAGATAGTAGCTTGATTGTCAAAGCAAGTGATGATAGGTTCATTTACATGTGTATATGATGAGATAAGTCTTAGAGGTACAGATGAGATGGGCATCTCAAGAAACAAATGGAGAAAGAGTTCAAGATTAGTGACTTGGGAGAATTGTCATATTTCTTGGGCATGGAGATCTCATATACTCAACATGGAGTGTATGTGACTCAACAAAGGTATTTGAAGAACTTGTTGATCAAGTTTAAAATGGAAGATTGGAGGGTACACTACAAGGAATACGGGCGTATAGCGACGGTTAAGGCGACAGAATTTCGTCGCTATAAAATTGCAACTTGCGTCGTAATTAGCATCGGCACGGACCGTCGATTACACGACATAAAAAACGATGGTATTTGCGACTTGGATTGCGACGCTCCTGTACAACGTCGCTTAAACAACGCTTCTTAAAGGCGTCGCTTAAGCGACGCTTTTTTGCGTCGCATAAGCGACGGGCCAAACCGTCGCATAAGCGACGCTAAAGAAATGTCGCTTATACGACAATGAATAGCATCGCTTACACGACGATCTGTTGACGGGCAAAAATTAAAACGTTGGAGGCTCTGCAATCGGCATTTTCACACATCCGATCGAAGAGCTCTCCAACGTGCGCAATTGCGCTGCGCTTACGAGTTGAAGCAAGTATATGCAGAATTGTTGTTTAGCTTAAGCTCTCTGTTATTGTCTCCCTCTGTCTTTGTTTCTCTCTTTCTACATCTTTCTCTCTTTGAATTCTCTCTCTCTCTCTAGATCTCTCTCTCTCTCTAGATCTCTCTCTCTCTCTCTCTCTCTCTCTCTCTCTCTCTCTTTTCTCTCTCTTTATTGCAGGTTATTCAAGAAGCTAACCAAGCAAAAACTATGGCTAACAATTGTAAGTTCAATTTCTATTATTTGTAGATCATTTGAATTGTGTTATTTTCATTACATACCATACTCACACTTATTGATATGCACTCATACACTTATACATGATGAAGATGCACACACACATGCATATACCTACATATACACATATACATGCACATACACACACATACACATAGAGTTATACATATACACACACATACACAAGAACATGCACATATTGATACATACATATACACTTATACATGCACATGCATATACATACATATACGCACACATACACATGCACATACATACATATACACATATACATGCACATACACACACATACACATAGAGTTATACATATACATGCATATACATATACACACACATACACATGCACATGCACATACTCATACACACATATACACTTATACATGCACATGCACATACATACATATATACACACATACACATGCACATACATACATATACACACACATACATATACACTTAGGTACACACATACGAATGAATTATATAATTAAAGTATTAAAACACATGCTTAATATAAACAATAATAACAATCAATAGAACAAAACGCTTCATTACTTAATACCATACACACAATTCAAAACATAACTGAAATGAAAAATATATAGATAAAAAAATATATATATATATATCAATGTAAATACATATAATCCAATGTCATAATCAACTAAAATCCTAATCATCATCATCATCATCAGCAATATCATGATCATCCTGATCTTCCTCATCCTCATCGTCATGATCACCCTGTGACGATCGAGATCGTCCCTCCTGTGTTTGTCTCTCCACCTCATCCATATTTGTCTCCCCATAATACTCCTGTATTACATATAACAAACATAAATCAATAAACTAATTAAAACATTCATAACAACAAAATAATTATATAAAATCTAAAAATACTCACAAAGGCATCAGGATGATCTTGTATATACTCGCCCAAACGCCGATATCCAAAATGTGTAGCATACTCGATCTCGTGTTTTGTAAGATATCGGCCATAATCCTTTCGCTGCAATGAAACAAATAAAAAACATTAGTTGCTTGCATTTTAACTAAAATAAAAAATATACTCACAATAACACATATACTTACAAACGTAGCTACAAAACCATTATGGCCCATTTGGCCTAAGTGCGATGTGTGGCCCGACTCCAGTCTCTTCTTTGCAGCAGCCTGTTTATTCAAGAAAAAAAATACATAAATTAAATGTAAAAAATTACTAAAATATCTAAAAATTATTAATATAAACTATTAATTTGTGTACCTTCTGCTGAGGAAATGACTCCTGAAGACGTAGCTGTCTACGAAAAAATTGCCACGACTCAGGTGGTATGTTAGCTCGCCTCTTATTTTTTTTGACCATACAATATCTCTTGTTAATTTAATCTCAAACAAAAAAAAAAGTCAGAATACATACACATATATACACACACATACACATACCCACATACACATATACATGCAAACATATACGCATGCATATATGTATATATATACACATATACATACATATAACATAAACACGCATATACATATCCACATATATACGTACACACACATGCATGCATATACACTCATTCATACAAAATACATGCATTTATCCCACAATAATATGTAGTTGTGTATATGTGTGTATGTATAAATGTGTATATGTGAATATGTGTGTATGTGTAAATATGTATATGTGAATTTTTTATTTATGTAGATAATCAAATTATTAATATCAAGTACCATTATTTGTAGATTCTGATCAATCAGATGGAACTCCACCACCGTCTCCTCATCGTGCAACGACTTTATACTGTAAGTATATGAAATATTTAATTTTAACTATATTTGATGGATACATAACTTATATATTTTTTTTGTTTCTTATGATGTGCAGATTCTGATCAATGAGAGGGTACTCCACCACCTCCTATGCATGCAACGACTTCACATGTGTCCTCCGATAGGAATTATGATGAATTTTACTATCAAGAGCATATTATATGTTGGTGTAACTCTTGTTATGGCACGTATCGAAGACCATGATTGGAATGTATTCAACATGAGGCAGAGTATGGTACTTTTGAGCATGCACCATCACCTAGTCAACGTGATAATGCTTGGGTATGTATTTTCTATATATATTAATATCATTATTTTATTTAAAAACCATGTATAAAATCAAATTATTATTGATATACAGGAATACTTGCTCGATGATGATGATGATGATGATTTTTCTCATAATGTTAATATACCTCGTACACGTCATGGACTTGCTGTTCATCAATTACAAGCAGAGGTTTCTAGAAATCCTCTACCTCCTGGTTTAGAGAATGAAACAACTGGAGATTATCCATTGCCAGCTCGTGATCGTTCTTTAGTACAAACATATGATAGAAGAAGATATGGAGGATGGAATAGAGGACCACTTCCTTTAGATGGAGAGGTTTTCAACTTTTGGGGTAATCGCTATATGATTGCTCCATCCACTATTACTAATGCTGGTCGTGGTCTCTTTATTGTAGAGGATTTGTATGTGCCTCCGAACTCTGAAGTCACTCTTATGTCATTTTGTGGTCCTATATATGGATGGGGAGATTGGCATCAACTTTCACGTTATGTTCAAAGCATGAGTACTTACGGAATATGCTTGAACGCAGCATCCCTTACTAGTAGAAGGATTTTACATGCAGAAAATGAAAGATTATATATTGATGGAAGACCTTACACACATGGAAATATAGCAGGTTTAATAAATAGTAGTCGAGGGTTACATAATAGTTCAAGGACTAATTGCACATTTGAGGAGCGTGAAAATAGTCATGAATCACCATACAGGAGTAGAGATGTATCAAGATACATAGTTGTCAATGCTATTACTACATTACATGTTGATGATGAACTATTAGTGAATTATGGATGGCGTAGACCTCCAAGAGCACCTTTTAGCTAGAGAGAATAAAAATTTTCTATCCATATTTAATACGTTATATACTTAATTTTATATTTGAAGTTTAATTTTTATTCATTTATGGAATACTAATGAGTTTTATTTATATGTGTAGATTCCAACGTATGATGTTGATGCTATTCGTCCACATCATTCACAATTACCAGTAAGACCTCATTTATCAGAAGCTTCCATGAGGAGGCTACGCAAAACTAAGCTTGTGCAATATGCAAAGTTGAAAGATCTATATTCAAAAGATGATAAAGTACAAGATTTGTGTGACAATGATGAAGATGATGGCATGGTAGATTTTATTGAGGATTGGTATCAAAATGACAGTGAGAGCATGGATATTTCTAAAAATGAGAAATATTTTCGAGAGGAATGTCTAAAGCATGTATATGAAGGAAGTCATTTGACACGACTAAATGCGAGCTTACTTATTCTCAACCTTCAAAATCGTTTTGGATGGAGTAATGTATCTGTTTCCACACTATTAAGGTATAAATTTCAATTTTCTATCTATTTATATATATATATATGCATATATATATATATATATATATATATATATATATATATATATATATATATATATATATATATATATATATATATATATATACATGTAGGTTTTTATTTTTACTTTAGATAAGGTAAGAACAAGAACTTGAATTGAATGGAAACTTTTTGTCCTCGCATCTTTTAAAACTATTAATGCATCTTTCCAAATATTCGCAATGGTGACCTAGATGAGTCGCATGCACAGAGGTTACTCAAGAGACAACAATCTGATTATAATGGAGTAGTCCACTTTGTATACTAAAGTTCAGATGCTCATCATTGACATGCAAGAGGTTTACTACATACCCGAGAAATCCTACTCTATCTTGAGTAACCTCTCTGCATGCGATTCATCCACGTCACCATTATATGAACATATGTGTGAATTGACAGGATACGATTGTTTTGCGTAAATATTTTGAAAGATGCATTAATATTTTTAAAAGATGCGTGGACAAAAAGTATCTATTCATTTCAAGTTCTTGTTCTTACCTTATCTAAAGTAAGAATAAAAACCTGCATGTATATATATTTATTTACCTTTTTTAATATATCTTTTTTTTGATAAACTTACAGGTTATTATCTGAAAAGTTTTTACCAAGTCAGAATATTCTTCCTACCTCACATGATGAAATGAAGAAGATAATCAACAATCTTGGTATAGATTATCAATGTATACATGCATGTCCTAACGATTGTATTTTATATAGAGGTGAATATGCAGACTCTCTGACATGTCCCAAATGTCAATCTCCTCGATATAAGGGTGAAGAAGGTAAAATCCCGAAAAAGGTATTGAGACATTTTCCATTGGCTCCACAGATTAGACATATGTTTCAAAGCCCCGAATTATCAAAGCTTTTGACTTGGGGACATGATCACAAAAGTACTGATGGAATAATCAGAATTCCTCATGATAGTCTTGCTTTTCAACATATTGATTCTACATGGCCTGAATTTGCACAAAATCCATAGAATCTAAAGTTAGGAGTTGCATTAGATGGGGTTAATCCATTCTCCATGAAATCCAGTAAATGGTCAACATGGCCAATGGTAGTCATAAACTAGAATCTTCCGCCATATCTTAGCATTAAAAAGGAACATTTAATGCTTTCACTTTTAATCCCAGGCAAAAGACAAGTTAAAGATATGAATGTATATCTTGCTCCTCTCATTGACGATCTTCAAGAGTTATGGAGAGGTATTAATGTCATTGATGTATCGAAAAGCATCAATGAAAGACATATTAGGATTCGTGGTATTGTGGCTTGGACTATTCACGATTTTCCTGGATATGGCGTTTGTTCAGGTATTGATGTAATTTTTTTATTCAATATGCATGTAAATAAATATGATTTAATCTAATTATATTTTTATCATTTTCCATGATGTAGGAATATCTACTAAGGGTTATAAAGCTTCTCCATATTGTGGTGATTGGTTGAGATCAATCTATAGTAAGAATCTCAACAAAAATATTTATCTTCGACATCGACGATTCTTGCCTGATGATCATCCATTAAGATCTAAAAGAGAAGCGATACATTTTAATGGAAAGCTTGAAACAGGCCAATATCCAAAACCTATGACGCCTATGGATTGGTATAAAAAATGGACAGATGGACCTCTGATAGATCCAGAAGCAGAAATCTTTAGTGATGATTCAGATAATGAGTATGTGAACAAAGGTAAACGGAAATTGGCACTCGCAGAGAACATATCAATATGGTATTCTTTGGAGTATTGGAAAGAGTTAAAAGTATGTCATCTTCTTGATCCTATGCATATATTAAAAAATATTGGTTATTCACTATGGCAACATCTTCTTGGACTAAAAGATACCACAACATCAAGGAATGATTTGAAAGATCAAAAATCCAAACCAAAGTTACGGCTAGTTTTTGATAGACATCGACAAGAAACAACTTATGCATCTGCTCCTTGGGTACTTACAACAAAAGAGATACAGACTATCAACAATAGAATTCAATTGATCTAGACTCCTACAGGATATGGAGCATCGTTTCAAAACATGTTTACTATGGATGATAAGAGCTTATGTGGGTTAAAGACCCATGACTGGCATAACCTTTTGAAACATATTTTACCTTTGGTTATCGATGGATGTACAACGAAAGGAGTACGAGATGTGATCTATCGTCTTGGATCACTTATAAGGTAATTATGATACTTTTATATTTAATATGTATGAATATTGGATATCTTTTATTTTTAATTAAGTTCTTTACAATTGTTTTTATGATTTGTATAGGTGGATTACATCCAAAGAGATCGATAAAAATTCGATCCCACAAAAAAAATGTGAATGAAAAGAGCTACTATGTGTGATGGAAAAAGAACTTCCTACTTCATTTTTTGATATTCAAGTTCATTTACTAGTCCATCTTGTAGATGAGATAGAGATTGCTGGTGTTGTCAACACTCGATGGATGTTTTGGGTCGAGCGATTTATGGGAATACTAAAAGGTTACGTGCGACAAAGAGCAAAACCAGAAGGATCCATGGCAAAGGGTTGGATGCTTGAAGAGTGCATGTATTACATTAGTGAGTACCTTGAAAGAGTTCATGAAGAAGCTCCACGTGCATGGACCAACGAGTCTTCTTCAAAAATAACAGATGAGGTATTATCAGGTAAGGGGGTTCCATTCTTATTTACATTTCAAGAAAAAAATGATGTTTCTACTTTTGTAGCATATAGCGAATGCATGCAAGCATTCCTTAGCGAGTACGAGGAACTTCAAAGTCTCCAAAGTAAAAGGCAAAAAAACAAAAGATCTAGACGTAATCTCGATAATAATGAGATTACATATATACCTTCTTTCACGGATTGGCTATATAGTCGTTTGCAACGCGCCAACGCAAATAATGAAGAAATCTCAGATGAGCAAAGAGAGTTAATGATAGGTTGTGAACAAAAGGTAATTTTATTAAAATATATATTTTATTTTTTTCATATATGTATGTTAGTTTCTATTTACTAATTGAATTTATTTTGCAGGCTCAAATGTTCACTAATATGTGGGCTTTTGGACAGCATATTAGAATCAAAGCCAGTGATTCTTTACGTAAAACAGAGGATTCTAGTATTGTTGCTTGTTTCAAGCAACTATCACGTGCTAGCTCAAAAGACATGAACCTTATAGATAGCGAACTTGGTTACGTAGGAATTATTGTTGGTATCTACGAAATTTCATTTCGTACATTCAAACAGGTAGAAAAAAGTTTATATATTTTTTTTAGAGTTAGTTATTTTTTTAAGCACCTAATAATGGGACGTTTTTGTTGTTATATATTTTGATAGGTCATTTTGAAGGTTGACTGGTATCGAGCGGAGTATAAAGGTAGTAATTCTACAATAAGAAAGGAATTATCTGGGTTTTGGGCAATTGATTCTTCCAAGGTAATGCGATCTACTAAAGAACCATATATTCTTCCTAGGCATATTGAACAAGCATTTTTTTATAAAAACCCAGATGCTCATCCTTGGTGGCAAGTCATTCATGTGCAACCTAGAGGTAGGTCATTGTTTGAACAGTTTATTGTTAGAGAGATTGAAGAAAGTCCTCTTGATGATTCAGCATCAGATACTGATACATCAACATCTGGAATAGAAATTAGACTCATTATACGTGATAATGATACTAATATTTTTGATGAAGAGGATAATTCTCTACATGCTGATTCTACTGATGAGGAAGAGGAATTACCAGAAATAGATATTATTCCACCAATAGATGATGTGATTCATGAGAACATAGATTTAACAATAGAAGAAATAAATGAAATCAATAAGGATAATGAAGATGAGACTATATTGATGTCTTACCAAAATGATGGCAATAATGAAAACATATGAGCAGATTAGATAGTAACTTGAAGCTTCTGAATGGATATCAGATAATAGGTTTTTTTTATTAACTTGAATAACGATGAATCCTACTAGAGAGATGAAATCATGTTCTTCTAAGTTAGAACATGAAGCTCGGGGGTATGCCTAATTATTTTATATATAGCTTTATCTTCGAGGAGTAAATTTTTATCATGTATATATGCATATGTGTGTGTATTCATGTGTATTATATGTATACATATATTAGTATGCATATATATGTATTTCATGTATATGTATGTGTTTGCATGTGTGTGATATATGTATACATGTGTTAAATATGCATATGTGTATATATGCATATGCATTTATGTAAAATATTCATTTATTCCTGTACGTAATATATGCAAGTGTTTATAATTGTGTATGTGTAAATATGTACATGTAAATATGTATGCATGTATATATATGTTTATGTGTGCATGTAGGCATGTACATGTATGTGTAAATATGTACATGTAAATATGTACATGTAAATATGTACATGTAAATATGTTAGTATGTATATATATATTTATGTGTGCATTTAGGCATGTATGTGTGATGCATAATATATCTACTCCATTTTATATTTATGTATCCTATCTACATGACCTGTATATATCTTTATATATATTATGATCCTCGTTGATTCGAGTAGCTATATATAGAGGCATAAGGTTGGGAGGAGAGACATCTCTCTAGTAGGACGTCGGAGGTGTACATATACTTCAAACATATGGCTAAAAGGTTGAATTAGAGTTTTTAAATTAGGGATTTCAAAACCCTAATATCGAGATTAGTGTTCTCTCTCTCTCTCATATACATACATACCGTGCATTGTCACGACGATGCGCCATAAGTGTCCGCATCTCTTTTAAACACCATTTAAGAGACCACCCTGTCCCAAACTCCGTCTCAAGTGAACTGAGCACCTACTTTTTATCCCTCTCATCATGCTCACTACAAAAATAAAAAACATAATATAAATAAAACATAAGATATATACTTACTTCCACGGTAAGTGGATAAAGCGCAGGTAAGAGTCGCATAGTGCGCGCATTCTCCTCTTGAACTCCAATCCATTTCCTATGTATACAATATTCCCCTCTGGCTCTATGTCGCACTCTAGTCCTAACCTGCCTATGCATGTCCTCATGGGCAATGTCTCTACTCTGCTATCATGTGCTGGAGGTGATATATGTGTCTTGAAAATAGATAGATAGAAATAAATAAAAATATGTGCTATAATATCATTAAAAATGTTTATGAAAAAAAAACATACCTATGAGCAGATAGCTCTCTTCCTGCGTGTGGAGCCACAGAAGAGCCCTCGTCTGATTGCGTAAGCATCTCGATCGTATAATCCAGCTCCTCATCAGACATCTCTGCGTAGTCCCGCATTATGGCCCCTAGAGTATCTGACGGAACTCTTGCTCTCATAAGAATTTTTATGAGAGTGAGTTTCACCTTTCTCTCTCTACTGGAATCCATAATACCTAACATATAAAACAAAATGGTTAGAAATCAATATATATACGTGTATGTGTGTGTATGCATGTGTATGTGTGTGTATGCATCATTATGTGTGTAAGTGTCTATGTGTGTTTGTGTGTGTGTATGTGTGTGTGTGTGTGTCTATGTGTATGTGTGTGTGTCTATGAGTGTGTATGTGTTTATGTGTATGTATGTATCTATGTGTGTGTATGTGTCTATGTGTGTATGTGTATGCATGTATGTATGCATATATGTGTGTATGCATGTGTATGTGTGTGTATGCATCATTATGTGTGTATGTGTCTATGTGTGTATGTGTGTATGTATATGTGTGTGTTGTCTATGTGTATGTGTGTGTGTCTATGAGTGTGTATGTGTTTATGTATATGTATGTATCTATGTGTGTGTATGTGTCTATGTGTGTATGTGTCTATGTGTGTATGTGTATGCATGTATGTATGCATATGTGTGTGTATGCATGTGTATGTGTGTGTATGCATCATTATGTGTGTCTATGTATGCATGTGTATGTGTGTATTCATCATTACGTGTGTATGTGTCTATGTGTGTGTGTATATGTGTTTGTATGTGTGTATGCATGTGTATGTGTGTATGTATCTATGTGTGTGTGAGTGTCTTTGTGTGTATGTGTATGCATGTATGTAGGCATATGTGTGTGTATGCATGTGTATGTGTGTGTATGCATCATTATGTGTGTATGTGTGTAGGTATATGTGTGTGTTGTCTATGTGTATGTATGTGTTTCTATGAGTGTGTATATGTTTATGTATATGTATGTATCTATGTGTGTGTATGTATCTATGTGTGTATGTGTATGCATGTATGTATGCATATGTGTGTGTATGCATATGTATGTGTGTGTATGCATCATTATGTGTGTCTATGTATGCATGTGTATGTGTGTGTGCATCATTACCTGTGCATGTGTCTATGTGTGTATGTGTGTGTATATGTGTGTGTGTCTATGTGTATGTGTGTGTGTTTATGAGTGTGTATGTGTTTATGTGTATGTATGTATCTATGTGTGTGTATGTGTGTATGTGTGTATGTGTATGCATGTATGTATGCATATGTGTGTGTATGCATCATTATGTGTGTCTATGTATGCATGTGTATGTGTGTATGCATCATTATGTGTGTATGTGTCTATGTGTGTATGTGTGTGTGTATATGTGTTTGTATGTGTGTATGCATGTGTATGTGTGTGTATGTATCTATGTGTGTGTATGTGTCTATGTGTGTATGTGTATGCATGTATGTATGCATATGTGTGTGTATGCATGTGTATGTGTGTGTATGCATCATTATGTGTGTATGTGTCTATGTGTGTATGTGTGTAGGTATATGTGTGTGTTGTCTATGTGTATGTGTATGTGTCTATGAGTGTGTATGTGTTTATGTATATGTATGTATCTATGTGTGTGTATGTATCTATGTGTGTATGTGTATGCATGTATGTATGCATATGTGTGTGTATGCATATGTATGTGTGTGTATGCATCATTATGTGTGTCTATGTATGCATGTGTATGTGTGTATGCATCATTACGTGTGCATGTGTCTATGTGTGTATGTGTGTGTATATGTGTGTGTGTCTATGTGTATGTGTGTGTGTTTATGAGTGTGTATGTGTTTATGTGTATGTATGTATCTATGTGTGTGTATGTGTCTATGTGTGTATGTGTATGCATGTATGTATGCATATGTGTGTGTATGCATATGTATGTGTGTGTATGCATCATTATGTGTGTCTATGTATGCATGTGTATGTGTGTATGCATCATTACGTGTATGTGTCTATGTGTGTATGTGTGTGTGTATGTGTGTGTGTCTATGTGTATGTGTGTGTGTGTCTATGAGTGTGTATGTATTTATGTGTATGTATGTATCTACGTGTGTGTATGTGTATGCATGTATGTATGCATATGTGTGTATGCATATGTATGTGTGTGTATGCATAATTATGTGTGTATGTGTCTATGTGTGTATGTGTGTGTGTATACATTATGACAGTGTATGTAAGCATGTGCATTATGTATGCATATAAGTATGTATGTATGCATATGCATATGCATTATGTATGCATATGCATATGCATGTGTATGCATATGCATGTAAGTATGTATGTATGCATATGTGTGTGTGTATGCATATGCATGTAAGTATGTATGTATGCATATGCATATGCAATATGTATGCATGTATGTGTATGTGTGTGAATGTGTGTGAATGTGTGTGTGAATGTGTGTGTACATGTGTCTGTATGTGTGTATGCATGTGTATGTGTGTGTATGCATCATTATGTGTGTATGTGTGTGTATGTGTGTGTGTCTATGTGTATGTGTGTTATCTATGAGTATGTATGTGTTCATGTGTGTGTATTTGTCTATGTGTGTATGTATCTGTGAGTGTGTATGTATCTATGCATGTGCATTATGTATGCATGTAAGTATGTATGTACATTATATGCATATGCATATGCATTATGTATGCAAATGTATGCATGTATGTGTTTATGTGTGTATGTCTCTCTATGTGTGTGTATGCATATATGTGTGTGTATGTGTGTATGTGTGTGTATATGTGTCTGTATGTGTGTATGCATGTGTATGTGTGTGTATGCATGTGTATGTGTGTATGTGTCTATGTGTGCATGTGTGTGTATATACTATATGTGTGTGTGTCTATGTGTATGTGTGTGTACCTATGAGTGTGTATGTGTTTATGTGTGTATGTGTCTATGTGTGTGTATGTGTTTATGTGTGTATGTGTATGCATGTATGTGTATGTGTGTGTATGTCTCTCTATGTGTGTGTGTATGCATATATGTGTGTGTGTATATGTGTGTATGCATGTGTATGTGTGTCGATGCATCATTATGTGTGTATGTGTTTGTGTGTGGGTATGTGTGTGCGCGTCTATGTGTGTGTATGTGTGTGCGTGTCTATGTGTATGTGTGTGTGTCTATGAGTGTGTATGTTTGGATGTGTGTGTGTATGAATGTGTGTCTATGAGTGTGTATGTTTGGATGTGTAAGTGTATATGTGTGTCTATGTGTTTATGCATGTGTATGTGTGTGAATGCATCATTATGTGTGTGCATGTATATGTGTGTGCATGTGTATATGTGCGTGCATGTGTGTATGTGTATGCATTATGCATTGTGTATGTGTGTCTATGTGTGTGTATTTGTGTGTATGTGTGTGTGTGTCTATGCGTATGTGTGTGTGTCTATGCGTGTATATGTGTGTGTACATATGTATGTGTGTGTAAGTGTGTGTGTGTGCGCATGCCTGTCAATGGTCTCGCTTCTCTCTTTCCCTCTCGCACGCGCTCTTTCTCTCTCTCTCTCTCTCTCTCTCTTGGTCTCTCTGTTCTTCCTCGCGTCCAAGTCCCGTCACAAATGTGCCGGGAGAATTGATTTTTTTTTTTTACATTCCAGAGCGTCGCATATGCGACGCTCTACAGTTTGCCAACGTCGTTTAATGCGTCGCTAACCAACGACGGTAATAGCGACGATTTTTAAGTAGCGTCGCTTATGCAACGCTATCATCGCTTATGCGACGAGGGTCGGGCAAAAAAAAAATCCGAAATTCCTACCGTCGCTTATGCGACGACTTCGTCGCATAAGCGACGGTTCTAGTTTTTTTCCCGATTTGAGGGCGTCGCTATGCCCCCCTTTTTCTTGTAGTGGTAGCACCTACTCCAATGGAGGTGAATCACAAATTGAGTAGATATGGAGGAGAAGAATTCAAGGATATGAAGCTATATCAAATTCTGGTTGGTAATCTAAACTATGCAACTCTAATTAGGCCTGATTTCGCATATGCAGTTGGAGTGTTGTCTCAATTCATGCATTGTCCTAGGAAAGAACATTGGGTAAAGAGTATTAAGATACATTAAGGGTACACTCAAGGAAGGTTTGTATTATGGTTTTACATCCGATACAAACATCAAGATATAAAGTGATACAGATTGGGCAGGTAATCTTGATGATAGGAGATCAATATATGGATACTTGTGTTATGTGGGAGAAAAGCTAATCTCTTGGTGCTTTAAGAAGCAACATATAGTAGCTTATCATCTATAGAGGCAGATTATAAAGGTATGGTTGAAGCTGCAAAGGAGATCATATGGTTGAAGACTCTCATGAAGAGTTTTGACATCACTCACAGTACACCCACTACTCATGGAGATAACATGTTATCTAGTTGCTAATCCTGTTTTTCATGCCATGAATAAAAATATTGAGATTTAGTATCACTTCTTAAGAGAGAAGTTGATTGATAAGGAGATTGAATTCATACATACTTCAACAAAAGCAGATATGCTAACCAAATGCTTGGATGGACCAAAGCTACAGAGATTCAAAAACATGGCAGTATAAAGAAGATAGAGAGAACCTCAATTGATGATTGAGGGGGAGCTGTTGGTGCATGAAAACCAACAATTGATGTGCTGGAAAAAGATTTGAAGTCAAAAAAGGAAGCATAGATCAATACATGAAGATTGGAGTTAGAGCATAATCAGAGAACAAAGGCTTGTATATATATGTACATTAAACATAATTATGCTTATATAACGGTCACGCGTTTGTACATAACGGATATATATACAAGTCAAAAAGGTGAGGTATGTATGAGAGATGATGAATTAGAGGTTGTGAGAACCATTAGACATTTTGAGAAGTGAAGTGAACATCTCTCATCATTCAGATGTAAATTTTCTAAGTAAAGGAAAAAGTTGCACCCAATATCTTGTTGTGTTCTCGTTCTGTGCTTGATAATTTTAGAAATTATTTTGTAGATGTCTAATTCCATAGTTAATGCTTCTATTCTTAAGATTTGAGAGCCTAGTTATAAACAGGATGAGAGAATTATGTGTTGGAATATTTGTATGTGAAGAAGTGATGAGTGTCTTATGAAATAGGCCCAATCTCGACAGTCAAAGAACTGATCAGTTCTCAATCCATAGTGTAAATTTTTTCACAAATGAGGAGTCAAAATCTAAGTTGGAAGGTAACACATCTATGGCTAAAAGCATTTGATTAAGCAGGTTCTAGTTTGGGAGAACCATGTGTTAGAAGTTTCAAGTGTCAAAATTGACTATATAGGAGAACAGTTTTCAGACATAGGTTGATTGGTTGGATCATTTCTCAAGATCTACTGATTATTTTGAGATTATTTAACTTGGAGAAGGTGTGCAACCATTAGATGACACATCAAAAAAATTTCATTGAAAACTTTACACATTTGGTTAGTCATTGAGTGAGTAATGTGCAGCAGACTGTTCTCAGTGGTGATTCTCTTCACAATTAGTGCAAGTCTTGATAGTTTGGCACTTGTCTTCCAAATTGGTTCAAGATTTTGAGTTATTCTTGATATAGAAGTGTTCCATCATTAAGGATAGCTTGTCTTTTGGAGATTAAAACTCTCCATTAATATAGCCCTAGGTGATGGCTAGACAAAACCAATAACTAATGTAGAAATTCAAAGAAGCACATGCCCAAAATGGAGGAAGTCTAGATGAATCTTTATAGTCTAATCTAGATGGATTCATCAAAGTGCACCATAGATGTATGAGATGCCCTATATCCACTAATGGTGTTGGTCCTTCTTATACAGCATGAGACATGGAATCACTAAGACTAAATGACTTAGAGAAGGAATGCAATTTTCTAGATTATCCAAGTGAGTTGAATGAAACAAAAGACTTAGAAGAGGATAGAGCCTAGGAGGATTACAACACAAGGAAGATAATCAAGAACATTACGCAACAAGTAAGAAAGATAATCCTTCATAATTTGGTGACTCTGGGACTCCTCAAGAGTGGCCATAATTGGTAAATGGATATGTAAAAATAGCTTTAACCAAGAGTTTATATGTCTTAAAGAGGTCAAAGTTGACAAAAAAAATCTTTATGGTAGACTCTCCAAGATTTTCCTCCCCTCATTATTCAATCTACACCAGCATCCCCTTAGATGGTGGTAGCATTATTATTTAATTTAATTCCAAGTGGTCTTTATCTTTCTTGCATTCCACTATGTACACGCATGATTGATGGATAATGGGTGTCCTTTTCTTGATTACATCCATTTTCCATTGCTCCACCTAACAGAAAAGAACTACAAAAGCTTTCTCAAGCACAAGAGACACATTCTACACTTCATGAAGAGAAAGCATATGAAATTGTTTTCACCACAATTGAAGATACATACATACACTATGTTGATGAAGCAAAAACGACGTATAAATGATGCTCAAAATGAAATTATATGACTTGGAAGCCAACCCCAATGAGGTTATTGCATCATTTGTAAGTTTGATGAAATGTATAGTGACTCAATTGCATTCACTTCAATGTCTAGTGCTAAATTGGATAAACTTGCAATACTCCTAAAATCTATTTCCAATTCCGTTGTAAAGATAATAAGTGTACTGAAAGATAAGGAACATATTCCAACCCCAAAAGAGGTGGTGTACTCTTTATAGAAAGAAGAAAAAGACAACTAAAAAACCTAAACATCCTAGGGATACGTTATTAACTAGAACCAAAATGTGTAGCATTTTTTGTTGGAATAATCATGTAGCCAAGGATTTCTTCAGTAAGACTAAATGTATTCGCTATGGAAAGATAGGACATTCTCAAGAGGTGAATTTAACAAGAAGAACGTCTTCATGTTAAGATGAAATGCCTTCTTCCTCTTAAAATATAACTAGAACATAAAGCGATTCTCATTGAAAGTTTCTCCATGTTATCGGAGTGAATGCTATATTAATCTCTTCCCCTGCTCCTAGAACAAGTATGTTTTCTATCCTCTTGTAGAATGTTGAGAGCAAGTTCTTTTAACTAACGTGTTTCCTATAGAAGTAGATAGAACCATTGCAAAACTTCAAAGCTCACTTCCTTCGATCCTTTCTAAAAGAGAAAAGTTTAGGAAATGTAAATGACACAGTATATAGTAAATTTGTGAAAAATCTCTACGATTGGACAGTTAAAATCAGATTTACATCTGTTGACAGCCTCATTAGTCATAGTACGAGAAAGTTTCAACACTTCAACATGATCAGAAATACCATTTATCTCTTCTATCTTTAGAGGTGACTTAGATGTTGCAAGTATCTAACATGAAAATCAAGCCGTTGAACTCTACCTTTGGCGTTCTTCAAAGCAAGAAAGATTTTTCCATATGCCTTTTCTTATGTAAATAATGGAACTCAATATCGCTCTTTTGTGAATTTTCTCTAGTCTTACCTCATTGAACGTTGTTCTCTTTATCTATCGTCTTGTGATATGGTTGATTCTTTTGGTCATTAGATTTAAGGACAGTATGTGCATCTCCAATATGTATGGACACCATAGGCTTCTTGCAAATACCTTCACTTAGAATTGCACCACATATGTCATTGAAGACAAGCTTTCCACTGAAGGGACTATTACCAATGTCTATGTATAATGTATCCGATGAGAATGGAAATGTGCATAACAAAAGAAATCCCTTGATCTCATCATCCATGTTCCTTTTTTTGGTTTCAAACTACGAAAATGATGCAACAAAATCATCCAGATGATTGGCAACACTGTTTGCATTCTTCATACATAATTCATAAAAGTATCTGATGGGATAAACCTTTTTATGTAGCTCCCTTCTCCTAAGGGTTACACAATCTTTTCCATGCATGCTTTGAGGTCTCACAAACTAGAAGTGTGAAATAGACACTATGATCCAAGTGAAATCGAACTTAAGAGAGCTCCATTAGATCAAGTTCATCCCAATTGTCATCATCCATGTCAACATGTTGCCCTATAAAGTACCAACTAGCTTCCATTCTCTTCTCTACATAAAGGAGTCATGAAGGTTATCCTTCCATTTAGAGAATTTGATGTCGTGCAACTTGCAAATATCAAAGATGTCTTTCCCTTGCAAGTGCTAGTTCTTTTTGGATCTCTTTGCACTAGACCTTGATCCACTAGATGTGCATGAAACTATGATGCCATGGTAGGAAAGAACTTGGTATCGTGGTAATAAAAATCGAAAAGACTAACAACCACTAACACTTAGAAGTACAAGTACTAAGTTTTTGAAAATTTGTGAGGTGCATCCTTCGGGGTCCACTCGTACTCCCCAAATTAAACAAAACTTTCACATCTATGTATTGCATGCAAGACTTTCATAAAAAAGAAACATTTTAATCGTTAGGTGCATTCTTTAGCCCACCTATCAAAAGTAGGAAAAAAACAACAAAGAGATGTATCCATCGACCACCGCAATTTGCATGAGAACACAAATGCATTAAAATCATGGATTTGAATAAAAAAAGAAAAGCTCACTTCTTCTCTTTCTAGAAGTATTCGAAAAACTACCACTATTTCGAACATTGTAACTAAAAAACAGTGTCGTGAGAGCCAAAACAATTCAACACTTCAATGTGAACAAATAGTTTTAGACATGCCTTGATTACAATCTGGCTCAAAATATCACTTTGAGCCATTAAGTTAAGAAATTGTAGATAGGTAAGAAAATTAAGCCATTCTTTACAATGAGCTAATTCTAGAGCCTGAAACAAGGTTCCTAAAACATGATTCACAAAATTTTCATAGAGATACTAATATTCTTCTATGCATACTCTACCTTTCTCCCATACAACATTTTTCTTGATTCTCTCATCTTCATGTTCAATTTTCAACTAGAAAACATAATGCAAATAAGGCTTAGAGAGACAATATAAAAAATATAATCTCTAAAGTATGTCTATATGCATGAAATGACCTAATCACTCATTCTAAACAGTAGCCACACAATTTATAACAAAAAATTCAAAATAAATTATTTCACTATGAAAATGTTTATCACAATTCTTCCCTCTCATTTGAGGAACTCTTTCGTGAGAGTTAGGAAAAAGGATAATGTGCAAGGAAATCATAGAAATTTATCCATGCGGAACCTCCAACTACATAGATATGCCACTTTACCAAAATCCCTTCTATGGATCAATTTTTAAGTATCTTTCCGTCCTATGTATTATTATTTCATGTTGAAGCTGAAAAGAACCATACATTTCAATTTATAGTTGTCTTACAAAACATGATAAGCATTAGGTACATACCTTCTATGTAAGCTAACATGAAATAGAGCATGAATATTTAAATGCTCTAGAAATTCTAAAAAATAAGAAAGAGTCTCTTTCATAACTTTATAAGGACCTCCATATTATGGAGAAAGTCGATGAACCTTCCCTAACAACAAATAAGATAATGGAGAGTTGAACTTTAGAAGTACCATGTCATCCATTTGAACTTCGTGGTGTTCTCTTCAAATCATAAAGTTTCTTTTGACTTTTTTGAGATTCATTTATGTGCTCCTTGATTTTTCCAAGTTCTTCATCCATCTTTTCAAGAATTTCTTTAGATACTTCTACTGAATTTGAAACAGAAAAAGAAGGTGGAGTTAAACAATTTAGTAACCTTGCACAACCTTAAATGGAGTGATTATTTTAGATGCATGCCATGCACAATTAGATGTAAACGCATTTCATTCATCTACATATGCAACATATCTTCAAATCTCTAACTAATCCTCTGTCCTTCCCATGACTCTCTGGATGAAAATTTATACTCATACGAAGTTGAATAACAATTGATTCAGATGTTTTTTTCTAGAATTTTGATGTGAACCTAGAGTCTCTATCAAAAATTCTGCTTTTAGGCATTCCATGCAATCAAAAAACTTCTTCAACAAACAATTTTGCAACATCCAAGGCACTATCACTATTTTTAATAGGAAAGAAATTTGTCATCTTTGTAATTCCATCACCTATGACAGATAGAATTTCATGTTTACATTTGTTGATAGTTAATATCATCACGAAGTCCATAGAGATAGAATCCTAGTTCTTATTTTGAACATCGAAAGGTTGCAACATTCGAGGCATCCTTTTAAATTATGATTTTAATTGTTGAGCATCATGAAAATCATTTAGTATTTGAAATTTTAGTGGAGATTCAAAAGATATGCATAATCAATTGTTACAATTTAAAGATCCTTTGTATAAATGAAAGATGTCATGATACATCGATCCTTGTTTGCATGTAAAAAGTTCAAAAATAGGTGAATAAAAAGAATCATTTTTTAGTTATTCTTTAACTTGATTGAGAGAAAATTTGAATATATTACAAAACGGAGAATACATAAAGGTATTTTGCCCAATGCGTCAACAACCTTATTTTCCATTCCACTCAAATAACTAAGTTCAACATTATACTCACTTAATAATTAAATACCATGTTCGTGGCTATTGCTAAGACATGTTTATGTGAAAATGTATTTTAGGCATTGATGATGTATTCTCAATTTAAAATTTACATCGAATAATAGATATCTCCAACGCTTAAGTGCATGTACAAGAGCAAGCATTTCTAGATAATGAGTAGGATAATTAGTTTCATGTTTCTTAATTTCCTTTATTCGTATGCAATCTCCCTACCATCTTGTGAGAGAACACATCCTCTTTGACTACCACTTGCATTGCATGCAACGACAAAATCATTTCCAATCTTTTCTATTTTGAAATTGCTCTTAGAATGGATTTTTTTTCTCAATTATTCAAATGATTTTGAATGTCATCACCCACACAAATCCTACATTCTTTTTAGTTAAATTTTGTGAGGGTATTAGTTATCTTAGAGGAATCCTTTATATGTGCTCTCTCATATTGCACCTATTTATATATTCTGGTAGTGATGCATGTGAAGACACTTAGGATTACTAGGCCACTTTTTCCCTGTCTAGGAGCTTTTTTTCCCTATATTGTATATATGCAAATAACCCTAACATGATACTTATCTTTGTACATTCACTTGATAATAGATTCACTATTGTGTGTTCTGCTCCTAGGTTCTTCTTCTTCATTGCATGTTTCACATGTACCCATAGACCTCAAACTCCACAAATTGGTATCAAAGTAGGTCACCACTTCATCCAGGGTGCCGTCAACACCACTCGGATCACAATCTCAAAATCTGATGAAAATTTTTGAGCATACTCAAAGTGATTAGGAGTTCAAAACCATTTGGCTATGTGGTGTCGATAATTGCATGTAAGCTCATTTCATACTATCACACTGCCTATGCAGGAAACTTCATTCTTTTGTGCCAAACATATATGTAGGTTTTGGTTCGCCAATACAAGCCCACTAAAGTCAACTACATGTTTAGACGAGCTCATTAGGGTAGTTCCGTTCAATTTTTTGAGATAGATTCATGTTTCTAGATCAAGGTATTTTACTCAGTGATCATGGCTGAAAGAAATGATGTATTACCTATGGTGGTTGTTCAGGAATAAGTGGATGGTACCAATTACCCATTGTGGGCTTATATGATGCATCATGTATTGGTTGCAAAAGGATTGTGGAATATTGTGCACGGTGCTGAAAAACAACCAACTACAAGTCCAAAGCCCTAACTATCCCTAACTACGAATAGACCTTCTAAGTTTAAAGTGAGGGGAGAGGCTACCATTTATAGAAATTCTAGAATGAGCATTTCTAGAAAGAGTACCAACAACTTTAATGAACCTCTTATCAACACCAATATCATGGAGGGATCAGAGAATGAAATCTGATTCAATCATGTCATAGGCCTTGTAAAAATCTATCTTGAAGAAAAAATATTGTTGATTAGAGTCTTTGGCATAATCCATCCCTTCCCATAGAGAGATAATAGCATCAAGGATAAACCTATCTTTAATGAACCCTTTTTGCTCAGGGAGAATGATATCCTTCATGATGGGGCTCAATCTTCTAGCAAGGGTAGAGGCAAAAATTTTATAGATGCTTGTCAGATAGGTAACTCCAATTGTTCAAATCCTCTTTGGGTCCATTTTTATGGATCAATTTTATAATTCTAGTGTTAACTTCAATATGGAGAGTGCCCTAGATAACATAATCCTTCCAAATCAACAGAATGTAAGGAGCTATGAAATCTTTCACAACAATGAAAAACTCATTAGGAATTCCATCCAAACCAGGAGTCTTGCAAGGTTTCAAATTACCAATGGTTTCTTTAATCTCACCGACAGTGAGGGGCAAGCCCAACATGGCAACTAGGCCACGAAGAATAGTTTTTTTCCTTTCAAGAGCAATGAGAGCTCTAGCTCTGTAGATATCCTCCCCCCACTTGGGAGTACTAGAGAAAACATTCATAAAGAAGCTAGCATATGTTGAAGTTCAAGGTATAAGGAGGATTCAACTTCAAATGAAAGAGAATTTCAAAATCAATAACCTAGGAGAACTTACATACTTCCTAGGGTTGGAGGTAGTGTATATAGAAAAGGGAATGTATCTTACTTAGGGAAAGTATATCAGAGACATGCTTTCCAATTTTAAAATGTAGAACCCAAAGGTTACAAGTACACCTATGAAGATGAACCTAAAGTTAAGTGCTCATGAAGGACAAAAAATTGAAGATATAACAAGCTATCAGTGTCTAGTGGGTAGCCTTAACTATGAAACATTGACAAGAGTTGACATTTGCTATGGAGTAAGTGTCTTAAGTAAGTACATGCACCTAGGAAACCTCACATGGAAGGAGCCGAGAGGATACTCAAATACGTGAAGGGAACCATCAATGACAATTTGTTTTACCCATACATATCTGATATAGACATCAAAACTTTCTTTGATGCAATTTAGGCAGGCTCTAAAGATGACATGAGAAGCACATCAACATACCTCAATTTTGTAGGTACAAATCTATTGACCACAAAGAAGCAACCCACTATTCCACTCTGATCAATTGAAACTGAGCATAGAGGACTAGTGAATGCAACTCAAAAAGAAATTTGGATCAAGACCTTGTATTATAACGTAGGCCTTAAGTCATCTACTCCTCAAATTTTTTGGGGATAATATTAGTTCATTACATCTTGTTGCTAACCGAATCTACCATGCCAAGACTAAGGACATAGAAGTGCATCATCACTATGTCAGAGAGAAGATCACAAGCAAGGAAATTTAGTTACCATTTGTATCTAACAACCAACAATGTGCAGACATGATGACCAAGGCATTGAATGGAGTCAAGTTGAAGAAGTTCAAGGAAATGATTGGATTATAAGAACTATTGAATAATTGAAGATTCAAGCTTCTTAGGCATGAAGGGCAGTTGTTGGTGATAGGTGAAGGCCTAAGAGCTTGACCTATTATCTTGAACTTCTCTTAGAATGATCATGTATAAATATAAATCACTTTCAGCTTATGTTAAAAAGTTCTAGAGGTTAATTCTTTAGATTACATTAATTCAAAGGATAAAAGAAAAAGGTGGAGGAATCTCCTAAGAATTAGGACTACTTTTAGGTTAAAGATTAGATCACTTTCAAGTTCAAAAAAATATATAAAAGGACTAGCTTGAACTCGCAAGATATAGAGAATATCATAGAGATTTTTAGTTGTTTTTACGAGCATGCATTGTACTCGCTAGAAGTGTGAGAAGTCCCCCACAAATCCTTTGTATCATATGTGCAATATCAATACACATTAGGATTCATTTCCATTGATTACTCCTTATCTGTTTGCTACTACAATACTTTTAGTTACACAATCACCTTCTCTCGTTCATTTCTCAGTATGTGGATACCCAATATCCAATCTCTTACGTGTATCAACTAGCTAGGAATTTTCTCAGCTTGCATAAAAAGTTTCATCAACATTGGATGTGTAGATCTAAGATATGCATGTTTGTGTGTGATTGTGTCTAGACATCTACTTCTTGAATAGTTGGGGTGACCCTCCCAACTTCTTAAACTTATAGCTTAGTGTATAGTGAGTCTAAATTCATGAAATAATTTGCTTTGATTAGCTTAAGACTTTAATTGAAAGTGTGGAAAATCTCTCTATTTAATTTGTACCAAGTTGTGAGCTATTAGCATTTTCCTAAGAGCTTCGCATCCAAAAATAGAAGGTTTCTCAAGCCTTGTGATATCCACAATTATCTATTTTATCACAATTGTTTTTGAATGATGTTCCAAAGAATGTAGATCTTCCTAATGCATATCTGCGAAGCCAAGGGAGCATACTAAGTATTCATGAAGTAATGTGGCTGGTTTTTGAGTACGTTTTTGCCAACCATTCCTCATTTTGCTAATATCCAATCACCTCTTCACATAACTCGTGCCCATCATTGGAATCTTTTTGACAAGGGCTTCATAAGGAATGGTTCCCACATGGATTCATTGCCAATACATTACAGTTCCTATTGAAGAACCATGTGCTTCTTTTCTTTGCAAGAGAAGCCCAACCTTCCCTCTATTTGAGTGTTGCTCTGATGGGGTAAAAAAGAAGAAGAGAAAAATAAAAAAGAAGGAATAAAACCAAAGTCATAAAAGAATCTAAGAATAGAAAATGGTTATCCTTTCCTTCAAACTTTGGTGACTCTCGGACTCCTCAAGAGTGGCCATAATTATTGAATGGATTTGTAAAAATAGCATTAACCAAGAGTTTATATTTCTTAAAGCGGTCAAGTTGACAAAAACAATCTTTATTGTAGAATCTCCAAATTTTTCCTCCCCTCGCTATTTGATCTACACCAACTTTCCCTCCGATGGTGGTAGCATTATTATTTGATTTAAGCCCAAGTGGTCTGTATCTTTCTTGCACTCCACTATGTACACTCATGATTGATGGATAATGGGTGTCCTTTGCTCGATTACATCCATTTTCCATTGCTTCAATTTATGCTCCTATCAAGAGACTATGAGAAGTCTCACTTGGAAGGCTTTGGATTCCCATCCATTGGTTATCAATCTATGTGGAGATCTTATCATGGTCGAAGTACTCAGACACGTGGGACTAGAGAGGTTATGTGATCAACGGGAAGGAGAAAAAAAAAATCTAGGACTAGCTAAAGCTTTATCTCGTTCTAATGGAGGTCAAAGAAGTTTCATCGATAACACTCATACATAAATCTCAATCATAAATAGGTTAGCTCAAAAATTCTATATATTAAATAAGGTTATGGTCTTATTCAATATACCATCATGTTTTCCATTGTTTTTCCTAAGTTACTCTATCCATCATAACCGATACCTAAATCACCTATGAGAGGGTCCAATATACTCTTGAATGAGTTTTTGCATACCGCCTTAGAGTTTTTATTGAATGATAAAAAACTATAAGGGATTAGACATCACTATCTTTGACTAGTAAGTCCTTCCGTAAAAAGAGAAAAATACAGAAAGTAAAAAGAAAAATGAAAAATGAAAACAAAGACGTTCTTAATGCATAAAGGAATATGGAGTTCTTTCAATCATGGTCCACATACCATAAAAGAAGTACAAAAGCTTTCTCAAGCAGAAGAGACACATTCTTCACTTCATGAAGAACAAGCATATGAAATTGTTTTGGCCACAATTCAAGAAACATACATACATTATGTTGATGAAGCAAAAACCACGTATAAATGATCCTCAAAATGGAATTATATGACTTGGAAGATAGCCCCAATGGGCATATTGCATCACTTGTAAAGAGGATGAAATGTATAGTGACTCAGTTGCATTCACATCAATTTCTAGTGCTAAAGTAGATAAACTTGCAATACTCCTAAAAATTCTTCCCAATTCCTTTGTAAAGATAGTAAGTGTACTGAATGATAAGGAACATATTCCAACCCCAAAAAAGGTGATATATGCTTTATAGCAAGAAGAAAAAGAGAACGAGAAAACCTCAACGTCCTAGGGATACGTTATTAACTAAAACCAAAATGTGCAGCATTTTTTGTTGGAATAATCATGTAGCCAAGGATTTCCTCAATAAGACTAAATATATTCGCTATGGAAAGATAGGACATTCTCAAGAGGTGAATTCAACAAGAAGAGGGTCTTCATGTTAACATGAAATGCCTTGTTCCTCTTAAAATATAAATAGAACATAAATCAATTCTCATTGAAAGTTTCTCCATGTTATCGGAGTGGATGTTATATTAATCTCTTGCCCTCCTTCTAGAACAAGTTATTTTTCTATCTTGTTGTAGAATGTTTTCCTATAGAAGTAGATGGAACCATTGCAAAACTTCAAAGCTTATTTCTTTTGATCCTTTCAAAAAGAAAAAAAGTTTAGGAAATGTAAATGACATAGGTACACTCTGTAAATTTATGAAAAATCTCTAAGATTGGAAATTTAAAACCATATTTACATGTGTCCTTAGGGCCTCATTAGTCATAGTACGAGAAAGTTTCAACACTTGAACATGATCAGAAATAGCATCTGTATCTTCTATTTTTAGACGTGACTTAGATGTTGCAAGTATCTGCCATGCAAATCAAGTCGTTGAACTCTACCTTTGGTGTTCTTCAAAGCAACAAAGATTTTTCCATATGTCTTTTGTTATTTAAATAGTGGAACTCAATATCCCTCTTTTGTGAATTTTCTCTAGTCTTACCTCATTGACCGTTGTTCTCTTTATCTTTCCTCTTGTCATATGGTTGATTCTTTTGGCCATTAGATTTAGGGATAGTATGTGCATCTCCAATATGTATGGACACCATAGGCTTCTTGCAAATACCTTCAATTAGAATTGCACCACATATGTCATTGAAGACAAGCTTTCCACTGAAGGGACTATTACCAATGTCTATGTATAATGTATCCGATGAGGATGGCAATGTGCATAACAGAAGAAATCCTTTGTTTCATCATCCATGTTCCAATTTTTTTGTCTAAAACTACAAAAATAATGCAACAAAATCATTCAGATGATTGGCAACACTGTTTGCATTCTTCATTCATAATTCATATAAGTATCTGATGGGATATACCTTTTTTATATAGCTCCCTTCTCCTAAGGGTTACACAATGTTTTCCATGCATGCTTTGAGGTCTCACAAACTAGAAGTGTGAAATAGGCGCTATCATCCAAGTGAAATCAAATTTTAGAGAGGTCCATTAGATCAAGTTGATCCCAATAGTCATCCTCCATGTCAACATGTTCACCTATAAAGTACCAACTAGCTTCCATTCTCTTCTCTAGAGAATTTGATGTTGTCCAACTTGCGAATCTCAAAAGATTTCTTTCCCTTGCAAGTTCTAGTTCTTTTTGGATCTACTTGCAAGTTCTAGTTCTTTTTGAACCTGCTCTAACACAACTTTAATCGGCATTCCCAACCCGATAGAATTTCCCTAGAAAAATAAACACATCAAAAGAAATGAACATTAAACCAATGTCAAAAAGGGTCCTTCTAAAACATAATATGCTAAAAAATAACTAAATTAGGGATTAAATACGACTATGTATGGATGAAAATCCAAAATTTATAGAAATATTAGCAAAGACGTCTCTATAAGCTGAGGAGATGATCAACAAAACGAAATCAAGAAACTATAAATAATCTCATGTAAAACTATCTAAATAAAAGAGCAAAAACTAAGCTCACTACATATATAGTCTACTTAAACGAAGATAAAAAGGATTATTAAGTATCAATAAGTCTACTAACATACATCTTTTATGACAATGCTAGACTATCTACTGCACCCACGTAAAAAAAAGGAGCTTGACATTTGCGTGTGTCCCAGCTAAGAAAACCCCACCACAATCCTCTTTTACACATTAAAAATCCTTATGAAAAATCTATTGGTGGTGTCATACCATATGATATTACATATGTGGTATCCGCAAAGGTATACATAGTGTATGTTGAACTTATATCTGTGAGAAATGAACAATCATAAGAAAGTGAATGATCTCAAAACCAATCAAAGATCGGCCTTACACAATGCTCAACAAACTTTGAAAAAGCAAGGTTACAAGTGTTAATCAACAATGATGAGTTGTTGTTTCTCCCACCATAATAGAGAACTCTTCTTCATGTATTTGAAGATCAAAGAATAGCTTTGATCAATTAATGGAACCTAATGAAAGACAAGTATGCATTAACAAACTTCAAAAACACGTTTTAAATATCTCCAAAAAATCTACTTCACACAAAAATTCTGAGGCCAACAGAGAGAGGTTCCAAGAACAAATTTTTTTTCAAGATAAGGACAAGCTAAATCTTTCTTCCTCAATCACCAAGTGGATGTAGATTAATGGAGAATCTAGTAAAATGAGTTTCAAGGAACTAAGAACTAGGATGGGTGACATTTTGAGAAGTATTTATACCTCCATTTTTTTTATCCTTGAAGTCCTCCCTTGCATGCAACCAATGACATCAACAATGAATTTTTTGAAAAGGATGATAAGGAAATAAAAAGCTATGAAAACTTCTATATGTTGATCACAACCTTTGATTAAAACCTTAGAGTTGACGAGGTGTTGTGCATGTTCTAGGTTTCGATGGGATTCCGTTGATTTCCAAAAATGCTTGCATTTTTTTACAAAAATAGTTTGATACCATTTAAGGGGATCTTCCTAGAGCCTTATGGCATAGCTTATCTTTTGTGTTAATATTCCAAGTACTCTCTACACTTGTCTATGAAAACATCTAGTAAAATCTAGAAACCAAAGACTAGATAGTATGAGTTCGTGTAAGCACCTTTAGCCAATGTTTGTTCTCAACAAAGTTCATGGTTGAACATGAACTATATGTTTTACTAGAACATACATATACAAGAGTTTTTGAGGGCCTTTTGGCCTTTCAGATAGACACTAAGAATAAAAATGGGTAACATTTTGCATATTTTCGAGCTATGCAAATAGATGAAACACTAGATACTATCCTTTGCATTCCCTTCATCCTCTATACATCAATGTGGCCAATTGTATTGTGCCACAAATGATTCTCTACAATTTTCTTACTTCTAATTGACAAATACACACTATGAGGGTTGATGGTTTCACCTTCATGGTCAAGATCCTACCTTTCTTCCTTTCACAAGGATTTAATCTTGATTCATGCATTGAGGAAAGAAACCTTTATTTTTAAGCCTTATTACATTGCCTCTTCTAACCATTTGTCCATTTGACACCAAGTTCTTAGTGAGGATTGGCACTTCCAACACATCCTTCAACACCTTGGCATTTTGAGATCCATAGAATGGGACATTTCTAACATGTGTAGCTTTTTCGCATTTTCATCCCTTATGTATAAATGTCATCAAGTGATGGGTAAGTATATTAAAGTAAACTTCCCTATGTATGTGCTTGCTACAAGCAATAGTCATGTACCATGTGTGGTATGTGCTTATCTTTGCTTGTTTGAGTTGAAGGAGCTAATTATCGATTAGGAAAATTGTGGAGCACTCATGCCAATGTGAATATGATTTTCAATTAGTGTAAAAATATAAAGCACCTTTTTCCTTAATATATGAAAGTAGCCACCAATGAGTTGTATATGCATGTTTTGTGGCTAACGATTTTGAATTCCAATTTGATGGATGTTGATGGAGCTTCCTAACTTACTTTTGGACTTTTGGCGGTTTCCATTGATTTCTACACTTGAAAAAAAAAAATTATTTAGTCATTCCATGTTGTAACTTGATTTTCAACATAGGTGATAATCAAAGGTATACTTAAGAAATAGTATGTAATTTCTATATCCATTTTTCACTCAAGGACTTTTGGTTCCTATATAACATCTTTTCGCTATGAAATAAAAAGATTAAAAAAGATTTAATATCGATTGCAAAAAGTAAATCTCATCACTCCCTTATAAGCTTCCCACATTCCTTTCTCATTTTGCGCATGTTATACCATTAACAATAAGCCTAAGGTTTTTGGATATCCCCCCCACGTATATAATGTATATTTTAAACTATTAACCTAGATGAAAACTATGCTTTGCTTGACACCATATTATGTTTCCAATTAATATTTGCATTTCCTGGTGTTATATCTTTTAGGATATTGATAGACTACCTATGAAAATGCTTGTGGGGACACTACAAGCAATACGGGGGCATAACAATGGTTAAATTGGCACATTTTTGTTGCTATGTGATCTTGCATTTCTTTGGATCGGGCTTCAAGCATACACCATCCTCTAAACAAAGTTAATCTCCACATTATTTGTAACACTGTTTTTGATGCTCGTAGCGATGTTCGCAAAAGCATCACTAATTGAGCATCAGTTATACGACTGATTGAGGAATGTCTCATATGCGACAATCACTTGCATCACTTATGCAATGCATTAGAGTTTTGCTTATGCGACACTTTTCATGATCACATACAAGATGCTTTTACATTGCTTATACAATAGTGGTGTTTGATCAAAATAAAAAATCCATTGGATCGCTCTTCAATACTCATTTTTTGCACATCTGATCTAAGAGCTCTCCAACGTTCAGATCTACACTGTGCTTGTCAGCTCCAACAATCTCTTTCTAAATCTCTCTCCTTCTAATCTCTCTCTGAATCTCTCTCTCCTCTTCTTTCTATCTCTTTCTCTTTCAATTTCTATCTCTCTCTCTCTCTTTCTCTTTTTTTCTTCTCTCTTTTGATCTCTCTCTCTCTCTATCTCTCTCTCTCTGTGTGTGTATGTGTGTGTGTCTCTCTCTATCACTCCCTTTATTACAAGTTATTCAAGAGTTCACCAAGCATAAAATATGGCTAATTATTGTGAGTATAATTTTCATTCTTTTATATCATTTAAATTGTTTTATTTTCATTAATTAGCATACTCATACTTACTCATTCACATGCACATATACACATATACATGAACATGCATGCTCACACATGTACACATGCATACACATGCACATACACAAACACATATACACATGCATACACATACACATACACATGCACATACACACACACACTTACAAATACATGTACACATACACATACAGAAACATACACATACACAAACATACACATACACACACATACATATATGCATATGCACAAACATATCTACAAACACATAAAAGGACATGCATGCATGCATTATTGCATATACACATACACACACATATTAACACATACTTATACACATGCATATGCACATTCACATGCATGCACATACACATGGATGGAAATGGAGATGCATGCTTATGCACATGCATGCTCATACATATACACATGCATATACATACACATGCGTGTATATATATATATATATATATATATATATATATATATATACATACATACATACATACATACATACATACATACATACATACATACATACATACATACACACCTACACATACACATACACACACAACATACTTATAGACATACACATACATATTCACATACATACATGTACACACATATACACATACACATGCACATATGTACACACATATATGCACATACACTTACACATACACATGCAGATACATACATATACACATACATACACATGCAAATACACACCCATATGCACATACACTTACACATACACATACACATGCACATATACACACACATACACATACGTATGCACATATACACACATACACTTACACATAGACATGCACATACATACATGTACACACTCATACACATACACATACACACATATACACATACATACACATGCATATATACCTACACATACACATACACACACATACATAGACTTATAGAAATACACATAAACATGCACATACGCACATATACACACACATACATACATATATGCACATACACATATATATGCACATACACATATATATGCACATACAAAGATGTGCACATACATTTACACATACAGAGACATACACATACATACACATACACATACACATGCATATGCATAAAACATATCTACATGAACATATATACACACACATATGTGCAATTACGCGAAGCCTAAATGATTGAGCTCACAATTCTACATATTGTTAGTGCCCAAAAATGTCCAGATGCATCTCTAACTTGCTAAGCATCATTCACTAAGCATGGTTTATCATTTGAAATGAAATAACTTGGAAAACTTAGATATCCAAGTCATTAGATATCTCCAAAACGATTTTACTTAATTGCTAGCAGAGAGGGATTATTATTCATTTCTTTGAGCAGGTGTAGTGACCAAATAGCACGTTTTGGTTCATAGTTGAAACTCCTACTCATCTTTTTTGATCCAATGATTTAAGGATCATATTCCAAAGTACTTGGGTGATTATTTTTGCTTCTTGGAAAGCTCAAGCTAGTTTGCAGTAGTCAACTCACTTTTTGGCTAGTGTGAAGCAAGAATTTGCAAAACCATCTCATCTCTGGAAGCTGTCCACCATCTCCTCCAAGAGTGGTATAAGAGGAACATCAAGGTAGAATGGGGGATGGATTTCCATCATTCATTGAAAACTTGGACAGGTGCAACTATCTAGCTTGGTCCCTAAGGATGAAGGCTTACCTCTAAGGAAGATGCTTGTATGTATATATATCTAGAGATGAATAGAGATGAAGAAATGCCAACCCTCAGAAGGAAAGATCAACCTACAAGAGAGGACCAAGAGAGAGACTAACTGCACGGTGTGCAAAGGATGCTCTAGCTAGGTCTTATATACTTAATTCAATACCTGATTTCTTATTACCTGATATTAGGAATTGCAATATCTCGCAAGACACGTGGGAAGTACTTTCTTCATACTTCTCATCAAATATAAGGGCTAGGAAGAGCCATCTTAGGATGGATTTCACAACTTTGAAAAACCAAACAAAGCAAAGTTTAGCTGACTATGTGACTAAGATGAAGGATGTAGTTGATCAACTTGGGAGTACTAGAGAAGAAATAGAAGAGAAGCAGATGGTAAGGCAGATCATAAATGGCATCAAGGCTGATGACAAATGGGAGTCCTTTACCATAGCAATGGACCTATATGTGAACATGCAAATACCTGAACTCAATACATTGATGGGGCAACTCTTCACACATGAGACAAACCTCAACAAGAATGGAGATACAACTAGAGGTAATCAATCTTCTACCCTTTACACATAAAAATAATATTCAAGATAAAGGTAAAGGTAAGAGGAATGAAGAAGAGGCAAGTACCTCTCAAGTAAATTTCATAGGTAGAGGAAGAGGTACTAGAGGAAGGGGCAGAGGAGCAAAGCAAGGCAGGGGGAGACCATACAACTCTTCACCTTGCAACATTTTTGGCTTGAACAATCATACCATAGATGAATGCTTCACGAACACAAAGAATCAAAGAGGACGAGACTTCCACAAAGGAGGTAATGGACAATCAAGAGGTAGGTTCAACAATGGAGGAAACAACTACCATCACAATTACAACCAAGGCTACAACAACGGCTATCAAGGAGGCTTTAGAGGAAGAAGAGACTACAAAAACTATACAGATTATCAAGAGAATTCTTTACTACTCATCAATATGATAGCCAAGCAAGGTAAAGATGATGAGTACATATTTTATATTTATTCTGGCTGCTCCAATCATGTAGTAGGCAATGTAACATTATTGTTTGATCTTGGAGGACCCAAAGGAAAGCATGAAGTCCAGATAGGTTATGACACTAGGCACTTTCATTGCAGGAAAATAAAGCTACCCTATGATTTTGTAAGTGATTTTCCAAATCTCACTCAAGAAGAACCACGTACATCAGAAGATATCAACTCAGAAGCTGAAGAACATATTGATTTTAGAGCTTGGAAGTCCAAAGGCAAGACAACATTGAAGAAGCCAACAAGAATGAAGAATGGAAAGAAGCTATGGAGAAAGAAATTTAAGTACTTCAAGGGAATAGCACTTGGGTTGCTTCCCAAAAAACCATTCATGAAGCTAATAGGATGCAGGCAGATCTACAAAGTGAAGAATAATTCAGATGGAAAAATCAATAGGTATAAAGCAAGGCTAGTAGCAAAGGGGTTGCTCAAACTCATGGAGTGGATTATGAGGAGACCTTCTCATCTGTTGCTAAGATGCCAGCTATCAGAGTTTTCATAAGTATTGCTCCTTCAAAGAATTGAAATTTGTACCAATTAGATGTTAAAAATGCATTCCTTAATGGATGGATCTTTGAAGAGGTCTACATGGCTCAAGCACCAGGATATGAAGAAAAAGAAAAATTTGATTTTTTATGTAGATTAAGGAGAGCACTGTATGGTTTAAAGCAAGCTCCTAGAGCTTGGAACCATATGCTTTTCACATACTTGCAGGACCAAGGCTTTGTTGCAAGCAAGGTAGATTCTTCAGTCTTCATTAATAAAACTAATTCAGAAGTTATTTATCTATGTGTGTATGTGGATCATATCATTATTATAGGCAATGATGTCATTGGCATCAAGAAGATCAGAATTCAAATGAAGGAAGAGTTCAAGATGAATGATCTTGGACTGCTTACATATTTTCTTGGTTTAGAGATAGTTTTTATAGATTTTAGTGTTTTCATTACTCAAAGAAAGTACATCCATCATATGCTAGTTAAGTTCAAGATGGAAAATGCAAAACTTGCAAGTACACCCATGGAATCGAGCCACAAACTCAGTACTCAAGAAGGAGAGCTACTTGAAGACATTACCAGTTATCAAAGTCTTGTTGGGAGTCTCAATTAAGCAATCCTAACAAGAGTGGACATATGCTATGGAGTAAGTACATTGAGTCAATTCATGCATACACCAAGAAAACCTCACATGGAAGCTCCCAAAAGGATCTTAAAGTACTTGAAGAGTACCATAACTAAAGGGCTATTTTATCCATTCACATTTGACTTGGATATCAAGCTATACTCGAATGCGAATTGGGATGGCTCAAAAGATGATAGGAGGAGCACTTTTGGCTACTTTTCCTTTGCGGGATCAAAGTTAATTTCATAGTCATCAAAGAAACAACCAAGTGTGGCATTTTCATCAACTCAAGTTGAATATAGAGGCCTAGCAAATGCAACACAAGAAGAAATGTGGTTAAAGCTACTCTACTGAGATTTGGGGCTACATACATACACTACAATCATCTTTGGAGATAACACTACCTTACTTCATTTGGCTGCTAAACCTGTATATCATGCAAAGACTAAGCACATTGAAGTGCATTATCATTATGTGAGAGAGAAGCTAGTTAGCAAGGACATACAATTTTCTTATGTATCAACCAATTTGCAATGTGGAGATATGCTAGCCAAATCTTTGGATGGAGCTAAATTGAACAGCTAAAGATGATGATTGGATTGCAGGAGCTTAAAGAGACTTGAAGATCAAACATATTAGGCTTGAGGGGGAGTTGTTGGTGCAATTACTCCAATCCTAAATGCATGATCATTTATCCTAAGGCTCATATGTGCATAAGCACATGAATAATCTCATGTAAAAGATAGATTTTTTACTCTTTGTAAAAGTGCACATATGGAATCACTTCAATCATAAGTTATTAGGAGAATCTTTTCACGAATTATTGGCGATGTAGATGGAGATTAAGATCCTAAAATCTAGAGATACGTTTTGGTAGAAGTTTTAATTTCAAATTCAAAAAGAGCTCCATCTTTAGCTATAAAAGAGGACTTCAAGAGTCGCATATGAGTAGGCCGATTCGAAGAGATATTCAGGGGGATTTTAAGTTGATATTGAGCTCACATCATATCTCTATAATTCTCCATACATTGTGCAATCATTCATTGCCAATGTCAATGTAATCTATGTGCATTAGTACATATATTTCTCTCATATCGCAACTCTTGTACTATATCATGTACCAGTCAGAACAATGTATTTCTCTAATCTATTTCTCAGTGTATACTTGATCATTCTCAGTGATTTAAGTTGTTATAGATTCAGTATACTCTCTATTTTCTTGCACTATGAAGTTTCATATTTGTTGCCTTAGCCAATCTCGAGTTATGAGCAAAACATTTCCCACTAGTCAACATATTATTAGTGCTCGAAAATGTTGGGATGCATCTCTAACTTGCTAAGCATCATTCTTTGAGAATGGTCTATCATTTCAAGTGAAATAACTTTCAAAACTTAGCTAACCAAGCTAATTAGATATCCCCAAAAGGATTTTAATCAGATGCTAGTAGAGAAGGATTACTGTTCATTTCTTTGAGTAGGTGTAGTGACCATAATAGCACGTTTTGGTTCATAGTTCAAACTCCTACTGATCTATTTTGCTCCAATGATTTGAGGATCATATTCCAAAGTACTTGGGTGGTGACTTTTGCTTCCTAGGAAGCTCAAGGTGTGTACTTTGCACTTCTCAAATGAGTTTTTGGTTGGTGTTAAGCAAGAATTTGTAGCACCATCTCATCTCCGGAAGGTGTCCACCATCTTCTCCAACAACATATACATGCATATAGATACACTTACAAATATATAGGTATATACCTACATGTGCATACATATATTTTATAGACACACAAATATATGCACATACATACATATATACACACAAACACACATATAATATGAATGAACTATATAATTAAAGTAATAAATCACATGTTAAATATAAAAAGTAATAAAAACCATTACAAAAAGACTTTTCATTAATTAGTACCATAGACACAATTCAAAACATAAATGGAATGAGAAAATATATAGATATAAGAAAAATGTGTAGATCAATGTAAAATATATGTCCTATGTAATATATCAATCATCATGATAATGATCATCCACATCATCATGTAAGTCCTCATGATCATGATCATCCACATGATCTGATGTATCTGTAGTGGCATCATGCATAGAGGTGTGAGCACTTTGTGACAATCAAGATCATCTTCTCTCTATCTATCCATCCACCTCATCCATATCTGCCACTCCATAATACTCATGTATTACATATAACAAATGTAAATAAATAAAACATATAAAACATGAATAAAAATAAAATAAGTACATGAAATTTAATAATACTCACAGAATCATTTTGGATCATACATGAACTCACTTAGATGTCGATATCCACAATGTGTAACAAAATCGATTTCCTTTTTCGTAGGAAATCGACCATAATCCTTTCGCTGCATTGAAACAAATAAAAAATATCAATGATTAAAGTTTTAACTAAAATAAAATAAAGTTTTAGTAATACATATACTTACAAATGTGGAGACAAAACCATGATGGCCCATTTGGTCTAAGTGTGATGTATGATCTGACTCAACTCTCTTTGTTGCAGCAGCTAATGTTTATTTAATGAAACAAAAATAGATAGATTAAATGTAATACATTTATAAAACATATGAGAATTATAAGTCAGTAATATAAACAAATAATTTGTATACCTTCTGTTGAGGAAATGATTCCTAAAGATATAGCTATCTACAAAAAGACTACCACGTCTGAGGTGGTATGTTAAGTCTTATCTTATTTTGTTCTACCATACAATATCTCTTGTTATTTTTATCTCAAACAAAAAAGGATTAGAATATAAGAAAACATTAAATTTATAAACATGCATACACAAACACACATACATACACTCACACATACATACTTACACTTGCACATTCGTACACATATCCACACATAGATACTAAATACATACCCACTCACATACATACACACACATAGACATACCCAACAATATACATACACACACATACATACTAAATACATGCACACATACACACATACACACAAATACACATAAACAACACATACATACATACACACACATACACATACCCACACACACATATGCATACACATACACATATACATACACATACACACATGCATACACTTACACATACATACACATATATACACCTACCCACACATACACATACAGGCACATATATACTAAATACATGCACACATACACATACACACATACACACAAATACAAATATACATATACATACACTTACACTTACATGCATACTAAACTTACATATACATACATACACACACATACACATAGCGACACATAGATGCACGCATATACACATACATACATACATACATACATACATACATACATACATACATACATACATATACACACATACACATACATACATGCATACACATACACATACATACATGCATACACATACACATATACATACACTTACACATACATACATATGCACACATACACTTACACATACATACATACCCACACATACATACATGCACACACATACCCACACATACACATACATACACACATACATGGATACAGTTACACATACATATATACCCACACATACACATACATACACTCATATACATGCATTGTAGTGTTTCCTCAATCACAATCTATCCCCAATCAAAATCTCTCGATCACTCAAAAATAACAGAGGAAATAAGAACGCAAAGATTGCACAAGGTAAGAGAAAATCACACGCGAAAGACTAGAAACAAATATGATGCAGAAAAGGAAGAATTCTGATATTATAGATGTGAATCAATGGTTATAATAGCTTTGGACAATAGCTTCTTGACGAAGCCTCTACCTTCGGACCACCCTCGAGCTATCACAATTGCATTCACACTTGCACTCTCAATCAATCTCTCACTCTCACTCTCACTCTCACTCTCACTCTCAATCACAAAGTAATTCTCAGATTTCTGTGTGTCCCCTGTGTTGATGCACAGGTCTCCCTATATCAGGGTTTGATCGCTGCCATCCCAAAGAAGTGTGTGATCCACCAAATTTAAAAAAAGTCTAGTTTCTCCAAAACTTTTACAAAAAGTCATGCAATTGTAGTGTGCTTTCGTTCTTTAGCGTACCTATCAAAAATAGGAGAAAAACGCCAAAAAGACATATCCGAAAATATCCGTAATTAGACATGGCGACACATGAGCATCAAAATCACCGATTGGAATAGAATTAGATAAGCCCTTCATTTTTTTTAAGTGTTGGAAAACGGCACTTTTCAGAGCCCTCTAACTCAAAAATGTTGAGGAATTATCTTAAGCTTCTGAGGAACACTTTTATTAAATTTTGCAATTTGCACGATAGTGTTAGAGAGCTCCGAGTACAATGAACTAAATGTAGGACCTTGAACGAGGTACTTAAAACATGAATCAAAAAAATTTCACGCAAGCTCTTTTATTCTCTTATACTTGCTCTACCTTTCTCTCATACAGAGTTTTCCTTAATTCTTTCATCTTCACCTTCAAAATTCCACTAGAAAGCATGATGCGAATAAGGTCTAGAGAGAGTATATGAAACTTGTCAACCCAAAATTTTTCCTTCATGCATAAAATGACCTAATTATTCATTCTAAGCATTATCCCCACAATGAAACTCAGAAAGTTCAAAATGAATTATTTCACTAGAAAAGAGGCCTATTACAATTCTTCCCCCCCTTTAAGAACTCTGTCCTTAGAGTTGGAAAGAAGGATAATGTTTTAGAAAACCATCCAAGTTCACCCAACTGGAATCTTCTACTGGGTATGAGTGCCAATTCACTAAAATTTCTACTATAGATCTATTTCTAAGAAATCTTTCCTTTCTATCTTATATTATTTCAGGTTGAAGCTCAAAAGATCCATCATGTTTTAGCTTATAATTGTCGTGCAAAACATCAAAAACATTAGATACATATCTTTTAAGTAAGCTAACATGAAATATAGGATGCACATTTAAATGTTTAGGTAATTCTTGCAAACAAGCAAGAGATCCAATCTTTTTCAAAACTTTAAAATGACCTACATATCGAGGAGAAATTCTATGATCCTTCCGTAGAAACAAGTTATATCGATGATGATTAACTTTAAGGAATACCATATCATCAACTTGAAATTCAAGTGGTCTTCTCTTTAAATCATAGAGTTTCTTTTGTCTTTTCTGAGCTTCTTTTATGTGTTTCTTAATGTTCCCAAGTTTTTCATTAATTTTATCAAGCATTTCTTTGGACACTTCTAATTTATTTGGAAAACCCAAAAATGAGGGTGGAGTCAAACAATTATAACTATACATAGCTTCAAACGGAGTCATTTTTATAGATGCATGCCATGCACTATTGTATGCAAACTCAACCAAGGGTAAATATTCACTTCAATTATCCTGCTTTTCATTCTCATACATATGCAACATATCTTCAATTACCCTATTAACCCTCTCTGTTTCCCCATGATTTTGTGGATGGAAAGCTATACTCATATGAAGTTGAGTTCCAATCGATTCAAATGTTGCTCTCCAAAATATTGACATAAATCTAGAATCTCTATCAGAAATTATGCTTTTAGGCATTCCATGCAATCGAAAAATTTCTTTTACAAAGATCCTTGCAACATTCAATGTAGTATCAGTCTGTTTCATAGGAAAGAAATGTGCCATCTTGGTAAGATGATTGACGACAACAAATATGGTATCATGCTTAGTTTTGGTCATAGGTAGCTTAGAGATAAAGTCCATAGAAAATAGACTCCCACTTCTCATTTGGAACATCCAAAGGTTGAAGCATAATTCCAGGCATCCTGTTAAAGTCAGATTTCACCTGTTGGCACTTCAAACATTCACTTACATATTTTCTAATATCCCGCTTCATACATGGCCAAAAGTAAGAATACTCTGTTTTAACATAGGTCCTTGAATAACTTAGATGTGCAGAAAAAGGTGCATCATGACAATCATGCAATGTTTTAACTTTTAATGGAGCTTCAAAAGATACGCATAGCCGATTGGTACAATACATTATTTGATTCTGCAAATGAAATTTTTCATCATACATTGATCCCCTGTTTGCATTCAGAGAAATCAAAATAGGTGCATAAAAAGGATCCTATTTTATCTCTTCTTGAATTTGATTGAGAAAATCAGAATTTATTAGAGAAACAAGATTTTACAAATTACAAGTAGAGGTTTTTCAAAATCGTCAACCTCCTGGTTTAGAGACTCAAAGGGCTAAAGATTATCCATTTGTTAACTTGTAATCTTCCTCTAGTACAAACATATGATAACAGAAGATATGGAGGATTAAATAGTGGATGACTTCCTTTATATGGAGAGGATTTTAGCTATTGGTGTTATCACTATATGATTTCCCACTCCACTATTATTGGTGCTGGTCATGGTCTCTTTATTATAGAGGATTTTTATGCGCCTCTGAACTTTGAAGTAACTCTTATGTCATTTTGTGGTCTTATATATGGATAGGGAGATTGGCATCAACTTGTTATATTCAAATCATGGGTACTTATGGATTATGCCTGAATGCAACTTCTCTTGCTAATAGAGGGATTACATATGCACAGAATGAAAGATTATATATTGATGGAAGCCCTTATATGCATGGAAATATAGTAGCTTTAATAACTAGTAGTCGAGGATATAATAGTTATATGACTAATTGCACATTTGAAGAGCGTGAATAGTCATGAATCACCATACATGAGAAGAGATGTAGCAAGATACATAGTCAACAATGTTGTTACTTCATTACATGCTGGTGATGAATTATTAGTGAATTATGGATGGTGTAGACCTCCAAGAAAATGTTTTAACTAGAGAGAATGAAAAATTTCTATCCACCCATCTTGTGTTGCACTTAAAGCTCTAGTTGATTCAAAATCTTTTCAAATTAACTTACATATTTAAATTTATGTTTGAAGTTTCCCTTCCATTCATTTATGGAGTACTAATGATTTTTATTCATGTGTGTAGATTCCAATGTATGATCTTGATGATCTTCCACAAAACCATTCAAAGTTGCTATTAGGACCTCATTTGTCAGAAGCTTCAATGAGGAGGCTACGCAAAAGTGATCTTGTCAAATATCCAAGATTGGAAGACCTATATTCAAAAGAAGATAAAGTAAAAGATATTTGCGATAATGATGAAGATGATGGCATGGCAAATTGATTGAGGATTGGTATCAAAAGAGAGTATACATGCATGTGCTAGTGATTGTTGGAGATAGATGTCTGCGGAAGCACGCGAACAGCACAAGGAAGAAGAAGAAGCATGGAGCACAACACACAAGACTGAATGTATTACTAGAGAATGTACAAAGATAAGTAGCCCATTAAGGCAATAGGCGTATATACAAGCCGGGGGAAAAAAACCTCCTGAAGAGGGAAAAAAGTGCCCGGCCGGTCCTAGTGTGTTCACACACATCACTACCTAAATATATCACCAAATCCCCCTTGGGAGTGATGCGGTGAACAAGGAGCTGGCACTCATGTATAAGGAAGTGCCAAGCTATGTGGAAATCACTCCACAAAATGAAGTAAGCCCAAAGATTTGCAGAAAGCTTCAAACTTCTCCCTAGGCAGAGCCTTCGTGAAAAGGTATGCAATGTTCTCCTGCGTGGGCACATATGCCAAGCTGATCTCCCCAACAGAGAACCTCTCCCTGACATAGTGAAAATGCACCTCAATGTGCTTAGTGCGAGCATGGAACACAGGGTTCCTCGCAACTGCCAATGCGCTCTAACTGTCAGTAAAGATGGTGGTGGCAGAAGACTGGCCAACACCCAAATCAGCCATAAGGCGTCTAAGCCACACACACTCAACAGTCACTGTGAAAGCTGCCCTATACTCAACCTCACAACTGGAAGTGGTCACAGTAGGCTACTTCTTGCTCAACCAAGATATACATGAGCTACCAAGCATGAAGCAAAATCCACTGGTGGACACACGAATGTCATAGTAACCAGCCCAATCTGCGTTAGAAAAAGCATGCAAATCCGGCGGTAGTGATCCCCCCTTGGGATAAAACAACCCAAGTAGCCGAGTACCACTCAAGTAGCGAAAGATGCACTTAACCACCTTCCAATGCGTGACTCCTGGGCAATGCATAAACCTGCTCATCTGTGAGACAACAAACTGAATATCTGGCCGAGTAATACATAAGTAAATCAAGCATCCAACAGCATGTTGATAGAGAACAACATCAAATGCATCTCGAGCATCATGAAGACTCAATCGTAAACCTGTCTCCATAGGAGTGGCAATAGGCTTACAGTCTTCAAGGCCAAAACGCTACAATAATGTGTCAATATATTTCGTTTGACACAAAGCCATTCCACCATCAACGTGCATAAACTGAATGCCCAAATAGTGATGCAAATGCCCCAAATCAGACATCTCAAATGAGGCATGCAAATCAGCCTTGAAATCAGCAATATGCTTCTCAATAGGACCAGTGAGCAGCATGTCCTCAACATAGACAACAATGATCAGAAGCACATCATTAGCATGCTTAACATATAAGGTGCTTTCAGTTGGACTGTTCTCAAAACCATGTGCAACCAGATAGGCATGGATCTTCTCATACCAAGCACGTGGTGCTTGCTTTAAACCATATAATGCCTTCTTTAACCTGCACACCTTGTTTTCATGCCCTTTCTGCACAAAGCCACGGGGCTAAAAAACATACACTTCTTCATGCAAGTCACCATTCAGAAATGCTGTTTTAATGTCCAATTGATGTACATTCCAAGCATGATGGGCTGCAAGTGCACAAATGCTCCGAACAGTAGTCATACGACATGTGGGTGCAAAGGTCTCATCAAAATCAATGCCTCTTTCCTATGCATAACCCTTTGCAACAAGCCTAGCCTTATACCTGTCAAGTGTACCATCCGGTTTACGCTTCAGCTTGTATACCCACTTAGTACCAATGGCCTTCTTGCGAGGAGGCAAGTCACATAAAGAACAAGTACCATTCTTCATTATAGGATCATATTCAGATTGCATAGCAGCCATCCAATTTTTTGAATTCTGTGCTTCATCAAAAGTAACAGGCTCATTCTCATCACAGAGACTAGACGCAACCATAACATAGCAATCTGATACAAAGGAGGCACTTTGAGAGCCTGAACGAGTACGATATGACAAAGGTGCATCTAATTTGCTGTCATGCAAAGTCTGCACGAGCCACTTTGGCATAGTTTTTGCCTGCTCAATATCAGCTCTCTCATCAACAAGTGCATCATGTAAATCTGCATCAGAAATGGAATGATCTACATCATCATATGAAACCTGCAAAGGCTGAGAAGTTGCCTCATTAGGACCAGCACTAGACTATCCACCTATAAAAAGAGGCATCAAAGTATCATACATGTCTTTGGAGCTAACCGATGTCTCCTCCTTAGTACATGAAAGCAATGGCTGAATAGCATCTTCCACAAAGACAACATCACGGCTAACCAGAATGCGTTTAGTCTGTGGATGATATAGACGATAGCCTTTACTTTCAGAACTGTACCCAACAGAAATACATTTTACTACCTTATCATCCAATTTTCTGTGATGTTGTTCAGGCACTAGTGCATATGCCAAACAACCAAAAACATGCAGATGAGCAACAAATGGCTTGCGGTCATGCGAAGCCTCATATGGAGTGATAGACTGCAGTGCTTTAGTGGGACACCTGTTCAGTACATATGCTCCACACATGACAGCCTCAAGCCAGAAACTATGAGGTAAAGCCTGACTCTTGACCATACACCTCGCCATCTCCATGAGAGACCTATTCTTCCGTTCAACAACTCCATTCTCTTGAGGTGTATACAGCACTGTACACTGGTGTTTCATCCCACGTTCAGCCATAAATGCATTAAAATCAGAAGACATATATTCCCCCCCTCGATTAGAACGGAGGGTGCCCATTTTACATGCTAACAGATTTTCAACCAAAACCAAAAACTATTTAAAGCACATGAAAACTTCAGACTTTGCTTTGAGTGGATATACCCATGCGTGCCTGGAAAAGTCATCAATGAAAGTCACGAAGTAAAGGTAATTTCCAAAAGAGGGTGTCTGCATAGGACCACAGACATCACTATGTACAAGCTGCAATTTTTGCGTAGCCCGAGCTGAACCATGTTTTGGAAAGGATGAACGCTGCATTTTTCCCAAAATACAGCCCTCACAAACATGTTTTCCAGGTGCCTCAAGTTTGGGCAAAGAGAACACCATTTCTGATTTCTGCAGGCGTAGCAAACTAGCAAAATTCAGATGACCAAAGCGTGCATGCCAAAGCTTTGCATCTGACATAGCATGAGAATCATGAACTACACTTGCTGAATCATTCACAAATCTTTCATAGTCTATGAGCTTATACAGCCCACGACATAAAAAACCAGAAGCAATAATAACATCGCCATTTGACAGATCATGAACTGTACATCTGTCATCAACAAATTTCACAACCAAGCCAATCTTGGCTAATGCAAAAACTAATAGCAGATTCTTCTTGATCCCTGGCACAAATAAAGCATCTGACAAGGTGAAAGAACTACCATTAGCAGTAGTCAGAATGATCTTAGCAACTCCCATAATAGGATAAGAGGAGTTGTTGGCACATGTGACAGTATTCCCTGTAGGGGTAGGCTCGAGTGAAGAGAAGAAACTACATTGCGAGGTAATATGTTTGGTCGCCCCACTGTCAAAGTACCAAACATCTGAGTCCACTGCAGACATGCACTGCTCATGAGAAGATGGGTCAAAACTGTAGACAGTAGTAAATGCCCATTCTTCTTCCTGCATAAGATTAGCAGACTCTGTTTTTGGTGTAGAGGCTTCTGCAATAACCATTCCAACCTCCTTTTTCTTTGCCTTTTTTGCAGCCAGTTTTGGACAGTTCTTTATGATATGATCATTTCCTTTACAGTACTTGCAAAACAATTTCTGCTTGTCTGATTTCTTGTCATCTTTATCCTGGTTTTTCGAATGTGCAGCATTTGCAGATTTTTGCTTGCTAGTCGAAGAGCCCCATTTTCCTTTGCCCTCCTGACTAGCCAGGAAAGCTTGATCTGCAACACACATAATGGACCTGTTTTGCCTAGACTGATCTTCCTGCAACAGAACAGAGACGAACTCCTCAAATGACAAGGCATTTGGATTGCCTTTCATCATCAATTGAAGAGTAGAGGCAAAACTCTAATATGAATCAGGAAGACCATTCAGAACGGTATGCACAAGTGAGCTATCTGGTATAACCTCATCAGCAGAAATCAATTGTTCCTTCAGGTCTTTGATCCTTGTGAGAAAATTGTCCATAGAATCACCTTCATTCATGTGCTCACTCTCCAACTGTTTTCGGAGGTAAGCAACACGAGCCTCATTCCTAGCCTGGTACAAAGTGGTAAGTGTATCCCACGCATCCCTAGCTATTCTGCAAGAGCGTATGTGAGGAATAATGGCACGTTTGACAGACAAAGCTATCAATGCATGTGCCTGGACATCTCTGCCATCCCAATGAATCTACTCTGTAGTAGGTGCAACAAAAACAACAGCACGAACAGGAATCTGTGGAATATCATCTTCGACACCATCTTCATCAGCTCCAACACCTGTATTTGTAGTACCTGTAGTTGCAGGTGTAATAGGACGTCTTTCAACACCCTGCACAATGTTCCACAGTCCTTTTGCAACCAATACATGTCGCATCATATAAGCCCATAATGGGTAGTTGGTACCATCCAACTTATCCTCAACAGTCAACATACGGAATACATCACTGCTTTCAGCCATGGCCGGTGACTAAAATACCTTGATGCAGAAAATCGACTATATCTCAAAAAGTTGAACGGAACTGCCCAGACGAGTTCTGCTAGGCCTGTAGCAGACTTCGAGATGCTTAAACTCGCGAACAAAAACTAGTATATACCTTTGGCACAAAAAGACAAAATAGCCTGCACAAGCACTGTGATAGTGCGTTCGGAAGCCGAAACGAGCTCGGATCGCGAGTTCGGCACCACAAAGCGAAGCCGTTTTGATCTCAGAAACACGATGAGTATGCTCACCAAAATTTGTGCGATTCTGAGACTGCAAACGGAGGAGTGTCGACGGTGCCCTAGATGAAGCGACGACCTGCTCTGATACCAATTGTTGGAGATAGATGTCTGTAGAAGCACACGAACAGCACAAGGAAGAGGAAGAAGCTTGGAGCACAACACACAAGACTGAATGTATGACTACAGAATGTACAAAGATAAGTAGCCCATTAGGGCAATAGGCGTATATACAAGCCGGAGGAAAAAAACCTCCTAAAGAGGGAAAAAAGTGCCCCGGCGGTCCTAGTGTGTTCACACACATCACTACCTAAATATATCAACAGTGATTGTCTTTTATATAGAGGTGAATATGCAAACTCTTTGACATGTCCAAAATGTCAATCTGCTTGATATAAGGACAAAGAGGGTAAAATCCCAAAAAAATTATTGAGATATTTTCCAATGGCTCCATGAATTAAACATATGTTTCAAAGCCCTAAATTATCAAAGCTTTTGACATGGAGATTTGATCATAAAATTATTGAGGGAGTAATGAGAATTCTAGCAAATAGTGAAGCTTTTCAACATATTGATTCTAGATGGCAAGATTTTGCACAAGAGCTACACAATCTAGATTTAGGAGTTGCATTAGATGGGATTAATCTATTTTTGATGAAATCTTGCTCCTCTCATTGACAATCTCCAAGTGTTATGCAGAGGTATTAATGTCATTGATGTATCGAAAAGCATTAACCAAAGACATATTATGGTTTGTGGATTTATGGCTTGGACTGTGTGTATGCATGTGTGTATGTTTGTGTGTATGTGTGTGTATATGCATGTATGTATATGTGTGTGTATGTATATGTATGTGTGTGTATGTGTATGTAGGTGTGTTTGTGAGTGTATGTATGTGTGTATATGTGTATGTGGGTGTGGTGTGTATATGTATATATGTATGTATGTATGCATATGCACATGCATTGTGTATGCATATGCACATGCATTGTGTATGCATATGCACATGCATTGTGTATGCATACCCATGTCTCTATGTATGTATGTGTATGTGTGTGTCTCTATGTGTGTGTATGTGCTTGTCTCTATGTATGTGTGTATGTGTATGTATCTATGTGTGTCTCTATGTGTGTATGTATATCTGGGTGTATGTATCTATGTGTGTGTATGTATATGTGTGTATGTATATGTGTGTATGTATATGTGTGTATGTATATGTGTGTGTATGCATATGTATTGTGTGTGTATGTGTGTGTATGTATACATGTGTATACATGTGTATGTGTGTCTATATGTGTATGTATGTAATATGCCTATCATACGCACATGCATACCTTATGGTTTAGAAGCATATCCATTATTGAAATTAATCTCTTGAACGTTAGTTACTCATTATAAGTGTTTGTGATTGGGGTTAATCGTGTACTTGAAGATATATTGCATATATATGGGAATGAAAAGCAAGATAATTAGATTGAATATTTGCCTTAGCTGAGTTTGCGTACAATTGCGCATTGCGAGTTGCTCTTCCATCGCTTAATACCTTATCATGGGTGTATGTACTTATGTTTGATATCAGCATTATAACATGTTAATCGGGGGATTAACATGTGGTTGTACACATAATATCATGTGAAAATGTAAGAACTTGTTTATTCCATATGAACCTAAGATTTTGTAATGTGAAACCATTTAGTTCATAATGTAAAGAAAGAACACGAATAAGAAAAAATAGCGTGTGCGTAGTGAGCTAAAAGCAAAGTAAAAATAGAAATCGCGAACATCACGAAAAGTAGGAACTTTAACAATTCCATAACATAGATGTTTGTAGGGTGCATGAGTTAAAAAAAGGAAAGCGCACCTTGGGCGGAAGGATTCGATAGATGTGTTATTTCTGGCAGATCATGCGCTATTACTTGGAAAAAATAATCGGATTGGCGATGAGAACGAAGGCTTCCTCTGGGGAGATGCGAGCGCGAGGAGGGAGGAGAAACGTTCTGACTCAAACACGCTGAGCTACAGATCTTTGAGGAGTTTGGGAGTATTAGTGTTGATATGACTGCACTAAGCATGATTGTCTGTTGGCAGTGTTTAGCTCTTCAGTATATCTGATGACAGACAAGTTTATGGGGTGCAGATAGACGAAGAAGGGGGTTGTATGCTGATGCTCATCATCCGACAATAAGATTTGAAGACGATGATTCTTTGATAAGGCACTGGGCTATTGCTAACGGGATCCTATCTGTGTTGCTTAGGACGACAATGTTAATCCTGAAATTTTATAATTGCTCTCATCGATTGGCTCGTTTTTTTTTACCATAGCTTCAGATTTTTCTCTGGCAAAAGTGCAGAGGTAGAGAGGAAGAATGCTCATGCATGGAGGCATCACGGGATCTGTGTCAAAGTTGGGTTCTGTCACCTCTGTAACATCTTTAGGCATGGAGGGTGAGAAAGCAACCTGCAAAAGCTTGAAGAAAAGGCATGTGCCATATGCAGCTTCTCTCAAACTTCAAGAAGAGGCTCTTGACTTGGAACAAAAGCAGGTGCACTCTCTTAATCACGATATGTTTAGCCTGAAGTAAATGTACTCCCAGAAAATACCAGAGCATCAGGGCTTGGACAGTGGAAAAGAAAGGGAGTTCTTTGTTACTCTCTCGAAGGTCATGGAAGCTGGCGGAAAACAATTCATTGTTATAAAGAAAAGAAGCAGCATATTGTTTTTCTCTTTCTTAGCGCACAGTTCAAGGTATGAAAGAATTCGGTGCAGTGAAGAGATTTTCCTTTAGTTGCATTATAATAGGTTTGGGGATGCATAAAGTTTTTGGAAGAATTCCTCATTATTAATTTTGCACTACGTGAGGATGGCAAGAAGAGTATATATACAAATGAAAGATGTGGGATACGTCCTCTTTGGGTAATACAAGTGAAGAAAAGGCATTTAACTTGGTTCATGGGAGTGCTCCGCTTCTGGGAAAAAGGGAATGCACGGATAAGAGAGATATTGTTTAGGTTACATTGATGTTTCCAGATGACGACATATCTGCACATTTTCAAGTAGTTTTGAAAGATGAGTTTCGTACAAGCAGATTCAGAGATGCTCACACAGGGAATACAAAACTGAGCAGATGTGGTTCAAATATAATTGCGAAGGACACATAGATGTGTAAGTGGATGTACATGTGAGTCTTGCTAAGTACTAGAGTAGATGTTGATGGATACACAGGATTGGGAATGCTCTGCTGAACAGAGAAGGAAGAAGGAAGCGGAAACCCACATTTTATTTAGAGAAGATAAATGTTCCGCTCATCTTTCTTTTTGGGTCTTCTTCGAACATCCAATTTGTGAAGAACCTTGATACGGATGAAGGATTCAACATCGAAGATGCAGATTTCATGACGACTATGAAGATGATGAGATCGAGATTGAGAAAAAATGGACTTTACAAGATGCCTTTTTCCCACCATGAGCAACATCAAGAAGAATGCTTCATTGTGATTGAGAGTGAGAGTGAGAGTGTGATTGAGAGTGAGAATGAGAATAAGATTGCAATTGTATATTCACATGATTATGATTGAGATTGAGATTGAGAGTGATGATGAGATCGAGATTGAGAAGAAATGGACTTTACAAGATGCCTTTTTCCCACCATGAGCAACATCAAGAAGAATGCTTCATTGTGATTGAGAGTGAGAGTGAGAGTGAGAGTGTGATTGAGAGTGAGAATGAGAATAAGATCGCAATTGTATATTCACATGATTATGATTGAGATTGAGATTGAGAGTGAGAGTGTGATTGAGAGTGTGAGTGTGAATGAGATTGTAATAGCTCGGGGGTGATCGGGAGGTTGAGGCTTAGTCAAGAAGCAATTATCCAAAGATATTGTATCAAGATGTTCAAATCTTCATTCGGAACTTATTTCTTGTATATGGATTTGGAAAACATGAGATTTATAAGATAAGTCTTATTTCATAAACTGTTTTTTTCTCTTCATTATTTTTTTTTAATTTTATGAGTAGCACTTATATGATCTGATGTATTTCTTTTCTTTTTGAGTGATTGGAGGAACGCTACAAGTGGTATCAGAGCGGAGTTGGATTCCGAGACAATATGCAAGCTTTGAAAAAGATTATAGAAGAGCAATAGGAGTTGATTCAGAAAACTTCTTGGAGAATGACATAAAGATGAGATGAAAGAGATCAACAAACATCAGTGTGCAAGCTTAACAAGATAAGTAATTCTTCCATTATTTTCTTCATGTCCATGGATTGTACTTAGTATATTTCATTTAATGAATATCATCTCAATAAAAATTACGAGGCAAGATAGTTCTCAATTCACGTATCATATAATAACACATCTTGATTGTGAATATCAACTCTGTAATTGTTTACAATCCCACCTTCTTCCAACTCTGAGGACAGAGTTCTTCAAAGAGGGGAAGAATGTAATATGCCTATCATAGGCACATGCATACCTTATGGTTTAGAAGCATATCCATTATTGAAATTAATCTCTTGAACGTTAGTTACTCATTATAAGTGTTTGTGATTGGGGTTAATCATGTACTTGAAGATATATTGCATATATATGGGAATGAAAAGCAAGATAATTAGACTGAATATTTGCCTTAGCTGAGTTTGCGTACAATTGCGCATTGCGAGTTGCTCTTCCGTCGCTTATTGCCTTATCATGGGTGTATGTACTTATGTTTGATATCGACATTAGAACATGTTAATCGGGGGATAAACATGTGGGTGTACACATAATATCATGTGAAAATGTAAGAACTTGTTTATTCCATATGAACCTAAGAATTTGTAATGTGAAACCATTTAGTTCATAATGTATTGAAAGAACACGAATAAGAAAAAATAGCGTGTGCGTAGTGAGTTAAAAGCAAAGTAAAAATAGAAATCGCGAACATCACGAAAAGTAGGAATTTTAACAATTCGATCAGATAGATGTTTGTAGGGTGCATGAGTTAAAAATAGGAGAGCGCACCCTGGGCGGAAGGATTTGATAGAGGAAAAGGAGGCCGATAGACGCGTTATTTCTGGCAATTCATGCGCTATTACTTGGAAAAAATAATCGGATTGGCAAAGAGAACGAAGGCTTCTTCTGGGGAGGTATGAGCGCAAGAAGGGAGGAGAATTGTTCTAACTCAAACACGCTGAGCTGCAGATCTTTGAGAAGTTTGGGAGTATTAGTGTTGATATGACTGCACTAAGCATGATCGTCTGTTGGCGGTGTTTAGCTCTTCAGTATATCTGATGACAGACAAGTTTTCGGGGTGCAGATAGACAAAGAAGGGGGTTGTATGCTGATGCTCTCCATCTGACAATAAGATTTGAAGACGATGATTCTCTGATAAGGCACTGGGCTATTGCTAACGGGATCCTATCTGTGTTGCTCAAGATGACAATCTTAATCCTGAAATTTTCTCTCATCGATTGGCTCGTTTTTTTATGACCATAGCTTCAGATTTTTCTCTGGCAAAAGTGCAGAGGCAGAGAGGAAGAATGCTCGTGCATGGAGGCATCACAGGATCTGTGTCAAAGTTGGGTTCTGTCACCTCTGTAACATCTTTAGGCATGGAGGGTGAGGAAGCGACCTGCAAAAGCTTGAAGAAAAGGCATGGGCCATATGCAGCTTCTCTCAAACTTCAAGAAGAGGCTCTTGACTTGGAACAAAAGCAGGTGCACTCTCTTAATCACGATATGTTTAGCCTGAAGTAAACGTACTCCCAGAAAATACTAGAGCATCAGGGCTTGGACAGTGGAAAAGAAAGGGAGTTCTTTGTTACTCTCTTGAAGGTCATGGAAGCTGGCGGAAAACAATTCATTGTTATGGAGAAAAGAAGGAGCATACTGTTTTTCTCTTTCTTAGCGCACTGTTCAAGGAATGAAAGAATTCGGTGCAGTGAAGAGATTTTCCTTTAGTTGCATTATAACAGGTTTAGGGATGCTTAAGGTTGTTGGAAGAATTCTTCATTATTAATTCTGCACTACGTGAGGATGGCAAGAAGAGTATATATACAAATGAAAGATGTGGGATACCTCCTCTTCGGGTAATACAAGCAAAGAAAGCGCATTTAACTTGGTTCATGGGAGTGCTCCGCTTCTGGGAAAAAGGGAATGCACGGATAAGAGAGATATTGTTTAGGTTACATTGATGTTTCCAGATGACGGCATATCTGCACATTTTCAAGTAGTTTTGAAAGATGAGTTTCGTACAAGCAGATTCAGAGATGCCCACACAGGGAATACAAAACTGAGCAGATGTGGTTCAAATATAATTGCGAAGGACACATAGATGTGTAAGTGGATGTACATGTGAGTCTTGCTAAGTACTAGAGTAGATGTTGATGGATACACAGGATTGGGAATGCTGTGCTGAACAGAGAAGGAAGAAGGAAGCAGAAACCCACATTTTATTTAGAGAAGATAAATGTTCCGCTCATCTTTCTTGTTGGGTCTTCTTCGAACATCCGATTTATGAAGAACCTTGATAGGGATGAATGATTCAACATCGAAGATGCAGATTTCATGACGAATATGAAGTTGATGAGATCAAGATTGAGAAGAAATGGACTTTACAAGATGCCTTTTTCCCACCATGAGCAACATCAAGAAGAATGCTTCATTGTGATTGAGAGTGAGAGTGAGAGTGAGAGTGTGATTGAGAGTGAGAATGAGAATAAGATCGCAATTGTATATTCACATGATTATGATTGAGATTGAGATTGAGAGTGAGAGTGTGATTGAGACTCTGAGCGTGAATGAGATTGTGATAGTTCGGGGGTGGTCGGGAGGTTGAGGCTTCGTCAAGAAGCAATTATCCAAAGATATTGTATCAAGATGTTCAAATCTTCAATCGGAACTTATTTCTTGTATATGGATTTGGAAAACATGCGATTTATAAGATAAGTCTTATTTCATAAACGTTTTTTTTTTCTTCATTATTTTGTTCAATTTTATGAGTAGCACTTATATGATCTGATGTATTTCTTTTCTTTCTAAGTGATTGGAGGAATGCTACAATGTATGTGTATGTATACATCTGTATGTGTGTATCCATATGTATGTATAGTGTTTGTATGTGTGTTTTTATATATGTATATGTGTGTACGTTTGTGTGAATGCATGTGTATATGCGTGTATGTGTGTGTATGTGTATGTGTGTGTCTCTATGTGTATGTATATGTGGGTGTATGTATATGTGTGTGTATGTATGCATGTGTGTATGCATCTGTATGTATAGTGTGTGTATGTGTGTTGTGTATGCATGTGAGTCTATGTATGCATGTGAGTGTATGTGTGTGTGTCTATGTGTGTGTATGTATGTGTATGTATGTGTATTTGTATGTTTATAGGTGTATGTGTATATGTATATGTGTGTCTATTTGTGTGTATGTATGTGTAAATATCTATATGTGCATGTGTATATGTGTGTGTCTATATGTGTCTATGTATGTGTAAGTATCTATATCTGTATGTGTATGTGTGTATGTGTATGTATGCATGTAAGTATATGTATGCATGTTAGTATATGTGTATGTATGTATGTGTAAGTTTTTGCTTGTGTATGTGTATATGTGTATGCATGTGTATGCATATGTGTACATGTGCTTCTCGTATGTATGTATAGATATGCATGTGTGTATGTATACATATCTATGCGTGTATGCATACATACCTATGTGTGTATGTATGTATATATATGCATTTGTGTGTATAAAGGCATGTGAGTATGTATGCACATGTGTGTATGCATGCAGATGTGTCTATGCATGCACATGTGTCTATGCATGCACATGTGTGTATATGTATATGTTTGTGTATCTATGTGCATGTATGTGTATTCTTGGGTTTGTATGTGTGTGTATTCATGTATTTTTTTAGTTTTTTATGTGTGTCTCTATGTGCATATGTGTGTATGTATGTGTGTGTATGTATTTCTGTGTATCTATGTGCATGTGTGTTTATGCATGTGTCTATGTATGTATGCACATGCATGTGTGTGTATGTATTCATGTGAGTGTATGTGTGTGTGTGTCAATGTGTATGTATGTATATGTGAAAGTATCTATATGTGTGTGTATGTGTATATGTGTATGTGTGTGTATGCATATGTGTGTGTATGTGTATGTGTGTATATGTGTGTATGTATTTGTGTGTATATGTGTGTATGAATGTGTGTATGTATGTGCCTATGTGTGTATGCATGTGTCTATGTATGTATGCATATGCATGTGTATGCATGTTTATGCATGTGAGTGTATGTATGTATGTGTGCAAGTATCTATATGTGTATGTGTTTGTATACATATGTGTATATGTGTATGTGTGTATATGTGTGTATCTATGTGTGTGTATATGTGTATATGTCTGTATGAATGTCGTTGTATGCATATGGGTGTATGAATGTGCATGTGTGTGTATGCATGTGTTTATGTATGTATGCATATGCATCTGTGTCTATGTATGCATGTGAGTGTATGCGTGTGTGTGTGTCTATGTGTGTATATGTATATGTGCAAGTATCTATATGTGCTTGTGTAGGTGTAGATGTGTGTGTGTGCATATGTGTGTGTATGTGTGTATATGTGTGTATGTGTGTGTATATGTGTATATGTGTGTATGTATCGATGTGTATGCATATGTGTGTATGCATGTGCATGTGTGTGTATGCATGTGTCTATGTATGTATGCATATGTATGTGTATCCATGTGTGTGTATGTATGCATGAGTGTATGTGTGTGTGTCTATATGTGTCTATGTATATTTGCAAGTATCTATATGTGTATGTGCATGTGTGTGTTTGCATATGTGTGCATTTGTGTATGTATGTATGCATATGCATGTGTGAATGAATGTGTGTGTATGTATATGTGCAAGTATCTATATGTGTATGTGCATGTGTGTGTATGCATATGTGTGTATGTGTATGTGTGTATATGTGTGTATGTATGTGTGTGTATATGTGTATGTATGTGTGTGTATGTATGTACATGTGCGTGTATGCATGTATGTATGCATATGCATATGTGTGTATGTATGTATACATATGCATGTGTGTGTAGGAATGCGTATGAGTATGTATACATACCTTCGCTCTCTCGCTCCTTTACTCTCTTGCTCCTTTGCTCGCTCGCTCCTTCACTCCCTAGATCCTTCTCTCTCTAGCTCCTTCTCTCTCTCTCTCTCTCTCTTTTGCTCTCTCTTGCTCTCTCTTGCTCTCTCTTGCTCTCTCTCTATCCCCTTTGCTCTTTCAATTTTTTTTCTTTCAATTCCTAGTATGTCGCTTTTGTGGCACTAAAGCATCACAACGAGTTTGTCACCATCACTACAAGTGTTGCTAAGCTTCAATCCTATTAGTGATGGTCATTATGAGCATCGTATAAGGGTGCTTCACATCACTTATGTGATGCTCTTGGTTTATTTTTTTATTCTTCTTCTAAGATGTTGCTTATGCGATGGTTTCTAATAGGAGCATTGCATAAGTGACGATCCTCACATTGTTTTTCAATTGGGGGCATTGCTATGCTACTATTATTCTTGCAGTGGGACATGTCGTTAGGGGACAAGGTCTTGATCACAATGGAACAAAGATCCTAGTCAAGAATCCTAAGAGTCTTCCTACAATTCCACACTGAACTTTTGAAGGATGCCTAGACCTTTAAAAATATTTGAATGCTGCAAGATAGAATGGATATTATTAGAATGGTAGATGAGTCACAAACACCAATTGTGAATTCTCCCTCACTTTGTATCGAAGCATCACTTCTTTTCGGCAATGAGATATATGTATCTTATTCTTCCTTGGAATCTCAAAGAAAGGAAAAAAGTGATGGACATGAACAATATCGTGGTCTTACCTCACATATTTTCACATGTGTTTCCTTGCTTTGGAGCATGCATGTATCTAATGGGTGAAAAGGATGAAGGGAAAAACATGATCTCACACACATCAAAGGGATGAAGGAAGGAATAGGTCCATGGGAGCATGCATATGATTTCTTGAGTGGAGGATGTTCTTTGTTATATACACGAAGGATCTAATAGAAAATAGCATCTAAGATTGAAGAGACAAAGATCATGAACATGAAGAATGAAAGAACTTGGAGAAGCTTGTCGAAGGTAGAAAAGTGCGTTTCGAAGCAACGAAGTTTGGTCAAGCCAACCAGCACAAGACCAGCCCTTGAGCTTATGGAAACTCAAATAGACCTTATATTCATGCTACAAGTGCAAAGAAACACACTATGTACTTTGGAGCATCAAGGAGAATGAGTCGATACAAAACAGATAGGTTTGCAGGTCGACTAGCTCAAAAAACTTACTATCTATGGAAGATACAATGAACTTCAAATGCCCATAGCCACTAGCGTGATTATAATTAGAAAAAATCCTTTTATGGGAGTGATACACATAGGGTTGAGTGTATGAAATGCACAAAAGTATAAGGAATAAGCAAAATATGCTATAGGAATGAATGCGACATTCACCGGTGCTACTTCCTATTTTTCAGGAATATGCAAAGATTGACCCCGAGGTAGAAAAACTCAGATTTCTCCAAATCTGCTCAACCAAATGCTATGAAAATTTACAGGCATAAACTAGACACTTTTACCTTTCAAATCTGTCATCTTTCACTCAATTTTAACCTCTGAAGAGAGAGCAGCAGCCTCTGCAAGATTACTGTTGGTGAAGAAGATGATGCAAAAAATTGAAGGAGCAGGACAATGATGGTCACAAGTGTATGTATATTTCTTCCATGTAATGTACAAGTGATTTCAAGTCCTTATATAGCCTCGAGGAGTGTTCCATGACTTTTACAAGTTGAATTGGAATTCAAATGAAGGTGGGAATGGTTGTTGGAGGGAATCAATTCACTTTCCTACAATCTAGGAAAAGTGAAGATCTAGTTTGATCTACTTTTAGGTGATTGATTGCTTGATTGAATGCAACTTCAACCACCAAAAATTCATGGGATTTTGGCTCTATCTTTCTACCTTTACATGTGTAAAGCTCAAGGGTTTTACAACAGTAAATGAACCATCAAAAATCTCTCCAAAAATACAATAAATGAGCATATGAAAAAGAAATCTCCAATGGATATTCTTTCGATGCGATAGCCTTTGATGTAGATCAAATCCACCTCAAGCATAGGGTAAGCTTGATGTTCCAACAGCTCCCCCTCAAGCTAAAGTATGCTTGAGTCTTCATTCTCTGATAGGTTGAGTACCTGCCATAGCTTTGAATCTACAAAGCTTTACTCCATCAAGTGCCTTCGTCATCATATTTGCTACTTGCTTTTCAGTTGGAACAAAATAAATTTCAATCTCCTTTGCCATGAGCTTCTCCCTGATGAAGTGGTAATGGACTTCTATGTGCTTGGTTCTCGCATGGAAAATACGATTTGCTGCTAGATGCATGGAACTTACATTATCTCCAAATATGTGAGGTTTGGAACTCACAAGTCCCAAATCTGCATACAATGCTTTTAACCATATTGCCTCTTGAGTTGCTATGGTCAAGCCTCTATACTCCGCTTCAGTTGAAGATAAAGTAACTGTTGGTTGCTTCTTGGAACTCCATGACACTAGCTTCGAACCTACAAATGCTAAGTAACAAGAAGTACTTTTTCTATCATCCTTAGCTCCTGCCCAATCTGCATCTGAGTAGATTTTGATATCCAAATCTGAAGAGTAAGGATAGAATATACCTTCGTTGATTGTACCTTTGAGATACTTAGGTACTCTCTTAGCCGCATCCATGTGTGGTCTTCTCGGTGAGTGCATGAACTGACTAAGTGGTCCCACACTATATGAGATGTCTGCCCTTGTATGAGTAGCAGATATCAAGCTACCTACCAAGCTTTGATGCTCTTTAATGTCTTCAATTTTCTCACCTTCATAAACACTTAGTTTATGATTCATCTCCAAAGGTGTACCTACAGGTTTACTGTTCTCCATTTTGAAATTGAGAAGAAGATCCTGAATGTATCTTCTTTGAGTCAAATACATTCCTTCATCTGTGTATATCACCTGCATACCTAGGAAACATGTGAGCTCACCTAGGTCACTGATTTTGAACTCTTCTTGCATGTGTCTCTTGATCCTTGGAATGTCATTTAGATCATCACCTGTCACAATAATATCATCTACATATACACATAGATAGATAACCTTATTGTGATCCCTTTTGATGAATAGAGAAGGATCTGAGCTGCTAGCTTTGAACCCTTGATCTTGAAGATATGTAACCAACCTGTAATTCCAAGCTCTAGGAGCTTGTTTCAATCCATACAATGCTTTCTTAAGTTTGCAAACATAAGATGGATGATTAGGGTTTTCAAAACCTGGTGGTTGTGACATGTATACCTCTTCACTTATCCAACCATTTAAGAATGAATTTTTCACATCAAGTTGAAGGAGTCCCCAATTCCTTGCAACAGCTACACTTATGAATGTCCTTATTGTAGTCATCTTTGCAAATGGTGAGAATGTTTCCTCATACTCTATACCATGAGTTTCTGTGAGCATCCTTTCGCAACTAATCTTGCCTTGTACCTACAAACTGATCCATCTGAATTTCTTTTAACTTTATATACCCATCTGCAACCAATTACCTTTTGATTCGGTGATATTGGAACTAAATCCCAAGTATCTATCTCCTTCAATGCATTTATCTCTTCGTTCATGGCCTTTTCCCAATTAGTGTTTCCCTTTGCCTCTTCATAGGTTGAGGGTTTCTCTAAAATAGAGTCTTTTGCCAAGTATATTGAATGCTTCGTAACAAATGTGGAATCATATCCATACCTTTCTGGTTGTTTCTTCTCTCTTGCTGATCTTCTAGGTGCTTATTTAGAGCATTCTCCAACCTCTTGCATCTTTGATTTGCCTCTTGAATTCCATAGCTTGTAATCCTTTTCTCTTTCATCTTGGTCATCGTCTGTATCATTTCTTGGATCCTGGACCTGTGTATCATGCTTGCTTCCTAATTGATGAGAGTCAGAATCAAGATCATATGGTAGTGTTACCTTTTGTTTGTCTTCATCATACCAAGACCTGTGTTCTTCAAACACAACATCTCTACTTGTAGTGAATTGCTTGGTTGAAGGATTGAAGAACCTGTAACCCAGCTGAGTTGAATCATATCCAATAAACACTGCCTTTGTTGCCCTTTCATCTAGCTTACCTCTTATTTATGATGGTACATGAACATAAGGTAAACAACCAAAAACCTTGCAATTTCCAAGACTAGGTTTTCTTCCATGCCATGCTTCATAAGGAGTCATACCATGAAGTGATTTGGATGGTAGTCTATTGACAAGGCACATAGTAGTTGAAATAGCTTCTGCCCATAGATAATGTGGCAACTTCTTCTCTTCAAGCATTGTTCGGGCTGATCCAACCAATGTCTTGTTTCTCCTCTCTGCAATTCCATTTAGTTGAGGAGAGTACCTAGTAGTCACTTCTCTTTTGATACCTTTGTCCTACAAGAACTCATCAAATTCTTTGGAGAAGTATTCTCCCCCTCCATCATATCTGAGCTTCTTTAGTGATCTACCTGTATGATTCTCCACATGTGTAAGATACTTCTTGAAGCAATCAAACACTTCTTTCTTAATCTTAATAAAGTATAGAACAATCCATCTACTATGGTCGTCAATAAATGAGACATAATACCTTGATCCTGGTGCCAATGAAGGTTCTTGACTTGGTCCCCATACATCTGTATGAACTAAGTCCAATAAGTTGTTGTGGATGTAGCCTTTGTGGTTGAATGGTTGTATTTGTGCCTTCCCAATCTGATATGCATCACACCTATTGATCATGTGTTGCTTTGATATGTTCGATAGTCCTAGAACGCTTTGATCCCTGCATATATCCTTCAAGTTTCTTTCATTCACATGAGCGAGTCTCTTATGCCACAGTTCAAGCTCACTTAGGGTTCGAGACCCAAAGTTGAATAGAGCTATGTTCCTGGTTTTTCCTACTTCAAAAGTAAAGAGCCTACCATGCTTCTCACCTCGGGCTATCTTCTTGAAGCCTTGACATGGATCTTCCACAAAAGCTCCATGTTGGGTGAACCTAACTTGCAAGCCTTTTTCAACTATTTGGCCTACACTTATTAGGTTTTTAGTGATAGTGGGTACATAGAGAACCTTACTTAGAATGTTTTTCCTGCCATTGGAAGCTTTGACATTACCAATCTCCTCCACATTGTGCTTTGTGTCATCCCCTGTTTGCCCTTCATGTCTATGTTTTGGACTTTCCAAGTCAGATAGAAGAGCAATGTTGCCTACAACATGATTCGAACATCCTGAATCTATGTAGAACAAATGATCATCTTCTTTACCTTCTTTGTGGCTTAGATTCATAAGAAGCAATGAGTCTTCATGTTGTTGATCTTCTGAATAATTATTGTAGTCTCTTCTATTATAGCTTCTATTGTTATTGTTGAAGTTGTGTCCACCTCTGCCTCTATTGCTACCATATCCACCTCTTCCACTTCCTTTCTAGGTCTTCCCATTGAACCAGCAATTCTGAGTGGTGTGGTTGGTCTTATCGCATATGGCACAAGGTTGAACATTCTGACCTTTGTCTTTGTCTTGCTTTGGTCCTTTCTTCTTCCCTTTCCACTTGCTCTTGCTTGCAAAGTTGGCTTGGGAAGTCTCTTCTTCATCTTCCTCCTTCTTCTTGCCTTTCTGCTTCTTATCCTTCTTATCTGCATATAGAGCACTAGTTGAATTACCATGATAAGAGTTAACTTCCTTTATGCTATTTTTGGCTTCTTGATTGAAGAATTGTCCAAGAAAGATGTTGAAGTCTGGAGTTTGCACATCCATGATGAGATCATAAGCCGTTGTGAAGGATTGCCATTGCTTATCACTTCGAATGCCGTTGAGAATTTGCCTCATGATGACCTCTTCTTCAATCAGCTCTCCAATGGATGCTAACTGATCTGCAACCTCCTTGACCTTGGTAACAAACTCTGCGATGGTTTGTTTAGGTGTCTTCTTCATTTTCTTGAACTCGTTCCAAAGATGATTCTTTCTTGCTTTGGTACTAGCAGAAAAGAAAGTCTCCAGGGCATCTCAAGTCTCTTGAGATGTCTTGCATCCTCTAATATGTGGTAATAGAAATTCAGAGATAGAGTTTAGTATGTACGACCTTGCTTGAGCATCCCTTGTGCACCAAAGTGTGAGCTTATCTATCTCCTCTTGTGTAGGTCCTCCTTTGGATCTTGGAATAGGCATAGCTACATCACATGCTACAATTCCATAAAGATTTCTACCTTGCAAATAGGACTCCATTCTGATTTGCCAAGCCCAGTACTTGTGTCGATCAAGCTTCTCGATCATTGAGGGAAAGCCATCACCCATCTTGATCTAGCTCTGATACCACTGAAAGAACTTGGAGAAGCTTGTCAAAGGTAGAAAAGTGCGTTTCGAAGCGACGAAGTTTGGTCAAGCCAATCGGCAAAAGACCAGCCCTTGAGCTTATGGAGACTCAAATAGAACTTAAAGGCATGCTATAACTGCAAAGAAACACACTATGTACTTTTTAGCATCAAGGAGAATGAGTCGATACAAAATAGATAGGTTCACGGGTCGACTAGCTCAAAAAACTTACTATCTATGGAAGAGACAATGAACTTCAAATGCCCATAGCAACTAGCGTGATTATAATTGGAAAAAATCCTTTTATGGGAGTGATAAACATAGAGTTGAGTGTATGGAATGCACAAAAGTATAAGGAGTAAGCAAAATATGCTATAGGAATGAATGCGACATTCACCGGTGGTACTTCCTATTTTTCAGGAATATGCAGAGATTGGTGCCGAGGCAAAAAAACTCAGATTTCTCCAAATCTCCTGATCCAAATGCTATGGAAATTTACACACATAAATTAGACACTTAAAACTTTCCAATGAGTCATTTTTCACTCCATTTGGTGCTCTGGAGAGAGAGTTGCAGCCTCTGCAAGATTATTGTTGGCGAAGAAGATGATGTAGAAAATTGAAGGAGCAAGACAATGATGGTCACAACTGTATGTATATTGCTTCCATGTAATGTAAAAGTGATTTCAAGTCCTTATATAGCCTTTAGGAGTGTTCCAAGACTTTTAAAAGTTGATTTTGAATTCAAATGAAGGTGGGAATGGTTGTTGGAGGGAATCAATTCACTTTCCTACAATCTAGGAAAAGTGAAGATCTAGTTTGATTTACTTTTAGGTGATTGATTTCTTGATTGAATGCAACTTCAACCACAAAAAATTCGTGGGATTTTGGCTCTATCTTTCTACCTTTACATGTGTAAAGCTCAAGGCTTTTACAACGGTAAATGGACCATCAAAAATCTTTAAAAAAAATACAATAAATGAGCATATGAAAAAGAACTCTCCAACGGATATTCTTTCGACGCGATAGCCTTTGATGTAGATCAAATCCACCTCAAGCATAGTGTAAGCTTGATGTTCCAACAAAGAATAAAGGCTCCCTCACTCAACGATTAGGATTGTTTTGATCCTCCTATTTTCAAAATGAATGAGAAAGAGAATGATGCAAAATTATGTAAGAAAACAACATCACAATCGAATAGACTAGTATAGAGAGTTGTGAGAGAAATGAAGACAACGATAGATGCAGACAAAGAGATAGAGAACTCAAATTCTCATATTGTCAAGTGTAGTGTAATAACAATGATGGTGCTATCCACCTATGCACTCCCAATATGGAGCTTAGATGGCAACCTAGAGAAACTCTAGATGAAGGGGTTACTAGTGTGCAATGGTGTGTAAATCTCAACTTGTGTCATTATATAGCTTTTACAAGGGGAATCGGTATAGATAAATGTAGTCAAGAGATACAAAATAGTTGGCAAAATATTCAATTTGAGAGTATCTCCACGACCAGAAGTCCTACCATCTCGGCACTACGGGTTGGGGGCATGGGCCCCCCAAACCTCACAAAAGGAGGACAAGCCCCCCTCTACACTCCATCCATTAAGATTTTATAGGGAAATCGCATGATGCCACAAGGCCTTTATTTTTCCCATATCATCATCAACAACATTCTTGAGTGTTGCATTGGATTTCTCACAATATCCTACATATCTCCCTCATCAAGTAAAAACATTTGTGAGAGATCTAGACCATTGTGCATGACTTACTTATTCACTTAAGATGGAGAAAGGATTGAAATCCCTTATTGTTGGGAAACAAGGCCAAAGAATAGTCTCTTCTATGTTGAGAGAGGAGGGAAAATTCAATGGCATCAACATTACAAGCTACTTAGATTTGTTTGAGGAGCAAGCTATGATTTTTTGTCTTCTCGAAGATCTTTTGATAACATTTTTTTACCGAATTGTTGATAACTCTATCATAAACCATGTAACTCAATATGATAATCTTTCTCGGGGTGATTTTCAAAAGGAGATTCTCAAAGAGTTCTATCTTGAGGATAATAGCCAACCTAATCGGGATGGATTCTTATGATGGCTTAATTCCCCAAACCCTAATAGCTCTATTACTAACTTACAAAATGAGTACATTGGATGTTATAAACGAATTCCTAATGAGGATAAGATAACTTTGGAACCTGATCTTGTTATCAATTAACACTAGTTCTGTACTAGGACACTTGAGTGTCCTGGGACACTTAAGTGTCCTGCTTTTACACCAAATTGATTGATTTTTCTTGATGACACCCTTGAGGCTTTGGTGGCATACTCACTTGGATTTGATAGCCCACATCATGTACTTTTAGAGAAAAATATAATCTCTGACATTTTACAACTTCAAATGTGTTATTAATTGAAGAAGAAAATGGGGATTTTTGAAAACTCAACTTTTTGCATAACTGAAAAAATAACACAATTCAAACATTTTGACAAATTGGATATGTTTTAGGAAATGGAAAGCTATTCATGCACTTTGTCAGTGTAAATCAAGTGTCTAGGGATCTTTGGAGAAGGTTGAACACTTACATAAGTGATAAACATGGACTCAAACCTTGTCTTCTCTAGAGCACTGCCATTTATCGCACCTTTAAATTTAAAGAATGGCTCACTATAACTTGTGTGTAAGTGAGATTGTTGAGAATTGGCAAGTTATCAATGGATAACCTTCATACTAATTGAATGCATATTTTTATTCAAAGTTAGAAGGCCTCCACTTTGAACTAGTAGCCATTCCATTTGGTGCTAACTTTCATGCTGAATTGGCAAAGCATATATTTCTATGTTCACAAAAAGAACATAGCTCCAAAGGTGGTATAAAAAATTATGATGAAAAATGATAATTATTTAAATGATATTCTAAGTATTAAACCTTCCAAAATATGCTTTCATGCCATGTTTCATTCTTAATCTCGTCAAATAATATATGATCCGTAATGGTGATTGTGATAAGAATGAAAATAATTGGCATACATATTTCATTTGACAAAAAGAAGATGGCATCTATGATGGAAATGATGAAATGTTTTCAAATGATCCTTATCATTTTATGATATCAAAGATTATATCAAAGGCTTTTGAGTATGTGTCCACAAACTATTCATGATTGTATGCACAGAATTTGGTTGATGCCCACACAACAAAAGATTCTTGGTTCTCTCTAAAGACATGAAAATTTTGGTCGATTTCAATAAATTATTTAGCCTCGTATATGTAACCTTTGGTTTGTTATGTCACAGATTTTTTACTTGGTAACCTGAATGTGTACACCTTGAATGATGTCCATAAATTCTTTTGAGTCATATATTGGCTTTAGTTTTCTATTTTTGGTGACTAGAGTCATATGAGTTGATTTTATATGTGTATACCTTGGTTGTTGTCCTCATAACTTGTTTGATTGTTGGCACATTTGTACAATTCTATGGATTCCCATAAGTTTGTTTGAACCATAATTAGAACTACTTGCTGTTTTTGGTGTACAGAGTAAAAATAATTGATTTTATTTGAATTGAAATGATTTTTCTAAGTTATTTTGAGGCTCATACCATGTGATCTATGTTTCAAGGAATGTGTATAATTTTTTCTTTCATATGATGAATTTTTTTCTTTTGATAAAAATACATTTGATCAGGAATTTTCATCATATTCACTACCATAGCATGTTGAGAGGCTATTTACATGAACACAAAACATGATTTATTGTGTTTTATATTTTGGCATTAACCTTTGAATTATATTTAATATGTGTGTTAAAGGTTTTTTTCAAATTCTCTTTGTAGAAGGTATGTGATTTTTTGGAAAATTGTCAAAAAAGGACACTTAAGTGTCCTGTTTTGGTACCAAACTAGTGTTAAGCTTCTTCATCCTGAAACTCATAGGGAAGTTGAACGGTGACTAGAAGAGCTGGATAAATGCTATGGTCTTATTTACGATTGGCAAAAAGTTCATACAGTAGTAGAGGTTATAACACATAGACTTCAAAGAAAATTCATGCTCTATGAACAAACTAGTCTTCCTCAAGCTAGCCTTCCACAAGATAAGGTGCAAGTTAGAGAACAATCCCATGCTATGCTTTTTTACCTACTCCTCTTCCTCAAATGATGGAGCCTGCTCAACATTTTAAAGTAGGGACAAGTAAAAGTGCAGTTGAACAATCTCAAGTGGAAATTCTCACTAAGCAAATGGAAAGACTTATTGTACACAATCCAATTTGTCCAAAATTGTAGATGCCTTATAATCGAATTACATCAAAACTTTCCAAAATCAAATGAACCCAATGTCTTTTCAAGAGCTTAATCAACATGTTGTAGCTGTGAATCAAAATCCACAAGTAACTCCTACTCAAGTATATCTAAGCCCTTGAATGCATAATCTTTCAATGCAAAATCCTCATCCTCGTGCAAAATCCTCAAATGTATGAAAACATGTATTCTCAAGTTTCTCAAACAACTTTTCAAAATCCTCAAAATCAAAATGTTCCAAATCATCAACCATATACTATGGAATCTCCTCTTGCACCTCAAGTACCACATGCTGCTCCCCAAGCTCCTGAAATACATCAATTATCTTATCAAAATCCTAATTATCCTATTCAAGCAACACCTTACCAACAAAATCTTCACTTTAAAATTTCCCACAACAAGTTAATCAAAATCCTCAAAATCTGAATGGTTTTGTGCGTGGTCCTTCTTGTTGTGATTTTTTAGAGCACTTTTGAGAGATTATGAACTATTGAAGGTCGCCAATGAGCAATGAATAATAATAGAGATAGAAAAGAAAATTTTTGACTATCAATACAGGCTACGTTTGCAAGGAAATTACGGTAATTGAGGACTAAAAAATCACTATGAAAATATAACCATGACGGATGCAAGAGCTAGAGGAGTGAAACTAGAAGCTCTTGATGAATAAGAAGAAGAATCAAGTAAACTCACAAAGGAAGTTGACTTTTTTGTAGAGGCTTTAGTAAGAGCACGAGATGAGATTAGGAGAATAATGGCTTCAGAGTCATTGATAGAAGATTAATATCTTATTTTGCACATATCCAATGTAGAAGAAAAACAAAAAAGAGATGAAACGATGCCTAGTGAAAGAAGAGTGACTCGAGAAAAAATTTAGACGGAATAGAAACCATCATAGATCAATGGAAACATCACAACCCAAAGATAGAAAATAGAAATCACAAACCAATGAACAAAAACAAGAGGAGAAACAGAAAGGTAAGAAGAAAAAGCCAAAAAAATAGAACCAAATCCTTTAGAGAAGCAAGAACAATCAAAACAAACTCAAGAACAAGCACAAGAAGATCATACAAGATCCTAAGCAAAAACCAAAGAAACCAAAGAGAACCTAAAGCCATCTTAAGTTTAGAAATTGAGAGAAAAATAGATCCTATGGAGATTTTAGATGAAATTTTGCTTAAGAATCAAAAGACTATGTCTTTAGAATCACTCTTCTCAATTGCAAATCTTGTTTTTAAAGATAACTTTATCAGCCTAATTAAAAGGAAGACGTTTTTTATTAATCTAGATACTAAGATGAAAGATTCTCTAGATCAAGATCAAACTATGAATGAATCCACAAACTTTGATGAATCTGATGAAGAGGAACTTGATGATGATGAGCTAAATGCATTAGTAGATTTTGGCTCCGAAATCAATGTAATTTCAAGAGAAGCCTATGATAAATTTTGATGGTCCATAGATAAAGACTGTGTATGGCATATGAGAACTGCAGGTAATGGTGTAGGTACCTTGTATGGAGGTTGTGCTAGTGTGCCCATATCCATAGGAGGAATCATGGAAGATTTTCATTTCTTCATGCAAGATGATTGCTCCTATGAGGTTCTCTTAGGTCAACCCTTTCTTTCTGAGAGGCGTATGCAAACAACCCATGGATGATGGGTTCATCTATGCTAGAATTAAGTCTAAGGATGGAATGCGATCACCTCAAGTCATGATGGTAGGATTCAATCATCTTAGGAATTGATTGCAAATTAGAAAGAAGACTATTGTTACTTAGGTTCATGAACATGTGTGTAGTGATTGTGCACCTCGATTCATGTTTGGAGCGACATATGATCAAAATTTCCGATACAATTCATTGTTGAGTGATTCAACAGTCGACATTGGTTTGACATCTCACAACCAACCAATCTGTACAATAGTTTGGCACTTTGTTTCCCACATTCTAGACGAGATTTCCTTCATAAGCATCAAGTATCCAAGTCTTTTATCCGAAAAACCCAAAAAATATATATAAAACCAACAAAACCATGGAACATGATGAGAAAATTGAGCATGTGATTGAGACATCTCATTGATTCTCTACTCTCGAGGAGTTAGAAGAATGTCTTCAACAAAATCCAATTCCCACATTATTCTTCTTTCGTCCCTTGATAAGTATGCTCTAGTCCAAGAGTATGTTCTCATTGTTGAAAAGTGCCCAAAATTGAACCAAACACATGATGGATTAGTTGAAACAAAGTACAAAACAATAGACAAAAAAAATCAAACCCATAGCTCAACCATTACCTCAAGGAACTAGGGAGAAAATTATTGATGTAAAAAATGACCCAATTCTTTGGGAAAGGAAAGACATAGGACATACATTCACGAAAGAGAGAATCAAACATGTGAAACTTGATAGAGATGATGACTTTATTTCGCTAGAAGAGAGAGATAAATTTGAAAGAGTAATATGTAGCCATGGAAAAGCCTTTACTATGTATCCTCATGATATTGGTTGCAAAGTCCTAAGGTATTTGCACCCATGATTATCTTTATTGTTCCACATATTTCATGGAATCTTTCTCCTATAATATTTCCAAAGGCTCACTTACCTATGCTATTGAAACTACTTAAGGAGAAGATAAACATGAGAAGTTTAGAGGCCATCTTTAGCATCTCACTCAAATAGATGGTTCAATATGCCTAAAAAGAATGGGAAACTACAGTTTATTCAATATCTTCAACCCGTCAATAAAGTCATCATAAGGAATGTAGGAACAACACCCATTGTAGATGAGTTTGCTGAATCATTTTCATGGCATTATATCTATTCAATAGGTGATTTATATTCTATGTATGTCCAATTCCAATTATTGATTGATAGTTGTGACATAATCACAATGAAAAATCCTTTAGGCTTAGTGAGAATGTGTACTTTACATCAAGGAGTGACTAACTATGTGGCTCATATGATGAGTGCTATGAATATGGTCTTACATAACTTTATCCGTCATATAACTATGTCATTCATTGATGATATTCCAATTGAAGGGAGTGAGCAGCGTATAAAGGACATTACTTTAGATTCATTTGGATGTCATAAATTTGTTCTAGATTATGTATCTGATTATGAACAAATATTTCAATGATTTGCAGAGGTATACCTCACATTTTTCATTAAAAAAATCTATTTTTGATGTCAACGAGGTTCTTATTGTTGGACATTTATGTGGTTATTATGGTCGAAATCTATACACACAAAACCTTTATGCCATTAGAGGGATTTTGTGAAACATGTAATAATGTGAGCAAGGTACATAGATTTCTTGGTGCCTGCATCTTTTATGTTATTTGGATCCCACACTTTCCTCATGTTGCCGATTGTCTCTATGACTTGTTGAAGAAAAAGCAAGAATTTATTTGTTGAAGCTCCCATCCTTAAGCATGCATATCATCCTATTAACAAACCTATTATATTGATCGTTGATACTAGTCTTATTGATATAGGTTGGGTCACAAGTGAAGATGATAGTGAAGAGAATAGATGTGCAATTAGGTTTGGGGCTAAATTTGTACATGAAACACAACGGAAGTATCCATAAATCAAACAAGAAATGGTAACAACTTTGAAAATGGACAAAGAATATCTCATTGGTGCAAATGTCAAAGTTGTATTGATATACTTAGGTAGTGATGTGTGTGAACACACTAGGATCCCAGAGGCACTTTTTTCTGACTTTTGGAGGTTTTCTCCCCTTGGCTTGTATATATGCCTATTGCCCTAACGGGTTGCGTATCTTTGTACATTCTAGTGGTAATACATTCAATATTCTGTGTTCTGCTCTAACCTTCTTCTTCTTGTGTTGTTGGCCTACTTCCATAGACCTCGAGCTACAACAATTGGTATCAGAGCGGGTCACTTCTTCATCTAGGGCATCATCAACACCCCTCCAATCACAATCTTAGAATCACACGAAATTCAGTGAGCATCCGCAAGATGATTAGGAGATCAAAAGTGCTTTGTTTCATGGTGCCAAAATCGCGGTTTCAGCTCATTTCAGCCTTCGAAGACACTATTAGAGTGCTTTTGTAAAAAAATTTATCTTTTTGTACCAAAGATGTATACAAGTTTTTGTTCACCCATACAAGAATCTCAAAGTCTCCTATAGATTTAGTGGAACTTGATAGGGTAGTTCTATTAAACTTTTTGAGATACAATCATTTTTTTGCATCAAGGTATTTTAGTTAGTGCCCATGGTTGAAAGCAGTGATGTATTTCGTATGTTGGCTATTGAGGATAAGTTGAACGATACCAATTACCCACTATGGGCTTATATAATGTATCATGTATTGGTTGCAAAAAGTCTATGGAATATTGTGGAGGGTATTGAAAAATGTCCTTTTCTAGGTTGCATTATTCATTATTTGATTATTCTGTTATTTGTGAATAATTATGGAATTTTTGATGATCGCTTATTATTCGACCAAATTATTCAGTGCCATGTCAGCTTATTTAGACAAGTCTACATGAAGGGAAAAAATGAGCCCCGTTTGGGCCTTGTAAGGATTCGTGATTAAGCTCATAATTTTGGTGATTAAGGAAACGAGAAAAAACCACTAGTGGTTTTCCTTATTAAAATAGTGTTTCTGAAAACTTGGATCAGTCACATTGGATTCATGGTGATAGGTAACCGTTGGATCATTCTCATGGACGGTTGTGATTGAGATGGGGAGCTTTTGTCACAAATGGACAAATCTATCCACTTCCGTCTCTCACGCGCGGAGTGTCTCTAGCATAAAACGACAAAACAACGATGCAGTTCGGGAGTTTCCTTAGCAGAAAATGACAAAGAACTTGTATAGTTGCACATTGGTATAACTCGTGGGCCGTGGGATGAGGTTTCAAGCCAATGGCTCATAATGTGATGGCTTGATAGCCATTACATTATGATGTAATTCATCTCACACACGCGTGGCAGAAAACAACAAATCTGTAGGATTCGTTTGTGCAAGAGTGAAACACAGCCGTTCAATGGTTCAAATATCCAATGGCTCTAACTCAGTGTGCATAAAATTCCATAAAATCATTTGAAGCATTTGACTGTAAGATTGATCCAACGATGTGCATTTGACACTGTAAGTCAGATGCAAAATTTAAAAAGGACCATAAGATCCACCCTTCATCCAATGGCTAAGATTACACGCGATTATTTTATGTCTAATTTAATAACAACCTTTAGATCTTTTAGTCAATCCAATGGCTATAGCAAAAATTGAAGGCCCAGAAAAACACATTACAAGAAGAACTAGTGGTTTCTATCCTTTGATACTAGCTTTGACCATCAAAAAACAAGGGAACCCTGTGCCTAGACTAGGGGATTAGTGAACTAGACTCTAACCACTCCTTACATTTCGTTGGTAGATCCCTAATCACTCCTTGAGCTAAAATGCCCAAGAAGGGTTAATTTTTTCCCCTAATGGAATAGCTTTTGCACGACAATTAAGAGATGTTGTGATCAAAGGTGCTTTGGATAAAAATTTCTTTATTAAAAATATTTTCGAGCGTAAAGATCTTTGATAAAAAATATTTTAGATTGAAAATGTTTAAGATTGAAAAGGTGTTAGATGAAATTTTTTTATGTTGAAAACATTTTAGATCGAAATCATTTTAGATTAAAAATCTTTTAGAATGAAAATATCTTTTATTGAAAATATTTTAGATAGAAAAAATTTTACATTATATTTTATTCATCTAAAGTTTTTTGAGATTTAACATGATCAGGTTCATTATTCATATTTGGAATTTTTAATTTTTTACTTTTAAAACTCCAATATATCAAATAATATAATAACATTCGATCATTCTGCATACGATATCATCACAACACTCCACATCCTAAGATTTGAATCAAAATCCATGTCATATAAGTACGCATCTTAATCTCTATATTAAAAACCATTCGACATCATTCACATCATAACATTTCAAATAAAGTCCATATAATATCATTGCATATATTAAATTTTGAAGTCCAGATCATCACTACTATATCAATCCATATCATAATATTTAAATAATATTCAATGGATATCATCTACATGATAATAGTTGAATTAAATAGCATATTATAGCACTAAACATCTTAACTTTTGAAATTCACATCATCACTACTATAGCAACCCATATCATAATCTTTGAATTAACACTAAATCAACATCATCCAAATCAGCTCATAGTTGTCCCAATCAAACTATTTTGTGAAGAGCATTATTCTAATTTTCTTCATAATTGATTATTATGATCAATTTGTTGCTTTTGAGCCCATAACTCCTTGACAATTTTTTTTCATTAGAACTTTTATGAGTACTATGTTACGGCATAAAAAATTTATCTAGAAATATCCTACTATACTTTGAGCTCCTCTTTTTAAAGTCAAAAAAACTTTGAAAATAATCATATTTGTAGGTGATATAGGACCAAAGGATGGAATGTTTCTTAGAATCTAAATGTTAGTTCAATTTGA
>CM035425.1:42166795-42213984 GCA_020310875.1 Ceratopteris richardii
TCTTCTCTTCACTCGAGCCTTCCCCTACATGGAATACTATTACATGCGCCAACAACTCCTCTTATCCTGTTATGGGAGTTGGTAAGCTCATTTTGAATATTACTGATGGTAGTTCTTTAACTTTGTCAGATGCTTTGTTTAGACCAAGGATCAAGAAAAATCTATTATCAGTTTCTGCATTAGCCAAGATTGGCTTGGTTGTGAAATTTGTTGATGACATATGTACAGTTCATGATCTTTCAAGTGGCCACCTGATTATTGCTTTTGGCATTTTATGTCGTGGATTGTATAAGCTCATAGAGTATGAAAGATCTGTAAATGATTCGGCATGTGTAGTACGTGAAACTCAGGCTATGGCAGATGCAAATCTTTGGCATGCACGCTTTGGTCATCTCAATTTCATTAGTTTGCTACACCTGCAGGAATCTCAAATGGTATCCTATTTGCCCAAACTTAAGGCACTTGGAAAACATGTTTGTGAAGGCTATATTTTGGGAAAAATGCAGCGTTCCTCCTTTCCAAAAGATGGTTCAATTCGGGCTATTGAGAAATTGCAACTTGTACATAGTGATGTCTGTGGTCCTATGTAGACACCTTCTTTTGGAAATTATCTTTACTTCATGACTTTCATCGATGATTTTTCCAAGCATGCATGGGTGAATCCATTGAAGGTAAAGTCGAAAGTGTACATGTGCTTCAAACAGTTTTTGGTTTTGGTTAAAAATCTATCAGAATGTAAAATGGGCACCCTCCATTCTGATCGAGGGGGGGAATATATGTCTTCTGATTTTAATGCTTTTTTGGCTGAATGTGGGATAAAACACTAGTGTACACTGTCATATACACCTCAACAGAATGGAGTTGTGGAATGAAAGAATAGGTCACTCATGGAGATGGGGAGGTGTATGGTCATGAGTCAGGCTTTACCACATAGTTTCTATCTTGAGGGAGTTGTGAGAGAAATGCAGACAAAGATAGATGCAGACAGAGATATAGAGAACTGAAATTCTCATATTTTCAAGTGCAATGCAGTTACAATGATAACACATCTCAACTTGTGTCATTATATAGCTTTTACAAGGAGAATCGCTTTACATAAATGTAGTCAAGAGATACAAAATAGTCGGCAAAATATACAATTTGACAGTATCTCCATGACAAGAAGTCCAACCATCTCGGCACTACGGGTCTGAAGGATAGGCCCCCCAAACCTCACAAAAGGAGGAAAAGCCCCCTCTACACTCCTTCCGTTAAGATTTTATGGGGAAATTGCATGATGCCACAAAGCCTTTATTTTTTCCATATCATCATCAACAACATTCTTGAGTGTTGCATTGTTTCTCTCACAATATCCTACACATGTTTGTGATCAGGTAAACACATTTGTGAGAAATCTAGACCATTGTGCATCACTTGCTTATTCACTTAAGATGGAGAAAGTATTCAAATCCCTTATTGTTGGCAAACAAGGCCAAAGAATAGTCTCTTCTATGTTTGAGAGAGGAGGGAAAATTCAATGGCATCAACCTTACAAGCTACTTAGATTTGTTTGAGGAGCAAGCTATGATTTTTGGTCTTCTCGAAGATCTTTTGATTAATTTTTTTAATGAATTCTTGATAGCTCTATCATAAACCATGTCAATCAATATGATAATATTTCTCACAGTGATTTTCAAAAGGAGATGCTCAAAGAGATCTATCTTGAGGATAATAGCCAACATAATCGAGATAGATTTTTATGATGGGTTACCCCAAAACCTAATAGCTCTATTACTTACTTACAAAATGAGTATATTAGATGTTATGAACAGATTCCTAATGAGGATAAGATAACTTTGAAACGGATCTTGTTATCAATTTTTTAAGCTTCTTCATCCTAAAACTTGTAGGGAAGTGGAACGGTGACTAGAAGAGCCGTATAGTGCTATGGTCTTTTACTACAATTGGCAAAAATTTCATAGAGTAGTAGAGGCTATAGCACATAGACGTCAAAGAAAATCCATGCTATGTGAACAAACTAGTCTTCCTCAAGCTAGCCTTCCACAAGATAAGGTGTAAGTTAGAGAACAATCCCATGCTATGCTTTTTGACTCTACTCATATTCCTCAAATGATGGAGCCTACTCAACATTTTAAAGTAGGGCCAAATAAAAGTGCAGTTGAACATCTCAAGTGGAAATTCCCACTAAGTGAATGGAAAGACTTATTGCTACACAATCCAATTTGTCCGAAACTATAGATCCCTTACAATCTAATTACATCAAAACTTTCCAAAATCAAATGAACCTAATGTCTTTTCAAGAGCTTAATGCACATGTTGTAGCTCTGAATCAAAATCCACAAGTGACTCCTACTCAAGTATATCAAAGTCCTCCAATGCATAGCCTTTCAATGCAAAATCCTCATCCTCATGTGCAAAATCCTCAGATGTATCAAAACATGTATTCTCAAGATTCTCAAACAAATTTTCAAAATCCTCAAAATCAAAATGTTCAAAATCATCAACCGTATATTATAGGAGCTCCTCTTGCACCTCAAGTACCCCATGCTACTCCCCAAGCTCCTAAAATACATCAACTACCTTATCAAAATCCTAAATATCCTATTCAAGCAATACCTTACTAACAAAATCCTTAGCTTAAAAATTTTCCACAACAAGTTAATCAAAATCCTCAAAATCTGAATGGTTTTGTGCGTGGTCATTCTTGGTGTGATTTTTAGAGCACTATTGAGAGATTATGAACTATTGAAGGTCGCTAAGGAGCAATGAATAATAATAGAGATAGATAAGAAAATTTTTGACTATCGATCTAGGCTACCTTTGCAAGGAAATTACGATAATTGAGGAGTGAAAAATCACTATGAAAATATAACCATGATAGATGTAAGAGCTAGAGGAGTGAAACTAGAAGCTCTTGATGAATAAGAAGAAGAATCAAGTAAACTCACAAAGAAAGTTGACTTTTTTGTAGAGGCTATAGTAAGAGCACGAGATGAGATTAGGAGAATAATGGCTTGGGAGTCATTGATAGAAGATCAATCTCTTATTTCTCACGTATCCAATGTAGAAGAAAAACGAAAAAGAGATGAAACAATGCCTAGTGAAAGAAAAGTGACTCGAAAACAAGTTTAGAAGGAATAGAAACCATCATAGATCAAGGGGAAACATCACAACCCAAAGATAGAAAACAAAAATCATAACCCAATAAACAAAAACAAGAGGAGAAACAAAAAGATATGAAGACAAAGCCAAAAACATAGAACCAAATCCTTTAGAGAAACAAGAACAATCAAAACAAACTCAAGAACAAGCACAAGAACATGATATAAGATCCTAAGCAAAAACAAAAGAAACCAAAGAGAAAACCTAAAGCCATCTTGATTTTAGAAATTGAGAGAAAAATAGATCCTATGGGGATTTTAGATGACATTTTGCTTAAAAATCAAAAGACTATGTCTTTAGAATAACTTTTCTCGATTGCAAAGTTTTTTTTTTAAGATAACTTTATCAGCCTAATTAAAAGGAAGACATTTTTGCTTAATCTAGATACTAAGATGCAAGATTCTCTAGATCAAGATCAAACTATGAAAGAAGCCTTGATGAAGAGGAACTTGATGATGATGAAGTAAATGTTAATTAAAAATTCTTAGGACATAAGCTTGACCATGAAAATCATGAAAACAATCCAGAAAGTCACTTTTAAAGAAAATTTTGGTCTAGAGGTACATCAAAGATTCATGTTCAATAGGCAATGATAAGAATGCTATCATTGTAAATGCATTAGTAGATTTTGGCTCTGAAATCAATGTGATTTCAAGAGAAGCGTATGATAAAATTTGATGGTCCATAGATAAAGACTATGCATGGCATATGAAAACTGCAGATAATGGTGTAGGTACCTTGTATGGAGGTTGTGCTAGTGTGCCCATATCCATATGAGGAATCATGGAAGAATTTCACTTCTTTATTCAAGATGATTGCTCCTATGAGGTTCTCTTAGGTCAACCCTTAATTATTTTTCTGAGAGGCGTATGCAAACTAATCCCATGGATGATGGGTCCATCTATGCTAGAATTAAGTCTAAGGATGGACTGCAATCACTTCAAGTCATGATGGTAGGATTAAATCATCTTAGTAATTGATTTCAAATTAGAAATAATCCTATTGTTACTTAGGGTCATGAGCATGTTTGTAGTGATTGTGCACGTTGATTCATGTTTGGAGCCACATATGATCAAAATTTTTGATAGAATTCATTGTCAAGTGATTCAACGATGGAAATTGGTTTGACATCTCACAACCATCCAACTTGTACAATATTTTGGCACTTTTTTCCCACATTCTAGATGAGATTTCCTTCATAAGCATCAAGTATCAGAGTCTTTTATCTGGAAAACCCATTAATAACTATAGAACCAAAAAAATCATGGAACATGATGAGAAAATTGAGCATGTGATTGGGACATCTCATTGTTTCTCTACTCTTGAGGAGTTAGAGTTATGTCTTCAACAAAATCTAATTCCCACAGTTTTCTTCTTTCGTCCCTTGACGAGTATGCTCTAGTCCAAGAGTATGCTCTCAATGTTGAAAAGTGCTCAAAATTGAACCAAACACACGATGGCTTAGTTGAAACAAAGTACAAAACAAAAGACAAGAAAAACCAAACCCATAGCTCAACCATTACCTCAAGGAAGTAGCGAGAAAGCTATTGATGTAAAAAATGATCGAATTCTTTGGGATAGGAAAGACATAGGACATACTTTCACGGAAGAGAGAATCAAACAGGTGAATGTTGATAGAGATGATGACTTTATCTTGTTAGTAGAGAGAGATAAATTTCAGAGAGTGATATGTAGCTATGGAAAAGCCTTTACTATGTATCCTCATGATATTGGTTGCAAAATCCTAAGGTATTTGCACCCATGATTATCTTTATTGTTCCATATATTCCATGGAATCTTTGTCCTATAATAGTTCCAAAGGCTCACTTACCTATGCTAATGAAACTACTTAACGAGAACATAAACATGAGAAGTTTAGGGCCATCTTTTGCGACTCACTCAAATAGGTGGTTCACTATCTCTAAAAAGAATGGGAAACTACATTTTATTCACTATCTTCAACCTGTCAATAGAGTCATCATAAGGAATGTAGGAACAACACCCATTGTAGATGAGTTTGCTGAATCATTTTCATTACATTCTATCTATTCAATGGGTGATTTATATTCAAGGTATGACCAATTATAATTATTGATTGATAGTTGTGACATAATCACAATGAAAAATCCTTTCGGCTTAGTGAGAATGTGTATTTTACCCCAAGGAGAGACTAACTATGTGGCTCATATGATGAGTGCTATGAATATGGTCTTACATAACTTTATCCCTCATATAACTATGTCATTCATTGATGATATTCCAATTGAAGGGAGGGAGGAGCATATAAAGGACATTACTTTAGATTCATTTGGATGTCATAAATTTGTTCTAGATTATGTATCTGATTATGAACAAATATTTCAATGATTTGAAGAGGTAGACCTCACATTTTCCATATGGATGTCATAAATTTGTTCTAGATTATGTATCTGATTATGAACAAATATTTCAATGATTTGAAGAGGTAGACCTCACATTTTCCATAAAAAAATCTATTTTCTTATGTCAACGAGGTTCTTATTGTTGGACATTTATGTGGTTATTATGGTCGAAATCTACACACCTAAAATGTTTATGCCATTAGAAGGATTTCTGAAACATGTAATAATGTGAGCAAGGTACATAGATTTCTTGGTGCTTTCATCTTTGACGATATTTGGATCCCACACTTTGCTCATGTTGCCAATTTTCTCTATGATTTGTTGAAGAAAAAAACAAGAATCTATTTGGACTGAAAAATGCACACAAGCTATGCATAAATTGAAGAAATGGTTGCTTAAAGCTCCCATCCTTAAGCATGCATATTATTCTATTAACAAACCTATTATATTGATTGCAGATACTAGTCCTATCAATATAGGTTGGGTCACAAGTGAAGATGATAGTGAAGAGAAAAGATTTGCAATTAGGTTTGGAGCTAAAATTTTACATGAAACACAATATAAGTATCCATAAATCAAACAAGAACTATGGGATATGGTAACAACTTTGAAAATGGACAAAGAATATCTCATTGGTGCAAATGTCAAAGTTGTGTTGATATAGTTAGGTAGTGATGTGTGTGAACACACTAGGATCCCAAGGGCACTTTTTTCCCTCGTTTGGAGGTTTTCTCCCCTCAGCTTGTATATATGCCTATTGCCCTAACGGGTTGCATATCTTTGTACATTCTAGTGGTAATACATTCGATATTGTGTGTTGTGTGGGCATGCTTCCATAGACCTCGAACTCCAACAATTGGTATCAGAGCAGGTCACTGCTTCATCTAGGGCATCGTTGACACCCCTCCAATCACAATCTCAGAATCACACGAAATTCCATGAGCATCCTCAAGCTGATTAGGAGATCAAAACTGCTTTGTTTTATGGTGCCAAAGCTCATTTCGGCCTCCGCCGACACTATCAGAGGGCTTTTGTAAGCAATTTTGTCTTTTTGTACCAAAGATGTATACACGTTTTTGTTCACCAATACAAGCATCTCAAAGTCTGCTATAGGTTTAGTAGAGCTTGATAGGGTAGTTCTATTAAACTTTTTGAGATACAATCATTTTTTTGCATCAAGGTATTATAGTCAGTGCCCATGGTTGAAAGCAGTCATGTATTCCATATGTTGGCTATTGAGGATAAGTTGAATGATAGCAATTACCCACTATGAGCTAATATAATTTATCATGTATTGGTTGCAAAAGGACTATGGAATATTTTGGAGGGTGTTGAAAAAGTTCCTATTCTAGGTTGCATTATTCACTATTCAATGATTTTGTTATTCATAAATATTTATGGAATTTTTTTATGATCTCTTATTATTTGACAAATTATTCAGTGCCATGTCAGTTTATTTGGACAAGTCTGAATAGCTTTTGCACAAAAATTCAGAGATTTTCTGATCAAAGGTGCTTTAGATCAAAATTTGTTTATCAAAAATATTTTTGATCGAAAAGATCTTTGATAAATAACATTTTAGATTGAAAAGGTTTTAGATTGAAAAGGTTTTAGATTGAAAATGGTTAAGATTGAAAAGGTTTTAAATGAAAATTTTTTATATTGAAAACATTTTAGATTAAAAATCTTTTAGAATGAAAATATCTTTTATTGAAAATATTTTAGATAGAAAAGATTTTACATTATATTTTATTCATCTAAAGTTTTTTGAGATTTAACATGATCAGGTTCATTATTCATATTTGGAATTTTTCATTTTTGACTTTTAAAACCACAACATATCAATAATATAATAACATTTTATCATTCATCATACGATGTCATTACAACACTCCACATCCTAAGATTTGAATCAAAATCCATGTAATATAAGTATGCATCTTAATCTCTATATTAAAAATCATTCGACATCATTCACATCATAACATTTGAATTAAAATCCATACAATATCATTGCATATATTAACTTTTGAAGTCCACATCATCACTACTATATCAATCCATATCATAATATTTAAATTAATATTCAATCGATATCATCTACGTGATAACGTTTGAATTAAAATGCATATTAGAGCACCTAAACATCTTAACGTTTGAAATTCACATCATCACTACTATATCAACCCATATTGTAATCTTTGAATTAACATTAAATCAACATCATCCACATTAGAGCATTAGAATTAAAATCCATATCATGTAATTGTATAAGTTAATTACTGAAATCCATATCATCAATATACATTACAATCTGTACTATTAGTGCACACAACACCATAACAACTCCACTAGAAGAAACAACTATATAATATTACCATAATATTTAAACCTAAAACCATAATAAAAAAAGATGCACTACAACATATCACGGGTATACTGAGGCTTCTACTAGGGCAAATGCATGGGTAGGATTTTTCCTCGACAATGTCAAGGTGTTATACCTGTTGGTAGCAAAGCGCCGGTATAAGCCTCGATATAAGCATCAGTATGAATATCGGTATATGCGTCAGTATAACAATCAGTAGTACTGATACTCATACCATCGCTCATATTGGCGACACTACTGGGAGCACCGATGTGCATACCCATGATCGTGTTGGGTGTACCCACGTGCATACCGACAACCATATCTACAAAATGTTTCTTCGACAGAGTGTGGTCTCTTGGTGCAACAACATTACCATGATGTTTTGTAGCAAAAGACAATACACTCTACCCAAAGAAAACTGAGTACATGTGATGTGTACTCTAATCACAACCAAAAGATGATTTCATATAGTAAAATACTATTGGACTAAAAATACTATTGATTTCCTAAAATTTTATTTAGGATGTGTTTATGCATAAAATCCCAGAAATCCCTTTTTTTTTATATATATAAACTCTAAAAATTTAAAGATCTATTTTTAAGATATTCAATTATTTATGTTTTATATATTTTGATTTTTTCCCTAATGTTTACATACATTTAAATAGAATATTTACACATTAGAATGTTTTCCCTCCTTTTACATATATATGATTATATATATTAATCTTAATCCTAAAAATTTATTTAGGATGTGTTTGTGTCTAAAAACCTAAAAATCCTATTATATATATATATATATATATATATATATATATATATATATATATATATATATATATATATATATATATATATATATATATATATATATATATATATATATATAGATATATGTGTGTGTGTGTGTGTGTGAACCCCCAAAAATCTAACGATCTATTTTTTAGATATTTAATTATTTATATTTTAAATATTTTTTTTGCTAATTTTTGCATACATATAAATAGAATATTTACACATTATAAGTTTTTCCCTATTGTTACATATATATGATTATATAAATTAATATTAATCTTAAAACTTTATGTGTGTATGCAATATATATGTGAGTGTGTATGTATATGCATGTGTGTATGTAATATGTATGTGAGTGTGTATGTATATGTGTGTGTATGTAATATGTATGTGAGTGTGTATGTATATGTGTGTGCATATGTAATATGTATGTGAGTGTCTATGTATATGTTTGTGGCTGTATGTATTAATATGTATGTGAGTTTGTATGTAGTATGTATGTGAGATAGTATGTATATGTGAGTGTGTACATATATGAATGCATGCATGCATATGCATGTGTGCATGCATGCATATGCACGTGTGTATGTAATATTTATGTGCATATGTGTGTGTATGTATGTAGGCATATGCATGTGTGTATGTATATGTGTGCATGAGTATATGTTTGTATGTAATATGTATGTTAGTATGTGTGTATTTAATATGTATGTGCGTGTGTATGTATATGTGAATGTGTATGTGTATGTATATGTGTGTGTGTATGTAATATGTATGTGAGTGTGTATGTATATGTGTGTGTATACATATGTGTGTGTATGTATATGTGTGTGTATATGTATATGTGTGTGTATGTAATATGTATGTGAGTATGTGTGTGCATATATGTGTGTGTGTATGTATATGCATGTGTCTATGTAATATGTGTGTGTATGTAAAATGTGTGTGCATGTAATATCTAATATCGATGTATGTATCTAATATGTGTGTGTATGATTGTATGCATATGCATGTGTGTATGTAGTATGTATATGAGATTGTATGTACATGAGATTGTATGTATATGTGAATGTGTACGTATATGAATGCATGCATGCATGCATGTGTGTATGTAATATTTATGTGCATAATTGTATGCATATGTGTGTGTATGTATGTATGCATATGCAAGTGTGTATGTATATGTGTGTGTGTGTATATGTTTGTTTGTAATATGTATGTTAATATGTGTATGCATTTGTGTATGTAATATTTATGTGTGTGTGTGTGTATGTATATGTGTGTGTATGTAATATGTATGTGAGTGTGTATCTATATGTGTGTGTATGCCTATGTGTGTGTATGTACATGTGTGTGTATGTATATGTGTGTGTATGTATATGTGTGTGTATGTAATATGTATGTATGTGTATGCATATGTGTGTGTATGTATATGCATCTGTGTATGTAATATTCATGTGTGTATGTAATATGTCCGTGTCTGTAATATGTAATATGCATATATGTATGTAATATGTGTGTGTATGTAGGTATGCATATGCATGTGTGTATGTAGTATGTATGTGAGATTGTATGTATAAGTGAGTGTGTACATATATGAATGCTTGATTCATCTCTCAAGCATGTGGTTGTCTTAATCTTCTTTCTCCATAACTCTCTCTCTGTATATATATATATATATATATATATATATATATATATATATATATATATATATATATATATATATATATGTATGTGTGTGTGTGTTTGTGTGTGTGTGTGCGTGTGTGTGTTCAACCCTATATATAGACAAGTTTATACATATGAAAACACATAGACACTACAACAGATCGATGGTATACCGAGGTTTTTACCGAGGAAAATGAGCGCAACTTTATTTGCCACGACGTCGGTGTAAAGGTCGATATGTGCGTCAGTACCAAAGCGTCGGTATAAGCGCCGGTATATGCGTCGATATATGCGTCAGTATATGCATCGGTATATGCATCGATATATGCATCGGTATATGCGTCGGCATATGCATCGCTAATACCCGCGCCCATACCGAGGCCTCTGATGGGTCTATCATCGCGTATACCGTTGCCTGCTGGGTGTACCGACGCTTATTCTGATGACATTACTGGGAGTAACGTCGCATATATCGATGACCATACCTACAAAAATGTTTTTGGGCAGAGTGTGTTCTCTTTTGCTACAACAACATTACCATGATGTTGCTTAACAAAAGACAATACACTCTGCCCAAAAAAACCCGAGTACATGTGATGTGTACTCTAATGTCAACCGAAATATGATTTCATGAAACAGAGTATTATTGGACACAAAAGAGATAATCAGAATGAACCATGAACCATGTACAAAAGAAGTTATATATTTCAATAATGAAGCATGTACAAGAGTGTGGCAAACCACTGCCATATATGACGCGTTTACAAAATGTGGCAAAGCAATGCATTGCCATATGAAAATCAAATACAAAATTTTGGTGTTCCACTACCATACACATGCGAAGAACGTTCCATATCAACAGTCCTGCAACAAAGAACATTAATGGAATGAGATAAATTCACATGAAAATTACAAACAACAAGTAAAAACCAAGTTTATAAATTAATTACCTCATCACAAATGCTCCCATGAAATGACCACACCGCGTCCCTCCAAGTCCTCCAATAGTGGAATCAACCCATGACGATATCCGTAAGACTCCTCCGTTCATGTTGGAGGACGACCCATTGCTAGCTCCTGAAACAAATATACAAAAGATTAGAGGAACATACATGAGAAATTTAAGACAAATAAATTCAATAAATGAAATGGTATTTACAAACTCATGAGGCATCATATCATATCCGCCGCTGCCCAAATGTGAAGGTCCAACCATATCTAAACGTGTGGCTGCGGCATCTCGTTGCTGGCGATATCGGTCAGGAGTCCGCTGTTGCTCGTCACGAATCACGTCCCACTCCTCAACATCTAACCATACAGGCTTTGGTAAGCCTGCTCTGAAAGCATCACGAGCCTTGGATCATCGATGGGACATAACCTCACGTGTAGTGTGCAGAATCCACTCTGAACTGACAAGAGATTGTCCATCGGCTGGTCGAAACTCCTGATAAATCGTCTGTGTGATATAATTATTCCGATCTTTATCCTGTTCACTCCATTTCAGCATGATGGAGTGTCCAAACTGGATGGAGCAAAATTGTCGTAGTGCATGCATTGCTTTGCCAGCCACATCCATCACCGGAGCTCCATCTCGGATACTATACACCTTGGAGTCATCATGGTCATGAGCACCCCAAGGTGTACATGGTGTTCCATGTGGTGTACTGCATGGCGTACCTATACCTGAGATACTCGTCCTAGGAGTAGAAGCTGGCGACAGAACATCTGTCACACTACCTCCACAACAGCCGCCTCCTCCGCCTCCAAACCTACCTGTAGATCCACTCCTAGAACCTCCTGCTCCAGAGCGTGACCTCGATCTACGAGACAGGCTAGAACCTGTATCCCGCTAAGGTGTCGAACGCACATGTCTACTAGTAGACCTAGTAGGAGAGGGCTGAAAAGATGGTGGTTGTGGAGTCACAAAGCTAGAAGACATATCTCCTACGGGAGTAGCACCACCCGTAGGAGTGGCACCCGCAAGAGTGACACCCGCAGGAGTGACACCGGCATGAGTGACACCGCGAGAGTGACACTGGGAGGAGTGAGGCCAATCGGAGTGAGGCCGGCAGGAGTAAGGCCGCCAGGAGTGAGGCCGAGAGGAGTGCTACCTCGAGCGATCCAATACTGTGATGCAACAGCCATATACACGGGAGGAAGCTGAGAGATGGACTCCAAAAAATGCTCCTCTGTCATGGAATGTGGAGTGATTGGAGGACTATCTCCCATCGTGCTGTGTAATAAAAGAACTCAAGAAATCAGCATGCGGTAATAAAATTAATATAGACAATAATAAAAAAAAAACAAAAATTGGTACATACAAGTGTTTTATTCAAAAGTCCTCTAGTCTAACATCCTCTTGAAGATCCGATGCACCGAGAATATCTATCTCTATATTGATGGCTTCTAAATCGCTTGCTATGCTAGTTTCTTCCTGATCATCGTCTATTGATTCGTCTTCTCGAACAATGACCTCTTCTTCAATGACCTCTTCTTCAATGACCTCTTCTTCTCGAACAATGAGCTCTTCCTCCTTGACTATCGAATGAATCTCTGAGTCCACTAGAGATAGACTTTCTTCTACATCTATGTTCTCAAAAATTTGTCTACTACGTGGAGCCACTTGTAAAACAAATAGCCACTCTCTTTCTTTTGAATCTGGTATAAAAACAACTTGCTCACAGTGTTCGGGAAGTACAAATGTATCCCTTTTATTTGTCCATAATCTTGTGGAGTCGACTTGAAGCAAACCGCTTTTATCTCGTCTCACTGCTGTGTTTCTTCCAAGGTGACTACTTTGAACCATTTCACATAAAAAACAAAGTAATCAAACTTTCTGAAAGATAGTTTCAAGATGTCTTGAATCACACCATAATAATCTAGCTCGTGTTCTAGAGCATTATCATCTCTTGCACTTGCTCTACTTTTTTGTAGAAAATTCACCATCACTCCACTATCAAAAGTAGACCTATTTTGATCAATTCGTGCGACTCGAAAGTGTCGTCCATGAGAGCACAGTGCACTATATTTAATATACTCCCAATCACATACTTTTGCGAGTTCTTCCTCTTCTTTAGAGATATCTTCACCCGCTCCCTTTGCTTGTGAAACCGTTGTATCTAGCCATCTGCTCATTGGAAAAGGTGGAAGAGGTCGAAGACTTTCTGGAAGAGGCAAAAATCGAGTGGAACGATTTCTTTGAAACTGAGGTCTCTCCTTTGCGTTAGTTTCCTTGGCAAGCTCATATCTTTCTAACCACTTCTGCATAGGCTTAGAGTTAACTATGCAAAACCTCATTGCCTTCTCTCTGAAAGCTGCATCCATTTTTCTTTGCAATCCTTTACCTTGTGGTTTATCGCCTACGAGACGAACATCTTCATCATCGCTCCATAAGCGAGGCATTTTGGGATCCAACATATGTAGAAACTCAGTTATGAATACAAGAGATTCTTGTACAAGACATCCCTCTACCATGCTACCCTCTGGACATGCTCTTTGTCGAACAAATCCTTTTAATGTCTTCATAAAGTGCTCTAAGAAGAACATCCATCGACTATGTACAGTTCCTGCTATTGCAACTTCATCTACCACATGAACGAGTAAATGAAGTTGAATAGTGAGAATACTTGTGGGAAAGTATTCTCTACCATACAAACAACCTCGATAGCATTGAGTTTCACATTCTCTATGCTATCTCTATTTATCTCTTTAGAAGATATCCACCATACTAAAGAACTAATTTTATAAATGGTTCTTTGTACATCCTTTGAAAGACAATCTCTTAGAGCTACAGGGAGCACAAACTCTAAAAGCTTGTGCCAATCATGAGACTTGAGTCCTACAACATCATCGTTTCGTGTGAAATCAGTCTTTAGACACTTTATGCATCCAGTAGGTGTTCGAAACTCTGAAATTGTTTTCTTCACTTCTTGCTCTTCCATCCTGTGAAGCACCCAAGGAGCTCGTGGTAACGATACTATTCCGTTGGGATTAGTAATTGCCCACAACTCTTGCATACGACCTCGCTCTTCTAAGTCCTCCCTTTGTGCTTTTCTTTCTTTCTTTCTGATCAAAGTTTTCCAAAGAATCTCTCCCACATTCTTAAAAATATGCATCGGGTCCACCAAATGATTGATCAACAATTCACTCCAATAAGGGAGTTCATGAAAGATGGACAACCGTTTTATGCCAGCAACTGGATTTTTGAATACCACAGTTGTTTCCAATCGCTAGCTTTCATTTGGTGTTGCGCTTGTCAACCAATTTTTCCTTCACGTTCAACATGTCCATCGGGCAAATATCTATGATGTCCTTCATAGACCGTTTTACCTACTGCTTTGGAATAGTGTGCTTCGAGTCGTGGTCCGCATAAAGGACAAGCATGGTAACCCAAAATTGATAAACCTGAACATTCACCATAACCAGGTCAATCATGCATTGTCCACATAAGTATGCCGTGCACTCGCACATCTCGTCTTCTTATAGGTAGAGATATGTCACGCACAGTAATCCCATCCCATAAAATGTGCAATTCTTCCACAAGTGGTGCAAGATATACATCCATGCTTTTTACCTTATACTTACCTGGTACAATAAGAGCTAATAATAAATGACATTTCTTTGTGGCCAACCATGGTGCGATATTATAATTGACCAAACATACAAGCCATGTGCTCCATGAAGAACTGCATAATCCAAATCGATTCAGTCCATCCATAGCTACGCCTAGATGTATGGACCGAGGCTCACTAGCAAACTCTGGCCACTTACTATCTATGTGCTTCCAAGCATCAGAGTCAGCAGGCACTCGCATTACATTATATGTAGACCTGCTCTTTGTATGCCATGACATTAACTCAGCTATAGATTTGCATCTAAACATGTTCTTAATTCGTGGAATGATAGGAAAGTTGCGAAGAACCTTTGTGGGGATTGGTTCGCCTACAACATCTTCTCTAAATCTATTTGATCTACACTTTGGACATACCTGGAGATGCTCATACTCATTCTGAAAGAGAATGCTATCATTCGGACAAGCATGAATTTTAGTATAATCCATTCCAATGGAGTGTAAAAGTTTTTTCGCATCTCCACGTGTTGGAGGCATGTCATTGCCCTCTGGCAAAAATTGATCTTTAACAAGCTTACAATAAGCAATTAAAACAATATTAGTAAATTAAGTTATTGTGATACAATAATGAAAGCCAATTTGTTCTCCACTTACCTGAACAATTCAATGACACTACTATCCGACCATCCATAAATGGATTGCAGATTGAGCATCACGAGTGACGCACATAGTACCGATATCTTTGCTCCATTGTAAAGTGGTAAAGGAGCTAGTCTTCGCATGTTTTCATATTCTTCATCGACTTCTAATCGTGGAATTTCTGTTGTGTCCATGAAACTCTCGACACCTTCTCCACCATCATGATCTTCGTCCATCTCATAAAATGCTTCAAGCATCTCTTCCATATGTTCATTATGTGTAATATTATTAGTACTTGCTTGTACATCTAAGTCCTTTTTTGCTCTCTTTTGTCCACGAGAGATTACCGGTGCAATGTCGTTTGGGTCCATCTGCTCACTTGGGGGACCATGCGAATGATAACGTAGGTTTTCCAGTTCACTCCTATCAAAGGATCCATACTCTCTAACATGTGCAGTATCTATCGTTTCCGATAAATTTGATACTTGCACTGTGTGCAAGGACATGCCATTCTCTCTTCAGGATCCAAAGAAGCCATCTGCTACAATATGGACATTTTATAACATTTTTTTTCTATTAAACCTAAAAATCATACTCTTAATGACTTAAACCCTAATCTATATAACTATCCTATTTTATCTATATATTCGGATTTTCTTTTAATTGATCCTATATATATATATATATATATATATATATATATATATATATATATATATATATATATATATATATATATATATATATATATATATATATATATATATATATATATATATATATATATATATATATATATATATATATATATATATATATATATATTCAGAGTTATTTCCTCTTAATTGAGTTATATGAGTGCCTAAACCCTAAAACCCTAATTTTAAAGATCTAGACCTAAATTATGTATATTTCCATACACATGTGTATATACATGTATATATGTATTATATGTGTACTCCAAAGTGTGTATATATGTTATATTATGTTTATATATATATATTATTTATATATTCAGATTTTTTTCTTAATTAATCCTATTTTTATATATTTTATTATATATATTTAATTAAATTATTTAAAATACTAGTTCTTTTTATATTTATTTATCTATATAATTATCTTATATATATATATATATATATATATATATATATATATATATATATATATATATATATATATATATATATATATATATATATATATATATATATATATATATATATAGATATATAGATATATATTTATTTATCTATTCAGATTTTTCCCTTACGTAATCCTATTTTATATATATATTTATTTATATATTCAGAATTTTTCCTTATGTGATCCTAATTTTATATATTTAATTATATATATTTAATTATATATATTTAATTAAAACCCTAATCTCAAAGATGTAGACCTAAAATATGTATATTTTTGTATGCATGTGTACCTACATGTATGTATGTATTATATGTAAATGTGTGTTTGTGTATATATGTTATGTAGGTACTAAAACCCTAAAATCAGAAAGACTTAGACCTAAATCTGAAAACTAAAAGCTAAATACTTAAACACTCATAAAAATATAAACCCCTAATCCTTAAACCCTAATCATATTTTATATATATATTTATTTATATATTTAGATTGTTTTCTTATTTTTCTATATATTTTTTCTTAATATAAATATAATTGAGTTATATGTATGCCTAAACCGTAAAACCCTAATCTTAAAGATCTAGACCTAAAATATGTATATTTTCATATGCATGTGTATCTACATGTATATATATGTATTATATGTGTATGTGTATGTGTGTATATATGTTATGTAGGTGTTAAAACCCTAAAACCCTAATCTTAAAGATTTAAACCTAAAATATTTATATTTTTTTATGCATGTGTATCTACATCTATGTATGTATTATATGTATATGTGTGTTTGTGTATATATGTTATGTAGGTATTAAAACCCTAAAACCCTAATTAGAAAGACTTAGACTTAAATCTGAAATACTAAAACCTAAATACTTAAACACCTATAAAAATCTAAACCCCTAATCCTAAAACCCTAATCATATTTTATATATATATTTATTTATATATTCTGATTTTTTTTCTTATTTTTCTCTATATTTTTTCTTAATATAAATATAATTGAGTTATATGTATGCCTAAACCCTAAAACCCTAATCTTAAATATCTAAACCTAAAATATGTATATTTATGTATACATGTGTATATACATGTATATATATATTATATGTGTATGTGTATGTATGTGTAAATAGCCTAAGAACCCTAATCCTATTTTCATATCTTTGATGTAAAAAAAACTTCAAATAAAAAATTTATATATTTAATTAAAACACTAGCTTATGTGTGTGTATATATGTGTGTGTGTGAATGTATGCATGTGTGTATGTGTGTCTATGTATGCATGTGTGATTATATGAGTATGTATGTACATATGTGTGTGTATGTATGCATGTGTGTATATGTGTGTGTGTATGTATACATGCATGTGTGTATATGTGTGTATGTATGCATGTGTGTATATATGTATGTGTATGTATGCATGTGTACATGTGTGTGTATATGTATGCATGCGTGTGTATGTGTATGTGTGTGTATGTATGCATGCATGTGTGTGTATGTGTGTGTATGTATGCATGCATGTGTGTATAGGTGTGTATGTATGTGTGTATACATGTGTATATATGTGTGTGTATGTATGTGTGTATGCATGTGTGTGTATGTATGCATGTGTGTATGTATGCATGTGTGTATGTATGTGTGTGTATGTATGCATGCATGTGTGTGTATGTGTATGTGTGTGTATGTATGCATGCATGTGTGTATATGTGTGTATGTATGTGTGTATACATATGTGTATATGTGTGTGTGTATGTATGTGTGTATGCATGTGTGTGTGTATGTATGCATGTGTGTATGTATGTGTGTGTATGTATGCATGCATGTGTGTATATGTGTGTATATATGTGTATGTGTATATATGTGTGTACATGTGTGTGTGTATGTGTATGTATGCATGTGTATATATGTGTGTGTGTGTATGTGTGTATGCATGTGTGTGTACATATGCATGTGTGTGTACATATGCATGTGTGTGTACATATGCATGTGTGTAAATTTGTATGTGTGTGTATGCATGCATGTGTGTGTATGTAAGCATGCATGTGTGTATAGGTGTGTGTATGTAAGCATGCATGTGTGTACATGTATGTGTGTATGTATGCATGTGTAAATGTGTGTGTATGTGTGTGTATGTATGCTCTATTTTCCTATCTCTATCTTCCTTTCTTTCATTATTCTTTATCTCTCACTCTCTCTCTCTCCCTCTCTCTCTCTGTCTCTGTCTTTGTCTCTCTCTCTTTCTCTCTATCTTTCTCTCTCTCTCTCTCTTTCTCTCTCTCTCTCTTTGTCTCTCCTTCTCTCTCTATCAATAGAGAATAAAACAATCACTTACAAGTATGTCCCTCTTTTCGATCGTTGTCATCAAAGCGTAATGTATGTCGCCTATCGTCCAATTCCAAACAACCAACGCCTAAACACTTCTGCAAAATCAAAGAAAAGAGACATTATAAAACCTAAAGCATAGAGAAACACAAATGCTAACAGTATGCGTAGCACTTACCAAGATGTGAGACCTAAGCTGAGAGAGAGAGTGTGTGTGTGTGTAGAGAGAGAGATCTGTGTGTGTGTGTGTGCACAAGACAATGCAGGTCGCAATTCGGTTTGCGCGCGCAAGTTTGCCAAAAGACCAACAGTACTCAAACACGCGCAAAAATGTGAAGTTTTGCTCTCGGGCTCGCGGTATGTTTAAAACTCAGCCTCGGTATATGCGTCGGTATGGGCATCGGTATGAGCATCGGGAACTTCCAGTAAATTACCAACGCATATACCGAGGCCCATACCAATGCAGATAGCGATCATTGCGGGCCACATCGACGATCCGTTTAAAACGGTCATATCGACGGTCACTTGACTGTCGGTATCTCTAAGTGACATTTTCCAACGCCCATACCGACGTAGAGCATGACTGTCGGTATATACAGTATCGGTATGCTCCTCATATGTTGTAGTGAGAGCCATGAAACTCTTCAAGTCGAATGCAACAATTCTTTTTACTTGGTGGTATTCATATAGGTAAGGTTTTCTCGTGGATAGTGACCCTTAGCAAAGACGTCTCCTCTATTATGGGAACCATGTAGAAATTCGGCCTGTATTAGATCAAGGCCACTTCTTTGGCTCATTTTCTTGCACTCGTTAGTGCAATATGGGCATAGATAGGGCCATTGGCAGTGGACCCTCAATAGTGAACAGATTCTCATCTCGTTGGCACCATAAATATTATTTGTGCCACATGCAAAAAGAGGCAATACTTAGAAATTCTAAATCCTAGTGCAAATCTAAAAAGTTTTTATGAAAGGTCAAATCTGGCCATGTGGATGTCTTTTAGATGTGCCCATTTGCTTTATGTAAATATTCGATGTGAATTGTCTTTGCAAGATTATACACCACAAAAAACTATGGGAACCATCTTCGATTCACCCCAAACTATTCTTGGATACAAGTTTTAAAAACGTTTCTTCATCAATGTCAAGGACATTTTTTCCTATTTGTGAATTCATAGCACATTGCTTGTTGGTTAACATATTGCCCGCATAGAGAAAGCTAATCCATACCTAAAACACATTCTCTTGGTTATGTATAAGCATCGATGAAGTGAGAAGGAAAGAGATGTTAAAAAGAAGGTATCTTTCAGGTTCATCCCGTTCTGTCCTCTGGATGCTCTTGCTATGTTGATAACTAAAAGATTGTTGGACAAGGGATTTCATCACGAGAGGCATCTTTGGAACAAAATGAAAAAAAAGATTTGATTAAACAAGATGATAATGATTGTATTCTCGGACTAGATTATGCTGATTGATGCCTTCCCCACAACAAGCTTGGAGTAGACGTAATTGAGAATTTGCACCATATTTTAGTCATCCTGTACCTCCCATATGAAATGGCTCAGACGGTGCGACAAGAATAGGATTGAAGAAATTCCAATGGCAAGAAACATTGTGCCATTCCACCTAATGTTGAGTTAAAAGTGTTGCATAACGTGCTCATGGGTTATGTGGGAATTCAATTCTCACGAAATCTTGCATACCTTGATGGAAAGAAAATAAAACATCATCTTCTCACATTCAAACTCAGAAAGTGACTCAAAAAGTAAAGGGTTCACAAGAAGGAAATGAATTTGTTGGTTATTACTCCTCTTCGGATCCAATCTTGAATGCTTGAGATGCCACATCCTCATTTTTAGATACAAAAAGTGATTGTCTCACAGGAATAACATGCGTTTTTTCGGTAATGAATCCCTTCAAAAGCTAATATTCTTTTAACCACCTTATCTATGCGTTTTTAATCCTCTCGAAATCAAATCTTCTTTTAACATTTTCTTCTATGTTCTACCGGAGACACCCGACTTCAAGAACTACTCTATAAAACATGTCCTCTCACGATCATCTTGAAGTCATTTAATTTCTTGCAAAGGGGCGAAATAAGATGTGGAACTTAATTGAGAGAACAACTTAATCCAAGCAAAGGGAGATTGGGCTTCGATCCAACTTCTCTTAAAAAGAAAAAAAAGGGGATGTAGAACTTGGAAGAACCCGAAAGGGGATCCACAAGAAGCCGGTGAGGAGCTCATATAAAATAACCCATAAGCACATTTGACTAGACACAACAGATTCACAAGATAAACACTAATGAGCCTTATTCCTGGGTCCCAATTGTTGTTCTCTAAATCACTACAACATATCAAGGGAATACCGACGGTGAGCTATCGGCATCCTTATGACCCTCGGACAACTTGGGAAAGCCGCTTAGCCTCGGAAACTCTGTGTCGGTATAAGCATCGGTATAAGCGTCAATAATTTACTGGAATTACCGATGTTTATACCGACGCTTATACCGACGGTATCTTTTTAACCGGGTCCAAACCCAAAATTCATCATTCTGAGCATTTTGAATCTACATCTTCTACTGTCAGCTTTGCACGCGCGAACAACAGATCTCTCTTTGTCACTCTTTCTCTCTTTCTCTCTCTCTCTCCCTCCCTCCCTCTCTCTCACTCTCTCTCTCTCCCTCCCTCTCTCTCTCTATAAGCAGACCTCTATCTTTGTAGATATGAAGTTTTGGTAAGTAGATCGCACATATTGTAGCACTCTTTTTTCTTTCTTTATGTTTTTGCTTTTCTAATATGTTTTCTGTTTAGTTCTGCAAGAGCTTTTGGGATCAAATCTTTAGAAATTCGATGAAGGAGAACTTCAAGTGGATTTTGATGACCTTGATTCAAACAATTCTCTCTCTCTCTCTCTCTCTCTCTCTCTCTCTCTCTCTCTCTCCCTCCTTCTCTCTCTCTAAGCACACCTCTATTTTTATAGATATGAAGTTTTGGTAAGTAGATCGCACATATTGTAGCACTCTTTTTTCTTTCTTTATGTTTTTGTTTTTCTAATATTTTCTCTCTTTAGTTTTGCAAGAGATTTTGGGATCAAATCTTTGGAAATTCGACAAAGGGTAACTTCAAGTGGATTTTAACGTTCCTGATTCAAACAATTACATCGATGTAGGTGAATGTTTTGTTTTTAATTAACATAGAGAGAGAGAGAGTGACAGATACATATACATACACACAAGCATGGATAAGCATACAAGCATGCATATGCATACACACAAGCATGCATATGCATACACACAAATGCATATGCATACACACAAATGCATATGCATACACACAAATGCATATGCATACACACATATGCATATGCATACACACATACATGCATATTCATACAAGCATGCATATGCATACACACATGCATATGCATACAAACAAGCATGCATATGCATACACAGAAATGCATATGCATACACACACATGCATATGCATACAAACAAGCATGCATATGCATACAAACATACACAAATACACACACACACATACACAATGCATATGCATACACACAAATGCATATGCATACAAACAAGCATGCATATGCATACACACATACATGCATATGCATACAAGCATGCATATGCATATGCGTACACAGATACACACATACATGCATATGCATACAAGCATGCATATGCATACAAACATGCATACACACATGCATATGCATACACACATGCATATGCATACACACATGCATATGCATACACACATGCACACACACATGCATATGCATACACACATACACACATACACACACATACACAATGCATATGCATACAAACAAGCATGCATATGCATACACACATACATGCATATGCATACAAGCATGCATATGCATATGCACATGCATATGCACATGCATATGCACATGCATATGCATACACACATACACACATACATGCATATGCATAAACACAAGCATGCCTATGCACACAAGCATGCCTATGCATACAAGCATGGATATGCATACACACATGCATATGCTTACACACATACAAGCATGCATATGCATACACACATGCATATGCATACACAAATGCATATGCATACACATACATTCATATGCATACAAGCATGCATATGCATACACACATGCATATGCATACACACATACACACATACACAATGCATATGCATACACACAAACACACATACACACATACACACATACACACATGCATATGCATACACACATACAAGCATGCAAATGCATACACACATGCATATGCATACACACATGCATATGCATACACAAATGCATATGCATACACACATACATGCATATGCATACAAGCATGCATATGCGTACACACATGCATACGCATACACACATACACAATGCATATGCATACACACAAACACACATACACACATACACAATGCATATGCATACACACAAATGCATATGCATACAAACAAGCATGCATATGCATACACACATGCATATGCATACACACATATGCACATACACAATGCATATGCATACCCATATGCATATGCATACACAAATGCATATGCATACACAAATGCATATGCAGACACACAAATGCATATGGATACACACAAATGCATATGCATACACACATATGCATATGCATACAGACATACATGCATATGCATACAAGCATGAATATGCATACACACATGCATATGCATACACACATGCACACGCACATGCACACACACATGCATATGCATACACACATACACACATGCACACACACATGCATATGCATACACACAAATGCATATGCATACACAAATGCATATGCATACACACATATGCATATGCATACACACATACATATGCATATGCATACACACATACATGCATACACACATACATGCATATGCATACAAGCATGCATATGCATACACACATGCATATGCATACACACATGCATATGCATACACACATGCACATACATATACACATACACACATGCACACACACATGCACACACACATGCATATGCATACAAACAAGCATGCATATGCATACACACCTACACACACATACACAAATGCATATGCATATAGAAATGCATATGCATACACACAAATGCATATGCATACACAAATCATATGCATACACACATATGCATATGCATACATAAATGCATATACATACACACATTGGATCATATGTGATCTTCACATTGGATTAGATGGGATTTCCACGTACACCTTGGGGAGCGCATGACCATGAAGACTCCAAAATATATCACATACGTAATGGAGCTCCAGTCATGGATGCAGCCGGTAAGTCAGTGCGTCAGCGCATTCAACAACTTTGCTCCATAGAATTTTGACATTCTGTAATGCTAAAATGGAGGGAACAGGATAGGGATTCTAAAATCAATATCACACAAATGATATATGAAGAGTACCGGCCAACACTTGGGAATCCTATTGTGAGTTCGGAGTGGATTCAACATACTGCACACGAGGTGATGTCTCATCGACGGTCAGAAGCTCGCGATGCTTTTATAGCAGGCTTACCGAAGCCTATGTGGTTAGATTTTGAAGAGTAGGAATCGATTCAGGATGAGCAGCAACATACTCCTAATCGATATGGTCAACAGAGAGATGCGGCGGCCACATGTTTGGATACGGTTGGAATGTCGCATTTAGGTAGCGGCAGATACGACAGTATGTGCTACCAATTTGTAAGTATCATGTTAATTATTCAATTTGTTTGTGCTTAGCACATCATGTATGTTCATGTAACATTTTGCATATTTATTAGAGGAATTGGTAGTGGGTCGTCCTCCGACGTGAACCGAAGAATCTTTTGGATATCCTCATGGATTGACTACACTGTTGCAAGATTTAGAGGGACAAGGTGCAATCATTTCATGGGAGAATATTCTATGATTAAGTAAACTTATAGCTTGGTTTTGTATTTTTAGTTGTTGTTTATAAATGTCATGTCAATTTGTTTCATTTTACACATGCTTTTTTGTAGGATTGCAGGTGTAAATGTTTTGATCCCCTTACATATATGCTTTGCCACAATTTTGTATTACACTCCTATGTGGCAATGATGTACTATAATTTTGTATTCGATTCTTATATAGAAGTGCTTTTTCACATTGCCACAATTTTGTATTACACTCCTATGTGGCAATGATGTACCATAATTTTGTATTCGATTCCTATATGGAAGTGCTTTGTCACACTCTTGTACATCTTTCATTTATGGAATATACAACTTTTTGTACATGATTGATGGTTCATTTTTGCTCATATAAAATCAAGTTTTGGTTGTCATTAGAGTACATAACACATGTACTCGGTTAAGAGTTGGGCAGAGTGTATTGTCTTTTGTTAAACAACATCATGCTGTAGCAATAGACAACACACTCTGCCCAAAAAAAATTTGTGCAGATATGGTCATCGGTATAGGCATCAGTATGCCCAGCATAGTCATCGGTATATGCGTCGGTAGGCCCAGCACAGGCATCGGTATGCGCATCATTATGAGCATCCATGTTACCAATGTTTATACCGACGCTCCTACCGGCGCTTATACCGACGACTATACGCCGTTATCTTTTCGACGCCCATACCGACCCCAACACTGGTGTCGCGAAAAAATTCCGCCCGTTCAATTTCTTCGGTAGCAGCCTCGGTATACCCTCGATGTGTTGTAGTGAATGTATCAACACTAGTGAGATAACAGCTAGAGCGAGGAAAGGAAAAAATCCTCCAAGTTGGCAAAAGACTCCAAATATAGGGGTGCTATATAGCTTCACCTTAGTTTTACAAAGAAAAAGATTCGGTATCAATGCGAGCATGTTAGAAGAACCAGAACATGGTCGCTAAAGGAACAAATAAGACGATTGCCAGAAGAGCAAAAGAAATTGTGCAGCCAGCCACACGATACATCATTCCAAGTTAACATGTCCGTCACAAGTGCTGCTACTAGGGGTTGAACCCTCGCCCCTGCCTCAAGAGGCAAGAGGCCCAACCACCAGGACAATCATTTAATGCAGTTACCCTTGTTCTTGTGGGATAAAGAGGGCCCCATGGGTAGTATGCCCTTCCTTGTACAGTTACAATTTCAAAGTTAAAGCCCGGGAGTAGGCCTTTGCCGAACCTCCATTGAAAAAAAAAAAGAAATCGTGCAACCATTGCCCGTCATCTGAACAAAAAAGAAGGAGATGTAGAAGACGACATAGCCATATATTCCGCCGGGAGCACAGATCTTGAAGGAGATGAGCAAAAATAAATCTCTGTTTTTTAAGTTTTTCCAGGCTGTCTTGATTAAGCAGAAAAGCTTCACTTATTTTATGTCCCCGAGACACGTTTCTAAGAGAGAGTTTTTTTTTTTTTTAATGGAGGTTCAGCCGAAGCCTACTCCCCTGGACTTTAACTTTGAAATTGCAACTGTACAAGTGAATGGGCATAGTACCCGCGGGACCCCCCGTGTCCCACAAAGCAAGGGTTAGACAAGGTTACAACTGAATGAGACATGGTTACAACTGGGTTTAACTGGCCTAAGCCATAACATGTCCAGCCTGGGACTTGAACCTTGGACCTCCGCCTCAAGAGGCCAAAGCTCAACCAACTATCCTACAGGACGTGGACTAAGAGAGTTTTTCATATCGCTGTTATTGCCTATAAATACAGGATCATGGAGACTCCCGCGAAGATGTTAGCTAAGGACATGAGGTAGATCTAATGGCGTTCTCTTCTGCCACAGCCACTTGGCAACCGGATGATGTCGAAACAATGGTGGAACTGCTTCAGACATCGTTGGTGAAGCCAATTAAGCCTACCAAGCGACACATTATGTATTTGTCAGGCGTGGACAACAGGTTGGGCTATGTTCGGCCCAATCGAACAATCCTTTTCTACAGGGAAGAGAAAACTTCGTCCTCCGCTGTCGCAGATTTGCAGATTGCCCTATCCTCTGTACTCGTCTCATATTATCCTCTTGCGGGGCGCATTATCCTCGGTGATGATGGCCCTCATGCGCTTGATTGCAACGATGAGGGCGTTGAGCTGACTGAAGCTCGATGTGATATGGAGTTCGCAGAGTTACAGCGAGATAACTTCAATATGCATCCGGTCTTCCGGCGTCTTGTTCCTATGGATGATGCAACAGTCAGCAACCATGCGCATGACCCTATTGTCTCTATCCAGGTAAGTCTCCTACATACCTCCGCCTCTGTCAGGCATGGCTGTTCTGCATCACCATATACGCAGTTTTTTCACAGTATTAGAGTCCATGACTTTTACGTTACAGGTAACTGGATTCAGAGGCGGCCTAACGGTGGGATTTGCAGTGCTACACTCAGTCGCTGATGGATATTCCGTTTGGAACTTCATCAAAGCGTTGTCTGAGGTTTGCCGTGACCAGCATTTATCACTTCATCCACTTCACGCACGGATCCTTCTCAAACCAGAAGTTTTTAAGAACGGCGCAATCTTTCCTAAGGAAGAACGTAGGAGTGCTGATCCAGATGTCCCTCAGTTCGCAGTACAAGTTCCATCCGGAGAGCAGGATAACAATGGTGAGCCCCTGAAGCAGAAGGTCATACACTTCAGCTCCACGATGTTAAGCGTACTTAGGAAGTTAGGTGTTCCTCAGGGTTCTGATTCAGAACAAGGTATTTTAGTCAGCATCCTTGGTGCATACCTATGGAGAAGGCTAGTCATTTCGCAGAGACTAGAGGAAAAGAGTACTACGGAATTCAGGGTGTGCATGGACATCCGAAGTCGAATGATACCGTCTCTGACGCCTTCCTTCTTTGGAAACGCGGTCATAGGATTCCTCTTCACACTAACTGTGGGAGAACTGATAAACGGAGATTTGTCTCGAGTCGCCTCCTCTATAAGGTGCAAGCTGAAGGAAGCTGAAGATCATCATATAAAGGAGCTTCTCATAGCAAGGCATGATCTGGATCTTAGTAAGTATCAACCAAGCAGACGTATAGTGATTGTGAGAAATGCCAGCAGGCTTCCTGTATACGATGCCGGAGATTTCGGATGGGGAAAACCGGAGGCAGTGAGGCCGCCATGGGAGGAGATGGAGGGCCATATGACATGGTACCCTGGAAAGGAGCCAAAGAGCATCGACGTAATTGTGGCGATGACAGAGTCCACTTACACGAACTTCTTATGTACAGATCTACATGTGGGTGACCCCCTCTCCTCGTTTCCTCTCTGGACGTCAAGTTAGACTACCCTTATATATGGAGGCATGCTCTCACTGGGAATCACAATCGTCGCCGTGCCATTTTTCTATCGTTGACATACTGCCCGTCTATTCCTTAGCTATGTTTCATGTTTCATGACTTTGATTCTTACGTTTTTTCAGATGTCTTGCTATGTTAAATTCTGTTCGAATAATGCTCGAAAAATGTCGATGCCTCAGATAAGTCCTCCGTGGATGTCTCTCCATCCGCGTGTCCTTCACTCGTATTAGTTGTTTCAAGGACTTGTGTCTTGGCTGATTTCACATATCGGACCTCGGGAGGTTCATCTGCGAAGAAATAGCTGTCGTTCCAGTTGCAAAATCTTGTGGTCGATCTGAAAGACTCGAGATTCATCGATGTTTCTACGTTTTCATCCTGTCTATTAAAACAACGCAAGAAATAATAATGCTTTTCCATTTGTTGCAAATCCAATGTTTCCCTAAATCAGTTGGGATTTTCTTTTTCGGTGTCGAGCTTATGTAGCACATGACTTAGCGTACGAGCGGAAAGTACTTTTTTTCTTATCATTGATAAATTTGAGTGAGGCCCAGCCTTGACCAATCCTTCTATTGATAGCAAGCTGACTTCGGTCCTTGGAACATGTAAGGCATATGATAGTATGAACAACTTTTAGTAATTCGTCTCAACTCCGAGTAAAGACCCGAGAAGTTTCTCGCATAATGGACAATATTAGAATCAAGGGTAGGCTCAAGAAAAGTGGAAAGAGTACCTTAATAGGTAATCCATTTGGTTCTATGTACCAAATGACTACTCATAAGTGTTGAATAGCCATAGTGCAATGAACATGCTGATATGGATGAGGTATAGAGACAAACACAGGAGGGATGTCATCGGTCGTCATAGGGTACTAACCTCTCTACCCATGATGCCTCTTCAGATACATCATATCATGCAGATGATCGTGATAATGTGCATGATACCTCCCATCGTGATAATGTGCATGATAATCATCATGGAGGGGATTCAGATGATTGACCTATTACATTGGATTTATTATGCATATTCACACACACACACACACATATATTCTCATACTAGTAATATTTTTAATTGTGTCTATGGTGTGAATTATATGATTGAAATGTACTAAGGATTTTTATTACAGTTTATATTTATCATGTGAATTCTTACTTTAATTGTATAACTCATTCATATTATGTGTGTTTGTGTGTGTATATGTATGTATGTATGTGCATGTAGTTGGGTGTGTATATGTATGTAGGTATATATCTATATTTGTGTATGTGCATGTATGTGTGTGCATTTGTGTGTATGTGTGTGTGTATGTGTGTGTTTATGTGTATATGTGTGTATGTATGTGTGTATGTAGGTGTATGTGTATTTGTGTGTGTGTGTATGTGTATGTGTATTTGTGTATATGCATGTGTATGTGTGTATATACATGTGTATATGTATGAGCATGCATGTGCATATGCATGTGTATGCATATGTGCATGTGTGTGTATATGAATATGTATGTGTATGTGTATAAGTATGTGTGTATGTGTGTATGTGTATGTGTATGTGTGTGTGTGCATGTGTGTGTGTGCATGTGTGTGTATGTGTATGTGTATGACTATGTGTTTATGTGTGTATGTGTATCTATATGTTCATGCATGCATGTACATGTAGATATGTTTGTGCATATGGATGTGTGTATGTGCATGTGTGTGTGTGTCTGGGTGTGTTTATGTGTATGTGTATGCATGTATATGTGTACGTATGTGCATGTGTATGTGTATGTGTATGTGTGTGTATGTGCATGTGTATGTCTATGCATGAGCATGCATGTGTATATATAAGTGTATATGTGCATGTGAATGTGTAAGTGTGATTATGTTAATTAATGAAAACAAAACAATTTAAATGATATACAAAAAATGAAAACTGTACTTACAATAATTAGCCATGCATTATGCTAAGTGAACTTTTGTATGTGATGCTTTTAACCCTCACGTATGCGACATTAAAAAGCATCACATATGGAATGCTGTAAATGTGTCACATATGGGACTCTCACATATGTGACACATGAAATAACCTCACCAATAGCCTTGGAAATAACATCCATCATAGCATCATTTAAATGATGGTGCACATTCCATTCTCATAGTGATAAAATGCACAATCACGAAGTGACCAAGCTGTGTTATGTCATTCATCACTACACCCCCATATTCCTTATAGTGAAAGAGTTAGAAAAAAATTGGAAAGTAATTGTAGAAATTTCCTATGGATGACAGATCCTGATAGGAGAGGCATGCACAAAATCAAATGGGATGTTTGTGTGAACAAGAAAAACAACAGTGCTTTGGGCATTCTAGACATAGTGAGGTACATAGACATGATGGCTACCAAATGGATGATCAAAGCATGGTGCAACACTGAAGCATCAAGGGCTAAATAGATTCTCAAAAACAATTCTTTTCTCACAATTATAGGACTTCCTAGATGGAAGGAATTTTGATTTTCTCTATTCGATACTTTGTCTCCTAGAGGGTCGAACTTGCTCTACTCCTTTTGGAAGAGTTGCAACAAGATGACATAGTATATCAAAGCTAATGAGGATGGGAGATGGGTTATGGAGATTAGATAAATGATTCTATCTAGTTTCCCATAGGAGGAATCAAAGAAATTGGCACAAATGACATCTAAAGGGCAACAAAGTTATGGAATAAAGGTTTTTGTATGTGGAAACACCTCCAGAATCAAGAGAGAAAACACTTGATTAGATTTGAGAATGGAGAACCAATAAGGAGAGCTGATTATGACGAGTGGTGAATCAAGAGAGAAAACACTTGATTAGATTTGAGAATGGAGAACCAATAAGGAGAGCTGATTATGACGAGTGGTGCTTATTATGGCACAAAATCAATTGCTAGGAGAACTAAAGATGAGAAATCTTGAAGACGGTCACCCAATTATTGAAGGACTCAAATGGAATGACCCCAAATAGGATAAACATTGAGCCTCAAGAAACAAGTGGATGTGCATAGCACCCTCAACATGAGATGATATCTCAATTAGTGAAGCATTAGATATCATTTTCATGGAAAATAACAAGATAAAAAAAAATGACCCACCACTCATGAAGAAGCGATGAACTCATTAACCTGCTATGTGATTTGATCCAAAACTTAATGTTTTTGACGTATCCTTGCATGTTTAATCCTTCCCTTGATTTGGATACCCGAAATCCGAAGGGCACTATGCCCCTTCATTGTCACTGTGTCCTTTTATTAATTCAAGTAAGGGAGACTAGGCCTTGGATGAACTTGCTTTTTAAACCAAAAAAATGGGAACTCTTTTACATAAGATCGCTTTGAAATTCCCCAATTGCGAGAAACCAATTTGTTCTTTTATTATTGCAATTATTTCATATTGTTGATCTCTTTAAATATTTATAATATAAAATTTTCGCCTAAGGCACACCGATGGATGGTACATCTTGCATTGCTATAGATTTATTGTGGATATGTGTTTCTTTCTCTAGCCTTTCTTTTAAGTCTTCCATTCACTTTTCGTACCTTGCAAACATATTGTTGGAGCGAAGAAAATCTATTTCCTCAATAGATAAATATTTATCAATTTCAATTGTGTTTCATTCAATATTCCATTTAACGAATTTCAGTTATTCCTTTAAATAGAAATACTCAGAAATGATTTTGCATTGATTGTCGAAGAGTACATTACGCCTATGTCATATGATTGCCAACCGCCATCAACACTAAGCTTAGAATTTGTTAAGATCTTCCCAACCTACATAATGTCTCTTCTCAACCATTAACATAAATGGAAATTTTACTTAGTCCACACTACGATTCCACTAGTTTTCCTAGATCATGATGTTATATTTGTTAGGCTCTTGATAGCCTAACATTGGAAACACCTCTGAGAAAAAGGTCTGTTTCAAACAACTTGTAAAGCTCAAGGGAAGCAATGCCCTAACAAAGAATCCTAAGAGTCGTCCTTGACTTTCATACCAGCCATATGAAGGGTACCTCAACCTTAGAGAGGACTCTATAGCTAGAGGGGACAAATTTTATTCGAAGAATTAGAGCTGACTCCGATGCACAAACTGTAAAGGCTCCCTTACACTTGGTATCAAAGCATCACCTATGTCTATGCGACTCATTCTTGGAATCATAAAGACAAGGAATATGACTTCATGCTCTTGGTGCTCATGTGGGAATATTTTCCAAGAAGAACCATTATTAGGAAGGAGAATGGTTTTATCATCTTTAGCCATGTTGATGTGCTAGTTTTCACATAAGATGGGATGCCCAAAAGATATGTTACCCAAACATGGAACTTTTACTAAGATCATTTATGGGAGAAAAAGCATCACTTTAGTTCATAAATTTGCTCATATGTTCCTTTCCTTCAAAACAGGAACTTAGCAAGTTATATCTTCATGCATGTATATGTGTATGGGTATGTATGTATATGTATGTGTATGTGTATGTGTGTGTGTGTGTTTATATGTGTGCATGTGCGTATGCACATGTGTATGGGTATGTATGTATGTATGTATGTATGTATCTACATATGTATGTATGTATCTATGTGTGTATGTATGTTTGTATGTGTGTGTGAGTGTGTGTGTGTGTATCAATTTGTGTGTATGTATGTGTTTTTTTGTTTGTATGTACGTATGTATGTATGTATGTATGTATGTATGTATGTATGTATGTATGTATGTACGTATGTATGTTTGTTTGTGTATGCATTTGTGTATTCTTGTATGTGTGTATATTGTGTGTTTAATTGTATGTGTGTGTATGTATATGTATGTTTGTGTGTTTATATATGTATGTATGTATGTATGCATGTGTGCATGTGTATGTGTGTATGTTTGTATGTATGTGTGTATGAATGTGTGTGTATCTATGTATGTGTTTGTGTATGTATGTATGTATTGTATGTGTGTGAGTGTATGTGTGTATGTATGTGTGCATGAATGTCCGTGTGTATGTAAGTATGTATATGTGTGTATGTATGTATGTGTGTGTGTATCTATGTTTGTATGTTTGTATGTGTGTGTGCATGTCTATACGTGTGGGTATGCATGAGCGTATGTGTGAGTGTGTTTATGTCTGTATGTATGCATATACGTGTGTATGTGTGTGTATGTATGTGTATGCATGCGTGTATACATGTGCATATGTATATGCATTTGTGTATTTATTTTATTTATAATGATTTTTTCAAATAAAATAAACACTACAAAGAATACGGGCGTATAGTGACGGTTAAGGCGATAGAATTTTGTCATTATAAAATTGCAACTTGCGTCGTAATTAGCATTGTGCGCCAACCGTCGACTAAACGACACATAAAACGATGGCATTTAAGACTTGTGTAGCGACGGGATTGCGACGCTCCCTTACAACGATGCTAAAATGATGCCATTTATAAACATCGCATAAGTGATGCTCTTCTGTGTTGCATAGATGATGTTAAAACCGTCGCATAAGCGACGCTAAAGGATTTCGCTTATCCGACGAGGAATAGCATCGCTTACACGATGATCTGTTCACGAACAAAAATTAAAACGTTGGAGGCTTTTCAATCGGCATTTTCACGCATCCGATCGAAGAGCTCTTCAACGTTCGCAATTGCGCTGCGCTTACGAGCTGAAGCAAGTATATGCAGAATTGTTGTTTTGCCTAAGCTCTATCTTATTGTCTCCCTCTGTCTTTGTTTCTCTCTTTCTACATCTTTCTCTCTTTGAATTCTCTCTCTCTCTCTAGATCTCTCTCTCTCTCTTTCTTTTTTCTCTCTCTCTCTCTCTTTTCTTTCTCTCTTTATTGCAGGTTATTCAAGAAGCTAACCAAGCAAAAAGTATGGCTAACAATTATAAGTACAATTTCTATTCTTTGTAGATAATTTGAATTGTGTTATTTTCATTACATAGCATACTCACACTTATTGATATGCACTCATACACTTATACATGATGAAGATGCACTTTCACACATATACATATATACACATGCACATATACACACATATATACACATAGATACATGTGCACATACACTTAGACATACATGCATATACATACACACACACATACATATACATGCATATACATATACACACACATACACAAGAACATGCACATACTCATACACACATATACACTTATACATACACATGCACATACATACATATACACACACATACATATACTCTTAGGTACACACATATGAATGAATTATATAATTAAAGTATTAAAACACATATACACATGCACACACACATATACATATACCTACATATACACATATACATGCACATACACACACATACACATAGAGTTATACATATACATGCATATACATATACACACACATACACAAGAACATGCACATATTAATACACACATATACACTTATACATGCACATGCACATACATACATACACACACACACATGCACATACATACATATACACACACATACATATACACTTAGGTACACACATATGAATGAATTATATAATTAAAGTATTAAAACACATATACACATGCACACACACATGCACATACCTACATATACACATATACATGCACATACACACACATACACATAGAGTTATACATATACATGCATATACATATACACACACATACACATGCACATGCACATACTCATACACACATATAGACTTATACATGCACATGCACATACATACATATACACACACATACACATGCACATACATACATATACACACACATACATATACACTTAGGTACACACATATGAATGAATTATATAATTAAAGTATTAAAACACATATACACATGCACGCACATGCACATACCTACATATACACATATACATGCACATACACACATATACACATAGAGTTATACATATACATGCATATACATATATACATACGTAGGTACACATGCATATGCACATACTCATATACACATAAACATTTACACATGCACATGCACATACATACATATACACACACATACACATGCACATACATACATATACACACACATACATAATTAAAGTATTAAAACACATGCCTAATATAAACAATAATAACAATCAATAGAACAAAACTCTTCATTACTTAATACCATACACACAATTCAAAACATAACTGAAATAATATATATATATATATATATATATATATATATATATATATATATATATATATATATATATATATATATATATATATATATATATATATCAATGTAAATACATATAATCCAATGTCATAATCAACTAAAATCCTAATCATCATCATCATGATCATCATCATCATGATCATCATCATCATGATCATCATCATCATGATCATCATCATCATGATCATCATCATCATGATCATCATCATCATGATCATCATGATCATCATCAGCAATATCATGTTCTGATCTTCCTCATCCTCATTGTCATGATCACCCTGTGACGATCGAGATCGTCCCTCCTGTGTCTGTCTCTCCACCTCATCCACATTTGTCTCTCCATAATACTCCTATATTACATATAACAAACATAAATAAATAAAATAATTAAAGCATTCATAAAAACAAAATTATTATATAAAATTTAAAAATACTCACGAAAGCATCAGGATGATCTCGCATATACTCGCTCAAACGCCGATATCCAAAATGTGTAGCATACTCGATCTCCTGTTTCGTAGGATATCGGTCATAATCTTTCAGCTGCAATGAACAAATAAAAAACATTAATTGCTTGCATTTTAACTAAAATAAAAAATATACTCACAATAACACATATACTTACAAACATAGCTACAAAACCATTATGGCCCATTTGGCCTAGGTGCGATGTGTGGCCCGACTCCACTCTCTTCTTTGCAGCAGCCTGTTTATTCAAGAAAATTAATAAATTAAATGTAAAAAATTACTAAAATATATAAAAATTATAAATATAAACTATTAATTTGTGTACCTTCTGCTGAGGAAATGACTCCTGAAGACGTAGCTGTCTACAAAAAAACTGCAACGTCTCAGGTGGTATGTTAGCTCGCCTCTTATTTTTTTCGACCATACAATATCTCTTGTTAATTTAAGCTCAAACAGAAAAAATAGTCAGAATACATACACATATATACACACACATACACATACACATACACATACCCACATACACATATACATGCAAAACATATACGCATGCATATATGTACACATATACATACATATAACATAAACACACATATACATATCCACATATATACGTACACACACATGCATGCATATACACTCATTCATACAAAATACATGCATTTATCCCACAATAATATGTAGTTGTGTATATGTGAATATGTGTGTATGTGTAAATGTGTATATGTGAATATGTGTGTATGTGTAAATGTGTATATGTGAATATGTGTGTATGTGTAAATATGTATATGTGAATTTTTTGTTTATGTAGATAATCAAATTATTAATATCAAATACCATTATTTGTAGATTCTGATCAATCAGATGGAACTCCACCACCGTCTCCTCATCGTGCAACGAATTTATATTGTAAGTATATGAAATATTTAATTTTAAATATATTTGATGGATACATAACTTATATTTTTTTTTAATGTTTCTTATTATGTGCAGATTCTGATCAATCAGAGGGTACTCCACCACCTCCTACCCATGCAACGACTTCACATGTGTCCTCCGATAGGAATTATGATGAATTTTACTATGAAGAGCATATTATATGTTGGTGTAACTCTTGTTATGGCACGTATCGAAGACCACGATTGGAATGTATTGAACATGAGGCAGAGTATGGTACTTTTGAGCATGCAGCATCACCTAGTCAACGTGATAATGCTTGGGTATGTATTTTCTATATATATTAATGTCAATATTTTATTTAAAACCCATATATAAAATGAAATTATTGTTGATATACACGAATACTTGCTCGATGATGATAATGATGATGATTTTTCTCATAATGTTAATATACCTCGTACACGTCATGGACTTGCTGTTCATCAATTACAGGCTGAGGTTTCTAGAAATCCTCTACCTCTTAGTTTAGAGAATGAAACGGTTGGAGATTATCCATTGCCAGCTCGTGATCGTTATTTAGTACAAACATATGATAGAAGGGTACGCACCATTGTGCTAGAGCAAGAGTGTTGTAAACTCCATCGATACTTGATTCTTCCTCGCTTTGGTACTTGATGAGAAGAATGCTTCCAAGGATTTCCATGTCTCTTGAGATGCCTTAAAATTCGTAATGTGAGGCCATAAAAGGTTTGAGATAGAGTTGAGAGTGTATGATCATGCCAAAGCATCCTTTGAGCCCCATGCATTCAACCTTTGCTACTCCTCTTGTTTAGGTTGGCCCTCACTTCATAGTATTGGCATCATCTCATCTCTAGATATGTATGCATATAAGTTCCTTGCTTGTGCTTGTAGGTAAGCCTCCATTCGGAGTGACCATACTCAATAATTACCTCAATCCAATTTCTCTATGGAATCTGGGGGGTGACCCCAACTTTCATAATGAACAAGATATGCAGACATAGTCACCACAAACATTGATATCCAAAGATCTACATAGACCATGTTGATGAAACTTATATGTAAGCTCAAAAAAATCCTAGCTAAGTGATCCAAGTGATAGATTGGATATTGGGTATCCACAAACTAAGAGATGAACCAAAGAAGATTATTTTGGAACTAAAAGTGCTATAGTGACAAGGTTATAGAGAATGAGTAATCAATGGAAATGAATCATAATGTGTATTGCTATTTCACATATGATACAAAGGAGTTATGGAGGACTTTGCACTCATCAAGAGAGTACAATGTAGGCTCATAACCTCAATCAAAAACTCTTTGTGATGCTCTCTATATCACGCGACTTCATGATAGTCCTTTTAAACATATTTTTTAACTTGAAAGTGGTCAGATGTTCCACTTAAAAGTACCCCTAATTCTTATGATCAATCTGAATCTCAATTCCAACTATAGTCGTGGCTTTTGGCTCTCTTTAATTATGAGATTCCTACCACCTTTTGATTTTACCCTTTGACTTAAATTAATTTGTAGAATTAACCTTTGAAACTCATAAACAGAAGCTCAAAGTGATTTACATTTATGCATGATAAGTCTGAGAGAACTCCAAGAGCATAGGTCCATCTCTTATGGTTGCACCTTGCATCAACAAGCTAAACAGCTGCCCAATTAGGAAAGTTTTCTTTAGCCCCTCTTGCTTCCTCAAAGCATTTGGTTTCAAGAGAGAGACCACACGAGGATGACTCGAAAACGGTGGGAGGGATGTGCATTTTTTCTTAACTCTAGCCTATGGAATCACATTGCTAACCACCAAAAAGCTAGCCACCACATTTGGAAAAGTACCAAAATTCTCCCTGTCCATCATAGAAAATGATCTCCAATCTCACATCCCAAAACAGAAATAAGACCAACCTCAAAAAACACAGATGTGGGGAACAAAAGCCTTTATAAACCTTTCATCTTCAATGCACCATGAAAATCCTAGTACTTGCACAAAAGGAAGAATGTCTGAAGACACCTTCCCACCATGGCTTGTTGAAGATGAACAACCATCGGGGGGAGAGAAGGGGGTAGGGAGTGAATGAAAGAGAGGGGGAGAGAAAGAAAGGGTAGATCGAGAGGGAGAGAGAGGGAGACACAAGAAAAAGAGGGAGAGAAGGGCAAATATCTAAGGAGGGAAGACCACAAACACATCAAGTCCAAATGACAAAGAAAGAAAAATGAAACAAACATTCCATTACACCGTAGACGGTCACACTTGCCACTTACTGACATGAGCTTGACCACACTAACCGAATGAAGAACCTGCCGCAAATCCTGAAGCATCCAGATCAGGGGTCAGCCAAGCACACTCGCACCACGAATGAAGTCCCTCAACAAAAGACCCAATGATAAAGGCGGAAAAAACAAAAAACGAGGGAAAAAAATTAGAATATTGACAATAGGAGCCAAGAGATTGCAAAAGATCAGCCGTCGGTCACACTTATCCAGAGCAAACAGTCAATGTTTGATACATTTTTTTCAATTTATCAAAATCCTAGATATAGAAATTGCTAAGAATATGATGTGTGTGCAATCATTGTTGCTTCAATAGTGTGTGCATGTTCATGCTTCTCACCTTCACTTTCCCTACTTCTTGTGTTCACGATCTTCATATCATTCTTGTCTCTTCCGCGGATTGACATTTACAAGGTGCAGCTTCTTAACATGGTACTCACCATTGTGCTAGAGCAATAGTGTTGTAAAATCCATCCATAGTGGATTCTTTGTTGCTTTGGTACTTGATGCGAAGAATTATTCCAGAGCATTCCATGTCTCTTGAGATGTCTTAAAATTCCTAATGTGAGGTAGTAAAAGGTGAGAGATAGAGTTGAGAGTGTATGATCATGCCAAAGCATCCTTTGAGCCCCATGCATTCAACCTTTTGCTACTCCTCTTGTGTGGGTTGGCCCTCGCTTCATAGTCATTAGGGGAAAAAATGAACCCTGAATGGGCCTTTTAGATTAAGGAGTGATTAGTGATGGACCAATCAGAAGAGGATGGTGGCCACAGTCTATGCCCTATAAAATACTAGGCTGAAGGGTGGAGAGGGGACATATTTCTCCCTTATTTAATGAGCTGCCTTAGAGAGAGAATGAATCTCGTAACTCAGTTGGGCCCAAAATTCAAAATTTCTGAAAAGTTAAAAAACTCATCATAACACCTGAAAATGGACCCCCCATTACTTTTTAGGGTCAAAAGTACTCTTTTTGACCCCAAATTCAAAATCCGTGCATGTTTTGAGCTGAAAAAAATGAGTTTTTTCAAAAATAATCAAAAAAGAGTTATTTCCCTCCTAAACCTCACATTTTCATACCCAGGTCCCAAAAAGTCATCTTTTCCCACTACTTTCACTCTGTAGCACACCATTGAAGCTCCTGTTTCTACACTCCAACCTACCTACATCTCCTATCTCGAATTACTGTTGTAGCTTGAAGACCTTTAGCTTCAATGGCAACATCTAAAGCTTCTAGGCAACCAAAAGATGAAATCCTCACATTAAGATGTCACAATATCAAAGCCACAGATGGGCAGTGGCTATCACATGAGTACTCCAAAGGTGCATGGGTGTACATGCAACCCTCTAGAGTTGGGCCTCATCGAGTTAGAGATCGTGGAAACTTAGATCTTCATTGGAAGGGAAAGTTACTTGGCTTCAAGAAGCATAGAGACATGGGATGGTTGCTATTGTACAACATGTTTTTACAATGGCAACTATGAAACTTGAAAACTCTAGTAGTATGAGATATCCTGTGAACTGTAAGTATTACTCTACAATATTTTATGTTTTCTTGTGTCGGATATATTTCTGAACTATTTAGATATGTTTTTGTTTGTTTCAGATGTATTTCCTTCTACTTGGTGGAAGAGCAACCACTTCATAGTCTTACAGGTACTTTCCAGGCATTGCATGCAGATGTTGGTGCACTAGTCTTTCCAAATATATCTCCTGCTCAACTTTACCATGATAGATTTTTCTTTTACACATAGATATGTTGTACCCTCTACAATGAATGGTTTTGGAAGGTTAGAGAGAATTGAAGTACATTCTCTTCTTAGCTTGGAGTGGCCAAAACCTGTATATGGTCCGTATCATCTTTGAAGCAAAAGATGGTAATGGATACATAACTCTTTGAAATTCACAAAAGTGTCTAGGTCTGTAGGTTTGCACTGGTCTTTCCCATTCATTGTTTTGTATATTTATTCCAAGGATTCTCATTCCAAGGGACTTCCACCATGTTCATGTGTAAAGATATCATATATGAGCAAGTCGAAGTCTTCTTGGTGAAAATTGGGGTTTGATGGAAGGAATTGCAAAAGGTGATAAATATCTCTGTAAAATAGGTGGAACAGGTATAGCATTTCGATATTTGAAACAACGTACTTCATTATACATCAGATTCTACTATGATCGTTGGATGTGCAAACTTGGCAAATGGATACCATTTCAAAGTTCAGAGGGATCTTTGCATTCATTTGAAATAAAGCTTAGATTGCCCAACAATGAAACAGAAACTATTTTAGTGAATAATCATTGGACCTTGGCTAATCTGAGAGAACACTTGATGATTATGGGGTTTGAAGGATTAACTCAATCCATCTTCAAAATTCAAGGACATAAGGTGAGAAATGTTTCATGTTTTTGTTAAAGTAATCTTTTTGTTATTGTTTATTTTACTTTAATGACTTCAATTTGTTGCAAATTGATTACAGGTGGGCAGAAGAATGGAATACAAAATGAAAGTCCCTGTAGATTGGAGCAAAGATGGAACAGAGCTCTCATTGTCATAGTTCTTTTGCAACCTGATAATGTCACTTCTTGGGCCCTAGTCATTGTATCTCATGGTTTTTTCACTTTCAAGAACCTTGTAAAAAGTAGGACAATTGATTCATGTTAGATATTGTATATACCTTATTCTCTGCAATGATAATTTCAAAACTTTTGGAATGTCAAAAATTCTGTTCACTACTTTGAAATGTGGTTGCTCATGTTTTTTTCTGTGCATTATTTTGTCATCCGAAACTCATTTTTTGAAATTGCACTTCTTTATTCTATACTTTTAAAAGTGGGCCCAGTCAATTTAAAAACTTGAAACTGCTATAAAAATGGCTCTATGTGCTCATTTCTCACATTTGCACTCTCAAAGAGCTAGAAAGCACAGACTGCAAGCCTCTAGAAATCTCGCGCGCAAGCAATGGCTGCTAGCACTTCCACTCCCATGAAATCTCCTCGAGATTTATTCATGGAGTTTTTGGAAACTACAGACTACAATGGTCGTACGGATTTGTATGACCTAGTCTGTAGAGTCCCTAATCTTGAAGGGACAATAGCCATGAATTCCGATGTGATTGATGAGATCACAGATTTTATGGAACTCTATATTTTAAGATATGCCATAGATATTCAGCATATGAGTGTAAATGGGTCCCCTATGACCTGCTTTTTTACATTCATAAAGGAGATGAGGCATTTGCGAAGCGCTTAAAGCGTTTCATGGTGATTGTTGAGGCTTCAGGGCACCTGTTAGATGACACAGTGCCCTTAATTAAACAATTAAATAAGAAAAGGGAAATGGGAAGAAAATATTTCCTACATAGCAACAACAATCTTTTTTGTCAATGAGGAGCCGAACCTTCACCCATAGACCTACCCCATCTTGTTACTGGGGTTTTGTAGATGACAAGAAGGAACCCCAGACAGAAGCTCTCAACTTATTAGAAGAGAGTCAAAAAATTTCCAGAGAATTTCCTCAAGGAGTAGTGGACAAATTAAAGGAAGCCAGTACACAGAAGAGTCCACCCTCCAACTTAGACCCCGTGGAACCCACTCTACCAGAGGTAGAGATGGAAATGTTTTCAGTTGTACTTGTTGATGGAGAGGAATTTTTGTTCCTGCACGATTGAGAAGGCATTCGGTCTACGCCTCGACGAATGCCTTAGTATTTTCAGCTCAACCTCGGATGTTCCCATGGACAACACTTCTGACATTATCGAAAAGGCAACAATTCCACTTGGTGAATCAGTTGCGGACACCATTGCATTTGTGTGTGAAGAGATGTTGAGCCATGCTAACCAAGATGCCAGTGAAGAAGATCTAGCCACAGCAAGGGAAAGAATTTTGGAGAAGAAGATTCCAACATCCCCTGTTGTGGAGCAAAGTGGCATGGCCCATTCATCAATTCCACTAGATGCAATGGGAAGAGGAGAGGATGAAGACAGGCTTCAAGATGTAAGTCTCTACTGACATTTATGGTTGTCTCATATTCATACAAGATGTATCTATTTAATTTTATGATTGTCTATGTGCAGGAAACAATTGAAGTGGATAAATTTGCAGCAAGGAGTGTGGTGACCGTGTTTCCCGGGCCATGGCTCTTCCTTGGCACAGTACATTGGAAATTGCCAAAGGAAGATTTTGTAAAATCCACAAGGACTTTTCCCCTCAAGGACACTTCATGACTTGTGTATGAAGGCCTTGAGTAAAGTTTTGTGCCTATCTACAATAATGCAAGGGACCAATTGTATATTTCTAGTTAGGAAGTCCCTTGCCCTTACTACCCTAGGAGTTAACTTTAGAGGAAAAATATTAGGTCAAATAGGAATAGCTTTGGGTCTTGGATTGACAGACCCTCAATTAATATCCCAATCAGTTTTGACTTACCAATTGCCTCTATCTTTTCACAGAAGAAAGAATGTAGTGGAGAGGTTCAAGGCCAAGAGCCAATTGTAAAAACTTTATAATACCAATGTTTTGTTTTTCCAATTCCCATGTGCATTCAATCTATTATATCTTTATGGTTTGACAATCTCATAACTTTTGCACAGTTTAATCAGTCTTTTTCCATTGTTTCTTGTAATTTGTGTTGCCCAAAATGCATGGAATGGCTAAGGAATGCAAAAAAAAAGCCTGCCACAGAAACGCGGGGATGGGCCCTGCAAAACTTGCAGGCCCATCCCCGCGTTTCTGTGGTAGGCCTCTTTTTTGCATTCCTAGGCCATCCTATGCACTAGGTTACCTGTATTGCAAGTCTATCTTCTCAATTAGCACCTTCACTTGGGGAAACGTGGAACACTCTTCTTATATGCAATAATTAGAGAAAATTAAGACTCCTCTGGGTGCATATAAGCATGGAGTAGTAAATCAGTGCATGTATGTTCATAAACATTGCTTAGCTATTGGTCAAGGGTTTAGCATGCAGTGCACTCTAGCCAAGGCCAATCATATGCCCCCATGTGCATGGCATGGGTTTTCATGGCTTGGAAATGCCAAAAAAAGGCCTGCCACAGAAACGCGGGGATAGGCCCTGCAAAACTTTTGCAAGGCCCATCCCCGTGTTTTTGTGGCAGGCCTTTTTTTGGCATTTCTTGGCCATGAAATGCATTAAATAGCATTACCACTTACAACAAGTATAGAAAAAAGAATGATACAACTATGAAAAACACTTCAAAGATGTACTGGAAAAAACACACCTACAAACATAGGAGAAATAAACTTCAAAACATGTACACTAAGAGATAAACATTTGGGAGAGCAAATATGAGAAGACAAGGATTATATTCATCATTTGGGTTCTACAAAATATTCATCGTATGGGATATACAAAAGGTTATCCAAACAAGGGAGTACAAATTATGGTTAATGGTTATTCCCTCTAATTCTCCTAGCTAGCTGCATCTTTAGGTTGTATTGTCACTCTCTTTGCATGGATGGCACATAGGTTAGAGTCCTCCAACATTGATATAAGATACGCCTTTGCAGCTTCTTGGAGAGCTTCAATGGCTATCCCTTGGATACGAAGTCCAGCACAATAGCGTTGGATCTCTTCCTTCACAACTCTTGCAAATGACCTTCGTGGAATCAGAAGCTCCACAAACTTTTGATAGTGTCGAATCTCCGCAAAGGCTCTGGTTTGCTTTCTGCGCCTTTGGTGCTCTTGCATTTGGGGGATGTTGGGTTGTGGTCGTTGTGGTCTACGACGTGGTTGATAGTTCTTCTTTCTTCTTGGAGGACGCCTAGATGGTCCTGCCCCATCATTTACTTCCTCTGCCCGACCTTGCTCTCTTTCTTCATCGATTGGTCTTTGTCCTTGTCCTGGGAGTGTCTTGCCTCCTTGTGTTACTCGATGGTTCACGGGGATATCATCATTGTTCCATGGTGGCTCATTTATACTTTCTTCATCTGAGGAACTCGATAAATTTGATGTCTCAATCACAACTCGTCTATGTCCTCGTTGTTTGGGCCTTGCCTTCATTGGTGTCCTGATTGGGGGCTCATCATGAGATGCAGAAGGGGAATAATTTATTTCTTGGGATACATCTCTCTCTGGTGAACCTTCATTCCCCCGCGATGCAATGCTACCGGACTGTGTCCCTGCACCCGAGTTTGTCTTGAAGAGTGGCTTTTGGTTCGACGCTTCTTGTGGGGTGTCATCCATGTTGGGCGCTGAGTACCTTGCACATGGCTAGGGTAGACGACATGATCCTTCCTAGCAGTCTGCTTTGTGCGTGCCATTCTCTTAGGTTGTAAAGTGCTAAAATGAGGAAGGACACCTCTATTTATAGGCTTTCACTTAAGAATTGTCCTGTTCACATTTAAATGGATAAAAATAGTTTAAGACATTAAAAGTATATTCACAAAAATAGTAGAATTTTATTTGAAGTGAAAGGGGTTATAAAAACCTTGAAAAGTATAATGCATTTTAAGAGTTTGGAAATTATTTCCAAGCAGAACCCTCGCGGACTCTTTGTGCACGCCATTGGGCATGATGTTCGGGTCCTCACGATGACATCCACTTCTCTCTTGCAATATCATGTTGTAGCTTTCGTGTAATCTTTGCTAGTTGTGACTCACATGCCTTTTCCATTACATATTTTCTAGCAAATGTCGCACGAAAGAACCACTTGAACATTTCTTCTAAATAGTTTGATTGGAGTAGACCACCCCATGACGAGTGTTTTTAAAGTAAACACCTCTAGCCCTGTAATGTGACTTCTCCATTCCTTGTGTACTAAAAATGTCCAGTGACCATATCGATTCATAAAATATGCTCCATGTGCAAAAAGAATATGCTATGATCTGGTCAATAAGATATACACATAGTGTTTAAAACCAAATAAAAAATGTAAGCGAACTTACTATGTAATGTGTAATGTTGCTTTCTCCCCAAGATAAGATGAATGACTGTGTAAACTCCTTCAAAGTCACTTGGAATAATTCTCATTGTGAAGCATTAGTGGAAGCCAAACACATCAAATGTAACAATTGATCGAACGATGACCAAACCTTCTTTCGCTTGTTAATGAGATCAACCTGACTATCATTGTCAGTTGTAATTGAACAAACGTCCTTCCAAAGCTCCATTTCCCATCATCTTGACTATTCACATCTTCTTTAAAGAAACGTCATGCCTTCTTGCCAATCATTGAAACTTGTTGTAAAATCTCTTGAGACTCACCATACTTCTTAACAACTAAAGTACGTGGCCACCATGACAACCTATAGAATTCAAAGATCTTCTATTTTCTGGATTGCTATTGTAGACCTCTCTAGTGGTTTATTGCAAATGCATATTCAACATGGAGCTTCAAAAGCCTATCAAAGATCCTCATGAATGCATGCAAAGTACAAAAGTGAACATTGACTAATGGAAATGGGATAATGGGGTTCCAATCATTGCTTATTTTTATCAGAGTCGGTTCCTGTAACATTGGACACCTCAAAAGTGATATCTCCCATTCCCTATGATTCAATGAGTCTGTTTCATCAATTTCTTCAGAGTCATCAACTCTCATCAATGCCCTTGCATGTTTAGACTGTCTCTTAGATCCTTTGTAACCTTGTGTACAATATGGGCAAGGATAGAGAGAAGATGCTCCTTGTTTACAACCTAACATGCATTTTATACTCTTCAAATGCCATTCTACATCAAAATCACCTATATCATCTACAAAAGCTTTGCCCATGTATTTGAGAAGAGATTACTTCCGTAATCCATGGAGTCCTACTAAAATCCATGAAATAACATTATTTGTTTCTTTGGGAACTTCTATAGCACCAAACCACCAGATATCTCTCTCTGATTGCACACTGTAAATCAATGGTCCCTCCCTCCTAAAGTTTCATCACTCATTGCATGGTCCATAATTTCGTTCATTAGCGTCACACTCAACCTTTCTAGTCGCCGACCCTTTATGATTTGACACTCATCAAGCTTCAGTATGAACTTTAACTTAATTACAGTCTGCACAAAAGAGAAA
>CM035425.1:42241484-42243984 GCA_020310875.1 Ceratopteris richardii
GATATCCATCCATTCAAGAATGCATTCTTCACATCCAATTGGTACATGTTCCAATTTTTGGATGCAGCTACACTCACCAAAACTCTGATAGTTGGCATCTTGGCCACAGGAGAAAATGTCTCCTCATAATCAATGCCTTGGGTTTGTGCAAAACCCTTGGCTACCAACCTAGCTTTGTACCTGTTAATTGTTCCATCTGAATTCTTCTTCAATTTGTAGATCCATCTGGATCTTATTACCTTCATAGAATCCTTCTTGGGTACCAAGTCCCAAGTATCACTTTCTTTGAGGGCTTCTATCTCCTCATCCATGGCTTCTCTCCATTCTGGCTTTGTAATTGCTTCTTCATAGGTACCTGGTTCTTCATTCAACAAGTCTTTTGCAAGATATACAGAATGTTTAGTTACAAGTGATGTGTCATACCCAAATCTGATAGGCTTCTTCTTCTCTCTCTGAGATCTCCTCATTGCTTGAGTAGAAGTTTCTGGCTTATCCTCTAATTGCTTCATCTTCATCTTTCCTTTGGATTTCCAAGCTTTGAATTCTTCAAGGTTTATTGTATCATCATCTGAGCTTGAATCTTCTTGCTGAGTTGGCTCTTCCTTGGTAAGCTTTGGAAAATCTTCCTCCATGTCATAGGGTAGACTCACTTTCCTGCATTCATTCTCATACCATGAGTCATTCTCATCAAATATGACATCTCTGCTTACCTTGAACCCTTTGTTTGTGGGGTTGTAGAATCTGTATCCCTTTTGGTTTAAATCATAACCAATGAAGATACATTTCTCAGCCTTGGGGTCTAGCTTTCCTCTTACCTGTGAGGGAATATGCACATATGCTACACAACCAAAGATTTTGCAATGATCCAGAGAGGGTCTCTTACCATGCCATGCTTCATATGGTGTCATGCCATCAAGTGATTTGGATGGCAACCTATTGATGAGATAAGTGGCAGTGGACACACTCTCTGCCCATAGGTAATTTGGCAACCTTTTTTCATTGAGCATAGACCTAGCTGTTTCCACTATAAGTCTATTCCTTCTTTCTGCTACCCCATTTTGTTCAGGTGAGTACCTTGTAGTGATCTCCCTTTTGATGCCTCTTTCCTGCAAGAAATCTTCAAACTCATTTGAGAAGTACTCTCCTCCACCATCTGATCTTAGCCTCTTCAAGCTTTTACCTGTTTGATTCTCAACAAGTGCAAGATACCTCTTGAAACAATTAAACACTTCATCTTTATGCTTCATAAAATATAAAATGGTCCACCTGCTATAGTCATCAATAAATGACACATAATATCTTGAACCAGAAATGGAAGGCTCCTTGCTAGGTCCCCAAACATCTGTGTGTACCAAGTCTAGGTAGTCTTCATGCATGAAACCTTTCCTTGAGTAGGGTAATCTGTGAGACTTACCAAATTGACATGATCCACATTTATAAATCATGTGTTGCTTGGATACATTAGGTATCCCAAGCACACATTGATCCCTGCACATTTGCTTTAGAGTCCTTTCACCTATGTGCCCTAATCTTTTATGCCATATCTCTAACTCTGAAAGTGTCTGATCCTTGTAATTATACAAAGCAATGTTTTTTGTATCTTCTAGCTCAAATGTAAATAATCTACCTGATTTCTCCCCTTTGGCTATTCTTCTGAAACCTTGTTTTGGATCCTCCACATATGCTCCATGTTGTGTGAATCTGACCTGCAAACCTTTCTCCACAATCTGACCAACACTCATTAAATTCTTAGTTATTGTTGGTACATAGAGTACCCTGCTTAATAGGTTCTGATTACCATCACATGTCTTCACATTTCCAATTTTGACAACAGAGTGTTTAGTGTCATCACCTGTTTGTACCTGATGTTTGCCCTTGGGCTCTTCCAAATCAGAAAGTAATGCCACATTGCCAGCTACATGGTTAGAACATCCTGAGTCAATGTAAAATAAATGATCATCATTTGTACCTATCTTGGAGGTCATATTCATGATCAATAAGGAGTCATCCTGCTCCTCAGTGTAGTTGTTGTAGTCTCTTCTATTTCTGAATCCACCTTGGTAGTTTCCATTGTGGTTGTTGTTGTAGTTGTTGTTGTATTGGTTATTGTATCCATTGTAGCTTTGATGTTGGTTGAATCTGCCTCTCCCTTGAGAGTATCCACCTCTTGAGTAACCTCTTCCTCTCTGATTTTTGTAGTTCTTGTAGCATTCATCTGTGGTATGATTTGACAATCCACAGATGTTGCAAGGTGATGAGTTGTAGGGTCTCCCCCTACCTGACTTACCTCCTCTGCCTCTTCCTCTAGATGACCTACCTCTCCCTGCATAATTAGCTTGAGAGGTAGAGCCTTTTTCATCCTGTTTCTTCTTGCCTTTATCTTTAACTTTCTTATCAGTATAGAGAGCAGAGGGGTTGTTACCTTTTGATTGATCTCCAGCTTTGGTGAACTTTGCTTCATGTGTAAATAGTTGGCCCATGAGTGTTGTGAGATCAGGGG
>CM035425.1:42258984-42261484 GCA_020310875.1 Ceratopteris richardii
TTCTAATTGTATCCAGCCATCACATACAACAGTGGTATCAGAGCAAATAAGGTAATCATGGGTGATGGTTTCCCTTCCTTCATTGACAAATTGGATAGAAATAACTACCAGGCTTGGTCATTGAGAATGAAGACCTATCTACAAGGGAGAAGCTTGTATGGATACATATCAGGAGATGAGGAGTTGCCCTCATTCAAAACCAGAGGCCTACCTACAAAGGATGAACATGAGAGGCTCAACCAATGGTGTGCTAAAGATGCTTTGGCAAGGTCTTATCTTCTAAACTCTATCTCTGATTTCCTTCTACCTCATGTAAGGAACTGTAAGACTTCCCAAGAGACTTTGGAAACCTTGTCAACATATGTTTCATCAAGCACAAGGGCCAGAAAGAATCAGCTATGGATTGAGTTTACAACTCTTAGGAAGCAACCAAAACAATGTGTCTCAGATTTTGTCACCAAGGTCAAAGACATTGCAGATCAACTTGCAAGTGTTGGAGAAGAAATTGAAGAAGAGCAAATAGTCAGACAAGTGATCAATGGACTAAAGGCAGATGACAAGTGGGAGAGCTTTACCACTGCAATGGACTTATACATGGACATTCAAGCACCTGATCTAACAACTCTGATTGGACAACTCTTTACACATGAAGCAAAGATTACAAGGAATGGAGAGCAATCAAAAGGTAACAATCCCTCTGCCCTATATACTGATAAGAAGTCTAAAGATAAGGGTAAAAGCAAGAAGGTTGATGAAGAAGGCTCTACCTCCCAAGCAAACTATGCTGGGAGAGGTAGATCATCTAGAGGTAGGGGCAGAGGAGGTAAGTCAGGTAGGGGGAGACCCTACAATCAATCTCCATGCAATATTTGTCGCTTGTCTAACCATACTACAGATGAATGCTACAAAAACTACAAGAACCAAAGAGGAAGAGGTCACCAAAGAGGAGGATACTCTCAAGGCAGAGGCAGATTCAATCAATCTCAAGGCTACCATGGCTACAACAATAATTACAACAATAGCTACAATCACAATAGCAATTATCAAGGTGGATACAGGAACAGAAAGGATTACAACAATTATGCAGAGGATCAAGATGATTCCTTGTTGATTATGAACATGACATCTAAATCAGGTATCAATGATGATCATTTGTTCTATATTGATTCAGGTTGCTCTAACCATGTAGCTGGGAATGTTGCCTTACTCTCTGATTTGGAAGAACCCAAAGGCAAGCACCAAGTGCAGACAGGTGATGACACTAAACATTCAGTGGTTAAAGTAGGCAATGTCAAAACAAGTGATGGTAATCAGAATTTACTAAGCAGAGTGTTGTATGTTCCAACAATCACCAAGAATCTGATGAGTGTAGGACAGATTGTTGAAAAAGGTCTACAGGTCAGGTTCACTCAACATGGTGCATATGTGGAGGATCCAAGACATGGATTCAAAAGGATAGCCAAGGGAGAGAAATCAGGTAGATTGTTTACCTTTGAACTTGAGGATACTAAGAATATTGCATTGTACAACTATAAGGACCAAACCCTATCAGAATTGGAGATGTGGCACAAGAGATTAGGTCACATTGGAGAGAGGACCATAAAACAAATGAGCAGGGATCAATGTGTGCTTAGGATACCTAATGTATCCAAGCAACACATGATATACAAGTGTGGGGCTTGTCAATTTGGTAAGTCACACAGATTGCCCTATACCAAGAAAGGTTTCATGCATGAAGATTACTTGGAATTGGTGCATACAGATGTTTGGGGTCCAAGCAAGGAGCCATCCATATCTGGATCAAGGTACTATGTGTCCTTTATTGATGACTATAGCAGATGGACTGTCTTGTACTTTATGAAACATAAAGATGAAGTATTTAATTGTTTCAAAAGGTATCTTGCATTAGTTGAAAACCAAACAGGTAGACATTTGAAGAGGCTAAGGCCAGATGGTGGTGGAGAATACTTCTCCAATGACTTTGAAGATTTCTTGCAGGAAAGAGGCATCAAGAGGGAGATTACCACAAGGTACTCACCTGAACAAAATGGGGTAGCTGAAAGGAGGAATAGACTCATTGTGGAAACAGCTAGGTCTATGCTTAATGAGAAAAAACTACCAAATTATCTTTGGGCAGAGAGTGTATCTACTGCCACATACTTGATCAACAGGTTGCCATCAAAGACTCTTGATGGAATGACACCCTATGAGGCTTGGCATGGTAAGAGACCATCTCTGGATCATTGCAAGATCTTTGGGTGTGTTGCACATGTGCATATTCCCTCACAGGTAAGGGGAAAGCTAGACCCTAAGGATGAAAAGTGTATCTTCATTGGTTATGATTTGAATTAGAAAGGATACAGGTTCTATAATCCCTCAAACAAAGGCTTCAAGGTAAGCAGAGATGTTATATTTGATGAAAATGATTCATGGTATGAAAATGAGTGCAGGAAAGTTAACCTACCTTATGATATGGAAGAAGACTTTCCAAAGCTTATCA
>CM035425.1:42271484-42276484 GCA_020310875.1 Ceratopteris richardii
GATATCATCCTGACAGTATTTATATAAATTTCCATTTAAAAGAGAATATGCTTTGGTTTTCAGGAGCAATCTTCTCTTTTCTATAGGTGTTAAGTGTTCTGGGAGTTTACCAGTAGTGAGAAAATGGAGAATTCCATTATACCAATCAGTTTGAGTTGCTACTAGAAATAGATTACTATCCACCAATTCATCATTAATACCTATTGCCTTCTCGCTCATTGGAGTCTTGGACACTTGATCTGCCATGTAGTGCTCTCTTCCTGGCTTAATATGAATATCAAAGTTGAATTCTTGAAAGAGGAGTAACCATCTCCAAATCCTTCCACCTACTCTAGGCTTGTTTATCAAGTACTTCAAGGGCTGATGGTCGGATATGACTATAAAATGTACACCGAGAAGGTAATGCCAAAACTTCTGAAGAGCAAATACAATATCCAAGCCTTCCCTTTCAGTCGTACTGTAGTTCCTTTCTGCTTGGGTGAGTAGTCTGCTGGCATAGGAGATAGGTCTATCAACCTTGTGTGATGATGGTTGAGCTAGAACTGCACCAACAGCATGAAGACTAGCATTTGTATGCACATGAAACTCCAATGACCAGTCAGGAACACTTAAAAGTGGAGCAGTACATAACCTCAATTTTAGTTCACAAAATGCTTTCTCAGCTTCAGCACTCCATGAGAAAGGGACCTTTTTAATGGTAAGCCTTGATAAGGGCTTAGCTATTTCTGAATACATTCGTATAAATCTTCTATGGTATCCTGCATGACCCAAAAAACTTTGCACTTCCTTTGGGCTTTGTGGAATAGGCATGGAAAGGATAGCAGTAACCTTCGCAGGATCCACCGTTATCCCTTCAGCAGATACTATGTGATCGAGAAGAGTGCCCTTAGTGACCAAAACGTGACATTTAGCAGGATTTAACTTCAAACATGTTCTAAGACATTGCTCAAAGATTTCTTTTAGATTTTCCAAATGGTCATGGAAATCTTGAACTGCTTCTCTTCTATCTGTGCCTGAAAATACTGAAAAGTCATCCATGAAAATGCGTAGAAAGGTTGTCAACCATTTGCCCAATATTAGATACATTGTTCTATTAAATGAAGTTGGTGCATTCTTGAAACCAAAAGCCATGCGAGTATAAACATAAGTGCCCCATGGAGTAACAAAGGCTGTTTTGTCCCTATCATCAGGATGGATCACTATCTGATTGTAGCCACTAAAACCATCCAAGAAGCTATACAAAGTGTGACCAGCTACTTCCTCCAAGACTTGCTCTAAAAAGGGCTACGGAAAACCATCTTGAACAGTCACCTTATTCAAGGCACGAGAATCAACATAGACTCTTATTTTTCCACTACTTTTCTTGGGCACAATAACCATAGAAGAAAGCCATCTGGAATGGTCTACTGGAACAATTATACCTGCTTCTTCTAGTTTTGTGATTTCCACTTTTACCACCTTTGCATACTTTGGATTCAATTTGAGTCGATATGGCCTACTTCTTGCAGGCACAGCTCCCTCAACTAAGGGTATCCGATGTAACCCAAGCTCCTCTGGTATCCCTATTAGATCTTTGTAGGACCATGCAAAGACACTTTTGTAAGCAAAAAGTAAAGAAGTTACCTTCTATAGTAAAGGAGTATAATGCCACAACCAAGAGGCCAAGTGGACTACTTGAGGGTTCTCTTCATCCCCTAAATTTACTTCTTGAACCAATGTTTCAGGACTAGTCTTGTTTGAGAAATCATCTCCACAATATGCAGGAGTGGACTTTAGTTTATATTCTGCAACATGTTCTTTTGTCCATCCTTGAGGTATATCTGAAAAAGGAAGATCTTCTCTGCACTTGGGTTCATAACTTTCCATCCCAGATACTTCTATATTTGTTGCCTCTTCAAAGCTCGTATTTTCCTGCAAATTCTCGTTTTCCAACACCTTGTGATCTTCATGGCCTTTTCCTGTAATTACCTTATTTGCAACTTCTTCCTCTATTTCATTGATGTCCACCGTGCAACACTCTGCACTTTCCATCATCCAATTTAATAATGTATCTTCTTCTTGGGGTAGAGAGGGCATTACCTGAGTGTCCACAGTATACCCAGTAGTTTTCCCTGAGTCGAATCCTTCTTCCAAACATAGTTGCAGTTGGCTATTGGTGCTTGTTGAAATCCATAGTTTGTTTTTCCCCCAATCTTGCCAAGCTTTTGCTTGCCTCAGCCAAGGTCTCCCCAGGAGTAAAGGGTAAGAAGTTTCCTGTGGAAGTGCAATAACAACAAAATCTAGAACAAAGTGGCAACCCTGTACTATCATCAGTACCTTTTCAATAATGCCGAGAGGCGCAACCCGATGTTGATCTACTAGTGTAACTGTGAATGGTGCCATCTTGGTGGGGTTCAAATCCAGTTTCTTCATTGTGAAATCTGGCATCAAATTGATACTAGAGCCTCCATCTATGATCACACCCGTGAGGGCTTCATCCTTTATACAAACAGATAATCTTGAGCTTTGGTAGTCTGCCAAGGGTGCAAGGGGAAAATCTACCATGAAACCATCTATACTGGGTGATTGGATTAAGTGAGCAGAGTGTATAATTTTCAATAAGTCACTTCTTATTTTTGAATCCATCCTTATAAGTTTGTACAGACTAACCTTGTGATGAATACCTTTCAAGATCTGTTCAATGTTTACCTCATGAGTGTCTTCTTGTAGAGTTGTTGGTTGGCCCCTTAGAGAAGTAGCCATCCTTTCATAAGCTCCTTCAATTTCTTCTTGGCCCTTCCACCCAGACTTCTTTTCCTCCTCTTTATCTTGGAATCCTTGTTGTTCCTCTATATGGATTGCTACTGCTTGTCTGGCTCTAGTCATCATGGGTATTGTAGAGGATGAAACAGCATAAGACTGAGTGGTCATACCTTCTTCTTATGGAGAGACTGCAATCATGTGGATTGGAGCAGGACGGCTTCTTGGGCAGTCTTTGGTATAGTGATCCTTGGCCTCTAGACAATGTTGACAAGGAGGTGCATCTTCTGGAAGGGAACACCTATTTTGCATATGGCCATACTCACCACAGCGATAACACATCAATGGTCCATTGTTGTTACATATTGTACACCAAATCTACCTTCTTATATCCTGAGTGGTCCGCAAATCTTCTAACTCATGGTGAAGTTGGGCTACTTCAACATCAGTGCGATGCAGTGGTGGAAAGACCTTCTCTTCTTGTTGATTTTGTTGCATTCTCAATGCCTCTAGTTCCTTCCTCAGTTTCCCAATAGGGTCGAGTTCTACAGTTAAATTAGATTGTGTATCCCCTTCAAAATGTTGCCTAGCTTCTTCAATGTGTGATGCTGCTGCAACAAAATCATTGAGGGTTGCATCCAATCTAAGAGACTCACGTAGCTTCTGCTGAGATGACCTGGGCAGAGCCTTTTCTATCCATTTTTAACCAAGAAGTCACCTGGAGCATGTGGCAGACGTGCAACAAGTGCTTTTGTTCTAGTGTGAAGTTCATGAAAGGATTCACCTGATCTTAGCTTTAGGTTCTCTAAAGGTTAACTTGTTAAGGCTCCTCCATACACGAAGAGGCTCATCTGCTCGTGTATGGATCATGTACCTTCTTGCAAATGCAATGGGGCAAAAATACCTCTCATAGAGATGCAAGGGTCCCACCGGGCATGCCAAACTGTAGAGGAGGTACTGGGGTATATACTTTTAACAAGCGTAGGCAGCAAGCATTCCAGCACTTCACCTACTCAAGGGGGGTTTTCCTTAGGGAAATATACCCTTTAACACTTCTGTGAGCAAGCAGATATCAATGATTTCACAGAGTTGTGAATACTCAAGAAAGTACTAATGACACAATGACAATAATGGAAGAATGTTCAATCCTTAGTTCGAAACAAATGACTACAACATAGGCAAAACAGATGCTCAAGAGGTCGTGCTCTAGGCTAACATGCCACTCCAAAACTAAATCACATCAATACAAGGGATTCATCCAATCCTTACAATGGATACAACTAGATGCATATTAGCACTGGTCAATACAAGGTCTAAGAATTACTCTAAGCAACAGAGCACAAAAATACCACTGACTCACACGGAATGACAAAATCAAGCCACTCTCTTCACACTATAGTGCTATTAGCCCTCCACTGGGAAGCCCACACTCTGTATCCACACCACAGAGTGACTTCCTACAATAGGCTTGAACCCACAAAGTGCAAAGAGAGGACCTTTGTGCATACGTACGTAAATGAACTTATCTGAATGTGTCCCAAATGAACACAAGTCCATTGCTTTTATAGGCTCCAATAGGCCAAGAGGGCCTTGCCGATTCCTCACGTCCACTGATCATGTGCCGATTGATTGCCCAAAATTGGAGGGGTAGATCAAATATGCCACCAGTCTTGAATTGGATCCTCAAAAATAGGCAGTCATCATGAAAGGTTGGCGGTAACAGTCACTTTTCCTCTTCCACTTTTACCATCTACACTTTTACTGACATTTTTGCATGCAATTTCGAGATCCCCCTTTTGTACCTCTCATAAGATTGAACACCTTGGCAAACCTGACCTTTCCCATCTCTTATTCAAATAAAAAAAGTATGCATTCTTTTCCATTTTTATGGGGCTGTAAAACTCCATGGTGACCTTCAGTGAGGGGTTATAGAAGAAGTTGAGATATGTTGGTGCTCTGTAAGCTGATCATGGAAAGTAATTGTCAAAACAAAGTGGGTTGTATCTGTATGAGAAAAGAGGCCCCGCATCACAGCATGCCTTTAGAAGATGATGGATGTCCATGCGACCTATCTGTGAATGAGTGTAAAATCTCAATGGGTAGTGACACCAATGATGATGCTCCTTTTGTGCCATACAATCTCCTAAATCCATTCAGTGACTGAGTTTTCCCCTAGCATTGAAGGTCCGGGAGCTCATGGAGGGGCGGGGTAGTGCGTGGGGGTTGGAGGAGGGATGGGGAACGGGATGGAGGGGTGGCGT
>CM035425.1:42286484-42506484 GCA_020310875.1 Ceratopteris richardii
AGAGAGAGAGAGAGAGAGAGAGAGAGAGAGAGAGAGAGAGAGAGAGAGGACGGAGAGAGAGAGAGAGAGAAGGACGGGGAGGAGAGAGAGAGAGAGAGAGAGAGAGAGAGAGAGAGAGAGAGAGAGAGAGAGAGAGAGAGAGAGAGAGAGAGAGAGAGAGAGAGAGAGAGAGAGAGAGAGAGAGAGAGAGAGAGAGAGAGAGAGAGAGAGAGAGGGAGAGAGAGAGAAAGGGACGGGGGAGGAGAGAGAGAGAAAGAGAGAGAGAGAGAGAGAGAGAGAGAGAGAGAGAGAGAGAGAGAGAGAGAGAGAGAGAGAGAGAGAGAGAGAGAGAGAGAGGGAGAGAGAGATGGAGAGAGAGAAGGAGAGGGAGAGAAAGAGAGAGAAAGAGAGAGAAAGAGAGGGAGATAGAGAGGGACCGAGAGAGAGAGGGAAAAATAGTGAGAGGGGAAGAGAGAGAGGGAGAGAGAGAGAAAGAGGGGGAGAGAGAGAGGGTATGAGAGGGGGCTTGCGGGCTGAAGGGGGTCAGAGGGGCTTTGCGGGGAAGGCTGAGGGGGGTTTTGCGGGGCAGAGGGGTGCTGAGAGAAAAGATGGGGGAAGAGAGAGATAGGAAGAGAGAAAAAAGAGAGAGAGATAAACAAATCAACCAAGGTGGTATTGAGAGTGAAATCAACAAGTGAAAGCAACAACTGCCCGGAACACCATTATGTCCATGAAATGGGATGGACTATTCCCTGAAGCTTCATCCCAAGGCATCTGAGAGTTTCCGACCTCTACAGAGAGACATTGAGTGCTACTGTTGAGTACAGAAATGGGGGATGAAAAAGACTACTAAAATGCATGAGGGGCTGAGTGTGAGGGTACTTATCCTTAGAACTCTTCATATAGAGCAAGTGAAGTGTTCATTCTTCATGTTCTAAAGAAGGGGGGGATAACACTTTGCTTGAGTGTTGTCCCAAAATTAATTTACATTGAATGAGTTGATTAGTAGTTAGTGTAGATATTTGTCAGATTTTCCATGACTCCCAATCGGGATTCAGTTTAGTCTTATCTATAGGGGAGGACCCTATGGACCCTTGAGCCTTTTTGAAAGAGCGATTGAGTGGGATTTTGGATGGCCTTACATTACATATTTTTCAAAGAGCAATCAATGACAAATTCTCTACATGGACATACTCATGGCAATTGGAATCAATTGGATAACTACGAAGATTCTAATGTGGATAAAGAAAATCCAACACAAGAAAATCATGACAATATAAAACTTAGCTCTGATGTCACTGTTGTGGATAGTGTGCAACCTCTAGAAAGAAACCAACTAACTACCTAAGATAGCTAACTAGCAACACTCACACTAGAGAGAGAGAGATAGAGATGCATCTTTCCACCCAACCAACCCTTCGAATATATAGCTCTCCACCAACGCAGTAAGTCCCTCTCAAGAGGACATGTGTACCTTCCATCACATGGGTTCTCAAAGTGATCACATGGTTTCCAAGCTCAAGATATCACATGAAATCACATGCACTCTAAAAGAAGACCCTCCAAGATCTTGTGTACAAATCAACTCGATAAGAGAAGCTTCCAATCAATGCGAAGATACCCAACCTTAAATAGTTAACCCTAAGGTTCAAGAACCATCTAAAAGGGGTAAATAACTAATAAATCCCAAGGGTTTCACATCTAGAAACCCAATGGTTCTACCCCTTAGATACATGTAGTTATAGAAAACTTTCCCTAACATTGCACTATATACAACCAATATGGATAACCCAAGGTCCAAGACCCATCTAGAAGGGGTAAATAATAAATCCCAAGGGTTTCACATCTAGAAATGCAATGGTGCTACCCCTTAAATGCATGTAGTTATACAACACGCAATGAGATTGAGAATGTTCATATTATGAAATGATGTTATCTTTTCTCACCACTAGTATTCCTCTTGAAATCTTATCTATGGGGGCGAGTAAGAAAATAGCTTAGTATAGTTCAAGCCTCATATTTTTGGAGCTTGGATCTTATGTGTACCCTCTAATGAAATTCCCTCTATGTTACATATGGCACAAACCCATCTTATAGACATACTATGAAGGAGAGAATTAATTCATGAGAATTAATTTGGGAATTATTTGTTTAATTTGTTTAGTTTCTTCTGGCCAAAAATAAAATTTGAGAATTTTATCCATCTAGAGATCATTTTATTTTTTTACATATAAAGTGTACACACACACACACACACACACACACACACACACACACACACATATATATATATATATATATATATATATATATATATATATATATATATATATATATATATATATATATATATATATATAATTTAAGATCCATGGATTTTATTGACACATTCCAATTTACATCATAGATGAATCATAAATCATGGCATATAGCAAAATTGATGTTGATAAGTGTAGCGTGTATACATGATACATAAAGTAGAAATGACAATGTATACATCATAAGTCAATATTTTGTCACTAATTCAATACATCATATATGAAAATTTGTCCAATGCCATGGGCCATGGCTCATGCCTCATGAGTCATGGATGAATACTCAAGAGTTAGAAATCAAGAGTCAATATCATCATCTATGAGATCCTCATCAAAAGAACTAGCCCATGATGAAGTGCTTGTGCCATAGTCCTCTCTAGACTGTCAAAGTCTAGCTCTCATATCATCTTCATGATCATTGCTAGATGATCTTGATCTCTCCTCCCAATCATCAAGTGGAGTTGCCTCTACCTCTTTTTCCTCCCTACTACTAGAAGTATGTCCGTATGACTGATGTCTGCTTCTACCTCGTCGAGAAGCAATCTTCAAAGGCCTTCGACTCATAGATGGCTGATCTAGATCTGTTGCAATATATAAATGTACAATGTATTAATTATAAGTTTAACTATGTAATAATCAAGAAAGTTTTAATTTATAATAATAATTCAGTTATAAGTAATTTTGAGTTACCTAATCTTCCATTAGATCTTGAACTCCTATCTTCTTGTCCATATACTAAGTGAAATGGGGTGAACCCTAAGGATGCCTTGTAGGATATGTGATATGCCCACAAGGCTATAGTGACGTGCTTATCCCATTCCTTAGGATGCATTCTTACTAATGATTTCACAAATAACTAAATTAAGATCATTTTATATAGGATAATAGGGTGTAGAGTATAGATGCCTTATGTTTGTTCTACTTAATAGATCACTCAAACATCTTATCTAAATCCTAGACCATGATTAGACACTATCTTTGAAGATATGTCAAATCTACAACATATGAAATCATAAATGAATTTCCCAGTATTTTGAGTTGTGGTCCCATTCCTTAGGATGCATCTTTACTTTCTTACTAATGATTTCACAAATAGTTCCATTAAGACCATTATATATAGGATAATAGGGTGTAGCATATATATGCCTTATGTTTATTCTACGTAATAGATCACTCAAACATCTTATCTAAATCCTAGACCATGATTAGACACTATCTCTAAAGATATTTCAAATCTACAACATATGAAATCATAAATGAATTTCCCAATATCTTGAGTTGTGGTCCTTTTGGTACTAGCTCCTTCAACACATATGGCCATGTAATCCACTATCACAATGATGTACTCCTTTCTTGAGCTTGTCCTTGATAGGGTTCCAATTGCATCAATCCTCCATTTCTTGAATGATCCATAAGAAATGATCAGTGTCCTGAAGTGTCCTCGACATGCATGTTCATGAAAAGATTCTAGAATGCTCTTTATTTCATCTGATGAGGGAATTCTTGTGAGGATAAGGTCCTTACATTTCTTGTAGATATTATCTCCTATGCATTGGTACTCTAGAGCCTTCTTCACTAGCCTATGCCTTTGTACCTTGTTTAGATGCTTGGGAAGCTCTCCATTTTCTCCATATCTCAGCAAAAATGCTTCATGTACTACTTTCCACTTCTTGTTGCCTCTTGCGATAGGTTGTTATACCATATCCTTGCCTCCTCCTTTAGAACCAATGACAAAGCCCTTAGCATGAAAGTTTCTAGATCCGCTCCTTAACTAAGGTATGCCATTTCCAAAATGTCCAAAAACTCTATAGCATCCTCAGTGGGTCTTCCATAGAAGTGTGGGAAAATCGATGCCATGGTTGAACTTGAAGATAACTTCCTAATAGAAGAATGAAGATCTTGACATCAAAGCCAAGAGTATACTCTAGAATTGGGAAGATGAACCGCTTTTGAGATGCAAGGATTTCTCCCAAAATCTCAGCTCCAAAATTGTAGGCTATGCATTTTTGGAAGAAGTTTTTTCTACCATAGGAATATGGATGGAAAGAAGAGATCTTGGCTGATAAGGTTGGTTTGGGTAAATAGGACGATTTTGGTTGTTAGGGTTTTGGAAATTCATCAAATAGAGTTCTTTTGCAAGGGTGCCAATTTATGAGAGGGGCATTAAGGAAATGGCCTCTAAAACTTCCTCACTACTCAACTCATAAATAGCGAATGGAACTCAGGATCAGGGACACTAGGTTCTTTCAAAATCATTCACATAAAAAAGGCACTCGACACTACAAAGCATAGGTGGTCGACGTTGTCGTTTTACACAAATACAATGGCACTCTTAGGGTAGGGGTGATCCATGCCGCCCACTTAGTAAAGTTAACCACAATCAACACAAAGGTATGCTTAAGGCACGGGTGATTTGTACCACCCCCTTAGCACCAATACACTTAAATGCAAACAACACAAAGAAACTCACTTAAATGCAAACAACACAATGGTACTATTAAGGCAAGGGTGATCGAGGCCATCCCTTAGCACCAACACATAAAAACACTAAACACTCACAAGATAGAGATTATCACAAACAAGAGGAGCCAGGTAGTTCCACAATCCTTAATGGGTTTGGGATGATGAAAAAGAGAGAAGGTGGAAGGAGTAGACAATGAGAGAAGAAGAGAGGGGTAATGGATAGAATAAGGAAAGGTTGAGGGTAATAGAGATAGGAACAATTGGAGAAATGAAATTAATTGAAATAGAAATGTTACAAAGACATTGGGACTTACAAGTTAAGAGCGTGGATAGCTCTCTCAATATAGTGACATAGGTAGACTCCTTCTCTTCGCTTTGGACCACCCACTATAGTCGTGCCATGTACTTGCATATAATTCTTCTTACTTTTGGAGAGCACCTAAGGACTCCTTTTTAGGCCTTTGGGAAGATATTTGGGGATGATATTTTGAGATAAATCTTCTAGATATTTTACGTTTGTGGTAAAATAAGAGTTTTTTACAAAGATCCATAAGATTCTAGACTCAACAAGCTATGATATTTGGCCTGTTTTTATATATTTCTTAGATATTTTGGAGCATTAACAAAAATATGATATTTTGTCCACAAAATACATGTTATTGGTCTCCTCCACCCAAATTTGACTTTTGATCATTATTACATGCTATTGGTCTCCTGCACCAAAATTTGATTTTTGATCATTATGCTTTTGAGTTTGCAAACCTAAAATATAAGAAATATTCATAAACAAAAGGTCTTTTATTGATGATCGAATCCCGCAGATGCATTAGATCACATAAAAATACTCAAAAATAGAAGAGAGAAGAGACGACAGAAGACAGGGTCCAATCTCTGCCCAAATGCTCTCATCAACAACTCTATGAGAGCATGTGTATTTATAGGTATTTCTTATTATGTCCTCAATAGAAGATACATGAGGGCCATGCTTTTAATAGCATGCTTTTTCTTTATTTACAAAAATAGCTAAAAATAATATCTTCTAAAAATAAATTATTTTCTATAAATACTGTTCTAAATATCTCCAAAAGTATTTGAATAAATCCATGCACGTTCACACGCTCATGGACCTTCACCTGCTAAATCAAAACAAAAAACACATTAAAATCCTCAAGGCATTAAACCTTCATTCCAATATTCCATAAAGTATAACATGTCCTCCTAGTTGTCGAGAAACTAACCTCAGTTCATAAGAATAAAATAGACATGGATGGCTAATCACATGTCCCATCATTGAACAATCATAAACATGTTCCATGTAAAAACACATGGATGGAACTGGAAAATTGGAATTTAATATGATGATGATTGATAAGTAGGATTTAAGTCTAAATGCAATCCAAAAGTGATTAAAAAAATGAATATGTGGATGTGATAATTACTAACCATGAATTTATACTTGAATGCATATGCATATGAATTTTCTAAAAAAAAACCAGTAGCATAATGACGCAATTTTGAAAACCGGAAAAATTCCGACAAACAATTTCCATGATATTGGTGCTGATATGCACAATCTATCCACAAAGAGACTGAAAGGGGATTACGTACCCTAAAAAATGTATATATATTTTTCTCCTCACAAAACTACAAGAAAATACTTGTCCTTGCAAGGAGAATACATGCACCATAGAAGACAAATCATGTCTAAATTATATGTATACTCGAGGTATGATGTAAAACTTGCATGTCCTATATGTAATATGGTGAAAAAAGAAAGTGATAATACATATTTATTGAAAAGAAACTTATCTCGAGGTTCCAAAAAATAATTTGCAGGTGTGTGTAGATGCGGAAGATGGCCCACACTCCATTGGAATAGCTCTCCAAGTCCCTCTAGATAAGTTATGAATGAAATCCTTGAAAATCAGTGCTTGTTGGTTCCTTTTCAAACCACGAATTCCTCAACAACGCGGTCAGAAGCACTTATTAATTCCACATCTATTGTTTAGGCCCTATAGCACTACATATGTGCCTCTCGTCACATGTTCATCTCTATCCTCATCACTGTAAAGGCTACGCCTAGTCAATAGGGAGAACACGACTGTAACTTGGGTGGGAGCCTTGGGAAGTATGCTCAAAAGTGTGCTTTTATCCCATATATTATGTTAAAATATATTCCTGTTGAGGAATTCGTGGTTGGAAATGAACCAAGGAGCATTGATTTTTTAGGATTTCATTCATAACTTATCGGGAGGGACTTGGAGAACTATTCCAATAGAGTGTGGATCATCTTCAGCACCTCTACACACCTACAAAAGTTATTTTTTGGAACTTCCAAATAAGTTTCTTGTCAATAAATATGTATTATCGCTTTCTTTTTGCATCATATTATGTATAGGACATGCAAGTTTTGCATCATACCTAGAGTATACATATAGTTTATACATGGTTTGTCTTCTATGGTGCATGTATTCTCCTTGCACGGACAAGTATTTTCTTGTAGATTTGCAAGGAGAAAAAATATATATATATATTTGTCAGGGTGTGTAATCCCCTTTTAGTCTCTTTGTGGATAGATTGTGCCTATTGGAACCAATATCATGGAAATTGTTTATCCAAATTTTTCTCGTTTTCAAAATTGCATCATTATGCAGCCAAATTTCTTTTAGAAAAGGGGACATCTGAGAAAATTGGATCCCACAGATGCATTAGGTCACAACAAATACTCCAAAAATAGAGGAGACAAGAGACGACACAAGATAGGGTCCAATCTCCCCCCACATGCTCTCATCGACAACTTTATGAGAGCATGTGCATTTATAGGTATTTCTTATTATGTCCTGAAGAGAAGATACATGAGGGCCATGCTTTTAATAGCATTCTTTTGCTTTATTCACAAAAATAGCTAAATATACTATATTCTAAAAATAACTTATTTTCTAAAAATACTCTTATTAATATCTCCAAAACTATTTGAAAAAATCCATGCATGTTCACACCCTCATGGACCTTCACCTGCTAAATCAAAACACAAAACACATTAAAATCCTCAAGGCATTCAACCTTCATTCCAATATTCCATAAAGTATAACATCTCTTTTGTTGAAAATTCAAAAAGTTTTGGTGGGGCTATGGAGCCTTTTAAAAGACCTTTGTTTCATTATGAAGAGAGTGGGACAAGGTTTAAATATTTGAATACTCTAAACCTTCCATCTCTCTTTATATGTTCCTTCATATTCACCATTTCTCTTTTACTGCAAGGAGAGTTAATCATCTCTTCAGCAATGGAGCCTACTTGACTTCTATCTTCTATATTTGTTTTATCGAAATCTATGTCAAAAGGAAATAAAATTAATACTATATTACATGTATAGAATAAGATTATTGTTAGAGGAGGTATCAAAAATATAGCCATCAGCATTTGGATTCTACTCTCGTTAAAGAGAACATTGTTGTAGTAGCAAGAAAATAAGTAAAGGAGAAATTGGAGAATTGCAAGATCTTTTCGTGAAGAATTGGCAACACACATAGCTATCACAAAGAATCAAGATAGATGTTCTAGATATCGAGAGAGTTTGATTAAATAGAAAAACCTTGTACAAGGTGTGAAAGTGCGAATTCCATAAAATAACACTAGAGAGAACATCATAATATGGTTGCCATTGAGGAGTGTTGAAGGACTTTGAATGATGGAATTAGCATTAAAGTTGATGGAATTCTATGCTTTCTGTTGGAAGCAGCCAGAGGCATAGAAGACACGAAAGCATGTAAAGACGGAGCAGGGAGCCAGTCGAATCTTTTTTCAAAGAATCATGTTTTAAAAATACTTTTCAAAAACCTCCAACAGTGATTTTTATCACTAATGTAACATATGTAACATAGAAAAACCCTTTTCTTAATTTCTCGCTCCATTTTGTGCAAGCCGAGGAGTCCTCGAGCTTGAGGAGCTTAGGTAGAACAAGCTTATCAATTTTCGTTATTTTTAGACATCGTTTACCCTTTCAAATAGCATCTAGGACCTAATTTTTAACTAGGCCGGTCACTAGATGTGAAACCGGTCAAAACTAGTCTAGAAACTATAAAAAGAGATAGAGAGCTCATTTTTTGGGGTTAGCTTGTTGGAGTAGAGAAGAGCTTAGAGCTATTTTGAGCTTGTAAGAGTGTTCTTGAGTAATAGAGTTAATTTCTCACCTTCCATTGTGTCTTGCTTGTCTCTTCGTAGTGTGTGTGTATGTGTGTGTGCATCTTTGTGCTTCTCACCTTCACTCTCACTTCATCTCACATTCACGATCTTCATATCACTCCTATCTCTTCCGCGGATTGACAATTAAGGAGGTGAAGCTTCTTAACGTGGTACTTACCATTGTGCTAGAGCAACACCAAATTTGGCGCCATTGCCGGGGATCGAGTCTAGGATGAATGTGTGATGGTAAGAGTATAGCAAGAAGCAGCGTTGGAAGGTAAAAATTTCAGTTTTTGTTGTTGCTTTTACTTAGTTTTTAGTGTTTTTCACCTCCCCCACACTCCATCTTCATCACCGCATCATCATCTTCATCTCCAAAAAAATCAAACAATTCACCATATCCACCCATTCTCCTCATTTCCCCTCATTTGTGCATGCGAGAGAGTGAGAGAGAGCTTTGGTGCTTGCATCTGCTTTTGTCTTTTTGAGTTTTCTTGCAGGTACAGAGCTCCAGTGCATCAAGAAAGCTTGGAAAAGGTAAAATTTTCAGTTTCTGTCAGATATTTCCGACTGTGTCAGACCATCGTGATGGTCTGCAAAGTTCGGATCTTGAGGAAGGCGAGTTCACCACCGTGTAGGCGACCCCTGCGTGTATAGGAATCCATAGCTGCATCTCAAAAAATTGCATTTTGGTGGACCATCGCGACGGTCTTAGACCATCGCGATTGTGTCACACCATCGCCATAGGCTCACGCCATCGGGACGGCTCGGTCGGACCATCGCGACGGTCTCACGCCATCGCGACGGCTCATTTGGACCATCGCGACGGTTCACGGACCATCGCGATTGTTCGGTTGACCCCACACCATCCCGATTGGCTCACGCCATCGCGGCGACGCTGCCACGTGGCAAGCTAGACCATCGCGACGGTTCACACTTCACGCCATCGTGACGACACCCTCAGATCATCGCGACAACTCGAATTTTGGACCATCGCGATTGGCTCATGCCATCGCGCCCTGACCATCGGGATTGGCTCACGCCATCGCATCTGTGACCATCGCGACGGTTCATTTTGGACCATCGCGATTGTTCACGTTGACCGTTGACTGACGCCATCGCGATTGTCCGCCTGATCGAGCCATCGCGACGGTTCACACTCACGCCATCGCGATCATCCACTTTCACGCCATCGCGACCGTGCACTTCAGACCATCGCGATTGTTCACCTTCACGCCATCGCGATGGTCCCAGACCATCGCAATTGTCTCACGCCATCGCGATTGTGCACCCCCATCACAAATTTTAGGGTTTCATTTTTTGGCCAATTTTGGGGCTATTTTTGGGAAATTTCTGGGTGATTATACTCATAGGAGACCCCTTAGCTCATATTTGGAGAAAAACCTATTTGTTAGTTTTTACCCCCCAGGGCCTGAACGGTCATAACTTTTTCATCCGAAGTCCGTTTTTTGAGCTTAATAGCTCATTAGAAAGCTCTTGACGAGTACTACGTGACCTCAACTGTTTCTTTCTTAAAGAATACATCTATTTTTAGATAAGCTATTTTGAGGTTGACCTAGTTTGGGACTAGAAAGCCAGGGGGCAAACATTGAAAAGTTGGGCAAAAGGGAAGGGACTTAAAAAGTGTATAAACTCAAGTGCTTGATCATCCAACTGTGAATTGGTCTAACATTGAATTTTTCCAGGTCTAGCAAGGGCAATCAAAGGCAACCAAAGCAAGCCAGTGAAGGGCATAAGGCTTGGGAAGCGCGGCTTCTTGGGCATCAGAGCAACCAGAAAAGCTGACTCGAGGTTGGAAAATTACTCAACCCCCTCAGTCAATTCTTAGCTTAGGATAAACGTTAGCATTGTGGATTTAAGACGATAGGAATGCCTTAAGTTCAAGAGAATTAAATTTATCAAGTTTAAGACTAAAGTAAAGGTGTGTGACACGAAAACCTAAAGGAAAGAACATAAGTCTGATGAAACGAGAACTCAAAGTACCACAGAAAGTCGAATTCCTGACGCATACATTAAGACAAGAATCTAGAAAAATTTTAAAAGAATCAAGAAAGTAATATCAAAGAACCATTGACAATCTGAGCGTGTATTGAGTGTGCAAGGAAGAAAATTAATGAACCTTAGATCGGGCAAACGTATAGGAAAGTCAGACCGACAAAGCCTTAGATCATCAGAGGCAAGTGTAAGAACTATTGCATGATCGTGGGCTCAACAGTTGAACACTAATTACCCCTAGGAGAGCTCAGACACTAGTGATTCAGAAATGGCATTTAGCACAGAAAGACCAGAAGTAAGGTCAAATGTAGCATACTCAGAAAAAACCAGAAGGACCCTATAGAACGCAACTAGAGTTTCTCTGAACCAACCGATTAGGTGCTCGCATCTATGAGGATGGTTTGCGAAGGAAAGTGGTGCAAATGCACAACCCCGATCAACCCATTGGATTGGAACGTCCAGTGGTGAAATTCAAGAGAGACGCATACATAGACAAGGAAGGAACAATGTACATCTTAAGTACGCAGCCAAACAATACCAACGAGTTTGGCGTGATTCAGCTAGAGACGAAAACTAAATCTCAAGGAAAAGAACCATTAGAAGAGCCTAGAACACCTAGAGGGAAATCTATACTGACACGAGTACTAATCTCGGAATGGATCCCTCAGGACAACAGAAGCATAGAGTTGTTTGTAAATAAAGAAACTGATGAAGCCTTTTGGAGATACAAGACAGAACTACTTTGAGGTAGGTATCATCACGATATACGAGTTCAAGGACCCGGATACACCTGGAAAGTTTGTATACCTGGATGAGACTTCAGAAAGAGTCTTTGTGGTGCCTGACCACGCTAAAAACACATACACATGGAGAGGTGAATTGGTATTCCCTCCATCTAGAACGAACATGAATACAAGTCAACAAGGGGCAGGAACATCCTCAGCCCATGGCATGCAAAGAGAAAAGAATAAAGAAAGACTCGAAGTAAGCTTCACTCATCCCATAGGGAGAGATAGAACAACCACGGACACTAATAGAGCGGATAGACAAAGAGATCATGGAATACCAGGTGGTAGAGATGATTTTCCTCTACCTAGACCACGTGAACACGCAAGAATATTGAGACCCACTCAGTTAGTGAAATCCATGAAAAATTATTTTGATGGGACAGGAGATCCCTATGACCATGTCGCAGAATTCAAGCAAGTACTAAGAGCAGAACAAGTCGAAGACATGTTCACGCAATACAACGCATTTGGACTAATGTTAAAAAATACCGCTTTAAATTGGTTCCAACCATTGCAACAAAGGCAATTTAGGGACATCCATCACTTTTCAGAGTCATTCATCACTGAATTCTCTAAAAGTGGGATTAGACATGACACGTCTTCGTTGATTCATAGCTTTAAACAGACCCCTCAAGAAACAGTTAGACTCGCAGGATGTAGGTTTAGACAATATGTTGAACGATGTTCAATGCAAGAGCTACCCTCACAAGCTAAACAAGTGTCATTATTTCTAGATGGCTTGTTGAGCTCTAAACTACGCTCCTATGTGTACCTAAAAGAACCCAGAACGCTAGAGCAATGTGTGAGAATATGCATAGACATTGAGGACAACTTAGGAGAAGAGTTGGAACTCTCAAAGGTCTATAAGGATTCAGACTGTTCATCTCTAGCATCCACAAAATTGTCTAGCTCGATAGAGGACCTAGCAGAAAAAGTGGCCCAGAAACTAGGAGTTTCTAGTAAACCTAGGGTGCTAACAAACAAGCATTGTTACACCTGTGGTGGTGATCATATGGCAAATGTGTGCCCCAATGCACGACAACCACAAGCCAACCCTAGTGGCCAATACTGTACAATTGAGAGAAGATACACGAATCATACGGCTCAGGACTGCCCGTACAACAAACAGACCGTGAGACAGAACTACCCGCAAGCATACGCACAGCCAGGTAGGTATCAAGGCCATTACAATGCTCAGCCTTATTACTATAGGCCTCCTCAGAACTACCCATACTAGGCTCAACAGAGACCTCAACCTGTCTTAGCTCAGCAGCCACCCGCACCAGCGAATGTCATCTCAGTCAAATACGCTGCTGCAGAAGAGAACCTAAGTAGGGCCTTAGTGCCTTCTTCACCTTTGATCACAGAGAGTGACCCAAACTCAAATAGTTTTGACTCTACGTATGTAGATAGTCCACCCGCTTATTACACGGAGTCACCAGAACACGTAGAAACATATCATTATGATAGTCCACCAGTGGAACCTAGTTGGGAGCCAGACTATGCTAATGTGATGTACAAAAACCCAAATCCACGGCCCTAATTGAGACAACAGAGACCACAGGGACCTAGAGGACCATGCTTTAGGTGCCAAGGAGATCACTTCATAAAGGATTGTCCACATCCCCCAATATCAGGACAATCACAGTACTATAACATCCAAGGCTTTTGTGCCGATTGTGGCAAAGAGAATATAATCAAAGATTGTCCTAAGAACCCTGTTAATGCTTCGAATGTGACACCGATCAACGTGATAGGCATTGTAAACAATGCAGATGGATCCAACCCTACTTACGTGCCTATCCAAGCTATAACAAGAGCCCAGGTGCTCTTACAGAACCAACAGCTTAATCATGAGAAAGTAGCCGGAACTAGTGAAGTTGCAAAATCTAGTAGTAAAAAGACAAAATCTTGGAAAGATTCTAGAGAAAGAATAAAGAGAAAGTGGAGTAAAAAGATAACTGAGTTGGAAGGAAGTTTGAAGGAGTCGAGAGCCAAAATCCTAGAATTGACTTCACAGGAATTGAATCAAGAGAATCCAGCTCAAAAATTAGGATCAGTTTTAGCAGAACCCATACTAGAAAATCTAGACATGATGTTTCGTGCATATCATGCTAGATTAAAAGAAGGACCTCAGGTAGTTGAAATGAGCAAGAACTACCCACGAGCTAATCTAGAAATTGAGAGAACTAAAGTTTGCATGAAGATGGTAGAATTAGCACAAGCTTTGTTCGAAGCCTCTAGATATCTTAATTGGAATAAGATGGCAAAACCGGAACTACACTTTCAAGGTCTAATGGAGAGGCTAGAATACTTGATAGAAATCAAAGAGAAAAAGGATCAGTGTAGGAATCCTAGCATCCCAGAGACACAGGAAAGGAATGCACCATCCCTGTCTCAAGTACCCAATACAGAAAGTCAAGACAAATTGTCTTCCATACATAGGTACTCTCATGAATTTTTGAGAGAAATCCAAGAAGAGAAATGGAGAAAAGAACAAGGAACTCATCCTCCTATTCAAGAAATAAATGACTTGCAGGAGCAATTTCCCCAAGACATTCCCTCTATTTACGATGGTGTAGAGGAGGAACAACTGAGTGAACACACAGGATTTGAATCTAATTCTTTACAAGAATTACCTCAGTTCACAGGACCTTGGGAAGCAAAGTCTATTAGTATGAGAGCACCCATGATAATAGTGAGGAATGAAGAATCAGTAATCCCTAGAAACACGGAAGTGATCAAGAACACTAAAGTATAGTGTAATCTCACTCTAGAGGAGTTGTTAAAAGGTAAAACCAAAACTGTGGAAACATGTAGCAAATCAATTACCCGAGCTTGCTACTACTTCCTCACAAATAGGATCACATAAGAAGGTACCAGAGATACCCGTAGAAAAGATTGGAGATGTAAGTGAAGGAGAGGAAGGTAACACTTATCTTCCGATAACCCATCAGGGCTATAGCACGAAAGCCATCTTAGATTCAGGAGCCGGAGTAGCCATAGCTACCACCGCTTTATGGAAACGTTGGGGTAAGCCAGCATTAAGACCCACCAGGATGAAGCTACAAATGGGTGACGGACACATAGAAAAACCATTAGGCTTACTAGAAGGCATATCTCTCACCACTTGTGGTGTAGAATTTGAGCATACTTTCGCCATTTGTGACTTTGCAAAAAATCATGCTTATGAGATGATATTGGGACGACCATTCATGCGTTAGTTGCAAATTGTACAAGATTGGGGAACTAATTCTTTGTACTTGCAACATTTAGGAGTGACTACCAAAGTCAATCTTAAAGACTATTCACATCAAGATGTACCCCCAATACAATGGAATACCATCCATAAGACTCAGGTAGAGACGGAATCCGTGCACTCATTAGAATCAGACCCTTCATGGTTGCACGAGGACACTCATCTATGGATGTGTAAGGTAGCAAAACAAGAGGAAGAAAGGCTAGAAGCAAGGACCTTAGGTGCAGATCAACATCCACGAATCCTTCAAGATCCAGCTTACGCACCGGTAGTATTTCCAGACGAAGAGTTTGAACCCCATGGTTGGGCAGAAATCCTAGCAACCATGGATGTAGCCATCAATGAAGAACAATGGACACCCCACTGTGACGAGGATGGCTATGACATTTCAGTTTTTACGATAGAGCCAATCATGAGTGATTCAATTTTAAAAGAGTGTGAACCTAACACTGATGCATTTGAGGATGCAAGTGATTTTGATTTAGAATCAATTATCATGGACCCACCCTTTGCATCAGAGGAAGAATATTTCTACGAAGTAGAGACTCACCCTCAGAGACACGAGGAAATTACGAATGAGGTGAGGTTAGCCACAGAAGTGACTAACAAGAGTGAAGGCAAGAAAAGAAAGAAGAAAGAAACCATGTCAGAAAAAGAAGAATCTTTGTTTGAAGTACCCGAGAACTTCAAGAAATATGAAATTGAAGACAGAAGAATCATGGTACGAATGCCTAATAGAAAGGCGAATGACGGACAAGTATATGATAACCGAGAGAAAACCAAAAAAATAATAGTTGCTATAGAAGGAGAAGAAGAAAAATGTACATACATAGGGCACGATTTGACAACTGAAGAAGAAGAAGAGCTAGTTGCCCTATTGCGCGAATATAGAGATGTTTTTGCGTGGAGTTACAAAGATTTGAAAGGAGTAGATCCAGATATATGTTCTCATAGAATCCCTATGACTCCAGATGCAAAACCTACGAAACAGAAGCCATACACGTACAATGATAACTACGCTGCGAAGATTAAAGAGGAAATAGATCGGCTGATAGAAGCAGGATTCATTTATGAAATTGAGCATACCGAATGGGTATCCCCCATTGTGGTAGTGCCCAAGAAGAATGGAAAATTGTGTGTGTGTATTAACCTTAAAAAAGTTAATGCCGCCACAATTAGAGACAGTTATCCTCTTCCTATCACGGGACACTTATTGGAAAGAGTTGCAGGCAAGGAAGTTTACAACTTCCTTGATGGTTTCTCAGGCTATAATCAAGTAGCCATTGCTCCAGAAGATCAACACAAGATGGCTTTTGCCACTGAATGGGGCATATTTGCATTTCGTGTAATGCCTTTTGGGCTCACAAATGCACCCGCCACTTTCCAGCGACTCATGTGTCATGTTTTTAAGGAATTCTCACGCAAGAGTTTGGAAGTATATGTCGATGACATATGTGCTCATTCAAAAGTAAGATAGACACATATCCCTGAGTTAAGACAAATATTTGACAAATGTCGAGAATATCATGTTTGTTTGAACCCAGAAAAATGTGTTTTCATGGTCAGACAAGGCAAAATTCTAGGACACATTGTGTCAAAAAATGGAATCTCTACGGATGAAGAAAAGGTGAAGATAATTGCAGAATTACCTAGACTAACTAATGTGAAAGAGGTACAAGCATTTATGGGCCATTGCGGTTATTATAGGAGATTCATACACATGTATGCAATCATAGCCAAGCCTTTGTAGTCTCTTTTAACGAACTTTGAATGGACAGATGAATGTGAAAATTCATTCAATGAACTTAAAAGACGCTTGTGCTCAGCACCTATATTGACTACCTCAGATTGGAGTAAGCCATTCCATGTACATGTGGATGCATCCAATTACGCCATAGGATGTGTGTTAGCACAACCCACGAATGAAGGTAACATAGATCTCCCCATAGCTTACGCGAGCAGACAATTGAACGCAGCAGAAAGAAATTACACCACGACGGAACGAGAAGGATTAGGGATGATCTACGCAGTAAAGAAGTTTAGGCACTATTTGTTGGCAAACAAGTTCAAGTTCTTTACAGATCATCAAGCCCTATTGTACCTAGTCAACAAACCATGTAACACAGGACGACTAATACGTTGGTTTCTATTACTCATGGAGTATGATTTTGAAGTAGTAGTCAGGAAAGGAAAGACACATCTTAGAGCTGACCACCTTTCGAGATTAACCTCAGGAGAAGCTCCTCAAGGAATAGCGGATGAATTACCAGATTCTTATTTTTTTAATCTTGAGATAGCACCAGAATGGGCTAAACCAATAGTCCCTATTCTCACATATGGACCAAAGAATCCTAGGATAAAGATCAAAGAAGGAGAGATTACCAAATCTCAGAGATATCAAATCATAGCAGGAAGCATATATAAATAGGATAATCAAAAGATTCTTGCTTGTTGTGTAGATGAATCAGAACATGCAAATTGGTTGCAATTAGCACACATAGGTGCATTAAAGCAACATCATTCGAAACATCGAACATTACAGACTCTGCATAGACTAGGAGTATATTGGCCTTCGATGGAAGCAGATGTCTACAAGTTGTGTAAAGAATGTCATGTTTGTTGTGAAAGACCACCAGTAGAGCATGCTACATTATATCACGTGTCTCTCTCACACCAGACTGGAGTGAACCTTTAGTGACATACTTGAGGACGAAGACATTCCCTCAAGGAATGACCTTAGCTCGACAACGCAGTCTGGAGCAGGAAGCTCAAGACTATTCACTTATTGGCGATAATCTATACAAAAGAGGACGAGATGGATATCTAAGACAATGTGTTCATGAAAGCAATTATCTGAGCATACTAGAGACTGCACACTAAGGTGTTGCAGGAGGTCATTTTGGACCAGATAGGATAATCAAAGCCATCCTCTTTGCAGGATTATGGTGGCCCACTCTTCACATGGATGCTCATACCTATGTTAAGAGATGTGATGTGTGCCAAAGAACTCAGTTTCCTACTCGCAGAGATGAAATGCCATTGAAACCCATGATGGGCGGACGTGCATTTTCAAAGTGGGGTATACACTTTGTAGGACCCATTAACCCCCCTCCAAAAGGTACACATGCTGAATACATTATTGTTGCCACAGATTATCTTACGAAATGTAGAGGCAAAAGCCACAAAAAAGAATGACGCACACACAACTGCAAAATTCTTATTTGAAAATGTCTTTACAAGATATGGATTGCCTATAGAGTTAGTGAGCGATCGCGGAACTCACTTTCTAAACCAAGTCATTGAATATTTGTTATAGGATTTTATGGTGATTCACAAGAAATCCGCACCATATCATCCTCAGGCCAATGGTTAGGCTGAAAGCACTAATAAGATCCTTTCTAACGTACTGACGAAACTCGTGAACAACAAACGTTCAGATTGGGACAAATAGTTACACCACGCTGTTTGGTCATATCGAGTGGCCTACAAGACCGTACTCAATGCAACTCCCTTTCAGATGGTTTTTGGTCAGAATGTTGTGCTTCCTTTGGACTTCTTGATATCGACCCTTAAGGTTGCACAAGAACATCAGTGGACCGGCCATGAATTATCAGCAAGAATAATGGACTTGGAACGATTAGGAGAAACGAGGCTAAAGGCAGCAGTAGGAATATATGCAGCGAAGAAGCGATAGAAAGCATATTTTGATGCACATGTGAAAGATAAAGGCCTAAAAGAAGGAGATTTAGTTCTAGTATATACGCTAAAGCAACACGCACGTAAGTTAGAAAAGCGAGGTTATGGACCTATGATCATTAACAGACTCTCGACAAGTGGAGCAGTACAGTTAGCCACCTTAGAAGGAGACGTAATGCCTAATTACATTAGTGGCTGTCGAGTCAAGTTATATCAGGAACCTCTTACTGAGGATATGCTTAGACGACTCACGTTGGCAAAGAAGCGTAAGGAGGAAGAAAAGAGAATAGGAGCGGAAGCTCAGGCAGAAGCAATAGAACGCATTAAGCGCATGAAGCTAAGAAGACGAGGACTAGGGAGAGAACATTATAACCATCTGGAAACATCACCCAGATACCCCATGGCCATGTGTCAAGTAAAGTCAACCACTCATCCTAGCATAGTGGACAGGAGACCATTCATTACAGTCAGGCTAGAGCACGACAACCCTTGTCAAGAGCTCAGGGCTTTAATTGACTCAGGTGCTGCGACTAGTGCGATTAGATGGTCCCACTATAAGGATTCAGGAATAGAAATGCGGCCAATTGAGGCATACCTCATAGGCTTAGGAGGCATGGAAACCCCTTGCATGGGTGAGGTGGACCTTCCTATCCTCATAAATGAAGTGACCTTGACAGTGAAGCTACTAGTGTGCCGTGATGAGGACCTAATAGAACCCCTAATCCTTGGCCAAGATTGGCTATACGATCACTTAGTGGACCTAAATCTTAGACAAGGCTCCTTACAGATTGGAACCTTAGAGCAGAAGCGAGTGATACCGCTTGACTTCCCTAACGGCATTCCAACGGAGGTTTGTAACCCTAGACCCTATGAAATACATGCGACGGAAGACCGGAAGATCTTGGGTCAGATCAGTCACGTTACGTCTACACCAACCCACTCGGGCTTGGCTAGGGATAGTTGTCAATCAAAAGGATGACAAGAGATCTTCCCTGGGGCTTCCTGCAAACTAGAAGGGGCAGCTACCCAACCGCTAGGGCAGATGGACACAATCAGCAGTCAGGTGGGTTGCATCAGCGGCCAAATGAGCACAATACCCTGTGGTGCTCATCCTTCCAAACTTGCTGCGGACTGGCCTAGATTAAAGATAAAGAACGAATCACTTCGTAATGGGCAGGTCACGCAAGTGTTGGATCTCCCTTCTTTTCCAAAGCAGAGCGTCCAATGGACCTCTCAAACCCAACCATGAAGGAGTCAACCACAACAGAGGAACCCAGACCGACGACACCACCAGACAAAGCAAAGAAAGCAGCAGTATCAACATCACAGAACAAGCGGCACGAGACAAATATGGGTGCCAAAAGGACAGCAACCATAGGCTATTGGCAACACTGTAGACAAGAACAGGACAAGGTTTCAAAAGTAGCAGAGTCAGTATCCAAAGTCCCCTCGATCTTCTTCTACAAGTACAAATACTCGATAGATTTGGATCGCCAAGAAGTACCTAACGAATAGACCCACACCCACGCAAATTTGGGTACCCAAACAATGTATCATAGCCCAACCCTCTAGCCATGTAACATATACCCCTCAGAAATCTTTCCATCCTTCAATACCACCGAACCCGATACCACTTTTTCTCCCTCAGCAGAAACACACCACCCACTCAAAGACTCTTAGGAAATGGATACCGAAACGTATCCAGACGTCTTCTTGTACCCCATTATCTAACAATTCTCCCACCCCGTTTAAACTCCACCCTTGTAATAATTCACCCTCAACCAAACCTTGTACGAATTCATACACCAAAACCCCACATCATGCATAATAAAAGCTCATCAAGAAATGTACGCATAATCTGACCATGTAGGCGTCTAGAGACCTGCATTAGTTTTGCAAATAATCATTCCATGGACCACCTCACAACACCTGGCTACACGGGTTACACATCGGTTATGGAAAGGGATTGCGGTCTCACCTTAATGGGATCATAATTAATTTCCATACTAATGTGTTAATCTTTTGTAGCAGATCTTTTCCATTAGCTCGTCAGTCATCATGCAAACCGAAGAAGGACCATCAGAGGCTGGCCCCAGTGCACCAATGACTAATATTGGAGAATTACTCGCGGAGTCTTATCCTACGATGCAACCACCAGAGTTTCAAGGTTTTCCAGGACCCATGCCAATCGACGATCCTCCTAGAGGATATACTGAGAAGATTCATCGTAATTCTCACTGGTTTCAAGGCCTAGCAGGACCATTAGCAGATGCTGATTTCATATTTGAGGCCAATTTGGCATTTGATCTTCGCACATGGGCCAAGTACCAGTTCTTTTCAAGAGAATTTGAAGGACTATAGAATACACAAGATTTAACGCACGTTTGGGCCCGAGCGGGATTTTATTTGTCTAAAGATTTAATTCGCACAGCTCTCAAAATACATGGAACGCATACTCCGACGGAGGGAGAACGGCTACTCCCAGAGCCGATGAAACGTGGTGATGTAACTAAGTGGGAGGATATTTCAGCTATAACCCCTGAGCTTTCCAAGCCATTGCGGATATGCATGCAGCATTTTGCTTTCCCAGCTCAGGATCCTTTTACCATGCCCCACAAAAGAATCTGGTTTGGATTATACTTAGCATGTACTGGACCTCAAACGGTTGATCTAGCTAGCTAGATAATTGATCAACTCTATTTGGCACAACATACATGGGAACGAAAGAAAGTCATCAATGGATGTTGTGCACTTACGAGAATTATATATATGTGCTTGACATATGACTTACCGATCAAACGTGCATTGACCAGTGAGGAACTGAAAGCATTCAAAGGGACCACTAAGAAGGCTAGAAAGTCTAGCAAAGGCAGAGCCGAAAAGCGGATGAGAGGCACTATCCTGTGCTTACAAGTCCCGAAATCACCCTCACCACAACCATCTCCAGAGCAGTCACCGACAGCAGCCACTCCCACAGTACAACCTATTCGTATCAGATTATCAAACCAATTGTAACGGAGGGCACCACTAGTACTGTTGCAACCCACGCAGCCACAACCACAGAACCTATCACCACAACAGCTGAAATTCCCACCACCATTGGTGCGGAAGCTTTCTCTTTTCCAATACCCCATTTAGAAGCAGAACAAGCAGAGCCACTCAACACAACATTCGATTTCGAGATGCCCGATGCATTCTACAATGAGTTCCAGTTTTCAGAAGGACAATTGTTTTCTCAAGAATTTGAAAGGCCTAGCTACCCTACCACACCCAGGGATCAGCCACAAGGACAGATTTTGTCTAGCTCTGATGACAAAAGAACAGCAACCGATGACGACGAAGGAGACGACGAAGCTAGCCAGGGAACTCAAGAATCCCAAGAGCAGGAACAGACAGATGGCCAAGGCCAACAAACAGACACACATGGTGATACAAGTACCCATGAAGATGAAACTTGTGAAGCAGCAGCTTACACACTGGCTATTAAGAAGCTGTATAGAACTATGGAAAAAGTTTGGGCATGCAAAAAGCTGACTAAGGAAGAGAGTCAAGCAATAATAGAACAGGAACTTGTCACAGGCGGATTCGAAGACGCATACATCAAAGGATTCAGAGAGTTAGTCAAATCAGTAGGCTCCAACGAAGCCCTTAGGTACTTGCAAAGAAAGCCACTACCACAGTTTGACTCCCGCCCAGTACGACTACTTTCCAAGCCCGGCGAATACATTCGTGTACCAACAGGAGCACAGTCTTCAGAACAAGCCAGGGAGGCACGCCTCGTCCCCAAAAGTTCGTTGGCAGCAGAAACCATCCTTGTAGATTCCCCACCCCACGTTACAACTGTACATACCTCAGTAGTCACTAAAGTATCGGCCACCCCAACCGCTCCTCCATCTCCGCCCGTCCATCAGCCTCCCCTCTTCACCCTCCTTCCCCCCGACTTACATCTTCTATCGCTACTGGCGTAGCAGAAATCGTCTTTACGACCACTCACCCCACAATTGTTGCACCCATTAGACCTAGTCTACCCCCTCACACACCCACCTTTCTCTCCAACCCATTCCTCCATCCATCTTTTCCATCCTTCCCCGCAACTCCAAGATCCCTTTTCCCATTCCCACCGCCATTAACCTTCTCCCTAGTCTCACCTCCCCGACCCACTGTAACCCCTATTTCCCCTTTCCACCAAGCGGCTCCAGCCAGCCCCCCTGTAAATTACTCCTCAACCTTTGTAAACCCCGTATTTACACCAGCACAAGCACCCACAGTCACACCCATATTCACAGTCACCGCACTGGACACGTCCAATGACATGGACATCTCACCAACCACTGCACCATCACTCACTTCACTCATGGCACAAACATATTTAGGCACCTCACAATTTTCCACAATCACCACAGCATCCACCTTCCCACCCCCATTCCCCATTCCCTTTGCATCTACACCCACTGCATCTTCATTTAGCACCCCATTAATACTATCACCCACTGTAGATAATGCATTTCGACAGATGTTCATGTGTATGACGCAAGTAAGAGATGAGTTCACATCTCTTGGCGATAATTATCAGCAGCTGCAGAGGACAACCACTGACTTACAGTCGCAACTTAATTTATTGTCTATTGAGAATGCCTCACTGAACAGCCGCTACCAAGAATTACGAGAAGCCTATCATAAATTAGAACTAGAAAATGAAGAAAAGACCAAGGAAGCCACTGCTGACCTGGATAACTTATTACGAGCCCAGACAGTCCGCAATGCAACGCTAACACAAAACATGGGCTTACTCAGAAGACATCTAGCAGCAGCCAAGGAAGAAAACCAGCGCTTACAGGACCAGAATCGAGAAAACTTAGAAGCAGCCCTAGACCATCCCGACCAACCACTCAGTCCTAGTCGGTTCAAAGCCATTCCCTCAGACTCGATGAGGATGCTGCTAGAAGATCATGTAAGACTGCTAGATGAATACGATCGCATGAATGAGGAGTTACAGAAACTCAAAGAAGATCACAAATTACTCCAGTTATGAGCACCGGCACAGCAAGATATACGAGCACCTGTGGACCCCTCTCCTGACATCTTAGAGGAGCTCAACGCATTAAGGGCCCAGGTATCAAACCTTGAAGCAAGGATTGCAGTATATGAAGCACCACCAAGGCCAGATTCCCCACCTGAGCTTCCATCTGAGGAAGAAACTGTCACCATCCCGGTGGAGGAAACGTTTGAAGAGGCGTACGAGCCACAACCCATCCCAGGTGGACGCGTCACGGCCGAAGGCTAGATGACTTACGAACTCTCGACCCCCGCGTGGATGAAGACTATTGAGGAACTTGGGACAACGCACTCAGCTAGAGTAGAGGCACAATTACATGCCATGGCGATGATAGAAGAAAGAATTTTACAGTCTCCATTCTTTGCTCATTTGACCCTGCGACGATACATATCTGGGCATGAGCTACAGTATAAACCGTATTTTATGTTAATGGCTGAATACCAGTTAGCCATTGAGAAAGAGAGAGGTAAGAAACCATCGCATGCAACTGAATTCGAGGAGGACGATCTACCACTCGATGCGCAACAAGGAGAGATCTATCAACCAGAGTGGCGAAAAGATTTACTACAGAAGTATCCAGAAATGATGAGTACATGGGTAAAGGCACCTTTGCACTTAAAGTACAACCCATGTTGGGGACCAGTACCACGACGCCGCTCCTAGATAGCCTTTGCTATTAAGGTACAAAACAATAAGCAGTGCCAGGACTGGTTGAATTACCCCTATTTTAAGCCACCCATTGAGTTACCAACTGTAGGCTACATGATGGCTACAATTCGCCACTGGCTCCCTAGATTAAAGCATATGGATGATATAGCGGCACACATGACTGTCAAAATCTTTGACATGATGCAAATGATTTTTAAAGTCTTTCGACGCGTCAAGGCACCTCATGTAAACACCCCGGGCTTTGAGCATGGCAATTTCGACCTGGTATATGATATGAGTACAACGCCATCGCTACGGGTGTGTTATGCCTGGCATTGCAGAATAAAGTACCTACCGGCGTGCTACAAGCACACTTTCGAAGAGATGTTCACAACCGGCTTCTGGGAATACCATTCAGAGGTATTCATAAGTAGGCCTACACATTTATTACAATTATTTGCCTGTGAACGAATGGTCTATTCCACACACTATCAGCTCCCGCCACCGGAAGAACCGCAACCAATAGACTGGGAGAAACTCGAGGCCGACCTGGCTCGAGGCATTCGTATCTCCGAGCACACCCTCGCTCATGACCTCCTACAGAACTATATCCGGCAGACCTCACAACAAGGTTCTGTCAGGGACGACAGAAGCGAGAGGGAGGGGGGTGTTGGAAGCAGCCAGAGGCATAGAAGACGCGGAAGCATGTAAAGACAGAGCAGGGAGCTAGTCGAATCTTTTTTCAAAGAATCATGTTTTAAAAATACTTTTCAAAAACCTCCAACAGTGATTTTTATCACTAATGTAACATATGTAACATAGAAAAACCCTTTTCTTAATTTCTCGCTCCATTTTGTGCAAGCCGAGGAGTCTTCGAGCTTGAGGAGCTTAGGTAGAACAAGCGTATCAATTTTCGTTATTTTTAGACATCGTTTACCCTTCCAAATAGCATCTAGGACTTAATTTTTAACTAGGCCGGTCACTAGATGTGAAACCGGTCAAAACTAGTCTAGAAACTATAAAAACAGCTAGAGAGCTCATTTTTTGGGGTTAGCTTGTTGGAGTAGAGAAGAGCTTAGAGCTATTTTGAGCTTGTAAGAGTGTTCTTGAGTAATAGAGTTAATTTCTCACCTTCCATTGTGTCTTGCTTGTCTCTTCGTAGTGTGTGTGTATGTGTGTGTGCATCTTTGTGCTTCTCACCTTCACTCTCACTTCATCTCACATTCACGATCTTCATATCACTCCTATCTCTTCCGCGGATTGACAATTAAGGAGGTGAAGCTTCTTAACGTGGTACTTACCATTGTGCTAGAGCAAGACTTTCATATATATATCTTAGAGAACTTGGATTGCTTGTGTTATTGTTGTGGCTTGTGCGCATGGAGAAAAACAAGATATGCTAAGAACTTTGAATAAATATCCTTCCTCAAGTCCCGATCAACTCGAGTTACTTCTGAGATTGATTTCAAGGTCCTTTCATTTCTATTGTGATCGTCTTCCACTTATATTCAACTTGAAACTTCTCCAGATGTTTGAATTTCACCTGATCTGGTTGCAGAGGGAAGTATTTTTTATTGTTGTAATTTGTTTATCTCAAAGGTTTTCTGCATATGCATTTGAATGTTCATGATGAACACTACTTTCCAATTTTAGGTAAATAGATGAACACATTTTCTTGATGAGGTTCTGATGATCATCCTACATAGGACGTCAACAATCATAATTCATGTGTTGTTCTTTTAAGTTGTGTTCTTGAAAATAGATGTTTCTCTTTTTCACGCATTCATTAAGGGTGATGAATGAGTTCTATAAAAGAGTAATATGTGGAGAAAATGCATCTAAATCGGTATTGGTTGATCTAATTTATCAAAACTCTAAGAAATAATTTCTTGCTTCCCTACTGTCTGAAGCATGGAGTGAAGCAAGATGGATCGTTTGCGTGATTGGAGTTTGTATCAGAAAGAATGTTGTGTTGTAGCAAAGAAGCCTTAGAATTCAAGGATATATTTGTGCTTTTGATCAAGAAAAGATGTACAAATTGAATTAATGGTTTAGAGGCAAAAAGTTCTATTCTGAAACAAAACAAACAAAGATATTTACTTCATCGGAGATTTAATTTACTAGTTCTCTAGTTTTCGGCCTAGAACTCTTAATGCTATAGCTTGTTAAATTCTCATCAATCAACTCTTCATTTTGATTGCGCATTGATGAAGATTCAAAGAGCAAGAAGTTTACTTCTGCCCATTGGTTTCCTTATGAAGAAAAAGGATTAAGAGAGAAGTAGTGAAATAAATTGATCCTTTCTAGGCATTAAGAACAAAAAAAATAGGAGTCCACTTAAGTCATGGAAGAGGTTGTCAATGAGCTAAAGAAGTTTCGTTTTAGTCCATATAGCTTTGATTAATCAACGTTGGCCCAATGTCTCATAGGTAGGAATAGCTCTAGAAAATGTTTTGTACATTTATGGATAAAAGAAATCCTACATGTGATGCGTAGAAGATACATATGGCAGTTCCAACTACTTATCATGCTTCATATTTCATGTAAAATATTTTTTTACGATTTACCTTTTTACTTTTCTTCAATTTTGGTGCATGTCCCATGTTGTATATAACACTAAGTTAATAGATGAATGTGGGGAACATTTTCTCTTCATGGAAATTTATAAAGAGATTTGGGTTCTATGAACATTGAATTACAAGCTTCTACAGCATACATAATAATTAGAATTTTGCACATTTCTCATTGAAGACATCTAGAGACATTGAGATTTGAGCATCCCTTTTGAGGTTTTGGTTTACATTTGAAAGCTCTTTGCTCTTAAGTAGGAAGTGCTTGTTTTGACGGGTGCACTGGCTGAAAGAATGAAGGAAACAAGTCTATTTAACCACTACTCTCTAGAGCAAATTTACATTACTTTATATCATTGAATTAATGTTCCCATTTGCTCTTGTGAGCAATTCATCACCATCCTTTTCATGAACAAAAAGCATCTCATATTGGAGCTTTATGTTGATAGGTCTTCAAAAGAAGTGTGTAATGCATGGTTTTGGCTTTGCAAATCATAATTTTCTCCACAATAGTAAATCACGAGAGATGTGCTTAAAAAATATTGATGATGTGATTGATTTAGAGATCAGAGTCTAATTGATTGAAGAATATGAATGATACGATTTGCTTTCTTCATAAGTAGCAAAATAAATGAGAATTTGGAACTATTTGCATCTGCAAAATATTTTGATCTTGTATTTGGAATGTAATGTAATGGAAATCGTTGAAATTGAATTGTGTCTCAATGACACTAGAGGTCATGTCTCCATGCAACTTGTATACGATAGACGCACTATCGGGATGAAATCCCTCAGGGATTGTGTACCAAAAAAAAATTTCCAAAAATTTTTCTTTATCTTTTTTTTTACCATGATTTGATCTTTTGAAAGTAGAAAGATGAAAAGAGTTGTAAAATACTCAAGTATTTGATTGATTTGATTGCTTGTGTGATGAGAGAACATTGTATTTGTACATTAGGCTTTACATGTATAAAGTCCATTAACCCCTTAAAATCCTAAACCCTATTTGTATTTTTACTAAAGACCATTAAAACCCCATGAGATTGATCGGAACAAGACCAAAAACCCTTGTATATTGAAAATCCTTGAAAAACCATGTTCATTTTACCCTTAGAAAGCCCAAAACCCTTGAAACCATAGCTCAAAAACCCTAAAAAACTAACCATTTAACCCTTGGAAACTTGATTTTAACCCTTAGAAACCCTAGGTTTTAAACTTGTAATGTATATAAGAACCATTGATTGATGTGGATAAAGCCTAGTAAAGAGAAACTCTAAGTTTTCCAGAGTAAAAACCCTAATTAAGAACTTTAGAAATCATTTTTTTCTTAACTTTAACCCTTATTTTTAATAAACCTCTTTGTATATAAGTGTGAAATAAAAATAAAATATTACAAAAGAAAAATGAATAAAAATAAAAAATAATGAAAATAGAAAAATAAAAAAGAAAATAAAAATAAAAAGAAAAACCAAAAATAGAAAAGAAGAAAAAGAAGAAACTTAAATTAGAAAGGAAAGAAAAGAAGATTCTAATTATTCTAGAAGAGAAACCTTGGGAAAAGCTATATATACATGCCTAATCCTCATTAAGCTTTTCCAAGCCTGAGAAACCCATTGTGTCTTCATCAATTAAATTTTTCAGAATCAGATCCACTCTTTCGTTTTGCTTCTCCAAGAAACGAGCGAGAGAGAGAGAGAGAGAGAGAGAGAGAGAAAGAGTTTAAGGTGCTGCCTTTCACGCTTTAAGGTGCTGCCTTTCACGCTTTAGGATGGAAACATATCTTTGCATATGTTTTTTTTAATATAAAGGAAGTTCGGCAATAGCCTACTCTCCCGGGCTTGAATTAAATTAAGAAACAAAGGTACAGAAGAAGGGGACTAGCGCCCACGGGACCCCCCAAATCCCACAAAGCAGGGGAAACTTGTATGAGTTCTAGGTTGCATTACATAGAAGGTTGATCACCCTCTCATCGCCCTCATGTGGGGCCCACTTGGGTTTGAGCTTGTTGTTAATCAAAATGAGGACTTTATGGTGCCTGAAGGGGGGGGATTTCTTACAGTTAACAATCCTTTTGCCAAGGAGGAATAGTGATTTCTCAATCGACCATTCCTTGGGGGTATCGCCGAAGTTGAGAGCACACCTCTCCCGCCAGATTTTCCATAAGACTTCCCCTCTGATGGCGTTCCAGAGTGTCGCTGAGCAGCCGATCGCTTCCCCCAAAAGGACTTGTTTCCAACTAAGCTGTTTTTGAAGTCTGATTTTCTTTCCAACCGTCTGCCAGATTCTGAAGGAGCTGGGGCAGGAAAGGAAGATGTGTGGGACATCTTCGATAGCCCGGTGACAGCGTTTGCACCAAGGAGGGACTCCGCAAATTTTGCTAGCCTTGTGGTTAGTCCAAATTCCACGATGCAGAATTTGCCAAAGGAGGACGGACTTCTTAATCTCGATCAGAGGGTGCCAGATACCCATGAATTTCATGTCCCATCGAAGTCGCGTCCAAGACAGGCACCACTTCATGTTGAGACTGGTCTGGTGGTCAGTCGCTTCTTTGATGTTCGGGATTTTGAGTAGGTTATTTCCATTGTGCCATTTGAGACCAAGCGAGTTCGGTGCATCGTGTCCCATGAGAAGGCGAATCTTGTGCCGATCCCAAGCAAGGCATCTACTTTGCAAAGTGTTCCATTCTTCATAGGAGATGTTTTTGCAAGGATCAATATCCTCGAAATTGATCCAGCCGTTGGTGTCATGTTTCCAGAGGTGTTTCCATTTTTTGAATCCTTTGTGCCATAGTCTCTTGGCATTTCGAATGTTCCACGACTCCACACTCCGGATGCCATGTATCGGGAACCAGATAGAGTCGTTTTGTCTGATTCCGGCCGCCCACTTCCAGTCATCACTAATTCTTGTGAAGCTTTTGACTTTATTCCAGCCCTTCCAAAGGGAGCACACGAGATCGGAACCTTTCAGGAAGACAGGGATTGGGGAGAATAGCAGGGTCATGATGTCGAGGCTCTTCCAGTTTGGGAACCCCATGAGAGCCAACTCATTCTTGTTTCTGAAAATCAGCTTGGCCCACGAGGCCTCTCTGTTGCACCATGCCTTAATCATCCATTTGGCAGCCAGTTTGTTGGCCATACATCCAATGTCCAGGATACCAATCCCCCCGCATTCTCTGGGGCTAGTGCAGATGTCCCATTTGATTTTAGGCACCCCCCTTCTGTTGTGATCGCCCGTCCAAAGAAAGTTTCTACAGATACTACTCAATTTAGACAAGCCTTGCTCGTTCGGTCTCCAGCAGGAAAGGAAATAAATGGTAGAAGAGAGGAGGAACGTGTTGATAACCATCGCCCGCCCAGCAAGATTGATTTGCATACCTTTCCAATAGTTAAGCTTGGTTTCGAGTTTGGCCAACACCCAACTCCAACGCTGCTCCATAGAGACGCCAAACCCCAAAGGAATTCCCAGAAGACGAAAGATTTGGCCCTGCGGAATGATTTGGCAGCCATGCTCAGTGAGAAGGCCAGGATGATGTCCCACAATGGCCCTAAAGGCGGTCTTAGAGTGGTTGATTTTGGATCCAGAGGCCTCACAAAAGGTAGCAAGACACCTCCAGAAAGTCTCCAGGCTGGTATTATCATTGTGAACAAACGCGTTCATATCATCGGCAAATAGTCTCATGGTGATTTGACTGTGGTCATGGGGCAGCCGGAGGCCTTTGATATTGCCAGTCTCCACATGATGCGCGACCAGCCTGCTCAGCCCCTCAGTGGCGATGGCAAAAAGAAGGGGGGCCAGAGGGCATCCTTGTCTAATTGATCTTCTAAGATGGATCGCCTTCGAAAGTTTGCCGTTTACGTTAATTTGGGTCGTTGCGTTTCCAAGAAGGGTCGCGATCATCTTGGTGAATTTCTGACTACATCCGAGATCTTGAAGCGACTGCAGAAGATAGTCCCATTCCAGTCTGTCGTAGGCTTTGTCAAAGTCGATCTTAAGGAAAACCACATCTTGTTTAGACTCATTTGCAAATTGAATACCTTCCCAAATATCCATAATGGTTTCCAGGATAGACCTGCCTTTGATGAAGCCTTTTTGGTCCTCACTAAGCCAAGATCTCAGGTGGCACGAGAGTCTGTTGGCAATGACTTTAGCGATGATCTTGTATCCTGTTTGGAGCATCGTGATAGGTCGCCAGTTCTCGATTCTGTTCTTTTCCCCCTTCTTGTGTATCAGCTTGATAATTCCATTATTTAGACAAGAAGGAAGAGCACCAAACTTCAGCGCTTCTTGCCACACCATCCGAAGAGGGGTGGCAACCACCAGCTTGAAGGATTTAAAGAACTCGTTAGTGAGTCCGTCGGGTCCCGGGCTTTTACCGAGGGGGAGGGCATCGATGACCTCAATGATTTCTATTTCAGAGATAGGGGAATGTAGCAGGGGGAGGAGGTTGGGTGGAATTCTCCGGGGGGAAACCCTAGAAATGGCAGCCATGCAGTCCCTTCTATGGTGGGATAGGGGGTTTGAGGTTCCCAGGAGTCTCGTGAAGTGCCCTTCGATGATGCCAAGTTTATCTTCTTCCGAATTGCATACATTGCCATGTGGGTCTAGTAGCAGAGGGATCGCCTCTCTGCTGTGTTTCCTTTTAAGGATACGGCACATCTCTTTGGTGGGTTTGTCGGCTTTGCCGGCCCACCACTCCTTGAAGAAGATTTGCAAGTTTTTCCTTTGTATTTCTTCCTCATATCTCAACAGTGCTCTGATTTTTCGGAGACCTTTCTGTGCCTGGTGTTTTCCTTTGTTCACTTCCTCTTCGAGCCGCCAGAGTCTGTGGTAAAGAGCTTCCCTACGAGCCCGCCGCACAGTCTCGAGCATCTTCTTAGTTCTGATCATGATCTTACGAGACTTGTCGACCGCACTTCTCCAACACTTGGCTGGGGCCAAGCCAGAGGCGAACGCCACCTTCCACACATCAGCAATCTCATGGTGGACGGAGGGGATAGAGAAGGTGGAAGCGTTGGCATGGAACCACGGAGCCTTGCGGATCTTGTTTCAAGGTTGAAAGGTGATAACGATCGGGTAGTGGTCAGAGACGGTGAGGTCAATGCGTTGCGTGACGGTAGGGTGGCCCCACTGATGAGTAAAGCCCTGGGAGATGTAGCATCTATCAAGTCTAGCTTTCCTCAGGTCCTCGCCCGTCTGGAGATTGGACCAAGAAAAGCCATTCAAGTCTTTGAATTCAACCAAGTCCAAGTGGAGTTTGGTCGTGTCCCACGTTTCTTTCTCCCGACTGTCGATGACCCTACCCTTGCCCATCCATCTGTCCCTAGGGTCCTCCACCATGTTGAAGTCTCCACAAATAAGCACGTTGTGGGGAAGCGAGTCAAGTGAAGCCCAAGTGTTAAGTCTCTCCAAATCCCCGTTAGGAGCGTACAGGGAAACCATAGTAACAGAAAGAGGAGCACCAAAGGAAACCGCAATCCAACGGTGACTTTCATCTTCAATGGAGTTCTCAAGCTTTTCAAGCCAGAGTTGTTTAACGCCGATAACCGTTCCTCCAGACCCCCGCTGGTGCTTCGTAGGGATCCACACATGGGCCGAGGAGACCTGTCTGAGCCGTTTCTGTAGGTCTTCTCCGTCAATTTTAATCTCTTGAATACATATAATGTCTGGGTTTAAACAAATGTCGCGAAGCCATTGACCGATGATGGTCGCTCTTGAGGGGTCGGTTAGCCCTCTAGCATTTAGCGAGATGACGATCATTTTTGTGTTGGTCCCTCTTTGCGGGAGGGAGCTTTGTCCTTTCTTCTCTTGGCTTCATCTTTCTTTTTCGCTGGGATCTGATCGCGACTTAGGAATCGGTTCTTGTAGGGACTTTTCCAGGGTAGTTCCATAGGCTGTTTTCCTTTGCGGGATACACCTTGCTGGGGGGAACTGGGCCCCGTGCTCGGCACCATTTCCGGGATCGTGGATCCAATGATGGAGCTTTCACTATCCATGTTGTCTTCATTACTAGTGGTGAATCCATCTTCTTTGCTTGTAGTATAACCCTCCTGGGGGGTTTCTTTGTTGTCAGGGATCTCTAGGGCATTGTCGTAGGTATCTACCTCGAGTGGATTCCCACCTGGGTAGTCAAGCTCGTTGATCTCCTTTCCAAGATTGCAATACAAATTGCTGTTGGGGGTAAGTGGCAGGTTGTTTCTTTCACCATTGGCCCTCGGACTTCTTTTCCTTCTTCTTCTAACTTCAGTAAAGCCATCCGCATCAGCTTGTGGCTTGAGGAGGCCCTTGTCATCCCCGTCCTTGGTCGGCTGGGTCAAATCGCCATTGTTGACATGAGCAGTTTTGGAGGCTTCTTGCGAGCGCTTGTTTTTTTGCCTGAGAGGGCAGTCTTTAATCCTGTGACCTTGCTGATCACAATGAAAGCACGCGTTGGGGAGGTTTTTGTAGGTGATATCCTGCTCCCAAACATCACCTTCGCCCATGTCCACTTTGATCATTGATGGGAGCGGCGAACTGAGGTCGGCCTCGACGCAGATTTGTGGGTGCCACCTAGCATTGAACGAGTGTCTTTCACCTTCATAGATGAGACCACCAATGTCTTCGCGTGAAGCCAACGGCTTGCCGATAGGAGAGACAATGTCCCACACGAAGTTGTACAAGAAGTATGGGAGGTTAGGGAGCTCGACCCAAAGAGGGTACCGAAGTGATTTCGATTTGTCAGGAGTAAAGTCCGGGGACCATCTGAATAGGCACAGGGTCGCCCGACCTAACTGCCAGGTGCCAACGCTTAGGGCTTGGAACGCCATATCTTCATTCTCAAAGACTAGCAGCATGTGGTTTGCTGGTAAGAACTGACATTTGCTGACAATTAGACCTCGAGGGAACCACTCTTTTCGAAGCCATTGTCGCACAATTTCGAGCGGGGGCCTAGGGCCAAATACTTGGCCGACGAGGCAAACTTTCTTGAGCTCTTCCTGAACAGACAGAACTGCGGGTCTACTGAGGGACACGACGGGGGATTCAACACTTTCGGATGCCCCAGGGGCGGCACACGACCCCCCCTCCAGCAGAGCGGCCAGGAAATCGGTCTCCCCAGGGGGAGGGGCCCGATTGCTTTACGAGAGAGGAAGAGGTCACATCCATGGCCAAAAGGAACCTGCACCACTTTTACTTTTCAAAACCCAAAGGCAGGCCCCTCCAGCATGGGGGAGAGACTAACCACAGACCAGGAAGACACCGAAGCCAAACACCCCAAAAACCAAGAGGCCCGCAAAGAAGGGAAGCCCAATTCCCCTTTTCGACCTTTTCAAATTTCTTTTTTCATTTTCTTCTTTTCTTCTTTTTTTCTTCTTTTTTTTTCTCTCTTTTTCTTTCTTTTTTTTTTTCTTTTCTTTCTTTTTTCTTTTTTTTTTTCTTTTTTCTTTTTTCTTCTCTCTTTTCTCTTTCTTTTTTTTTTTCTCTTTTTTCTCTTCTTTTTTTCTTTTCCTTCTTACTTTCTTTTTTTCTCTTTTTTGAACTAAAGCGAAAAAAGGCCCCCTAAGGCTCTTTTTTCGGAAATAGCGCAGGGTTGCGTGTGGCAGAATTCGAGGGGGCCAGAGCGCAATAAATGCCAATTTAATGCCGTTCCCGAGCCGTTAGAAAAGGACGCCCCCCCCTAGAATGAAAGAGCTGCCTTGGTGCCACGTGGCGGACGCAGCCGTCGATTGCGCTCAGGATTCGAAGGGGACCAGAAGGGGACCAGGGCGCAGCAATAAAATACTCTCTCCCCCCCTTAAAGGAAGGAGCCACGTGGCCTACGCAGCCGCGCGCCCCGGGAATCGCGGTCGGTATCGCCGATGTCGCCGCCGGGAGGAATCGGGGGGTTGAGGTATCGCCGGGGATTGGGGTATCGCCGGGAGATGAGGTATCGCCGCCGGAAGTTGAAGTATCGATGAAATTGAGTTGAGGTATCGCCGGGAGGAATCGGGGGGTTGAGGAATCGCCGGAGGTTGGGGTATCGTCGAAGCAGATGGGAAAGCCCTAAGCTGCACTAGACATGATTGCACTCTATATGCGCCAAATTAGTCCTCGAAATCTGACCTCGAAATCTGTCGTGTGCCGATCGCCCACAAGTATCGCCGAACCGACCGCAGCGGGTATCGCCGATCGCCGACCGCAACGGGTATCGTCAGTTACAGCGATCGCCGGCTTTCCGATGATGCCTGACTCGAGGTGTCGCCGGTCGTCGTCCAAAAGTATCACGGGTATCCCCGTCCGCGAGTATCGTCAGTTGCAGCGATCGCCGGTTTCAGCGATCGCCCGTCCGCGCGCGATCGAACGGTCGCCGGTGTCGCCGGTCGTCGTCCGAAAGTATCGCGGGTATCGAAACGCCCGCCGGACACGTGTCGCGATACAAGTCTCGACCCGAGGAGGTATCGGCGACACCTCCTGAGGAGGTATCGCGATACCAGCCTCCCGGGGAGACGATCGCAACCGAAAGTTTTCCTGCGGATGCCCAGTTACCCGTTCACGCCAAAGCCGCAGAGCTCGTAGGTCCTCATGTCTAGTCCGAAAAAGGTCACCTGTTACCCGTTCACGCCATAGCCGCTCAGCTCTGCGCCCATCTTCGTTCGCGCCATAGCCGCGCAGAGCTCAAGAACATACTGTCAGCTCTTTTTTTAGTCCGAAAAAGGTCACCTGTTACCCGTTCACGCCATAGCCGCTCAGCTCTGCGCCCATCTTCGTTATCTTTGCATATGTTGAAATGTAATTCTACAAAACAACTAACTTCATAATTGCAGCACATTTAAATAGCATATGTACATGTATACTATGCTCACTACCTCGAGAATGGGTGAGGTATGCATGCTTTGTTGTATCTCATGGTTTTTCGAGTTCGAATCAGGGACTGAAAAGAGAGAGAGAGAGAGGAAAAGAAGAGCATATAAATAAATGAAAGGAAAATAAAATATAAACAAAATGAAAAAGAACTTCTCAAAACAAAGTAGGGGTATTAACTTTGAATGTTTTATTTGTCTTTGAAATATGCTAAAAAGAATAGATAAATAGATAGATAGATAGATAGATAGATATATAGATAGATAGATGGATGGATGGATGGATGGATGGATGGATGGAATGGTGGATGGATGGATGGATTGATGCGTGGATTGATGGATGGATAGATAGATATATAGATAGATAGATAGATAGATAGATAGATAGATAGATAGATAGATAGATGGCTGGACAGATAGTTAGATAGATAGATAGATAGAGAGATATATAGATAGATAGATAGATAGATAGATAGATAGATGGATAGATAGATGGCTGGACAGATAGTTAGATAGATAGATAGATAGAGAGATAGATAGATAGGTAGATAGATAGATAGATAAATAGATAGATAGATAGATAGATAGATAGATATTTCCCCATGGATTTTTCTTTCAAATAAATACTCGAAGTATTTGAGGTAAAGATTTCGAAGTGATTGAGAAGGTCTTTTCAGCAGTATAGCTAAGAAGATCGATCGAGCATTATCATTTCACATCCACATTGTAACCGAGTATTTCATTATCAAAGTTGTTTCATCCAGGATCACTTGGATAGTGATTCACCTTTGTATTTAGAGCAGAATATCACCATCTTTGACACCTTCTGCATCAGCTTGAATACCTGCAATTGTAACAGTCGCAAGTGTGATAGGACGTTTTTCAACACCCTGCATAATGTTCCACACTCCTTTTGCAACCAATACATGTCGCATCATATAAGCCCATAATGGGTAGTTGGTACCATCCAACTTATCTTCAACAGCCATATGGAATACATCACTGCTTTCAGCCATGGTCGGTGACTAAAATACCTTGATGCAGAAAATTGATTGTATCTCAAAAAGTTGAACAAGACTGCCCAGATGAATTCTGTTAAACTTGTAGCAAGCTTTGAGACGCTTATATTGGCGAACCAAAACTGGTATATACCTTTGGCACGAAAAGACGAAATAGTCTGCACAAGCACTGCGATAGTGCGTTCGAAGGCCAGAATGAGCTCAAATTGCGATTTCGATACCATATAGCAAAGCTGTTTTGACCTCTGAAACACCTTCAGTATGCTCACCAAATTTCGTACGATTCTGAGACTACAACCGGAAAGGTGTCAACGACGCCCTAAATGAAGCGACGACCTACTCCAATACCAATTGTTGGAGTTAGATGTCTGCGGAAGCACGCTAACAACACAATGAAGAAAAAGAAGCTTGGAGCACAACACACAATACTGAATGTATTACCACTAGAATGTACAAAGATAAGAAGCCCATTATGGCAATAGGCGTATATACAAGTCGGGGGAAAAAACCTCTTAAAGAGGGAAAAAAGTGCCCCGATAGTCCTAGAGCGTTCACACACATCACTACCTAAATATATCAACACCGATGAGGACAACCTTACAACAGTGATGAAGGTCATTATTACTACTAAAATTAATGGTATGCATTCCGAGATTGGTGTCAAGAACTTCCAATTTTCACAGTTTGATTGTCATAGATACAATCAACTTGTTTTATCATGATTATCCCAATTTTTATGATTTTTATTCACATGAATCCTACTCCAAAAATGATACAATGAAGTTTGCTACTAGTTATTTAGTAAGGAAGGCCAAACTCTCATAGAATGTGTTATGGCATAGTATGGATCGTCCTACGACATGGAAAACCTTTCAAGAGAAGGTTAAGAAGTCTTTTCTTACCTTTTAGTTCCATCTACATGTTCATCGTTCATGGACGACATTCACATGGAAAAAGAGTGATACCATTACAATTTGCATTGAGCAATTCTAGCAAAGTCTATTACTTGTTCGCATGCTTCGAGATATTCCTAAAGCTACCTTACAAAGAAAGTATGAAGACTGTTTGGAGATGGGGATCTAAGCCAAGCTTCACATGCTCCAACTTACAATGCTTTATGAAGCTATTTCTTTTGCTCGGTATGCAAAGGAGTTTCCATCCATTACTAAGTTGATAAGTTTGCAACAATGGTGTCAACAACAATGTTCTACAAGCCTAATTTTCTTTAATTATCAAACTTTCATTCTTATTTTCTTTCATTGTATATTTGTTTATCATAGGAATAAAACCGAGCAAGACAAGCATTCAAAAAGTAGGCTTTAGTATGTAAGAACACAATTTAGTTACTTTTCCCAAAGTAAACTAAAATATACAGGGAATATCCCATGTTGTCTCACTATTCATTTGACCATCATGAATAGGCAACCAACCATATAGAGAGGTTTTTCTTCGACTACAAAAGCTTTTATAGATATGACAAGAATGATCCCTGCAAATTGAACTCTAGGGTATCTCACATGCTTCTTATGGTTAGTGAGGATGTTGATGGCATGGAAACCCATATTTTCCTAGTCTTAGTAGAAGGCATTGTTCCTTGTTGATCAACAATTGATTTGCTTTCAATTTCCATGATAAAGATTGCTCTTGATGACAAGTCCTTTGTGCTTGTTTGGAAGTTCTCAACGTTTGAATGAGATTGTGCTTTGGTTTTAGCTCAAAACTATATTCCTTCTTTTGAGGTCTGAACCTAGGATTTAGGAATCCAAATTTGTGTGATTGATCTTAGACGCTTTGAATAATCTCTCTAATTATGCACCTCTACCTTGCTTGAGCATTGTTCTTGCTTTTTGCCTAGAAATACCTCTTGCTTTGATTTCGCTCTTTGATGCTGCTTAGGAGGATGGATCTTCAGAATCCATATTTGATTATGATTATCTTGTGCCTTAATGAGATGTTTATGCACTCAAACTTGACGTGTAGAGGGTATGTGCCAATACTGCCCTCTTGGAAATACCCTTGTGTATCTTTGCTTGATAGGCTTTGTATGAGTCCTAGTCCTCCTCTGTCTTTGTGCATGTTGGATGGTAGGCTTGAATTTGTTGTTGGAGCTAAATGGACCTTTAGTATCCACATAGAACTTTCATGCACTTGCACTTGGACAATTTTCTTTGGCACCCAAACTCACGTGATTAGTTCATAGGAGTATTGAGGCCTATATCGATGTATCTATCTATAATTGTGACTTCTTCTTTGTGGGTTTGGACTTTGTCTTCTTAGGAATCTAGGGGAGTACTTACTTTGTTGGATATTGCATGAGGAAAACTTGATGTCTCCATCTCCTTGACCTCATCATAAGGAAACTTGGAGTTCTTTTCATTGTCTATGGTTATGGGATAGGTTGATCGAGCTAATAGCCCCATGGTGTTGTTTCCTAAGAGTGCTTTGTGTTGAAGTATCCTGACCATAAATAGTATCATAACCATATGCAAGATTTGCTTTGTGATATAATGATCGACTTTCTCTAGGATGTCTTGCTACTTATGCGGTTTGTACTTTTCATCACTGAACAAGTTTGGCATGTTTATTGAATCTTCTAGAGTAATAATTTTGCAACAATGTCCTTGTTCATCAATCTTCTTAATTCTTGCATTTGTAAACTCTAAAGCACCATGACACCTATAAAAAGTCTACAACATATACACATATAGAAAATAAATATATATCACTATGATTAACCCAAATGATTACACAAAAGTGAACTTGATCAACAAACAATAAAGAAGATATTTTAGTTGACTGAAAAGATTAAACCAGAACGACTGCTCAAAATACGTGAAAGATAAGCTAAAATATGATTTTAGAAGAAAAGTTGTGATTTCAAAATAATTTTTTCAAGATCTACAAAAGTGGAAGTGTATTGCAACTATATACCAAACACTAGTCAATCATATCATTGCACGGACCTTACTCATCCAAATTTCAAATAAATCATCCTAGTCAATTATAGCAATCCCTCTTGCATAATGGATAGTTACATCAATGCATCCAAAACATCCAATGCTAAGTTGGATTGTGAAATACTTTTGATATAATTATGGTGAGAAAAACCTCACTCACATGTTGCAATGCTTGGTGGAACAACAAAACATGATGGCCATAAATGCATTGTTTTTGGGAATATGCATGTCATTATTCTTTTCTAATCAATAAAGCATGCCAATAAAATCTTCCCCCTCATTTATACATGTGTATGTCAACCTTAGAACTATCAATATTGACTTATTTTATGATTTTATCTAATCATTCTTGAGTTTTCTTTTCATGTTCAATCGCATCCACTAAACATGAAGATGGATTGAATATCTTGAATGCATTAAATACAGATATATCTTCAAATCATCAAGTCAATGCATTTAAACCATTTTTGTACATAAGTTTTCCTCATAAAAACACATTCTTCAAAACATCCAGTTTCTTACATCATATTGTCAAGTGAGATATTGCCCAACCAAGAGTACACTTCACTAAAAACTTTATTCACAAAAGCAAACACATATGGATGTCGTACAAACCAATCTTTTGATGCAAGGGCTTGCTTATGTGTAATACAATGCATGCCCATAATATGAGGCACGTATGATTGGAGTCGTGCAACCATGTCAATTTCATGACCAATCATGGAGGATGCATCCTCAATGGGTAATGACTTCACAAAGCATCATCTTACAAGACCCTTTCTTCCATGAGTCATGTACAAAGCACATACAGTAATATTATTCTTTTCCATCATACAAGTTGTGCTATCATCAATCAATAAGGAATAGAAAGAACTTGCACGTATTTCTGTCAAAATATTTTTCCTAATTAGTCTTTCAAGGCAAATAACATTTTCTTATCTCATGAAAGATTTTCATGTGATCCATACTTTTCAAATGCGGATATATTGAGTATCCCTAGTCCTCGTTACAATTTGCATTGACTTAGATACTTCTCTAATGGAAGGTTCACACATGTTTAAAAATAAATAAGTTTCATAGACGTAATAATCTATACTTTTTATGGATAATACTTTCTACTCCATGCTCAAGAGGTCCCTTATCTTCATAACTAATCCTTTGTCTAACAACACAAACTTGCACTTCAACTTTATGATCACTTTGTTTCATGATCATGCAATGCAACCAATACAAAGCTTACTGATCTCCATGGGTATGACTGTAATAAAGTAATTTTATGGTATAGGGGTCCCTTTGCTTCATACAGATCTGAAATCGAACATCGTTCGGTCACTCATGCGTAGGACCAAAGATCTCAAGAATAGACTTAAGTATAAGTTCATGTGCTCTTATATTCAAGTGATCCACTTAGCCTAGTGGTTAAGTCTCAAGAGTGTGAAGGAGTAGGTCTTGGCTTCAACCCCCATGGGGCACATGGGGAGAGAGTTTTGCCCAAGAAACTCTAGAGCCTTCTAACTCAAGTTAACATGAGTTAACTCGAGTCTAGAGAGGCTCAACTCGAGTGGCGAGTACAAACATCAGAAGTGGACTCTAGTGGAAGGTATCAAATGATTGGAGGAGATTGCACATGCACTATGGACTTTAGTTGCATTTGTGGTCCTCATTGATTCAAGCATCTATATATAGAGGCATATGGATGGGAGGTGAGTACACATTCATTCATGAGCTGGTATAGTCGAAACTCTGTTGCATTGGTATCAGAGCTTCCATGGTGACCTTGGAGTGAGATTCATCATCATTATTGCCTTTAGCATCCCTATTTTCACGGATTCAGTCACTCATGAGTGGCATCTATTACTCTTAGCTGTGCAAAACCTTCATCCCATCTCTCTTGGTGGCACAAAAGAAGGCTCTAATTGAGGGGATTACAAAATATATTCTGTTTTTGGAGTAGGTCATGGATGGGGCTTGAAGCCATGTCAACCAAAAGTAAACCCCCTGCTCTATCCACGACAGTAGAGCTCATTCGTGATACTAATCATCTTCAATTATCCTCATATCCTAAATTTGCATGCTAGGGATCATACACCAAAAGGAGAAACAACATATGCAAGTGGTTTCTTATAGATAATGAACCCATAATGTCCGCAAGAGAGAACTCTACTCTATCCACTAGATCAAGCAGCGTTTTTTTGCATATCTTATCTAGATTCAATAAGAGTTCATTGTCGATATTGCAACCATCTAAAGCAGAAAAATAGAAAAAATAAGGAAGACCTTCATTAGGCACTACCTAGGTAGGGTTTGAACCCAAATCCTCTATGGAACAACCACAGTGCTCTACCACGAACAACTTGCTTTCGGTGATCATTTGTCTATAGTATAGATGTCATATCGACTTCTACATATGATCTCTGCTTAATCCGAGCCTTGAGGCCATCTCAAACCCAAACTCTTCTCTTGTGAGCTATCCTCGACCCGAACCCCAATCATAACCGAGTGCTGCCTCATTGCTTGATCTTGAGAAGAACGAAGCAAGTCAAAGTGAAGCTGTGAAGATACAGAGGTTTTTGCTACATCGTTATTCTAATGCGCTCTACTAGAATCAAGTCCACTTCAAAGCACAAATCAATCAAGGAAGTTTACTTGTGAACTTTGTGCATCGTACCTTTGATTTTATCACACACACAACTTACATTAGGGAATCTAAGTAAGTTTGTTATTGGATTGTATGTGATGGAGGGGACTTCAAGCCATGCTATATTGATGAGTAGTACTAGCGCTTTGATGTATGTTTTAGTTCCCATTTTAGTAGCATCTTGATTCATGACTAGTCCACCAATAGGATCACGTGCATTGCATACATCTACATGAATAATTTCAATTCGAGGTGACATCAACACCACCTTAAACAAGAGGAATGATTTTCAAGGTAGGCTATTGAGAGTAGAGGAGGGCCTTGGACATTTGTGCAATGCCCTCGTAGAAGTTGTGAAACTTTGTCAATCCTTTGATGGAATTCAAAGTCGCTTTAATGCTATTTTGGACTCATTCCAAAAGCCTAAGGATGTAGGTAGGGTTACTTTGGGTAGCCATAGAGATATGATTGCAAATTCAACGATGTCTATTTTGATGGAGAAGGATCAGGATATATCCATTTCCCAAGGAGACCTATTTTTCCTAGCTTGTAGCTTGAGTCATCTTAGCTTGATGACTCCTACTACTCTACTTTTTGCTAATACTTCGAGGCAAGTAGTAGTTCAAAGCCGTCGACTAGATCTTTCCTTGAAAGATCTATGTCCTTCTTACTTCTCGGGAGATGATAAAGATAGGAATAAAGACGTTGTTTTGACATTGTTAGAGAAGTGCCATGATGTCCACTAGCTCAAGAACACCCTAGAGCATGTGCGAGTGGTAGAAGCCAATTTATCGCTAGGACCTAAGGCTTATACGTGGTAGATGAGTCTATCTAAGACTCATAAAAAACCTTCAATCTTGGTTGAGTTCACTCGTCTCTTTAAGAAAGAGTTTCTCCCTGAGAATGAGGAGGAACGTAACTAGGAGGCATGGGATTGAATTCAACAAAGAGAAAGACCATTATCGGTTTATATTTCAGAATACCAAGACATTATTTTGAAATTGAAAAATCTTGATGACTTCCATTAGCTTTGTGGTTTTTGTTCGAGGACTTAACCAATTGATCTACAGTATAGATCATGAAAGTCATCTAGAACATCTAGAAAAAGTTTTTAAACTTCTTCGTGCTAACCAACTTTATGGTAAAGAGTCAAAATGTGATTTATTTACCCAAGAATTGAACTATTTAGGCCATATTATTTCTAGGGAAGGAATAAAAGTAGACCCAGATAAGGTCAAAGTTATTCTTGAATGGCCTGAGCCCAAGACAATTCGAGAACTACAAAGTTTTCTGGGATTTGCATGATATTATTGAAAGTTTACGGCTTGGTACACCAAGATAGCAGTAACTTTGACATATCAGCTCAAGGAGGAGCATCAGAAGATTAATTGGAAAGAGAAGCAAGAAACAAGCTTACGAGAGCTTAAACTTGCTTTAACTTCCGCCCTAGTTGTACAAATAGCAGACCCAAATAAACCTTTCAAATTAGAAACTGATGCAAGTTCATATGCAGTAGGAGCAGTACTAAGTGAAGAAGGTTGACCAATAGCTTTCGAAATAGAAAGCTAAGTCTTGCTCAACAAAAATACTCTACCTATGAGGGAGAGATATTTGCTATAATAAATTCTCTAAATAAATGGGACCATTACCTGTATGAATCAAAGTTAACCATAGTCTTTGATCAAGAGAGCATCAAGTCGTTTGCAAACCAACCGGGTTTAAGAGGTAGAGAAGGTAGATGGGCTAAGCAGTAACAAGACTTCAATTATGAACAAAGATACATGAAAGGAAAGTTCAATGCAGTGGTAGATGCTGTAAGTCAAATGCCTATGTTGAACAACCTAACTTCTGTGCAAATTCAAAGTAAATTTAATTCAACTTTGAAAGGAAGTTGTAAAGAAGATCCAAGCTACAGCCAAGCATGGAAGGCAACTGAACGAGCTCAAACAAATATAGCAAGTACTTGTGAGGGAAAGTTTAAACGCTCTTCTTTCCAAGATGAATATTTGTTTTAGAAAGGTAAGGTTTGTGTCTAAAGTCTTCCAGACATATGAAATCAAGTAATTTTCAAATGCCATAATGCTCCAAGTGCTGGACATCCTGGTATTAACCGAACCTATGAGTTAGTTAAACAACATTTTTATTGGCCTAGTTTACATTGAGATGTGCAAAACTATATATCCAAGTGCCATAAATGTCAAGTCAACAAGTTTGAACAACTCAAAGTTGGAGGATTGCTGCATCCTTTGGAGATTCCCAAAGGTAAATGGGAAATTACCTCCATGGATTTCATTTTAGGGAAACCCCGCACTCAGAAAGGCTTTGATTCAGTCTGAGTTGTAGTTAATTGGTTGACTAAACTTGTTCAGTTTATTTTGGTCAAGACTACATATAAGACTCCAGAATTTGCAAAGATATTTGTAAATCAACTTTATAGACTTTATGGTCTTCCAATAGACATAGTTTTTTATTGGGATGCTCAATTTATAAGTCATTTCTGGTGAGCAGTCTTTAGTAGACTTGAAACTAAACTAAGTGTAAGTACGAATGAAGATCCCAAGATAGATGGACAGACCAAGAAATTCAATTAAATTTTGGAAGACATACTCAAAGCTTATACTACTTCCAAACTGACTGATTGGGAAGACTATCTTCCTTTAGCTGAATTTTCCTATAACAGTGCCAAGAATTCATCAACTGAATTTAGTCCATTCATGTTGATGTATGGGTTCCAGCCCAGGTCTTTGTATGCAGTGGGACTTCAAAATGAACAAGTTCAAGCAGCTCAAGAATTCCTTCAACGTATGAAGTTTTAGTTAAAGATAGCTAAAGAAAACTTGAAGAAAGCTCAAGATTGTGCAAAAGCTTATGCCGATCCTAAACAAAGAGATACTACTTTTTAGGTTGGCAATTAAGTTTATCTTCATGTTCCTGAAAGGTCGGAGAAGTTTAGGACTGGTCAATGCACCAAAGTTTTCGCCTAGATATTGCAATCCTTTTCTAATCACCAAGAAAGTTGGCTTATGGGCTTATGAATTAAAACTTCCAGAAGATAGTTGGATTCATCCAATGTTCCATGTTAGCCGGATTAGGAAAATTCTAACAATTTTTTATAATGTGGTTGGACAACAAGTTATTCTTCCACTTCTCGTAAGTGAAACAATTCCTTATGAACCTTAAAGGGTACTTCGCACTCGAGATAAACATAAAAGAAGTCATTTGTACTAAGAGTGCTTAGTAAAATGGAAGGATGGAACTCATGAAACTTCAATATGGGAAAAATTTTCTACAATCCAACAACATTTTCCAACTTTCTAGTTTTAAGTTGGTCAATGATAGACAAGGTTCTCAACTTTCAAGTTGTAAGTGGATAACCGATCGAACGAATGCTCATGTTCTTCCGGTATTAGAACATGAGGCTCGGGGGTTGCCTATGGATACTATATATAGGTTTACTTTTTAGGACGAAAATCTTTTCCAAGGGGGGAAGAATGTAATAAAGTAAGTCTATGGTCTAGGGTCCAACCGCTTTAGACAGATCTAAAATCAGACAGTGTTTGGTCACTTGTACATCGGACCAAAGATCTCAAGAATAGACTCAAGTATAAGTTCATGTGCTCTCATATTCAAGTGATCCACTTAGCCTAGTGGTTAAGTCTCAAGAGTGTGAAGAAGGAGGTCTTGAGTTCAACCTTGAGGGGATGCATGGGAAGAGAGTTTTGCCCAAGAAGCTCTAGAGCCTTCTAACTCAAGTTAACGTGAGTTAACTTGAGTCTAGAGAGACTTAACTCAAGTGGCAAGTACAACCACCACTAGTGGACTCTGGTGGAAGGTATCAAAGGAGTGGAGGAGATTGCTCATGCACTTGTGGACTTTAGTTGCAGTTGTGGTCCTCATTGATTCAAGCAGCTATATATAGAGGCATATGGCTGGGAGGTGAGTACACATTCATTTGTGAGCTAGTATTGTGGAAACTTTCTTGCAATGACCATTCAATTTTTTGGCATCTTCATAATGAAGACACTAATAAACCTCTTTTTGTCATGGACCTAGCTATATAGCCCCTGGATGCAAAAGTTACCATTGATTATATCATCTTCTTTTCACCTCCTTAGGTTCACTTTGGATTCGAGATGCATGATCAATTGCGATATTCATAATTGCATTTATATTAGCATCCAAAGTAGCGGCATCATCAACTATACTTATGTGTACATGAAAATTTGATGCTTGTGCATCTTATGAAGAAGCAACTTCTGGATTTTTAAAGCATTATTAGATCGTTGACTTATAGCTTTGGACAAGAAAGCATTCATCTCTAAATATAAATTTCTCTTTGTAGAGAGCATCGCTTTTGCTATTTTTCCTTAAGCTCTCCTACCAATAACTAAAGGGTCTCTACAAAAAGCCTGTGCCAATTAAAAATATCAATAACTAAAAAAGTCTTAGTCACAAAAGACTTTAGACATCAAGTTTTGGATTTCTACTACTCAAGGAATGTCTTCCATAAATATGAATTGAAAAATATATAAGAAGGAAATACCCCAAATATTTAGTTTTTCGGATATGTGCATTCTAATTTCAAATAATTTGAAAGCACATAAAAAATGAGAATTTGAAGAATGGAAATTTTAACTTCTAATCGTATAATAGCAAAATTCACTAATCATTTTTACGTCCAAGCTTTCAAAGGCCCGGGTAAGTACAAGTGCATCCTCTCTTTCTATCGTGATGGTATCTCATTCGGCTTGTGAACTCAACAATCAATTGTTGAATGATCAATGTTTATGCATGCATCAAATTCTCACTATGCGTTCTACAAATTATTTGTTATCTTTCAGCTTACAAATATGTATGCATAATGGAGTGCTCACTTCACCTCTGCTAGTTCCAACTTCCAATAACTATGTTTCTCAATTCAAACTTAACATAGATGGCTGCAAAAAGAGAGAGATGTTCTCAATGCTTCTCAATGCAAACTTCATGTAGATGGTTGCATAAAATTGACCTCAATTCTATAGCATTGGGGCATAGAAGATAGATGCATTAAGGCATATACGTTCACCACTCTCCACAAATTGTACACTATGGTTTTGTAAATGCCAATGAAACTCAAGACTACCTATCTGTTTTAGTGCAATCTAGTCTCTTTGAGCAGAGTGTAAATTGTAAAATGTAAGTCTTTGGTGATGCTCGACTTGGAGGATTGACTTGGAGGTTCTATGCACGTCGATAACAAGGTTGAGCTGTGAGTCATGACCACTAGAAAAGAAAGAGGTTGGGTGAATTTGCCATGGAAACTTGACTTCAATAATCACCTAGAGATTGGGACTTGGCAAAGTTGAAGGTTGGAGTGGAGTCACTAGCGTGGATGCAACAATGGAACTAAAGACTCCTAAGGAGAACACATATCAGTACTTGCATTGGGCTAAGATAGACTATAGAATGCTCTATGAAGCAGCTCACGAGTCACTGAAATTCTTCAAACCAGATTGATCATTGGTTAGAACTTGAAAGAAGTTTTTAAGAACTAGGGCATTTCTCTACTTAGAAATTTAGGACTTGTTTTTAGAACATGCACCAATGTTTTCTTAGTTAGTTTTAGCATCAGGTTTTTTATCTAACCTTTCTCTAGTTAGTATAAAAAAATATATTTCAGAGAGTCTGTTAGCAGTGGACAAGGGAGAGAAGGCCCAAGCAGACAAGGAAGTCAACGAAGATCTGGCAAGTAGGCCAACAATTTTCTTCAGGAAGAAGCACTTATGAACATTCACGCAGATTTAGCACTAAGGCAACTTTAATCTTTCAAAACCTCTACACCCATTAAAAGTGATTCTCATCACTAAGCACCATTGTAAATATCATTTCATCTTTTTGTAGCTCCATTTTGTGCAAGCCAAGGAGTCCTTGAGCTTGAGGAGCATTAGAAGTATCTACCTGCCAATTTTCGTGATTTTTGGATATCGTTTGAGCCCCCAAATAAGCCCTGGAACCTAATTTTTAACTAGGCCGGACACTAGGTCTGAACAGGGCCAAAGCTAGTCAAAAACTATAAAAGGAGCTAGAGAGCTCATTTTTGAGGTTAGATTGTAATTGAAACGAACTTGTAAGAGCTTTTGAAAGTAATCTAAAGAACTCCATTGATTCTCTCTCTTTGTCTTACCGTGTGCGCGCGTGTGTGTGTATGTGTGTGCATGCTTGTGTGCTTCTCACTCACGCACTTGTGCCGCCACTTGCTCGAGGTCTTCATACCATCCTCACGTCTTCCCGGATTGACATTAAAGGAGGTGCTACTCATCATTGAGCTACAGAGTCACTAGTTAGTTTTTTAGCATCAGTTTTTTTCTCCAAGCTTTCTCTCACTAGTTTCTAGAATAAATTCCAAGGATTCGTTGGAGTTCTAGGATTGTGGAAGCACACAAACAACACAAGGAAGAAGTAGAAGCTTGGAAAACAACACAACATAGAATGTATTACCATGTCAATATGCAAACATAAGTGACCCGCTAGGGTTATATGCGTGTATACAAGTCCGGGGGAAAAGCCTCCTAAAGAGATAAAACAGTGGCCCGATAGTCTTATATATGTTCACACACATCACTACTGAAATATATGAACAAACCCCCCTGGGAATGATGCAGTGAACAAGGGGCTAGCACTTATGTATAAGCAAGTGCCAACCTATGGAAGGAAATCAATCCATAAAAGGGAATTGTTGGAAATTTTTTAGACTAGGATGTGGAGAAAAAGCCAAGCTTGGTCAAACCATTTTGCAAAAAAGTCAAAATGGTCAAAATATGCTATGTAAAGTATGCAAAATATTCCTGAATTACTGAAAGAGAGCATTCCAACCATATACAACACTTCCCCATTCACTAATGCTAAGGTCATTGAATCACAAACGTTACTCACAGATCATACTTTTAAAAAGCACATGTTTTGACATGCCACTCACCAAAATCTGATCCAAAGCACATATCCAATGGCTGAGAGTGCTAGTGCCTACTTCTAGAGTATGGACTCACATAAAAGTTATGCCACTTCATCAGTTGATGCCAACTCAGCATATGTGCATGGAAAAAGCTAATTTTGGAATTAAAAATCAAATCACTCAGCTTTGTTTATCACATAGCTCTATGTAAGTGTAGCCTCATACTACACACAAGCCACCTTAGATGAACTTGAGATCCACCAACATGGACTATATTATCCCTTTCCCAATAAAGAAGGATGCTTTTGTTTCAAGGCCTTGATTAAAACTCATACTCACATAGGATGAATGTCAATTAGAATTGATACTCACATAGGATCACCACCAAATCCAATAGCTCACAAATATTCTCCCTATTCATGTTTCCTATAAACAATCACGTCGTTGGCCATATGATCACATAAAACTCATCTAACTTACTAATCGAAACCAAACCAATGCCTTTCACTTTCACATGGTTTCTCCTCGTAATGATGGCCTCATAAAGTATCACAAGGGTGAGATACAAAACATATCTAACAAAGCAAAGACTAAATCCACCAAAGCCCATGCAACCTCAATAAGCTTAGAGAGAATGTGACTCCAAGTTCATGTTCAAGAGCCTTGGACAAAGTTCTGGCATTTTGGTACTACTACAACAATAGATACACCATATGGGGTGCAAATTTGGGACTCTTACTCGGCCATCAAGGAAAATCACATACTCTAGATGGATGGAGATGCAATGGGAGACCCTTTATATCTATGGTCTCTCGTAAAACTAGAGCCAAGGCTTCAGCACTACACATGACTATATGAGCAGGGCTAGTTGGTGCTCCTTTCAAGATAAAGGCATTAACCACATCATTTGAGTTCTTTCACTACTTAAGAGACATCTCAAGAGATAGATATGTCCTTATGTAAGAATTGAACTCACAACCTCTTGGTTAGGAATGTGATGGGCTAACCACTTGCCCCAAAAGCCATGGTTGAGGATTAGTTCCTAATCCTCTCTCTTAGGGTGTAGTTCAACCATCTCCTATCTGTCCAGGGTGTGGTTTAATCCTCTCCTACTTATCACTTTATTACATTCTTCCCCCCTAATTTGATCATTGTCCTCAATGATCTACTCATGTATCCCTCTAGCCTCGGTGATCAGCCCCTTGAACTCCCTTGGTACCCTTGAATTGATGTCCCTCAACCTCGCATAGTTTCTTGAACCTTGTTCGCAACCTTGGTCTCTTGAACCCTTGCTCTCAACCTTTGTGTCTTGAACCTTCTTGTTCGCAACCTTGGTGTCTTGAGCCCTTGTTCTCAACCTAAGTCTTGAACCTTGTTCTCACCCATGCTTGGTATCTTGAACACTTAATCAAGTTGCATGCAATGATTCCCAAGGACTTCAGACTTGCAAGCTAGCTCATTGGAAGTTCGTTCCGAGAGCTTTCCAACGGTATATTACATGCCTCAATCTGACCTACGGATTGAGAGATACACCTCAATCTTTATTAGGTCCATCCTTGAAGCCGACGTGCGCGCCTTCCACAATTCCTACCCTTTCACATAGAGGATGCCCAAGCGCCTTTTTTAGAGGCCATTGGGTCATTCCACCTTGCCCAAGCCTACTTCCTAGGCTCTGATACCAATGTAAGGAATTGAACTCACAACCTCTTCGTTAGGAATGTGATGGGCTAAACACTTGCCCCAAAAGCCATGGTTGAGGATTACTTCCTAATCCTCTCTCTTAGGATGTAGTTCAACCATCTCCTAACTGTCAAGGGTGTGGCTCAATCATCTCCTATCTATCACTTTATTACATTCTTGGTTGAGGATTACTTCCCAATCCTCTCTCTTAGGGTGTAGTTCAACCATCTCCTAACTGTCAAGGGTGTGGCTCAATCATCTCCTATCTATCACTTTATTACACCTTATTTCCTTGGAATCCTCCCCTTGATTAGTTCTGTAAAAAGACACAACATGTTGTATGGGCAAACAACATCATCGTTCCAAAAACATTTAAGTATGGATAATTTATCTTTTTTTCTTTTCTTGTATCCCTAGTTAGGAATGGGGGGCAAAAAGGCACCCCAACTTAGAAGGTTGAACAAATCAACTTCATTCTAATGCTCCTTGAAACCATCCTCTCTTACAATAACAAGGATGAAAAATAATGGGCTCATTCCAAAGGACTTGGTTCAGTTTAATAGCAAGCCAACATGGATAGAGCTAGTCAATGAGTTGGGCACAAATATTATATTCATCAGACAACATTTTCCCCAACTTGCTAGAAATTGTTGTCTAACCAAGCATAGTTACATGAATACACAGCTATCACATGGTGCTTGAGTTTGGTGGTTTTACTTTCTCTTCATTGAGAGAAGCCTTTGCCATCAGTTTTGCTCTTTAGGGCCTCATTCTGCCCATTTGCCCACCCTCCCACCCCTTTTTCTTCATCAATTTTGTACCCCTTTTAACCACACCTTCCCACCCTTATTCTATCATTTTTGCACTCCATTTCAACAGTTTATAGTGCTTGTAAGCACTCTCTTGCATCCATCTTGCTACCACAGATCAAGAACTTTTTATACATCTCAAGTTTATAAAGTGTTCAGAAACACTTTTGTGAAACCTTATTCATAAATTTTGAAAGCCTTTTTGGTCTGTCATTTGTTGCATCTTTGGTTTTGCACATCTTATCAACACTCTTTAATAGCTATTGTGGGTGGTCACATATTGTTTTGCATGCGTTATACATGCCATGCGCATATCGTGGTATATATTTTGAATACTTCAATAATAGAGGCAAACTCTATAGCAGGACAAAGTTGGACAAACTCTGGAAGAAGCAACATAGCTTACTCTCGACTAGTGCATTTGCAAACACAGAATGCTGTCCCAACTCGTGACCAGGCATTCACTTCGCCATCCTTAGAAAGTAGCTACTCTCAATAATATCTGCTCTGAGTAAAGCGTAGCAGGTGAGAAACGTGCTTGTGAACTCGGTAAGGCAGATAATGTACAGTCAAACTCAAAAGGTCAAAGTCAAATAGGTCAAAGTCAATAAAGTCAACATCAAAGTCAACGGGTGCAAAGTCAAAGTGCCAAAGTGCAGGTGTCAAAGTGCACAGGTAGTGCACAATTAATTGTCCACAAAGGGTAAATTGGAGAAAGTGGGTTGTAGGTTGTAGAGGTATTTCTCTAATTTCCCTAAGGTTCAAAGTGTTTTTAAAGTGTTTTTAAAGTGTTTTGGAAGGTTCAGGTGAACCCTCTCTTATGTGCAAAAGTGAAGACTTAAAAGGAAAATGTGAAGGTATGTGAAGCGGCAATGTATGCAGAAGTGAAAGTATGGCCCCCCAATTAAAATTTTGTTTTAGCCTAAGGTCACTATAGGACAAAACAGGGATTCGTTGGCTGCCACTTGTGGAAACAATCTTGGGACATCAAAGTGGGTGCCAAGATACTCTTGCAGTTAGGAGCGTACATGAATCGACACTCAAATCAAGGCAAGGACTATTCTTGGACTAATCTAAGAGTAAGCAAGAGTGAGCATAGTCTAAGCAAGACAAGAGAGAGAAGTGCAAGAGACACATAGTGTGCGACGCAGAGAAGTGAAGTGCAAGGTGTGTATGAAGAGTGACTAAGAAGTGTGCAGAGGAGTGTTAAGCTATTTCCCCAAGGATCCCAAGGTCACATTGCAGTGTGCGTGTGCCGACAGAAGGTGTCCAATCGCTCCCCCTTATTGGAAGCTTGGTGCAAGGTGTGCGCAAGTGTAGGCTTGGAGAAGGTGGAGGTCTGGTGCAGAGGAGGCCGGCAGCAACTAGACCTTGGGTATTTGGTATTTTGTAATTGCACACTCTGTGGGATTTTGCACAGAAGCATTGGATTGTATTGTGCAACACCATTGTATTTGTTTTATTATAATCAATCAACAGAGGCTTCTAGTGTGTATCTTTCTTCTTGTCTTTCCCTTTTCTCCTACAAACACTCAAATCCCTTCTTGTCCAAGAATCCCCCAACAAAATTTGGCATGCCCGGTGGGACTTCCAAGGAGATTTGAGCATAGGAGAAGACATATTGCAGTTCGAGAAGCACTATTAAAGTGGCGATAGTACTACTTTAGTGGACTAAGAGGTACATATTCTTATCAATTATCTCATACTAAGAGGACTATGAAGAGCCCATGACCACAACCCGATCCCAAACATTGAGGGTCACCTGCAAGCAAACAAGAAGGAAGGCTGTTAGAAGATCATCTAGTCCACTTTCATCAACTTCATCAGTAAGGAGCATGGCTGTCAGGTAGACTTGGAAACCCTACTATCAAGATTAAATATAAAATTTCCTTCTTTCAAAGGCCTAGCTCACGAAGATCCAGACAAGCATATAGAAGGTTTCTAGCACTATGAAAAAATAGAGGCTTAATGGGAGGAGAGGATGCCATTTTGATACTCTTCCCTGCTACATTAGAAGGATTAGTAGATAAATAGTTCAGCCAGTCTGCTGAGAACCATTTTACAACTTGGGACTTAATGAAAGATGCATTCAAAAATCAATTTCAACATGGAAATACTGCAGAGATCATCATAGAGGAATTAGAGAATTTGAGATTGGGTCTAGGTGAAAAGTTCCCAGAGTTTATGACTATGGCCAAGGCACTAATGGCTAAATTACCAGATCCACCACATGATTTTTCTGTTAAGAAATGGTTAGCTAAGCCACTTCCAGTGACCACCCAATGTAAAATCAAGGAATTAGTGTTGCATATAGCCTCCATAGAGGAATTCATCAACACAACTACACGACTGGAGAAAATAAGGCAGCAGTATGGAGCAACTTCTTCTCAACTATCATATTCTATAGAAATGGAGGATCCATTCATCCAGCTAAGGAAGGGGCTGGAGGGCTTAAAAAGGAATAAGCCCCACAAAGAGGAGGAGAATGTTGTTACTCAGTTGAGGAGGGAGATTGAGACATTAAAGCTCCAAAAGGAGGAGGAGGCCCAAGCTGAAGAATTGGCTCAGTTACAACAGGAGTTGCAGGAACTCAAACGGGGTGGCATCAAGAGTGGACTTTGGTGTACCATGTTGAGCAAGCAAGGTCATATAGTAAGTGAATGTCCTTTGTTAAGTGTGACTTGCCAATTATGCAGGAAAGCTAGTCATGAATCCCAGGAATGCCAATCAAGAGGAATGCCTGCAACAACATATTGGACACAAGGAGGACCCCTACCACCAGCAAATGTAATGGCGGCTGCACCCAATCAAGGTAACAATTATAACCCTAGACAGAGGAATAACTTTGGAAATGGGCCTAGGAGGCCAATCATTTGTTTCAGATGTGGAGAATGTGGGCACTATCAAAGTAGGTGCACTCTACCAGAAAATGCCCCTCCTTGCAAAAACTGCCTAGAGGCCAGAGACCACTATACAAGTTATTGTCCTAAGAATCAAGCCTCTTCATCTAAGCCCCACATTCAAATGATTTCTGTGCACAAAGAAGAAATGTTAGATCAAGTCAATGAGCCATCACCATCTACCAGGGTGGTGGAGTTAGAAAAAATTGAATCTTTTACAGTGTAGACAAGAAACAAGGGAAAGGCTCAAGTAGATATAGTTCAAGAATCAAGAATTAATGGATTGAACAAAGAAAAAGAGATATCTGAAGAAGACAAAGCCATTGCATGTGCAGATACAAGGCAAAAAGGAGATCTCATATGTACCAGTTATGCCATTGGGCATGCATTCAACAGGGCTCATGACGAGTTTGATAAGTGAATTGGAGCCCATGCTCTTAAGGAATCAGAGGCTTCAAAATTACTCAAGTCCATGAAAAAGGACTTTAGTATTTTTTATTTAATAAAGATGGATGGGAAATTCAGGTCAGAACTCTTGCAAATAATTGATGAGGCTTCCACTACAAGTTTGGTGGCAAAGACTGTTGTTATGCATAAAGGTAAAATTGTACGGGAAGCACCCCTTACAGATTATACGAGTCCTTGGCTAACAATATCTATCAAAGGTCATGAGTTTGAAGGAGTTATTGTGGATAGTGGTTCTGGCATTAACTTGATGCCTGAACATACAATGGAAAAGATTGGGACTACACCCTTCAAGGCCTACAAACTTCACTATTACGTTGGTAGATCAAAGCAAAATAAGGCCCTTGGGAGTGATCCCAAAAGTTCCACTTGAACTACAAGGTAATCTCTTCATTTTGGATTTTTTGGTTTTAAGACTTCCCCAGGTTGAAGGAGTATTTCCCCTCTTAATTGGAAGACCATGGCTGAGGCATGCAAGTGTCATCCATGATTGGGGTAAAGACACTATGTGGGTACAAAAGAAAGGGCAAGAGCTGACACAGATACATTTAGAAGAGGGCCTAGATAATCAAGGGAACACCAACATGATGCAAACAGTTGGCATTTGCATGGAACTAGAAACAGAGGACCAACCCCAAATAGATTTTGAGGAGGAAGAGGATATTCTAAATTGGCTCCAAGGAGGCAACTCTTCCTCTTGTTTTGGATTTTTTCTTAATAATTCTTGCACAGCTGAAGGTTATGATGAAATTCAGGAGAAAGTTCAGATTGATGGATTGGGAGAGCCCATCACAAACCACAGAAGGGGCAGGAAGACACCTCTCAAATACAACTTGGAGGAGGATGTAACAAAAATAGAGAAGGAAGTTACTAAAGCTAAAGACAAGGTAAAACATACTAGTGAAGAATGCTCTTTCCCTATTCAAGAAATCCTTGCAAGATGGATGCAAGATAAGGAGGAATGCATTGAGATCCAAAATACCCCTGCTTATGAAACAATGCACGAAAAGCTAGTGGAAGAAAACAAGGTTGGAGATAAGCAAGAAGATAATATGGTAGAGAGAAACCTTGTCAAAGAAACACGATTAGGCACTCAAGATAATAATCATCCAGTTTTGGTGGCCACTTGGTTGTGGAGCCACCCAGGGCTCCTTGAAAAGGTAAAATCCTTCTTGACCCACTATAAGCTCTAGCAATGGTTTTTGCAGTACAAAAATTTCATCAGGTGTGAAGTTTGTCATCATAACTGATCATCAACCACTCATGTATTTATTGAACAAGCCACAAGCAACTGGGAGGATATGGGGGTGGCTAGTTTTGTTCCAGGAGTTTGATTTTTCTGTAGTCCATAGACCAAGTAAAGAAAATGTCATGGAAGACCACCTATCTAGGATCAATAGGATGGATCAAGCTAGTGGAGTCAATGATGATTTTCTAGATGCTAATTTGTTCGCTCTACAAGCTCAAGGTTGGTATTATGATATCAAGAATCTCATTAAAACTCGAGTGTATCCAGAGAAGGCTAGTGCTGTGCAAAGAAAGAGACTGCTAATCAAGAGCAGACCTTATACCTTCATTGAAGATAAATTATATAGACAGGGAAAGGATGACAGGTTTAGGAAGTGCTTGGAAGAAGAAGAAGTGAGGGAAGTCCTTCAATTTGCACATGAAGGAACAGGTGGTGGGCACCTTCCAATGCATATTATGACTCAGAGGATACTTGATGCTGGTTTATGGTGGCCTACATTATTAAAAGATGCAGATGAATGGGGAAAGGCATGTGATGTTTGCTAGAGGTGTGGACCTAAGCCAACAAAGCAGAATCACAACCCCTTGATTATTTCCGCTTCTTGCCAACCATTTGAGAAGTGGGGGCTAGATTTTGTAGGGCCCATCTACCCTCCATCGATTCCAAAAAGAGAGAAGTATCTATTGATCGCCACAGACTATGCGACAAAATGGGCTGAAGCTATTGCATCACCTGATTGCACCGCCCAAACTGTGGCTGATTTCATTTACAATAGCATCATTTGCAGGTTTGGATGTCCACTTGAAATTTGTACAGACCAGGGTACTCATTTTGTGAATAAGGTCCTACAGGAAATTTTCAACAGGTATAGAATTCTACATAGGACCTCTTGTGCCTACTATCCAAGAGCTAATGGACAGGCTAAATCAACAAATAAGGTATTAATTGCCATGTTAAGGAAGGAATGCATGTTACAGCCCACTTCCTGGGGCATTGCTTATCAAGGTACCTTATGGGCATACAGGTTAGCTTATAAAGAGGCCATTGGATATTCTCCATTCCAACTGGTTTATGGGACATTGCCAATTGAACCCTTTGAATTTTTACATGGATCACCTAAATTAGCATTCATGCAGGGAAAGAAAGATTGTGGTGTCTCTTAGAGGCTTGGAGCATTGCATAAAGTGGAGGAGATACATCTACTAGCAACAAAACAATTGATAGAGACTCAGATGAAAAGAAAGGAGGCACATGATAGAAATCTGTGGAACAACAACATAGAGCCAGGCATGTTAGTTCTTCTCGATAGACCTCATCTTTAAACACAAGTGAGAGGAAAATGACTTCCACACTAGGAAGGACCTTATCGAGTTAAAACAATGCTGAATTGGGGTGCTGTGGAGTTAGAGATGTTAAAAGGAGAGGCCTTGCCACTGGTCAATCCAGGTTGTAGATAGCCCTCTCACTTCATTTTGCTTAAGTTTTAGTAGTTTTCTTTATCCATTTCATGCTTGTTCATTGCGTTTTATCAAATTTGGCAGATTTTCATAACCTTCGTAGTAGTACAACTTTTGGAAATTTTTGAGAATTTTTGGGAATTTTTTAAGCATTTTTTAGAAAATTTCTAGCATTTTTCATCCGTTTCAAGTGTCATTTACTTGCCAAATTGGAGGAATAAAGGAAGCTCTCTATGGTTTTGAGTGAAAAAATTGCCCTAGACCTATAGAGAATTTTACGAGAATTTTTTCAAATTTTTTATGGATTTTCTTTGGTATTTTTATGGATTTTTTCTCCATTTTTCTCTAATTTTGGATACTTTCCCATAACAAAAAAAAATCCCACCCCCCTGGACTTTTCGGATTTATAAATTAAAAAAGAAAATCCTCCCCCCCTCTCTCTCTCTCTCTCTCTCTCTCTCTCTCTCTCTCTCTCTCTCTCTCTCTCTCTCTCTCTCTCTCTCTCTCTCTCTCTCTCTCTCTCTCTCTCTCTCTCTCTCTCTTTTTCTCTCCCCCGGCCCCCCTGCCCCCCCGCCTTCCCTCCCCCCCTCCCCCTGCCCCCCCCCCCCCCCCCCCCCCCCCCCCCCCCCGCCCCCCTCTCCCTCTTCCCCCCCGCCTTCCCTCCCCCCCTCCCCACCCCCTCCCCCCCTTACCCCCCCTTCCCCTCCCCCCCCCCCCCTACCCCCCCCCCTCCCCCTCCCCCCCACCCTCCCCCCCTCCCCCCCCCCCCTCCCCCCCCCCCTCCCCCTCCCGCCCCATTTTTTTTATTTTTCATTCTTTATTTTTTATCTTCCTTTTCAGTTTTATTTTGTTTGTTTTAATATTTTAATATTTTATTATTTTTTTATTATTTATTATTTTTATTTTTTCTTTATTTTTTATCTTTTAGTTTTTCAAAAGTGTGTATAAAAAAAAGCGAAAGTTTTTATTTTCTTTTATTTTATTTTATTTTTTAAATTTTATTTTTTTATTAAAAGATATAAATATATATATATATTTTTAATTTTATTGGCTCAAACCTTTTGGCTCTGGAACGCGCCTCGGATGGCAATTTTTTTCAAATTTGGAGTCATTTGCATGTATTTTGGCACCTTTGGATTCATTTTTTGACTTAACTTTCACAAAATACCACATTTTCTCTGACTTTTGCTCAAAACCCATATGTTTTGAGCACATTTATCACATGTTTTTCTTTAAACACATGGTCCACATTGTCTATTCTCACCTCATTTCACCATATGTTGCACATTTTTCCGTATGTACCCTAAGTAGATCTACTATTTGGTCATTTTTACCCTCTCCACACTCCATAATCCTACTCCCTCACCCTCCCCTTACCCTTCTGCCTAGCCACATCCTTACCCCTCCCTGCCCCATCAATCTCAGCCCCCTCAGCCCTCCCCTCCCCCTCCTTTCTACCCTCCCATTTCCCTCCTTTGCTTTTCCATGACAAAATCCCACTTTTGGTTCTTCTCTAGTGCTTGTTCTCTCCTCCTTCTGGTGGAATTGGTTGCTACTCAGGTGTCCTCTTCAAGATTTTGCAGCTCCATAATCATGGTGTCTTCTATGCTCAGAGTTTTGGGTATAGCTCTTTGGGACGGAGAGCACATTAGGTGGTGGGCAACTGTTGAGCCCATAAAAGTCATATTGGTCAAATTCAACCATAGTCAAAGTCAACTACAGTCAAAGTCAAAAGATCAAAGTCAAATATGTCAAAGTCAACAAATTCAAGGTCAAAGTCAACAGGTGTAAAGTCAAAGTGCTAAAGTGTAGGTGTCAAAGTGCACAGGTAGTACACAATTAATTGTCCACAAAGGGTAAATTGGAGAAAGTGGGTTGTAGGTTGCAGAGGTATTTCTCTAATTTCCCTAAGGTTCAAAGTGTTTTTAAAGTGTTTTGGAAGGTTCAGGTGAACCCTCTCTTATGTGCAAAAGTGAAGAATTAAAAGGAAAATGTGAAGGTATGTGAAGCGGCAGCGTACGCAGAAGTGAAAGTATGGTCCCCCAATTAAAATTTTGTTTTAGCCTAAAGTCACTACAGGACAAAACAGGGATTCGTTGGCTGCCACTTGTGGAAACAATCTTGGGACATCAAAGTGAGCATGAAGATACTCTTGTAGTTAGGAGCATACGTGAATCGACACTCAAATCAAGGCAAGGACTATTATTGGAATATTCTAAGAGTAAGCAAGAGTGAGCATAGTCTAAGAAAGGCAAGAGAGAGAAGTGCAAGAGACATAGTGTGCGACGTACAGAAGTGAAGTGCAAGGTGTGCATGAAGAGTGACTACGAAGTGTGTAGGGGAGTGTTAAGCGATTCCCCCAAAGATCTCAAGGTCACATTGCAATGTGCGCATACCGATAGAAGGTGTCCAATCCCTCCCCCTTATTGGAAGCTTGGTGCAAGGTGTGCACAAGTGCATGCTTGGAGAAGGTGAAGGTCTAGTGCAAAGGAGGCCGGCAGCAACTAGACCTTGGGTATTTGGTATTTTGTAATTGCGCACTCTGTGGGATTTTGCACAAGAAGCATTGGATTGTATTGTGCATCATCATTGTATTTATCTTATTATAATCAATCAACAGAGGCTTCCAGTGTGTATCTTTCTTCTTGTCTTTCCCTTTTCTCCTACAAACACTCAAATCCCTTCTTGTCCAAGAATCCCCCAACAGTACCACACCCCAACATTTGGCACACTCCCTTTGGCACTAAGTGCCCACCTTTTGTACTATGAAACATATGAAGAGAAGAAGTGTTGTGTGTGTCACACTTGTGGATTCAAGGCCACTCTAAGCCCACCCATGAACTCCCTCCATGCATCGACTCGTCTCATTTCTCCAAAGTGTCCAACAGGTAGGGCTATTCGAAGGACGCCCCCCTCCCCAAGGAATTCTGGTGTGATGTCAAATCTTTTCATTTCTTTCAAAAGTTTGGGAATATTTTCTAGTCGTTTCTGCACATAGAAGTGTCTTTGAAAGTGTTTTTAAACACTTGACACTTACTCTTGCAAAGCACAAACTCACTTCTTTACGAGTTCAAGTTCATTCAAAATTTATAATGTCAAAGAGTGAAGCTGGCACCTCATCGATAGCCAATTCTTTACCTTCCTTCACACCCATATTCATACCCAAAGATGAAAGATTAAATGGGAAAACTATAATCTTTGGAAAGATGTAATGAGAGCATATTTATACACCAATCTCCTTCATGATGTAGTAGATGGATCCAAACATGAACCCAATAAGACCAACAACCTAGAATCCTAGCATATTTGGAATGTTAAAGGTAAAAGGGTATTAGGCTAACTTCTACTAGCATGTGATGAGTTGAGCAAAGGGCACATCACGACATGTAAAACATCCAAAGAAGGACACTTTAGTAGCCTTATACAAAGATAAAACACCCTCGAGGATCTATGCTTTAGAAGCAGAATTCCATAATCTAACTATTCGGTCGTAAGATACAATCACAAAATTCATAGCTTAGTTTGAAGACTATAAATGCAAGTGATCACTTTGTGGCTGGGGTCGTAGAGATTCTCATCTCTACTCTTGCTTCTACTTGCTTCAAATTAGAACATTGTTCGGAACAAAAGTTCACGATATGATTTGTGGATGTCAAAGAAATCTTCTCTCCCAAAGTCTTTAATACAAAAGACCACAATGTCAAAAGTTCTTCTTTTCGGTTTAGAATACAATTTATCAAGATGCAAGTTTTATGGTTCGACATAAAAGATACATATGTTTGGTCCATCTACTTTGGGACAAAGAAGCAAGACATCAAGACAAAGCTCATTTACCATGGAAAACTTTTTGAAACATTAAAAGTGTACAACAATGTACTTGTGGACTCTGCGGATAATATATCCATATGCGGATAATATATCCATATATTGAAATCAGTATCATAAAGACCATAAAAATAATTAGAAATGTATTCGACCGATAGCTTCACTTCAATTTATTTTTTTCGACTCCCTCATGTGTGCATAATCTTTGGTGCTAAGTGATATGTTTTTATTTGCAGACACTATATTTTAATAAAAGAAGTGGAAAGCCACTTTTTTATGTTCAGTTATAGAAGAAGTGGAAAGCCACTTTTTTATCTTCAGTTTTGGGTTGATCATGCAACCGCTAAAAAAAAAACGAGGAGTCGTGCATGGAAAGGGGAGTTTTGTGATGGACAGGGTGGCTTTTCCAAAGTGCTCGCTCATCAGAGAGCGTGCAGGTATGCCTTTCCTCAAGGCATGCACATGATCTCTATAACTCCTGCATAGGAGGCATCTGTTCGGGAAGGGGCTCTCTGAGGAATATCAGAAGAACATAATCAGAAGCTGGACAAGTTTTGAATCAGGGAGCTCAAGGACAATGCGGAAGGAAGGAGACTTTTCTGAAGTTTACATCAGCAAGAGATCAACGACCATAAGCGTGACAGAAATTAGGCGACGGATGTCAAGATGCACGTGATGGAGTTTTAATGGAAATGCTCTGGAGCGGCTACTCTAAGACATTGGAGGTGCAGAATATTTAATAGACTTGTGTATTTTGTGTTCTAAAACTCTTCATGATTGACTTTTGCGTACTCTGCGCTAATTACGAATGTTGTTTGTTTATCTTCTGATTGCGCATCTGCACGATTCTTGTTCATCGTGATATTTAAAACGCTTCAAACAAAGTCCAAATTTTGTAGAAATCTATTGATAAATAGATTGCTTATCGTAAAAACATGATAAAAAAAGCATGTGAACTGTTCAGAAAAAACGTTATTAGTTTTACTTAATGACATTGATCATTCATACATTTATTGCTCAGAAACTGCATAGGAATCCGATGCTTTTTTTTTTTAATGGAGGTTCGGCTGAGGCCTACTCCTCCGTGACTTTAACTTTAAAATTGTAACTATACAAGGAAGGGCATAGTACCCATGGGACCCCCCTTATCCCACAAGAACAGGGGTTTACAAGACTAGGTTAAACGGCGGTCAACACTACCGCAGGGATAGACAAACGGTGGGTTTGCATAATCTTTGGCTTATTAGAACCATTTTTAAAGTCTACTTTGTGCTATAAAAATTCCAAGGCATTTGGTTTAGGCATTTGTGAGAAATTGTCTTCAAAGTGATTACTAGTCATCTACTAGTTAGTCTCTAAAAAGTCAGGGGTAAGGTATGATTTGCTAAAATGATTTCTCAGAGCATAATTGATCATTTTGAATGATTTCACTTGTATTCATTAGATATCTAAGCTAATTAAATTTCCCCAAAAGGAATTTTGTCAATTGTGTTGGAGTTAGACGTCTGCGAAAGCATGCGAACAACACAAGAAAGAAGAAGAAGAAGCTTGGGGCACAACACACAATACTGAATGAATTACTAGAGAATGTACAAAGATAAGTAGCCCATTAGAGCAATAGGCATATTTACAAGAAGGGGGAAAAAACCTCCTAAGGAGGGAAAAAAGTGCCCCGACGGTCCTAGAGTATTCACACTCATCACTACCTAAATATATCAACAAATCCTCCCTAAGAGTGATGCGATGAACAAGTAGTTGGCACTCATGTATAAGGAAGTGCCAAGCTATGTGGAAATCACTCCGCAAAAGTTAGTAAGCTTAAAGCTTTGTGGAAAGCTTCAAACTTCTCCCTAGGTAGAGCCTTCGTAAAAAGTTCTACAATGTTCTCGTGTGTGGGCACATATGCCAAGCTGATCTCCCCAGCAGAGAACCTCTCCTTGACATAATGATAATGCACCTCAATGTGCTTAGTGCGAGCATGGAACACAGGGTTCCTCGCAACTGCCAATGCGCTATAACTATCAGTGAAGATGGTGGTGGCAGAAGACTGACCAACACCCCAATTAACCATAAGCCGTTTGAGCCACACACACTCAAAAGTCATTATGAAAGCTGCCCTATACTCAGCCTCAGCACTGAAAGTGGCCACAATAGGCTGCTTCTTGCTCAACCAAGATATACATGAGCTACCAAGCATGAAGCAAAAGCCACTAGTGGACACACGAGTGTCATAGCAACCAGCCCAATCAGGGTCAGAAAAAGCATGCAAATCTAGTGGTAGTGATCCCCCCCTTGGGATAAAACAAACCAAGTAGCTGGGTATCACTCAAGTAGCGAAAGATGCGCTTAACCGCCTGCCAATGCTTGACTCCTGGGCAATGCATAAACCTGCTCATCTGTGAGACAGCAAACTGAATATTTGGCCACATAATGCATAAGTAAATCAAGCATCCAAAAGCCTGTTGATAGAGAATAACATCAAATGCATCTCCAGCATCATGAAGACTCAGTCATAAACCTGTTTCCATGGGAGTGGCAATAGGTTTACAATCTTCAAGGCCAAAATGGTGCAATAATGTGTCTATATATTTTTTTTGACACAAAGCCATTCCACCATCAACATGCATAAACTGAATGCCCACATAATGATGCAAATGCCCCAAATCAGACATCTCAAATAAGGCATGCAAAGCAGCCTTAAAATCAGCAATATGCTTCTCAATAGGACCAGTGAGCAGCATGTCATCAACATACACAACAATGATTAGAAGCACATCATTAGCACGTTTAACATATAAGGTGCTTTCAGTTGGACTATTCTCAAAACCATGTGCAATCAGATAGGCATGTATCTTCTCATACCAAGCACGTGGTGCTTGCTTTAAACCATATAATGCCTTCTTTAACCTGCACACCTAGTTTTCATGCCCTTTTTGCACAAAGCCACAAGGCTGAAAAACATACACTTCTTCATGCAAGTCACCATTCAAAAATGTTGTTTTAATGTCGAACTGATGTACATTCCAACCATGACGGCCTGCAAGTGCACAGATGCTCCGAACAGTAGTCATATGACATGTAGGTGCAAAGGTCTCATCAAAATTAATGCCTCTTTCCTGCACATAACCCTTTGCAACAAGCCTAGCCTTATATGTGTCAACTGTACCATCAGGTTTATGCTTCAGCTTCTAAACCCACTTAGTGCCAATGGCCTTCTTGCCAGGAGGCAAGTCATATAAAGACATAGTACCATTCTTCATTATAGCATCATATTCAGATTGCATAGCAACCATCCAATTTTTTGAATTTTATGCTTCATCAAATGAAACAAGCTCATTCTCATCATAGAGACTAGATGCAGCCATAGCATAGCAATCTGATGCAAATAAGGCATTATGAGAGCCTGAATGAGTATGATATGACAGAGGTGCATCTAATTTGTTGTCACGCAAAGTATGCATCAACCATTTTGGCATAGTTCTTGCCTGCTCAATATGAGCTCTCTCATCAACAAGTGCATCATGTAAATCTGCATCAGAGATGGAATGATCTGCATCATCACCTGAAACATGCGAAGGCTGAGAAGTTGCCTCATTAGGACTAGCACTAGACTGTCCACCTATAAAAAGAGGAAGCAAAGTATCATACATGTCTTTGGAGCTAACAGATGTCTCCTTAGTACATGAAAGCAATGGCTGAATAACATCTTCGACAAAACCAACATCACGGCTAACTAGAATGCATTTAGTCTATGGATCATACAAACGATAGCCTTTACTTTCAGAACTGTAGCCAACAAAAATACATTTTACTGCTTTATCATCCAATTTTCTACGATGTTGTTAAGGCACTAATGCATATGGCAAACAACCAAAAACACGCAGATGAGCAACAGATGGCTTGCGATCATGCCAAGTCTCATATGGAGTGATAGACTTCAACGCTTTAGTGGGACACCTGTTAAGTACATATGTTGCATACATGACAACCTCAAGCCAGAAACTATGTGATAAAGCTTGACTCTTGACCATACACCTCACCATCTCCATGAGTGACCTGTTCTTTCATTCAATAACTCCATTCTATTGAGGTGTATATGGCACTGTACACCGGTGTTTTATCCCACGTTTAGCCAGAAATGCATTAAAATCAGAAGACATATATTCCCCCCCTCGATCAGAACGGCGGGTATCCATTTTACATACTAACAGATTTTCAGCCAAAACCAAAACTTTTTTGAAGCACATGAACACTTTGGACTTTGCCTTCAATGGATATACCCATGCATGCTTGGAAAAATCATCGATGATTGTCATGAAGTAAAGATAATTTCCAAAAGAAGGTGTCTGCATAGGATCCCAAACATCGCGATGTACAAGCTCTAATTTTTTAGTAGCCCGAACTGAACCATATTTTGGAAAGGACGAATGCTACATTTTGTCCAAAATACAGCCTTCACAAACATGTTCTCCAGGTGTCTCAAGTTTGGGCAGAGACGACACCATTTCAGATTTCTGGAGGCGTAGCAAACTAGAAAAATTCAGATGACCAAAGTGTGCATGCCAAAGCTTTGCATCTGACATAGCCTAAGAATCATGTACTGCACATGCCAAATCATTTACAGATCTTTCATAGTCTATGATCTTATACATCCCACGACATAAATGGGCAGAAGCAAAAATCACATCACCATTTGATAGATCATGAATTGTACACCTGTCATCAATAAATTTCACAACCAAGCTAACCTTGGCTAATGCAAAAATTGATAAGAAGTTCTTTTTGATCCATGGCACAAATAAAGCATCTGACAAAGTGAAAGAACTACCATCAATAGTAGTCAAAATAATCTTACCAACTCCTATAACAAGATAAGAGGAGTTTTTGGTGCATGCAATAGTATTCCCTGTAGAGGCAGGCTTGAGTGAAGAGAATAGACTACACCGCGAGGTAATATGTTTGGTTGCCCCACTGTCAAAGTACTACCAAACATCTGAGTCTACTGCAGACATGAAGTGCTCATTAGAAGATGGCTCAAAATTGTAAACACTAGTAAACGTCCATTCTTCTTCCTGCACAAGATTAGCAGACTTTGTTTTTGGAGTAGAGGCCTCTACAACAACCATTCCTGCCTCTTTTTTCTTTGCCTCTTTTGCAGCCAGTTTAGGACAGTTCTCTATGATATAATCATTTCCTTTACAATACTTGCAAAACAAATTCTGCTTTTCTAATTTCTTTTCATCTTTATCTTCCCTCTTCGATTGTGTAGAATTAGCAGATTTCTGCTTACTACTTGAAGAGCTCCATTTTCCTTTGCCCTTCTAACTAGCCAGGAAAGCTTGATCTGCAACTCGCATAATGGACCTGTTCTGCCTAGACTGATCTTCCTGCAATAGAACAGAAACTAAATCCTCAAATGGCAAGGCATTTGGATTGACTTTCATCATCAACCGAAGAGTAGAAGCAAAACTCTTATATGAATCAAGAAGACCATTCAGAACGGTCTGCACAAGTGAGCTATCTGGTATAACCTCATCAGCAGAAATCAACTGTGCCTTCAAGTCTTTGATCTTTGTTAGGAAACTGTCCATAGAATCACCTTCATTCATGTGCTCACTCTCCAACTATTTTCGAAGGTAAGCAACAAGAGCCTCATTCCTAGATTTGTACAATGTGATAAGTGTATCCTAAGCATCCTTAGTTGACAAACAAAGCTATCAATGCATGTGCCTGAGCATCTCTGCCATCTCAACGAATCTGCTCTACAATAGCTGTAGCAGAAACCACAACACAAATAGGAATATGCAAAATATCATTATCTTTGACACCTTCTGCATCAGCTTCTGTACCTGCAATTGTAACAATTGTAGGTGTGATAGGATGTTCTTCAACACCCTACATAATGTTCCACATTCCTTTTGCAACCAATACATGTCGCATCATATAAGCCCACAACAGGTAGTTGTTACCATCCAACTTATCCTCAACAGCCAACATACGAATAAATCACTACTTTCAGCCATGGCGGGTGACTAAAATACCTTGATGCAAAAAATTGACTGCATCTCAGAAAGTTGAACAAAACTACCCATAAGAATTCTGCTAAACCTGTAGCAGACTTCGAGATGCTTAAACTGGCGAACAGAAACTAGTATATAGCTTTGGCACAAAAGGACAAAATAGCCTACACAATCACTACGATAGTGCGTTTGGAGGCCGAAACGAGCTTAGATTGCGATTTCGGCAGCACATAGCAAAGCTGTTTTGATCTCGTAAACAGGCTGAGTATGATCACCAAAATTCGTGCGATTCTGAGACTACAACCGGAGAGGTGTCGACGATGCCCTAGATGAAGTAGTGACATGCTCTGATACCAATTGTTGGAGTTAGACATCTGCGGAAGCACATGAACAACACAAGGAAGAAGAAGAAGCTTGGAGCACAACACACAATATTGAATGAATTATTAGAGAATGTACAAAGATAAGTAGCCCATTAGCGCAATAGGCATATTTACAAGCTGGGCGAAAAACCTCCTAAAGAGGGAAAAAAGTGCCCGGGCAGTCCTAGAGTGTTCACACACATCACTACCTAAATATATCAACAAATTGTTACTGTACTCTTAGCTCTGAGTAAAAAAGCCAGCAAGTGTATAGACTAAAATAACAAGTTTTTCAACACTAGCTATTCTTGAACTAGTCTGTTTTGGACTGGTTGTTTCCAACATCACCTCCAAAGTACATAGGTACTTTCGTGGTGTCATTTGCAAGAAGCACAAAAATCGGAGAGGTGTTGATGACGCCCTAGATGAAGTAGTGACATGCTATGATACCAATTGTTGGAGTTAGATATCTGCGGAAGCACGCGAACAACACAAGGAAGAAGAAGAAGCTTGGAGCACAACACACAATATTGAATGAATTACTAGAGAATCTACAAAGTTAAGTAGCCCATTAGGGCAATAGGTGTATTTACAAGCCGGGGGAAAAAACCTCCTAAAGAGGGAAAAAAGTGCCCCGACGGTCCTAGAGTGTTCTCACACATCACTACCTAAATATATCAACAAATTGTTACTGTACTCTTAGCTCTGAGTAAAAAAGCCAGCAAGTGTATAGAATAAAATAACAAGTTTTTCAACACTAGCTATTCTTGAAATAGTGTGTTTTGGATTAGTTGTTTCCAGCATCACCTCCAAAGTACATAGGTACTTTCGTGGTGTCATTTGCAAGATAAAAGGCCCTACTTTATAATTCTGAAGTGCATCAGGGCTGGTACGAAGCAGCCTTTAGTAGTACCACCTCACTTCCTTGAAGTATCCATCCATCTCTCACAATAGTGGTATCAGGGCAAGTTGGGGTAAAATGGGAGATGGTTTCCTTTCTTTCATTGACAAATTGGACAGGAATAATTATTCAGCATGGTCCTTGAGGATGAAGACCTATCTACAAGGAAGAAGTCTCTATGGATACATATCAAGAGATGAGGAGATGATATTTAGAAGCAAAGATCAACATACAAGAGAGGAATTATGCCTTGATGCATCAGATTCAACAAATCCTAGAACCTTCTAACTACAAAGAAGCTCAAGGACCACTTGAGTTGGAAGAAGCTATGCAAGTGGAAATGGATGCAATAGAGAAGATCAAGACTTGGAATCTTCTTCCTAAACCCACAAATCATCAAGTTATATGAGTCAAGTGGCTCTACAAGGTCAAATACAAATCATATCAAATATTCGATAAGTACAATGCAAGGCTGGTAGCTAAGGGATACAAGCAACAACATGGCATTGACTATGAAGAAACCTTTGCTCCTACTAAAAGATTCACAATCATAAGATTCATCTTAGCAATAAGTGCTCACTTTAAGTGGCCCATTTACTAGGTGGTTGTGAAAAGTTCATTCCTTAGTGGAGATCTTCAAGAAGAAGTATATGTTGAACAACTTGAAGGATTCAAGTTCCAATCAAAGTAAGACCAAGAATACTTCACAAAACCCATCATGGACTCAAGCAATGTTCCGGGGCCTGGTATGAAATAATTTATAAGTTCTTTGAAGCTAAAGGATTTCACAAAAGCAATGTTGATGCTAACCTCTACATCTATCAAAAGGAGTCCTTAGTTGCCATCATCAACTTGAGTACTCTATGACAAATCTTGGACTACTTCACTAGTTCTTGGGTATGGAAGTTTTGGAAACAAAAGAAGGCATATTGCCATCACAAAAGAAGTACTACTTTGATGTTCTTTCTAGATATAACATGGCCTAGTGTCGATTAGTGTATACACCACTTAATCCAAACATCAAGCTCACGCTTGTGGATGTACATACTTATTGACAACTTGTTGGCTCATTACTCTACCTTGCCAACACTAGACATATTGTCTATGTGGTTCGTATAATCAGTTAGTTTGCACATAAGCCTGGATAAACAATATTGCTCAGCGACTACTTTGCTACCTTGTCGTCACCCAACATCATGGTCTTTGGTACAGAGGGGGCATCAAACTTGCTAGATATTCGGATTCAGATTGGGCTGGTGATCTCGATTCTTGACAGTCTACTTCTATATACATATTCTTGCATAGCTCAGGACCTATCTCTTGGAAAATTAAGAAGCAGCCTACAATTGCTCTATCATCCACCAAGGTTGAGTATCGAGCATCCCCATTCACATCATGTGAGGCCATCTAGCTTCAATGCATATTATCTCACATTGGTGTTTTGCAGGCTACTACGGCACGCATCTGCATGGATAGCCCAAGAATCGAGTATTCCATACTCGAGGGACCCACATCCAGATCCAGTACCACTGCATCCGTGAGAATCTCATGTCTCAAGAGATGGCTTTGGAGAAGTGTACCACTGAGGAGAACCTAGCGGACATGTTCATGAAGGCTCTACCTCAAGTTCCACTCAAGCGCTTGGTGGACCTCTATAGCATTCAACCGCTCCCAAATGGAGCGAGAGAGGGTGTGTTGACAACATGATTGGTCCTATATCATCTACATTTCTATCTGCATGAGTGCATATCCATTTTATATCTGGAAGGCACTCCATTTCCAATTTATTTACATTTTAAATTTGTATGTCCTTTAAGGGGAATTGTCCCACATGAGATGTACTTTGGAGAGGCCCTCCTAAATCTATATAAGGAGGGCCGCTCCCTCCATTTTTACTTGGATACAAGCTTGAGGAGCCTACTCCATGGTCTTTGCAAGCTCATTTCTAATCCACAAGTCAACCCATTTCATGGTCTATACATTTAGGGTGTCACACTCTTCCTTTTGTGAGTACGCTCTTCTTGCATGTTTAAGATGATTCTTATGGTTGTGTCCGACTGATCCATTCACAATATTTAGTAAAAGTGTCTGCCTTTGATTTCATGAAATACACCCAAATGTATCGGGAGTGGTCATCTATTAACAGAAAGAAGTATAGTGGACTACTAAGAGATTGGGTGTTCATGGGTCCATAAAGGTTCATGTGGATAAGGGCTAAAAGGTCACACTACTCTACTAAGGAACTCTTTATCTCTACCAATGCAAATGCTCTAGTTACATCTAGCTCCCCTTGGGAATGGATCTTTGATAGGAGAGCAACCTCACACGTGTAACTTTTCAAGAGCTTGAAGATCACATAGGTGAAGTGCACCTTGGAAATAACAAAAGTCTACCCAATGAAGGGAGAGGCAAAGTATTGATCATGACCACTGAAGGAGAATGCAAATCACTTTTACATGTGTTATTTGTTCTCAATTTATGCATGAACTTGTTGTCAGTAAAAGCAATTACTAATCATAACAAACATGTATTGTTTGATAAAACCTCTGTCAAAGTCATTGATCCTCATACGAAAGACATAATCACCCAAGGCATTGAAGAGAAGGTCTTATATAAATTATCTTGTTTTCTATCCAAGGAATCACTATCTAGTTTGTGGCACCAAAGATATGGCCACACCTCCTATTTACCAAGAATTTCTTCATCATAGATAGTCAAAGGATTTCCCAAGATTGGGCACCTCAATGATGTTTGTGTTAAAGACATGATTCCTGCTACATCATCTACATTTGTATCTGCATGAGTGCATTTGCATTTTGTATCTAGGAGGCACTCCATTTGTAGTTTATTTCCATTTTATGTTGTATATATTTCTTCTGTATTTGGGTACCTTTCCATTTGCTTCTATCATTGTATTCATTCTCCTTTCAAGGGAATTATCCCACATGAGATGTACTTTGGAGAGCCGCTCTGAAATCTATATAAGGAGGGCCTCTCCCTCCATTTGTACTTGGTAAGACACTTGAGGAGCCTACTCCATGCTCTTGGCAAGCTCATTTCTAATCTACACGTGGAACATGTAGAGCCATAGTTACTAATATCAACATACATCCAAGGCCAATAATCGGTGCTTGGATGTTTCTCATATACTCCATAAAAACCTTTATGACCGGCCCTTTAAGCACACTAGTTTGTTCATTTGTAGAGAATGCAATTCCATTATTGTTGATCCTTCAAGGGGTGGATTCCTTATTTTCCTTAAGGATTGCGTGCATTTCTTTGATCAACTTTTGAGCTTTACCAACCCACCATGCTTTGTAGATGTTAGGGTGGTTTCTTTTTGTTTTCTTTTTCATATCTAATATTACTTTTGATCTTTTGAAGATCGATGTTATTCAGTAAAGTCTCTGATCTGAGAACATAGGTGACTTGCATACATTTGGAAATCACAAGCTCCTTGGACACTCTTGTGTTTGGGCAAAGATCTGAAGACTAGACTTAAGCATAAGTTCAAGTGCTCAGTAAAACAATCAATCCACTTAGCCCAGTGTTTAAGTCTCAAGGTTTGGAAGAAGGAGTTCCTTGGTTTAACCTTGGTGGGGAGCATCGGGAGAGAGTTTCTCCAAAAGAGCTCTACAACTTTAATTCTAGTTTACATGTATGAACTTGAGTTTAGAGAGACTAAACTCGAGTGCCAAGTACACCTTCCAATAGTGGAATCTCATCGAGGGTATTAAAGAGGTGGTGGTTATCGCACATCCACTTGTGAACTCTAGTTACATTAATGACCCCTCTTGGTTCGAGTAGCTATATATAGATATGTAGATTGGGAGTAGAGTCACCTCTTAAAGAACGTGGTGGTCCTAATAGTCTAGTTCATTACATTGGTATAGAGTCCTTTCCAAATGGTTCTAAGCATCATCTCTCTTTTGATTTGATAGGTTAATTTGAGTGCAACGTAGACAATGAATAATAAGGGTGAATAAAAATAAACATCCCTTGCTAATTCATTATTTTCACTATGTGCTATTAGGGCACAACATGTGAAATGGGTGGATAGAATATACAAGTCCATTTTTCCATAGTACTAGTGCTAGGAAGAAATAGCTCTCCCTTATTGCACCTAGAACAATTAGACTAGTGGATTAGCATAGTTCATATTTAAATGATCATTAGTATTATACTTGTTGGAAAAATATTTTGTTGTTTTGATGATTAATTGGATTATTACATTAAAATCTGTCCTCCATCTTCAAAACCACCCTCGTTCATACTCTCATCCAATGGAATAGTTATTACATGTGTCTTACATGTGCATAGTTATTCTGGTTGCTCTTATATGTTGAATAGTAGCATTCTTGGTCGCAACGATCTTCTATGATACCCTTTGCTAAGATCAAGGAGGAAACGAATGCAAAAAATAAAGTTTCGAGTACATCACATACAAAAGATTAAGGGGAATATATGAAATCCAAGGGATAAAGAATCTTAAAGAAGAACGGAATAGGAAAGCAACATGTGTTTCAAGCAGTTTCAAGAATTTTATTGTTATTATGTCACCTCTGCATAAAAATCTTCTATATAAAGTTCATAGGTATTGGAATTGCTTCTTGTTAGGAATCCAACACTCCATGTAGTAAGTAAGTAAGGGGAGAATAAAGTGATTAAGCACAAAACGCTTGTTGGCAAAGGAAACTTGAGGGGCATACTCTTTCAAAACTTTTTGGCAAAGGAACCTTGAAGGGCATACTTTTCATCCAAGAGGAATTTTCTGGTAGCCCGAGATATATGAGGCAAATAATTTTACAACAATATTTAGAAGACCCCAAAACCTATTAGCATATGTGCAATCCATAAAGAGATGCTTCAAACTCACCATGAGTTTTGCAGGAGTCCATTCAATCAAATCTTTGTTGTCTTGCTGCGCCCATAGTCGAGTATGAAGATTGAGGCAGAAAAGTATACAATGTTTAAGGCACTAAAGGATAGAGTGCTTAATGATGAAGTGGAACATCCATATGCATATCAACCTGTACTTCCATTGCTCCTTTGTCTATTGTATTTTCCATGTTTCATTCAACCTGTCGACAATGGATTCTATGGTGCCTATATTTTTTTGAACTACAAGAATATATCGTTGGCAACTTCCTTCAATTCTAGCTCCTTGTTGCAATTCATGTTATTGAATGCCTCATGCAAGAGCTCCTTATACTTGAATAGAACCTGTTTGCAACCTAGAGACATATAAAGTAGCGGTAGTGAGAATTCTGGAAACTTCATTCTAGTGGCTTTGCAACATTTATGCTCTCTAATAGTATGTTCTAGCGTTGCGTGGTATCCACAAAAACTGAATGGAATCATGCATCATAAACCACTTGTTCTTTGAGAGTTCTTTTGAAGGTTTTTATTATTATTGTTATTTACTAACATCAACCCACGATTTAGACATATTGGAGGTAAGAGAAAGCAATATCTCTCAGTTTCAAGTTCTACCAAGAGATAGGTTCAATGAGCAAAAGGACTAGGAGGGGGATGCATAGCTACAGTGATGGTCGACAGAGATAAAGGAAGTCGAACATAGCGATAAGACAGAGAGCTATGGGAAGAGATGTTGCAAGCAAGGTACTTCAGATGCTTAGACATGGGATGTTTTGATGAGTTTGAGCTCTCATCTGAAAAGTTATGAGTACACATGGGAGCATAGCTGTAGTATCACGCCTCGCACATGGGTAATAAACAAAGTTGGTGCATGGAGCAACCCTAAGTTCGTGATATGTTGGTGTATGGAGCAATAAACAAAGCTGTAGATAAACAAAGCTGTAGATAAACAAAGCTGTAGATATGTTGGTGCATGGAGCAAGCCTAAGTTCGTGATCAATGCCCAAAGTAATTCTCTCTAACTTCTAGAATAAATAAATATCAATTCATCATACGCCTTGAAGACTTCAAAGGTAAGAGTTTGAGTTTATCTTATTGAAAAGTAAACATAAGAGATCGAGATAATCTCGTGACTAATTGGTTTTTGAATTCAACTTCGAATTGTTCCTAGAAGTTACGATTACCTTTTACGTGCAATTCTTAACTACCATCAATTCAAAGGGATGTATGAAAATACTATGATAGAACTCACAGGTATGAGATCATATACACAGTGTGATTACAACCTATCATTTGACTGATATTGAGTGAACAATGTACTATCTCGAAGTAAGGGAAGTACTCCACATATTCTTTGTATCATCTGTGCAATAGCAATGCATATGATGGTTCATTTCTATTGACTTGATAGTCTCTGTCTATTGTTACAGTACCTTGTCAAACTCTATCAACTTCTTAGAGTCATTTCTCACTATGCAATAGCAATGCATATGATGGTTCATTTCTATTGACTTGATAGTCTCTGTCTATTGTTACAGTACCTTGTCAAACTCTATCAACTTCTTAGAGTCATTTCTCACTATGCAGGTGCTCATTCTCCTTGAATCCATTCCTTAGATCACTTAGCTAGGATTGTTATGAGCATGCATATAAAGCTTCATCATCATTGAATGCATATATCTTAAGATATAAGTGATTGAATGTACCAAGGTATGTGTACTACCTTGTTCTTGAAAACTTGGGTTTACCCCCAGACTTCTTACATTCATTACTCAGTGTATGGTGAGTCTAGATACGTAAATAACTTCATTTGCTTCACTTAAAACTTCAACTGAACGTGTGGAAAATCTCTCTACATAATGTCTACCATGCTATGAGCACTGAACAAATTATTGAGAGCTTCTCTTCCATAAATCGAAAGTTTCTCAGGCATTTGGAAAGCACACCTCATCTGTTTTGATACAGAAGTTTCAGAGTGATGCTCCAAAATACTAAGGTGGTCTTAAGTGCATGTTTTGGAAGCTTTGGCAGTGCAGTATCTGTCTTTGAAGTTACTTGAGTAGTGTTTTGCCAAGACAATCTCATCTCAGCAGATTATATACATCGCTTCTTCACAAGATAAGTTCAATCTTATCTTGTTGCATGCAAATCTCAGGCATACCATACCAGCGTATATGTTATTTGTTTACCAACATTTAGTATCATGAGTCATTGGTTGTCAACTATCAAAACAACATCACTCCATAAGTCTATTCCTGAATTTCTGTTTATTGTTCCTTATTTCCTGGAGATAAATGAACTCCCCAAGTGTTGTTCTCATCTACATAACATTTTCAGGCCTCCACGCTTGACACATCCAATAGACTTCAAACCTTGAATTAGGATAATGTTTACCATTTTGCTTTTCCTTAATGGCGCAAGGAAATGAGAAGAAATTCATAGTCTAAATGTCCTTCATCTCAGATGGAATGATATACGAGGCACCACTCATGCAAGGCCCTCGTGTTGAATCTCTTCTGGTTGTCTTCCAAACGCAAGCTGTGGTAGTGTACGACAGCAATTTTCTTCTCCATGGCTGGATGCTTGGTCCCATCTGCAGAGTCGTAGGCCACCTTTCCCTCATTTCTTGCCTCTTCCTTCTATCTTTTGATAGTACGTGTATGGTTGTCTTTAGAGCGCAAGCTGTGGTAGTGTACGACAGCAGTTTTCTTCTCTGTGGCTGGATGCTTGGTCCCGTCTGCAGAGTCCTAGGCCAACTTTCCCTCCGTTCTTGCCTCTTCCTTCTATCTTTTCATAGTACGTGTATGCAGGGAGAGCATACATGATAGTACGTGTATGCAGGTAGAGTAAGCGGACTCTCGTAAGTGAACGGACTCAGAAATCATGTGACCTGAGCGAGGACATCGTCCTTATCAACGACATGAAAAATGGGCACCATCAATCGAGATTTAGGCAATTCTATGATGGGCACAAAAATACACAAGAGCATTAGAGAGAGATACAAAGAAGGTTTTTAACCTTCTCATCCCCCTCGTGTGGGGCCCGTTTTGATTCTATGCTTTTCTTTTCAAAGAGGAACACCCTAGGGTGTCTAAGGATAGGGGACTTTTCAATGTTATGAATTTTTCTTCCTAGACTATCAAGGATTTTTTCAATAGAAAAATCTACAGGAGGATTATCAAAGTGTGTCGCACATCATTATCTCCATACTATGCAAAGAGCTTTACTTTTAACTACGTTCCACAATGTCGTTGAGCAACCTATCACTTGTCCAAGAAAAGCTTTCATCCAATTAATTTGGCATGGCTGATCCGATGTTAGACTGAAGGTTTCCCACATCAAAGGACTCATGGAGTGCAAAAGGAAAAGGTTACTCAAGTCTTCCCTCCCACGTTTGTAATGTGTACTACATCAAGGCACTCCATAAATGTTGTTTGCATTGACATTGGTCGAAATCACCCTTAGAAGAATCTACCACATAAGGATGGTCTCTTTGTTCTCTAGAAGAGGGTGCTAAGAGGTCCTTGAACGTAAAATCGAATCTGATTGGTACCCAACCTAGGCACCATTTCCTCTTCAAAGAACTACAATAGCTGGAATTCATCCTTGTAATAAGATTCTCTGCCATTCGATTACCATTGGACCATGTCAAAGTTTCAAGAGGTGGGTGATCTTGCCAAAGAAGGAGACACTGTCGAGGTGAAGGGCTTGATTGATGGATCAAGTCAATCGCCAATGTTCTAAGTGATGATGCATGCGGGTGCTTTTGGCGAAACTCAAGTGATGCATAGAAACTCATATATGGTTAGTATTTCACTTAGGAAACCTTATCAAACTTGTTATATGATCAAGAGCTTATGGGTAACAATTATGTAATTTAACTAAGTTAGTGGGGCACCTAGTGTTTAATGGAGAGTGTTAATCTCCAAAAGAACACGTTATCCTTGAAGTTAGAGCACCTCTATATCAAGAATAACTTAAAATCTTCACCAATTTGGAGGATTAATATTCAATTTCCAAAATCTTGAACAAACTGTGAAGAAGGTGACTACACAGAAAGTCTGTTGCACATAACTCACTCATTGACTTATCGAATGTGTAAAGTTTTTTATAAAACTTTGCACAAGGTGTGGTCTTTAGTTTCTGCACCTCCTCCAAGTTAAAGCATTCCAAAAGACTCAGTAGATCTTGAGAAATGATCTTAACAAGTCACCTATGTCTAAAACTGTAGTTATTTATAGTTGACTTTGACACCTGCAACTTCTAAAGCTTGGTTCTCCTAAACTAGAACCCGTTCAATCAAATGCTTTTAGCCATAGGTAGCTTACCTTCCAACTTAAAGAATGAGTGCTTGCTTGCTCAAAAATTTACACTGTGGAAGGAGAGCTGACCAAAACATTAGCATCGAAGTTTGCACCTCTTGCAACTTCTCTTCTTTACATTTACACATGTAAATGTTCCTACACCCAATTCTCTCAGCTTGATCACAATTAGAAGCTGAAAATTTGTACAGAGGTCAATCAACTATAGAATTAGACTTGTACAAAATCATTTCACAAAAGACTCAACACAGAAAGAGAACTCTCAGAAATATCGGGCACAACTTTTTCATTTCTGGAAAACTTTACATCTGAGTGATGAGAGAGATCTTACTCACTTCTAAAGTATCTAAGAGCTCATACAACTTCTAATTTCTCTATTCACATGCTCTCTCATATTTTCCCCAACATTTTCCTTGTATATATAGGCAAATATGTACAAGCTCATAAATATACAAAAGTATAAGTGAGCTAACTCTAAGTTAATGTACATATGTATACATATCTTCATTCTCTGAACATATACTTTCTTCATGATTCATGAATTGATATTTTCTTCAATCCTTGAGTTCAAAACTTCATCAAAACTTCAATTGTTGACTGCCTTGCACCAATAGCTCCCCCGCAATCATCAATTGAGGTTTTCTCTATCTTCTTTATACCTGCCATGTCTTTGAATCTTTGTAGCTTTGGTCCATCCAAGCTTTTGGTTAGCATATTAGCTATCTGATCTTTTGTTGAAGTATGTATAACTTCAATCTCTTTATCCATCACCTTCTCTCTTAGGAAATGATACTGAATCTCAATGTGTTTAGTCATGGCATGAAAAATAGGATTAGCAGCTAAATACAATGAACTCATGTTATCTCCATGAATAGTGGGTGTACTCTAAATGATGTCAAAACACTTCATAAGAGTCTTAATCCATATCACTTCCTTTGCAGCTTAAACCATACCTTTATACTCAGCCTCTGTGGATGATAAAGAAACTATGTTTTGCTTCTTTGAACACCATGAAATTAACTTATCTCCCACATAACACAAGTATCCATAAGTTGATCTCCTATCATCAGGATTACCTGCCCAATCTGTATCACTATAAATCTTGATATTCGTATTTTATGTAAAACCATAATACAAACCTTCTTTGAGTCTACCCTTAATGTACCTCAACACTCTTTGTCCTGCAACCCAATGTTCTTTCCTAGGACAATGCATGAATTGAGACAATACTCCAACTGCATATGACAAATCAGGTCTAGTTAATGTAGCATAGATCAGACTACTAACCAAACTTTGATATAGCTTCATGTCCTTGAACTCTTCTCCTCCATATCTGCTCAATTTGTGATTCACCTCCATTGGAGTAGGTGCTACCCTGCAATCATCCATTTTAAACTTGATCAACAAGTTTTTCAAATACCTTTCTTGAGTTACATACTCCATGTTGAGTGTATGCGATCTCCATGCCCAAGAAATATGACAAGTCTCCCAAGTCTCTAATCTTGAACTCTTTCTCCATTTGCTTCTTTAGGCTTTGAATGCCTTTCTCATCTGTACCTGTAAGAATTATATCATCAACATATATGCACATGTAAATGAACCCATCATCAATTGCTTTAACAAGCAAGCTACTATCTGCTTTAGATACTTGGAAACCAAGTTCTTTCAAGAACTTCACAAGTCTATAATTCCATGCCCTTGGGGCCTGCTTCAAACCATACAAAGCTCTCCTGAGCTTACATACATGATCTGGATACCTTTCATTTCTAAATCCTTGTGGTTGCTCCATGAAAACATCATTTGAAATGTAACCATTTAAAAAAAGCATTCTTCACATCTAATTGACATAATTTCCAAGCTTTACATGCAGCAATGGCTTTTATTGTCCTGATGGTTGTCATCTTTTCCACAGGACTATAAGTCTCATCATAATCTATACCATATGTCTGAGCAAACCCTTTCACAATAAGTCTAGCTTTATACCTAGACACACTTCCATCTGCAAATCTCTTTGTCTTGTAGACCCATTTGCATCCAATGATCTTTTCACTATTTGGTTTAGGAACCAAATCCCATGTCTGATTTTCCATCAATGCATCATACTCTTCCTGCATAGCTTTCTCCCAATTTTCCTTACCTTTTCCCTCTTCATATGTAGAAGGGTCTTCATCTGCCTTTATCATATAAGCATAATCTTTGGTAGCTAAAAAAGAAGTATCATAACTATACCTTGTAGCTTGCCATTTGTGTCTAGATGACCTTCTGAGTTCTCCACTCCTTGAGGTTTCTGGTTCATCACATTCTGGATCAAATCTTGGCACTTCTTCAATGTCAACTTGTACTTCATTGTTCTCATTTTCATCAAATATCTAAACCTTTGTTTTACCTTTCTTTTGATTCACAACTTCTTCATCACCTGCATAAATATTGATTGTTCCTGCATACCAAGTACCTTGCTCATCAAATGTAACATCCTTTGACACAAGAAATTGTTTTGTGGATGGACTCCACAACCTATATCCCATCTGCTTATCATCATATCCAATGAAAACATACTTTTCAGCTTTAGGTTCCAATTTGTGCCTTAATTGAGAAGGCACATATGCATATGCCAAACATCCAAATACTTTACAATGTTCTAGGGTAGGTCTCTTACCCCACCATGCCTCATATGGTGTCATACCCTGCAAAGCTTTACATGGTAATCTATTGAGCAAATATGTGGCTGTATTTACAGCCTCAGCCCACAAATAATTTGGGCAATTTTTCTCCTTCATGGATCTTGCAAACTCCACAAGAGTTCTATTCCTCCTTTCTGCTACACCATTTTGTTGAGGAGAGTACCTGCAAGTAATTTCCCTTTTTATACTTGCATTCCACAAGTAATCACTGAACTCGTTAGAGAAATACTCTCCCCCTCCATCTAACCTTAGTCTCTTCAATTTTTGACCTGTGATTCTCTCTGCATACACATGATAATGTTTGAATGTATTGAATACCTCTTACTTATCTTTGATCACATAGATAGTAATCCATCTGGTAGCATCATCAACATAAATCACATAATACCTTGAACCATTGATGCTGAAATCCTTTGATGGTCCCCACACATATGTGTGTACCAATTCAAGCTTCTCTGAATACATAAAACCATGCTTGGAATAAGATTGCTTATGAGCCTTACCTAATTGACATGCCTCACATCTGTATGTCATATGTTGACCTGCAACATTAGGCAATCCAAGCACTGAACCATTGTTAACCATATCTTTAATACCTCTTTCATTGAAATGTCCAAGCCTTTTGTGCCAAAGATCTAACTTAGAGATCTTATGTCCTCCATAGGTGAACAAGGAATGACCAATGTTACCTTGAATCTTGAATGTGAACAATCTTCCTTCTTTCTTCCCTGAAAAAATTTGCTTATACCCATTGCTAGGGTCTTCCAAAAAACTCCTTCATTAGTGAACCTAACTTCATAACCTTTTTCAACAATTTGTCCTACACTTATCAGATTCTTTGGAATTGTAGGAACATACAAAACCTTACTCAAGAGAGTACTTCCATCCTTGGCCTTCACTGATCCAATTCACTTCACATTGTGCTTTGTATTGTCACCTGTTTGAACTACATGGTTAGTTACCTTATTCTCCAAATCAGTCATCAGAGCTATGTTGCCACTCAAGTGATTGCTACACCCTGAGTCAATGTAGAAGACTCTTTGGTCTTCACTTTTCCTTTCACAAGTTGCATTCATAATCAAATGTTGAATCCTCCTTCTGATCTGAAGCATAATTGTAGTAGGTATTGTTGTATTGTTGGCTTTGGAATCCTCTACCTGCATTTCTTCCAAAATAGCCTCTACTACCTCTACCTCTAAAATTACCTGTTTGATTTCTGCCACCTCTTCCTCTTGAATTAAAGTTCTTATCATATCCACCATTATTCTGAGTATTATGCCAACAATCATGAGCTAAGTGATTTGTCTTACCACAAATCCAGCAAGCTTTGACTCCATCTTTATTACATCTGCCTCTTCCTCTACCTTTGCCACCTCCTCTTCCTCTTAGGAAGTTAGCTTGGCTAGTTGTACCTTCATCTTCATTTGCTTATTGCTTCCCTTTGATATTCTTCTTCTTATCCTTTAAATACATTGCTTGACTTGCACTTTTATCACTTTCACCTTTGACATCCTGCTCAAAAGTTAGCATGTGTCCTAGCAACTGATTAAAATCAGGAGTAAAATGATCTAGTGATAATTTAGTAGACAAAATGAATGGCTTCCATTTATCATACCTCTCAAACCTGTGAGGATTTGCCTTACCAATTTATCCTCCTCAATATCTTCATCAAGTTCTCCTAATGCATCTGCAATGTCCTTCATCCTTGTTACATAATATGAGATGGATTGAGAGGCCTTCTTCTTGAATGTGGTAAACTCTGCCCACAAGGATGCCTTCCTTGACTTTGTGATGTTTTGGAAATGCTCCTCCAAAGCATTCCATATATCACATGCACTTTCAAGACCTCTAATGTGAGGTAGCAAGTAGTCATTAACTCCCATATAGATAATGCTCCTAGCTTGAGCATCTCTCTTCATCCAAGTCTTCAAATCTGATGATTCATCCCTAGTTGGAAGACTAGGATCTCTGAACTGAGGCTTTTCTTCTTCACCTGTAATATAACCTATCAAGTCTTTGCTCATAAGATGAGCTTCCATCCTCATTGACCATGGTGGATAGTTCTCTCTATCCAATTTCTCTATCTAAAGAGAATCTCCCATCCTTTCTTCACCTGTGTATTAAATCCTTCAAGCTTTATGAGGAATAAGGTTGCCTTTGCTCCGAATGAAGTTCCTTTTGTCTTCCTTGATATCTGTTGGCCTCCTTTTCAAGCTTTGCTTTCAAGCTTTCACCTTTTGTATCTTCAAATGTTGAATTCTTTATAACTATAGCATTTGAGGTCCTCCTTTCTTCAATTTTGATGATTCCTGCTCTGATACCACTGATGGAGAGTGTTAATCTCCAAAAGAACAAGTTATCCTTTAAGTTAGAGCACCTCTATATCAAGAATAACTTAAAACCTTCACCAATTTGGAGGATTAATACTCAATTTCCAAAATCTTGAACAAACTGTGAAGAGGTGACTACACAGAAAGTCTGCTGCACATAACTCACTCATTGAGTTATCAAATGTGTAACGTTTTTTATAAAACTTTGCACAAGGTGTCGCCTATAGTTTGGACACCTCCTCCAAGTTAAATCATTCCAAAAGACTCACCTATGTCTAAATCTGTAGTTATTTACAATCGACTTTGACACGTGCATCTTCTAAAGCTTGGTTCTCCTAAACTAGAATGTGTTTAATCAAATGCTTTTAGCCATAGGTAGCTTACCTTCTACCTTAAAGAATGAGTGCTTGGTTGCTCAGAACTTTACACTGTGGAAGGAGAACAGACCAAAACATTAGCATCAAATTTTGCACCTCCTGCAACTTCTCTTCTTTACATTTACACATGTAAATGTTCCTACACTCAATTCTCTCAGCCTGATCACAACTAGAAGCTAAAAATTTGTAGAGAGGTCAGTCAACTATAGAATTAGACTTGTACAAAAGCATTTCACAAAAGACACAACATAGAAAGAGAACTCTCAAAATAACGCGTGCACCTTTTTCATTTCTCGAAAACTTTACATCCGAGTGATGAGAGAGATCTTACTCACTTCTAAAGTATCTAATAGCTCATACAACTTCTAATTTCTCTATTCGCATGCTCTCTCATATTTGGCTCGACATTTTCCTTGTATATATAGGCAAATATATACAAGCTCATAAATACACAAAAGTATAAGTGAGCTAACTCTAAGTTAATGTACATATGTATACATATCTTCATTCTTTGAACATATACTTTCTTCATGCTTCATGACTTGATCTTTTCTTCAATCCTTGACTTCAAAACTTCATCAAAACTTCAATTGTTGATTGCCTTGCACCAACAGTGTTGTGCCATTGGAAGCATATATTTGTAAATGAGAGAATTGATAGTTTCTTAGTATACGGGAATGTTATGAGATAGACGTGTGTTTTGTTTTAGAGGAAACCAATAGGTAGAATGAAAAATATAGATGGTTTTTGGTTGACAAGAATATATTTAGATTGACATGAAACCTCTCTAAAACATGAATTTAGATCCATTAATGAATGTTGGACATGAATCTAAAAGATTAGTGAGGTTAAAGTCCTATACAAATTATATGATAAAAAATGACATGAAAAATGAGCACCATCAATCGAGATTTAGACAATTCTTTGATGAACGACAAGATTTTTCATTTATTTCTATAATGATGTGGATGAGCACACTGAGGAGTATCGCAGGATTTCTCTCTCCTTGGGTTGTATATAGAATATAAGTATATACGATACTTACTTTTTCTTCAAAGTGCAAGTACACACAAAAATAAACAAGAGCATTAGAGAGCGATACAAAGAAGATTATTAACCTTTGCATTCCCCTCATGTGGGGCTCATTTTTATCCTAAGCTTTTGCTTTCAAAGAGGAACACCCTAGGGTGTCTAAAGCCAGGGGAATTTCTAATGTTATGAATTCTTTTTCCTAGACTATCAAGGGTTTTTTCAATAGAAAAATATCTAGGAGGATTATCAAAGTTGGTTGCACATCATTATTTCCACAAAGAGCTTTGCATGGGTATATCTATGGAGTTCTGTTGGCAGCAGCCAGAGGCATAGAAGACGCCGAAGCATGTAAAGACAGAGCAGGGAGTCAGTCGGATCTTTTTTCAAAGAATTATGTTTTAAAATACTTTTAAAAACCTCCAATAGTGATTTTTATCACTATTGTAACATATGTAACATAGGAAAACCTTTTTTTGTAATCCATAGCTCCATTTTGTGCAAGCCGAGGAGTCCTTGAGCTTGAGGAGCTTAGGTAGAATGAGCGTATCAATTTTGGTTATTTTTAGACACCATTTACCCTTTCAAATAGCACTTAGGACCTATTTTTTAACTATGCCGGTCACTAGATATGAAACCGGTCAAAACTAGTCTAGAAACTATAAAAAATGTTAGAGAGCTCATTTTTAAGGGTGGTTAGTGTGAGCTTAGAGCTATTTTGAGCTGGTAATTGAGATCTTGAGCAATAGAGTTGATTTCTCTCCTTCCATCGTGTCTTGCTTGTCTCTTCGTAGTGTGTGTGTATGTGTGTGTGCATCTCTATGCTTCTCACCTTCACTCTCACTTCATCTCACATTCACGATCTTCATATCACTCCTATCTCTTCCGTGGATTGACATTAAGGAGGTGGAGCTTCTTAACGTGGTTCTCACCATTGTGCTAGAGCAACACCAAATTTGGCGCCGTTGCCGGGGATCGAGTCTAGGACGAATGTGTGATGGTAAGACTATAGCAAGAAGTGGCGTTGGAAGGTAAAAATTTCAGATTTTGTTGTTGTTTTTACGTAGTTTTTAGTGTTTTTCACCTCCCCCACACTCCATCTTCATCACCGCATCATCATCTTCAACTCCAAAAAAATCAGAAAATTCACCATATCCACCCATTCTCCTCATTTCCCTTCATTTGTGCATGTGCAAGAGAGAGAGTGAGCTTTTGTGCTTGTGTGTACTTGTGTGTTTTTGAGTTTTCTTGCAGGTACAGAGCTCCAGTGCATCAGGAAAGCTTGGAAAAGGTAAAAATTCACTTTCTGTCAGAAATCTTCCGAGTGTGTCAGACCATCGCGATGGTCTGCCAAGTTCGGTATTTTTGGTAAGCGACCACACCACGAGGTAGGCGACACAAGCGTATGCACGAATCCACAGACGCATCTCAAAAATTTGCAATTTGGTGGACCAGCGCGACGGTCTCAGACCATCACACCATCGCGATTGGCTCACGCCATCGCGACAGCTCGACCGGACCATCGCGACGGTCTCACGCCATCATGACGGTTCACTTGAACCATCGCGATGGTCCTTGACCATCGCGACGATCCCGTCAACCCCACGCCATCGTGATTGGCCCATGCCATCGCCTCGATAGTGCCACATGGCAAGCTAGACCATCGCGATTGCTCACTAGCCATGCCATCGCGACGAGACCCTTACACCATCGTGACAGCTCAAAATTTGGACCATCGCGATTGCCACACGCCATCGCATCTGTGACCATCGCGACGGTTCACTTCAGACCATCGCGACGGTTCACGTTGACCGTTGACTGACCCCATCGCGATTGTTCACTCAATCAGACCATCGCGATGCCTCACCCCGACCATCGCGATTGCTCACATTTAGACCATCGCGACCGTGCACTTCAGACCATCGTGACGGTTCGCGCATCACGCCATCGCGACGGTGTCAGGAAGATTTGCATCTTCCAATTGATGACCCGAAAAATTAAAATATTTATTGGTGAATTCTAAACCTCTTTTATATCACTGTTGATCATTTGTGTTAATTGGATTAACTATTTTGAAAGTGTTTTCAGGTATGAAGGATGAAGCAGGACATATGCTCTTATTAGGGTTTACCCTAATTACTTAATTAATGAGTATTTCATATTTATACATGCTTGATTCATGGGTATTTAACCCTAGGGTTGTCTAAGTTCACATGATTTTATGTTCATTGGGTTCATCTGAAGGGTCTCAAAAGATTTAATGGATTCATGTTAGAGTTTAATTAAGAGTTAGTGGGTTAATGATAGGGTTCAGAAGGATTTTAATGGGTTATCAGTGATTTCCAAAGGGTTTCAATAGGGTTTTGATGGGTTTTAAGTAGGTTTTTTAGGGTTTTAGAATGTTTCAAGGGTTAAAATAATTAATATTGAAGGAAATTAATCTATAACTAAACATTGGTTCATTAAGAAAAATTAAAATATGGTTTAATTAATTACTTAAACATATGTATGCATTTAAATACTAAGGTTCTAACTAATTAAAAGCTTAACCTAAGCTTAATTTAAATGATTTATTTAATTAGAAATTTAGGATGATAGAATTAAAATGAAAACTAGTGGATAATTAATGAGTGGTGAATGTGAGTGGTATTTAAAGTGTGGTGTGAGTGAAGTGTGTAACTAAAGTAGATAAAGTAAGTAGTTTGAAAGTGTGGTAGTTGTGAGTGTAAGTTAAAAGGGTGGAATAGATAAGTTATGCAGTTAAAGTGTAAAAAAGATGTGTACAAAGAGTGGTGAGTGTGAGGGGACTTTAAAGTATGGTTGTGAGAGAAAAGTCATTTAAAGTATGGTGGATGAATGTGGTTAAAGAGTGGATGAGAAATTAAAGTAAAAACCAAAAGAATGGTAAGCTCATAATCTTTGTGAGTATATATATGTATGCTTTCATCATGAATTCCTAATGTTTGTTTCAGGTAATTTTACTCTTCTTCTCCTTGCTTCATTCCTTCACCTCCATTGTTTGTGCATTTAGAGAGAGAGTATTTTCCCAGCTATTTTGATGCACGTCTATAGGAAGAGAAGATGATGGATGATAATGGACTTTAACAGAGAGAAGCTAGAGAGAGAACGATCCTTTCCTAGCGCTGCGCGAGACAGCGCGCAGAGAGAGAGAGAGAGAGAGAGAGAGAGAGAGAGAGAGAGAGAGAGAGAGAGAGAGAGAGAGAGAGAGAGAGAGAGAGAGAGAGAGAGAGAGAGAGAGAGAGAGAGAGAGAGAGAGAGAGAGAACACTCTCCCTCCCCTCCTCTGTCTGAGCGCGGTAGCGCACAGACAAAGAAGGAGAGAGAGAGAGAGGAAAGAGAAAGAGAGAGAGAGAGAGAGAGAGAGAGAGAGAGAGAGAGAGAGAGAGAGAGAGAGAGAGAGAGAGAGAAACACTCTCCCTCCCCTCCTCTGTCTGAGCGCGGCAGCGCGCAGACAGAGAAGGAGAGAGAGAGAGAGGAAAGAGAAGGAGAGAGAGAGAGAGGAAGGAGAGAGAGAGAGAGGAAAGAGAAAGAGAGAGAGAGAGAGAGAGAGGAAAGAGAAAGAGAGAGAGAGAGAGAGAGAGAGAGAGAGAGAGAGAGAAACACTCTCCCTCCCCTCCTTTGTCTGAGTGCGGCAGCGCGCAGACAGAGAAGGAGAGAGAGAGAGAGAGAGAGAGGAAAGAGAAGGAGAGAGAGAGAGGAAGGAGAGAGAGAGAGAGAGAGGAAAGAGAAAGAGAGAGAGAGAGAGAGAGAAGGAGAGAGAGAGAGAGAGAAGGAGAGAGAGAGAGAGTTATGCATGTCCGTGTGAGTGTATATGCATGTATGTTATGTATGTGCATGTACATATACATGAGTGTATGCATGTTAGTATGAGGATAAATGTTTATGCATGTTAATTAGTATAAATGCATATGTGAGCATGAATGTGTGTACGCATGATTGTATGCATGTTAGAATGTATGTAATTAATGCATGTATGCATGTGCATTAAAGTATGTGTATGAGTTTATGTATGCATATGCATGAAAATTAGGAAGATATGAAATGTGCATATGTGTAAGTGGAAAGTGTGTGCATGTTAGCATAAATACATATGTATGTTAGCATGTTATGTATGCATGAGAGTATGTATGTTGGCATAAGTGCATGTGCATGCATATGAGTATGAGAAGGATGTTTAAAAGTGGTGATACTTTATCTTAGGATGTTATGCATGTGTTCACGTATGAACATAAGTTAGATATGCATGTATTAAGATAGGTAAACATAAATGTTTATGCATATCCATGAGTTATATAAGTGTACATGTATGCATATAAATGTGTGTTTATACATGCGCATAAGTATGTGATAGATTGATGTATGTATATTATGCTTGTATATGCATGTAAAGAGCGTGTGTGTGCATGTATGCATATGAAAGTTAGAAAAGAGATGAGATGCATATGCATGTTAGTAGGTATGCTGCATATGTGTGAATATGCATGAGCATGTAATTGAACTAATGAAAGCATGTGCATAAATGCGTCTAATATGCTTTAATGTGTATGCTTTAGAGTGCATATGAATGAATTAGCATGTGTATGAGCATATGATTAGCATGTTTATATATGTGAATGAAAACATCAATTAGAGAATGTATGAATAGGAATGTACGTATACCCAAGCTTAAGACTATATAAGTAAGGTTATAGGAACATGCATAGATATGGAATAAATACATGGTTTAGAGTACATGTATGTATGTAATAAGCATATGTATGAGCATTAAGTTTAAATACATGAATTGATGTATAGTATGAATGGGCATATATGGATGTAAATGAATAGGTATTAATGTATGCATTGTTATGTTATTTTACTTAGGATTAAATGTTAGCATGTGCGTGAATGTATGTTTGCATGCATGAGCATGTGTATGATTTAATGTATGTGACTAATGTTTTTTAAGTTTCTTAATGATTCTTGTATTATTACTAATATGCTAATGTTTGTTTCAGAAACATTGATGAGTTCAAGCTAATGAAGTAAAGTGAAGAGAAGCAGCAAGATTGAAGATCCATTTAAACCTTATTTTCATTTAGTCAACTATCCAATTGATTAGACATTTATCCCTTTATTTAGACCTTCCATTTGTATTAGAATTATTGATTTGAACCATTAGCTTATTAACTAATTTATTCAAGCAGTTTTGCAACAATAATGTTTCCCATTACTTTCTTTGATGTCTTCTAAGTTAGTTCACGAGTCTGAGCACAGTACTATTGAAAATATAGAAAATGTTCCGCCAACTCTAGATAGACCAGAAACCTCTAGCTTACCTGATAGTTTAATAGAAGAAATCATGATGGAACGCGTAACAGAAGAGTCACTAATTTTAATCTCATATCAGGAAGCTGTTGCTAGGTACGAGGCTGCCCATCCTTACGGTCCATAGCTATTTAAACTAGGTACATTTTATAGAATTATCTTATTTTCCGTCATAGAGATAGGTTATTTAAATGGTTATGTCATTAGAGCCCTTAATTCCATAAGCTTGAGTCTGCTACAGACACCCTGCGTGTGCCGAACGATTTTGGCGGATGGACTGATCCACCATCCGAGCATCCCTCACGACCCGACATTGGTGAACCCGACGTTAAAAAATGGCCTTGTAGCTCATGTATAAATTTTAAATTTTTCTTGCATGTGCATACATTATATCGACAGGTTGATTTGCAGAAGCTTCTTCATCCGTGGGAGCTGTGGCTGTGTCGTTGGAACCTTGCACTTTTCTAGGTGTTGAGGGTTGTGCCCTAGGGAACTGAGCGCCTCCACGACGAGTGGCAAGTAGCTACCCTCATCTCGCCACCCCTCTCATCGACATAAGAAGGAGGAACGTTTGCACAATCATCTATTAGCAACTGATGTATTAGATTTTGATTCTATTAAAAATTGTATAAACTTATACACAAGTCACTCTTTAAGCCTCTTCTTCGATTCAGATTCCAGGTATTTATATTTGGATTCTTTTTGCTTGCACATAATTAAATGAAAATGACATCTAATGTAGAGAATCTTCTGCATGATATGGAAGCACGATTAATTTCATCTATAGATTTAAAGCTTAATTCCAAGTTTGAGTCCTTAAACTCGTTTCTTTCAATCTTAACTACAGTAGTATCTGATTTTAATACAAATCTTAAGTCAATAGATACTCAATTTGATCACGAGTTTAGGAATTTAGAAGGAATTCTTCATTATGAACTCTCAAATTTGAATGAAAATATGGAAACAATAGCAAATCATGTAAAAGAAATTTCATCATTCAAAACGATTGGTCATGAAATTGCAAGTTTAAAAGAGAACATTGAAAGGTTAAACAATCAAATACACGAAAGTGCTACATGTGAATGCAAAGATAGATATCAAGTACGAGTTCAAAGTAGATCTATGTATTCTATTGACCAAAATCCTTTACCCGATCATAGAAAAGTTGATCCGAAGGCTTTATATCAAAGACCGAAGAGAACTGTAAGATGCTTCTGGTGTGACCAACTAGGTCATACTTATGGGAATTGTATGGCCTATGAGAAAGCATGTAGCCAACAATTGGTATTAGAAAGTGAACAGAAAGTATGTGATTATCAAACGCATCTACCATTGAGGTTAAACTTAGGTAGAGGAGGAATGATAGACTATTTTGACCAAGAAAAATTTAGTCCTAAAACCAAACTTCAAAAACAATGGAAACCTAAGAGTCATAAGGAGAAAAGCAATGTATTCTATGAACACCAAGATTGTGCCTAAATGTGAATGTTTGGACAATGATCAAAACCTTATTAAACCTAAATCTATGAATAACATTGATCTTCAAATTAAATCTAAGGATCAAGATACATTGAAAAAGTTTAAGAAAGAAGAAGATGTAAAGATAAAAGATGATGAAAATGAACAATCAATTGATGGAAATATAGATATACAGGCGGTTAAAACAGAACCTAAAGTCATAGAAATTGACAATAAATGTGATCAAAATAAAAATGATGAAAGAATAGTACAAACATCTGAAGACGAAAATCTTCAACTTCAATCAGAACATGACAAGAATATGGGAAAATGGGTACAAAAAGCCATATGGAAGATTGAAAATAATATCAAAAACTCATCTAAAGGTAAGAAAAAGGAGAAGAATTTAAGTGAATGGTTTATTGTGATGGAATTGTTTATTGAAGATAAAACATTTCAAATTTTGATTTTTGCTTACTGCATATATGCTGTTTTCCTAAAAATTGAGAAACATATATCTAAATTGTTTAGTTTTAATGTTTGAAAAGCTAATTACAAACTTATGATTAAGTTTACATTACAATTTGTTTAATCAAAAGAATTCTAAAATATGAAAACACAAAGTTTGTTTCAAATTAAACAAAAACATGTTTGTAATTATGCTTGCAAATGATTTTGATCAATATGCTTGTCATTTCCTAAACTTATGATAAATTTATGATTTTTTTTCTTTCACAAATAAGAAGAAATCTATTATGAAGAACAATTATGAAGAATATTATTATGATGAATATTTTGCACAAAATGATCTTTGTTTACAACAATTATGATGATATACTTTTAAAAGAAAGAAATATATATGATATAAATATGAGCATGATAAATATGAAGAACATGAAAAAAATGTTACAATATGAGGATGATTTTATTGATATACCATATGATGAGTAAGAGGAACTTTTATAATCCAGATATGAATTTTTCATTGATATCAAAAAAAAAATGATGCTCATTTATAAAGATACAAGTTAAAAACTTTGAACATTTTGATTTTTCCTAAATTTTATGAACTTTGTTTCATAGGTTGAAAAACCTATTTAAAAAAATTAAGAATGCATTATTTATGATAATTATAACCACTATGAATTTTTTATGATTAAATTTGTGATATGATAGAATATATGAATTTATATTTGCAAGATAAATGATAATGAAGATTACTTGTTTTGTAGCTTCTATTTTATAAGTGATTATAGGTTCAGAAGATGCATTGATCAAAGCAATTGAAGATGTTATGCCAAAAGTTCTGATGAATTTAAAGAGAGCAGATTGAAGATGAAACAGATTGAAGATAAAATTGATTTTAGGTTGTATTTTTCTTTGTCTTAAAATTTTGTTTTACGTATTTTATTTGCATTCATATAAAACTAATTGATAAAATTTGGAATGAAGAATATTAATTTATAAAGGACTCTATCTAACCATATTAGGAAAATAGACATAATTTATATTTCTACATTTATAGATTAAGTGAGATTTGTTAAAAATAGAAGGATTTGTAGTTCATTTAGATAACGAAAGTAGTTGTATATGTGTAGGAGCATATTGTTGCATGATTCATGTCTGTGAAAACCTAGATCTTTCTTGTCCATGCAGCTAGATTCTTAGCTCGGATTAAGGGGTTAAGCCTTTCCCCTTTAAAACAAAAAAGTAGCAAAAAATTAAAAAATAAAAATAAAAATTAAAAAAAAAAAAAAAAATATATATATATATATATATATATTGACATGGAAGTTATACCTTCTTCCACCCCAAAAAGGTATTTACATTTATTATCGATATGAAGTTTACATCATATTTATATGAAGAAAACTAGTTGTGAAAAAACACATCTAGTGATTAAAATTGGGCATACAAGGTGGCTGTTTGTCCAAGTAGATTTAGTAGATTTCTTTGGCATGCTTGATTGCTCATATGTGAATGCATATATATGACGAAACCTGCATTTGAATGAATGAAAATGAATTCTGTTTTATACTAATCTTTACATACTTTATAAATGGATAAAATGTAAACTAATGTTTGTTGACTGGAAAGGTTAATAGTTTACCTTTATACTTTAATATGTTTTCATTGCGAGATGTAATTGAAATAAACTTCATGTGCATGTTGAAAAGATTTAAAATTTGATAAGATTAAATATATTTCAAAAAAGAATTGATGCTGTTCTATGATTTAATTTCAGGATAATCATTGAAAATGCTGCTTCCCTTAATCTACAAGTTGGTCCATCGGGACGATGTGCAGGTTTGGTGGCGGTGGATGTCGGGAAGATTTGCATCTTCCAATTGATGACCCGAAAAATTAAAATATTTATTGGTGAATTCTAAACCTCTTTTATATCACTGTTGATCAATTGTGTTAATTGGATTAACTATTTTGAAAGTGTTTTCAGGTATGAAGGATGAAGCAGGACATATGTTCTTATTAGGGTTTACCCTAATTACTTAATTAATGAGTATTTCATATTTATACATGCTTGATTCATGGGTATTTAACCCTAGGGTTGTCTAAGTTCACATGATTTTATGTTCATTGGGTTCATCTGAAGGGTCTCAAAAGATTTAATGGATTCATGTTAGAGTTTAATTAAGAGTTAGTGGGTTAATGATAGGGTCCAGAAGGATTTTAATGGGTTATCAGTGATTTCCAAAGGGTTTCAATAGGGTTTTGATGGGTTTTAAGTAGGTTTTTTAGGGTATTAGAATGTTTAAAGGGTTAAAATAATTAATATTGAAGGAAATTAATCTATAACTAAACATTGGTTCATTAACAAAAATTAAAATATGGTTTAATTAATTACTTAAACATATGTATGCATTTAAATACTAAGGTTCTAACTAATTAAAAGCTTAACCTAAGCTTAATTTAAATGATTTATTTAATTAGAAATTTAGGATAATAGAATTAAAATGAAAACTAGTGGATAATTAATGAGTGGTGAATGTGAGTGGTATTTAAAGTGTGGTGTGAGTGAAGTGTGTAACTAAAGTAGATAAAGTAAGTAGTTTGAAAGTGTGGTAGTTATGAGTGTAAGTTAAAAGGGTGGAATAGATAAGTTATGCAGTTAAAGTGTAAAAAAGATGTGTACAAAGAGTGGTGAGTGTGAGGGGACTTTAAAGTATGGTTGTGAGAGAAAAGTCATTTAAAGTATGGTGGATGAATGTGGTTAAAGAGTGGATTGGAAATTAAAGTAAAAACCAAAAGAATGGTAAGCTCATAATCTGTGTGAGTATATATATGTATGCTTTCATCATGAATTCCTAATGTTTGTTTCAGGTAATTTTACTCTTCTTCTCCTTGCTTCATTCCTTCACCTCCATTGTTTGTGCATCTAGAGAGAGAGTATTTTCTGAGCTATTTTGATGCACGTCTGTAGGAAGAGAAGATGATGGATGATAATGGACTTTAACAAAGAGAAGCTAGAGAGAGAATGATCCTTTCCTGGCGCTGCGCGAGACAGCGCGCAGAGAGAGAGAGAGAGAGAGAGAGAGAGAGAGAGAGAGAGAGAGAGAGAGAGAGAGAGAGAGAGAGAGAGAGAGAGAGAGAGAGAGAGAGAGAGAGAGAGAGAGAGAAACACTCTCCCTCCCCTCCTCTGTCTGAGCGCGGCAGCGCGCAGACAGAGAAGGAGAGAGAGAGAGAGGAAAGAGAAAGAGAGAGAGAGAGAGAGAGAGAGAGAGAGAGAGAGAGAGAGAGAGAGAGAGAGAGAGAGAGAGAGAGAGAGAGAGAGAGAAACACTCTCCCTCCCCTCCTCTGTCTGAGCGCGGCAGCACGCAGACAGAGAAGGAGAGAGAGAGAGAGGAAAGAGAAGGAGAGAGAGAGAGAGAGGAAGGAGAGAGAGAGAGAGAGGAAAGAGAAAGAGAGAGAGAGAGAGGAAAGAGAAAGAGAGAGAGAGGAAAGAGAAAGAGAGAGAGAGAGAGAGAGAGAGAGAGAGAGAGAGAGAGAGAGAGAGAGAGAGAGAGAGAGAGAGAAACACTCTCCCTCCCCTCCTCTGTCTGAGTGCGGCAGCATGCAGACAGAGAAGGAGAGAGAGAGAGAGAGAGAGGAAGGAGAGAGAGAGAGGAAAGAGAGAGAGAGAGAGAGAGAGAGAGAGAAGGAGAGAGAGAGAGAGAGAGAGAGAGAGAGAGAGAGAGAGAGAGAAGGAGAGAGAGAGAGAGAGTTATGCATGTCCGTGTGAGTGTATATGCATGTATGTTATGTATGTGCATGTACATATACATGAGTGTATGCATGTTAGTATGAGGATAAATGTTTATGCATGTTAATTAGTATAAGTGCATATGTGAGCATGAATGTATGTACGCATGATTGTATGCATGTTAGAATGTATGTAATTAATGCATGTATGCATGTGCATTAAAGTATGTGTATGAGTTTATGTATGCATATGCATGAAAATTAGGAAGATATGAAATGTGCATATGTGTAAGTGGAAAGTGTGTGCATGTTAGCATAAATACATATGTATGTTAGCATGTTATGTATGCATGAGAGTATGTATGTTGGCATAAGTGCATGTGCCTGCATATGAGTATGAGAAGGATGTTTAAAAGTGGTGATACTTTATCTTAGGATGTTATGCATGTGTTCACGTATGAACATAAGTTAGATATGCATGTATTAAGATAGGTAAACATAAATGTTTATGCATATCCATGAGTTATATAAGTGTACATGTATGCATATAAATGTGTGTTTATACATGCGCATAAGTATGTGATAGATTGATGTATGTATATTATGCTTGTATATGCATGTAAAGAGCGTGTGTGTGCATGTATGCATATGAAAGTTAGAAAAGAGATGAGATGCATATGCATGTTAGTAGGTATGCTGCATATGTGTGAATATGCATGAGCATGTAATTGAACTAATGAAAGCATGTGCATAAATGCGTCTAATATGCTTTAATGTGTATGCTTTAGAGTGCATATGAATGAATTAGCATGTGTATGAGCATATGATTAGCATGTTTATATATGTGAATGAAAACATCAATTAGAGAATGTATGAATAGGAATGTACGTATACCCAAGCTTAAGACTATATAAGTAAGGTTATAGGAACATGCATAGATATGGAATAAATACATGGTTTAGAGTACATGTATGTATGTAATAAGCATATGTATGTGCATTAAGTTTAAATACATGAATTGATGTATAGTATGAATGGGCATATATGGATGTAAATTAATAGGTATTAATGTATGCATTGTTATGTTATTTTACTTAGGATTAAATGTTAGCATGTGCGTGAATGTATGTTTGCATGCATGAGCATGTGTATGCTTTAATGTATGTGACTAATGTTTTTTAAGTTTCTTAATGATTCTTGTATTATTACTAATATGCTAATGTTTGTTTCAGAAACATTGATGAGTTCAAGCTAATGAAGTAAAGTGAAGAGAAGCAGCAAGATTGAAGATCCATTTAAACCTTATTTTCATTTAGTCAACTATCCAATTGATTAGACATTTATCCCTTTATTTAGACCTTCCATTTGTATTAGAATTATTGATTTGAACCATTAGCTTATCAACTAATTTATTCAAGCAGTTTTGCAACAATAATGTTTCCCATTACTTTCTTTGATGTCTTCTAAGTTAGTTCACGAGTCTAAGCACAGTACTATTGAAAATATAGAAAATGTTCCGCCAACTCTAGATAGACCAGAAACCTCTAGCTTACCTGATAGTTTGATAGAAGAAATCATGATGGAACGCGTAACAGAAGAGTCACTAATTTTAATCTCATATCAGGAAGCTCTTGCTAGGTACGAGGCTGCCCATCCTTACGGTCCATAGCTATTTAAACTATGTACATTTTATAGAATTATCTTATTTTCCGTCATAGAGATAGGTTATTTAAATGGTTATGTCATTAGAGCCCTTAATTCCATAAGCCTGAGTCCGCTACAGACACCCTGCGTGTGCCGAACGATTTTGGCGGATGGACTGATCCACCATCCGAGCATCCCTCACGACCCGACAACGGTTCGCCTGGACCATCGCGACGGTTTGCTTGGACCATCGCGACGGTCACAGACCATCGCGATCATCTCAGACCATCGCGATTGCTCACCCCAAACACAAATTTTAGGGTTTCAATTTTTGGCCAATTTTGGGGCTATTTTTGGGAAATTTTTGGGTGATTAGACTCATAGGAGACCCCTTAGCTCATATTTGAAGAAAAACCTGTTTGTGAGTTTTTACCCCCGAGGGCCTGAACGGTCATATCTTTCTCATTTGAAGTTCGTTTTGTGAGCTTAATAGCTCGTCAGAAAGCTCTCTATGAGTACTACGTGACGTAGAGGTTGACATAGTTGGGACTAGGAAAGAAAGGGGGCTTTGGAAGAGAAGTTGCCAAAAGTTAAGGGACTTAAAAGTGTATAAACTCAATTGCTTGATCATTTGTGATATTGGTCTAAAATTGGATTTTTCCAGGTCTAGCAAGGGCAATCAAGGGCAAACAAAGCAAGCCAAAGCCAAGCAGAGAAGGGCATAAATCTTGGGAAGCGCGGCTTCTTGGGCATCAGAGCAACCAGAAAAGCTCACTCGAGGTTGGAAGATTACTCAACCCCCTCAGTCAATTCTTAGCTTAGGATAAATGTTAGCATTGTGGTTTCACGACGATAGGAACGCCTCAAGTTCAAGAGAATTAAATTTATCAAGTTCAAGACTAAAATAAAGGTGTGTAATACGAAAACCTAAAGGAAAGAACATAAGTCTGACGGAACGAGAACTCAAAGTACCACAGAAAGTCGAATTCCTGACGCATACATCAAGACAAGAATCTAAGAAATTTAAAAAGAATCAAGAAAGTAATAAGAAAGAATCATTGACGATCTGAGCGTGTACTGAGTGTGCAAGGAAGAAAATTAATGAACCTTAGATCGGGCAAACATGTAGGTAAGTCAGACCGACGAAGCCTTAGATCATCAGAGGCAAGTATAGGAATTATTGCACGATCGTGGGCTCAACAATTGAACACTAATTACGCCTACGAGAGCTCAGATACAAGTGAATCAGAAATGGCATTTAGCATAGAAAGACCAGAAGGAGGGTCAAATGAGCATATTTAGAAAGACCTGAAGGACCCTATAGAACGAAGTTAGAATTTCTCCGAACCAACCGATTAGGTGCTCGCATCTATGAGGATGGTTTGAGAAGACAAGTGGTGCAAATGCATAATACCAATCAACCCATTGGATTGGAACGTCCAGTGGTAAAATTCGAAAGAGACGCGTACATAGACAAGGAAGGAATGATGTATATCTTAAGTACGTAGCCAGACAATACCAATGAGTTTGGCGTAATTCAGTGGGAAACAGAAGCAAAATCCCAAGGAAAAGAACCAGTAGGAGAAGAACCTAGAACACCTAGAGGGAAATCTGTACTGACACGAGTACTAGTTCCAGAATGGACCCCTCAGGACAACAGAAGCATAGAGTTGTTTGTAAATAAAGAAACTGACGAAGCATTTTGGAGATACAGAACAGAACAACCTAGTGAGGTAGGCTCCATTATAATCTACGAGTTCAAGGACCCGGATACACCTGGAAAGGTTGTATACTTGGACGAGACTTCAGAAAGAGTCTTTGTGGTGCCTGACCACGCTAGAGACACGTACACATGGAGAGGTGAATTGGTATTCCCTCCATCTCGAACAAACGTAAACGCGAGCCAACAAGGGGCAGGAACATCCTCAGCCCATGGCATGGAAAGAGAAAAGAACAAAGAAAGACCACAAGTAAGCTTCAATCACCCCATAAGGAGAGATAGAACAACCACGGACACTAATAGAGTGGATAGACAAAGAGATCATGGAATACCAGGTGGTAGAGATGATTTTCCTCTACCTAGACCATGTGAACACGCAAGAATACTAAGACCCACTCAGTTAGTAAAATCAATGAAAAACTACTTTGATGGGACAAGAGATCCCTATGACCATGTCGCAGAATTCAAGCAAGTACTAAAACAGAACAAGTCGAAGATATGTTCACGCAATACAATGCATTTGGACTAACGTTAAAGAATACCGCTTTAACTTGGTTCCAACCTTTGCAACAAAGGCAATTTAGAGACATCCATCACTTTTTAGAGTCATTCATCATTGGATTCTCTAAAAGTGGGATTAGACATGACACGTCTTCACTGATTCATAGCTTCAAACAAACCCCTCAAGAAACTGTTAGACTGGCAGGACGTAGGTTTAGACAATATGTTGAAAGATGCCCAATGCAAGAGTTACCCTCACAAGCCAAACAAGTGTCATTGTTTCTAGATGGCTTGTTGAGCTCTAAACTACGCTCCTATGTGTACCTAAAGGAACCCAGAACGCTAGAGCAGTGTGTAAGAATATGTATAGACATTGAGGACAACTTAGGAGATGAGTTGGAACTCTCAAAGGTCTATAAGGACTCAGACTGTTCATCTGTAGCATCCACAAAACTGTCTAACTCGATAGAGGACCTAGCAGAAAAAGTGGCCCAGAAACTAGGAGTTTCTAGTAAACAGGTGCCCAAGTTAACAACTAACGTACGTTGTTACACTTGTGGTGGAAATCATTTGGCAAATGTGTGTCCCAATGCAACACAAACACAAGCCAACCCTAGTGGCCAATACTGTACAATTGAGAGAAGATACACAAATCACACGGCTCAGGACTGCCCATATAACAAACAGGCAGTGAGACAAAACTACCTGCAAGCATACGCACAACTAGGTAGGTATCAAGGCCAATACAATGCTCAGCCATATTACTATAGGCCTCCTCAGAACTACCCATATCAGGCGCAACAAAGACCTCAACCTGTCTTAGCTCAGCAGCCACCCCCACCAGCGAATGTCATCTCAGTTAAATATGCTGCTGCAGAAGAAAACCTAAGTAGGGCCTTAGTGCCTTCTTCACCTTTGATCACAGAGAGTGACCCGAACTCGAACAGTTTTGACTCCACTCATGTAGATAGTCCACCCGCTTATTACACGAAGTCACCAGAGCATGTGGAGACATATCATTATGATAGTCCACCAGTGGAACCTAGTTGGGAGCCAGAATATGCTAATGTGATGTACACAAACCCAAATCCACGGCCCCAAGTAAGACACAGAGACCACACGGCCCTAGAGGACCATGCTTTAGGTGCCAAGGAGATCATTTCATAAAGGATTGTCCACATCCCCCGATAGCAGGGCAATCACAGTACTATAACATCCAAGGCTTTTGTGCCGATTATGGCAAAGAGCACATAATCAAAGATTGTCCTAAGAACCCAGTTAACGCTTCAAATGTGACACCGATCAATGTGATAGGTATTGTAAACAACGCAGATGGATCCAACCCTACATACGTGCCTATCCAAGCTATAACAAGAGCCCTGGCGCTCTTACAGAACCAACAGCTTAATCAGGAGAAAGTAGCCGGAAGTAGTGAAGTTGCAGAATCTAACAGTAAAAAGACAAAATCTTGGAAAGATTCTAGAGAAAGAATTAAGAGAAAATGGAGTAAAAGGATAATTGAGTTGGAAGGAAGTTTAAAAGAATCTAGAGCCAAAATTCTAGAATTGACTTCATAGGAATTGAATCAAGAGAACCCAGCTCAGAAATCAGGATCAGTTTTAGCAGAACCCATACCAGAAAATCTAGACATGATGTTTCGTGCATATCAGGCTAGAATAAACGAAGGACCTCAAGTAGCTGAAATGAGCAAGAACTACCCTCGAGCAGACTTAGAAATTGAGAGGACTAAACTTTGCATGAAGATGGTAGAATTAGCACAAGCTTTGTTCGAAGCCTCTAGATATCTAAATTGGAATAACATGGCAAAACCTGAACTACACTTTCAAGGTCTAATGGAGAGGCTCGAATACTTGATAGAAAGCAAAGAGAAAAAGGATCGGCATAGGAACCCTACTGTCCCAGAGACACAGGAAAGGAATGCACCATCCCTGTCTCAAGTACCCAATACAGAAAGTCAAGACAAGCTGTCTTCCATACATAGGTACTCACATGAATTTTTGAGAGAAATACAAGAAGAGAAGTGGAGAAAAGAACAAGGAACTCATCCTCCTATTCATGAAATAAACGACTTGCAAGAGCAATTTCCCCAAGATATCCCCTCTATTTACGATGATGTAGAGGAAGAACAACTAAGTGAACATACAGGTTTTGAATCTAATTCTTTGCATGAATTACCTCAGTTCACAGGACCTTGGGAAGCAAAGTCTATAAGTATGAGAGCACCCACGATAATAGTGAGGAATGAAGAATCAGTAATCCCTAGAAACACGGAAGTAATCAAGAACACTAAAGTACAGTGTAATCTCACTCTGGAGGAATTGTTAAAGGTTAAACCGGAATTCTGGAAACATGTAGCAAATCAATTCCCTGAGCTTGCTACAACTTCCTCACAGATAGGATCACAAAAGAAGGTACTAGAGATACCCTTAGAAAAGATAGGGGATGTAAGTGAAGGAGAGGAAGGTAACACGTATCTTCCAATAACTCATCAGGGCTACACCACGAAATCCATCTTAGATTCAGGAGCCGGAGTAGCCATCGCTACCACCGCTTTATGGAAACATTGGGGTAAGCCAGCACTCAGACCTATCCGGATGAAGCTACAAATGGCTGATGGACACATAGAGAAACCATTAGGCTTACTGGAAGGCATATCTCTCACCACTTGTGGTGTGGCGTTTGAGCATACCTTCGCCATTTGTGACTTTGCGAAAAATCATGCTTATGAGATGATATTGGGATGATCATTCATGCGTCAGTTGCAAATTGTACAAGATTGGGGAACTAATTCTTTGTACTTGCAACATTTAGGAGTGACTACTAAAGTCAATCTTAAAGACTATTCACATCGAGACGTACCCCCAATACAATGGAATACCATCCATAAGACACCAGTAGAAACAGAATCAGTACACTCTTTAGAGTCAAACCCCTCATGGTTGCACAAGGACACTCATCTATGGATGTGTAAAGTTGCAAAACAAGAAGAAGAACGAGCAAAAGTGAAGGCAAGAAAAGAAAGAAGAAAGAAACCATGTCAGAAAAAGAAGAATCTTTATTTGAGGTTCCCGAGAACTTCAAAAAGTACGAAATAGAAGATAGACGAATCATGGTACGAATGCCTAACAAAAAAGCTGACATTGGAGAGGTATATGATAACCGAGAGAAAACCAAGAAAATCATAGTAGCCATAGAAGGAGAAGAAGAAAAGTGTACATACATAGGGCATGATTTGACGAATGAAGAAGAAGAAGAATTAGTTGCCCTATTGCGCGAATATAGAGATGTGTTTGCTTGGAGTTACAAAGATTTGAAAGGAGTAGATCCAGATATATGTTCTCATAGAATCCCTATGACTCCAGACGCAAAACTGACGAAACAGAAACCATACACGTACAATGATAATTACGCTGCGAAGATTAAAGACGAGATAGATCGCTTGATAGAAGCAGGATTCATTTACGAAATTGAGCATACCGAATGGGTATCCCCCATTGTGGTAGTGGCCAAGAAAAATGGAAAATTGTGTGTGTGTATTAACCTTAAAAAAGTCAATGCTGCCACAATTAGAGATAGTTATCCTCTTCCTATCACAGAACACTTATTGGAAAGAGTTGCGGGCAAGGAAGTTTATAGCTTTCTTGATGGATTCTCAGGCTATAATCAAGTAGCCATTGCTCCCGAAGATCAGCACAAGACGACTTTTGCCACTGAATGGGGCATATTTGCATTTCGAGTGATGCCATTTGGCTTAACAAATGCACCCGCCACTTTCCAGCGACTCATGTGTCATGTTTTCAAGGAATTCTTACGCAAGAATTTGGAAGTTTATGTCGATGACTTATGTGCTCATTCAAATGTAAGACAGACACATATCCCTAAGTTAAGACAAGTATTTAACAAATGTCGAGAATATCACGTTTGTTTGAACCCAGAAAAATGCGTTTTCATGGTCAGACAAGGCAAAATTTTAGGACACATTGTGTCAAAGAATGGAATCTCTACGTACGAAGAAAAGGTGAAGGTGATTGCAGATCTACCTAGGCCAACTAACATAAAAGAAGTACAAGCATTTATGGGCCATTGTGGTCATTATAGGAGATTCATACACATGTATGCAATCATAGCCAAGCCTTTGTACTCTCTGTTGACCAATTTTGAATGGACAGACGATTGTGAAAATTCATTCAATGAACTCAAACGACGTTTGTGCTCAGCACCTATATTGACAACCCCGGATTGGAGTAAGCCATTCCATGTGCATGTGGATGCATCCAATTACGCCATAGGATGTGTGTTAGCACAACCCACGAATGAAGGTAACATAGATCTCCCCATAGCTTACGCGAGCAGACAATTGAACGCAGCAGAAAGGAATTACACCACAATGGAATGAGAAGGATTAGGAATGATCTACGCAGTAAAGAAGTTTAGACACTATTTGTTGTCAAACAAGTTCAAATTCTTTACAGATCATCAAGCCCTATTGTACTTAGTCAACAAGCCATGTAACACAGGATGACTAATACGTTGGTTTCTATTACTCATGGAGTACGATTTTGAAGTAGTATTCAGGAAAGGAAAGACACATCTCAGAGCTGACCACCTTTCAAGATTAACCTCAGGAGAGGCTCCTCAAGGAGTAGTGGAGGATTTACCAGATGCATATTTGTTTAACCTTGAGATAGCACCAGAATGGGCTAAGCGGATAGTCCCTATTCTCACGTATGGACCCAAGAATCCTAGGATAAGGATCAAAGAAGGAGAGATTACCAAATATCAAAGATATCAAATCATAGCAGGAAGCATATATAAACAAGATAATCAAAAGATTCTTGCCTGTTGTGTAGATGAATGAGAACATGCGAATTGGTTGCAATTAGCACACATAGGTGCATTAAAGCAACATCATTCAAGACATCGAACATTACAGACTCTGCATAGACTAGGAGTATACTGGCCTACGATGGAAGCAGATGTCTACAAGTTGTGTAAAGAATCCCATGTTTGTTGTGAAAGACCACCAGTAGAGCATGCTACACTATATCATGTGTCTCTCACACCTCACTGGAGTGAACCTTTAGTGACATACTTGAGGACGAACACATTCCCTCAAGGAATGACTTTAGCACGACAACGCAGTCTAGAGCAAGAAGCTCAAGACTATTCACTTATTGGCAATAATCTATACAAACGAGGACGAGATGGATACTTAAGACAATGTGTTCATGAAAGCGATTATCTGAGCATACTAGAGATTGCACACCAAGGTGTTGCAGGAGGTCACTTTGGACCAGATAGGATAATCAAAGCCATCCTCTTTGCAGGATTATGGTGGCCCACTCTTCACATGGATGCGCATACCTATGTAAAGAGATGTGATGTGTGCCAAAGAACTCAGTTTCCTACTCGCAGAGATGAAATGCCATTGAAACCCATGATGGGCGGACGTGCATTTTCTAAGTGGGGTATAGACTTTGTAGGACCCATTAACCCCCCTGCAAAAGGTACACATGCGGAATACATTATTGTCGCCATAGATTATCTCACCAAATGGGTAGAGGCAAAAGCCACGAAAAAGAATGATGCACACATGACTGCAAAATTCTTATTTGAAAATGTCTTTACAAGATATAGATTGCCTATAGAGTTAGTGAGCGATCGAGGAACTCACTTTCTAAACCAAGTCATTGAATATTTGTTACAGGATTTTATGGTGATTCACAAGAAATCCGCACCATATCATCCTCAGGCCAATGGTCAGGCTGAAAGCACTAACAAGATCCTCTGTAATGTACTGACGAAACTCGTGAACAACAAACGTTCAGATTGGGACAAACAGTTACACCATGCTATTTGGGCATATCGAGTGGCCTACAAGACCGTACTCAATGCAACTCCCTTTTAGATGGTTTTTGGTCAGAATGTTGTGCTTCCTCTGGACTTCTTGATACCGACCCTTAAGGTTGCACAAGAACATCAGTGGACCGGCCATGAATTATCAGCGAGAATAATGGACTTGGAACGATTAGGAGAAACCAGGCTAAAAGCAGCAGCAGGAATATATGCGGCAAAGAAGCGACAAAAAGCATATTTTGATGCACATGTGAAAGATAAAGACTTGAAAGAAGGAGATTTAGTTCTAGTGTATACGCTGAAACAACACACACGGAAGTTAGAAAAGCGAGGTTATGGACCTATGATCATCAACAGACTCTCAACAAGTGGAGCAGTACAATTAGCCACCTTAGAAGGAGACATAATGCCTAATTACATTAGTGGATGTAGAGTCAGGTTATACCAAGAACCTCTTACTGAGGATATGCTTGGACGACTCACGTTGGCAAAGAAGCATAAGGAGGAAGAAAATAGAATACGAGCTGAAGCTCAGGCAGAAGCTATAGAACGCATTAAGCGCATGAAGCTAAGAAGACAAGGACTAGGGAGAGAACATTATCACCATCTGGAAACATCACCCAGATACCCCATGGCCATGTGTCAAGTAAAGTCAACCACTCATCCTAGCATAGTGGACAGGAGACCATTCATTACAGTCAGGCTAGAGCACGGCAATCCTTGCCAAAAGCTCAGGGCTTTAATTGATTCAGGTGCTGCGACTAGTGCGATTAGATGGTCCCACTATAAGGATTCAGGAATAGAAATGCGGCCAATTGAGGCATACCTCATAGGCTTAGGAGGCATGGAAACCCCTTGCATGGGTGAGGTGGACCTTATCCTCATAGAAGAAGTGACCTTGACAGTGAAGCTAGTAGTGTGCCATGACAAGGACCTGATAGAACCCCTAATGCTTGGCCAAGATTGGCTCTACGATCACTCACTGGACCTAAATCTTAGACAAGGTTCCTTACAGATTGGAACCTTAGAGCAGAAGCAAGTGATACCGCTTGACTTCCCTAATGGCATTCCGACTGAGGTTTGTAGCCATAGACCCTATGAAATGCATGCGACGGAGGACCGGAAGCTCTTTGGTCAGATCAGTCACGTTACGTCTACACCAACCCACTCGGGCTTGGCTATAGATAGTTGTCAATCAGAAGGACGTCAGGAGATTTTCACTAGGACTTTCTGCAAACTAGAAGGGGCAATTACCCAACCGCTTGGGTAGATGGACACAATCAGCGGTCAGGTGGGTTACATCAGCGGACACATGGGCAAAACACCCTGTGGTGCCCATCCTTCCATACTTACTGCGGACTGGCCTAGATTAAAAGTACAAAACGAAGCACTTCCTAATGGGCAGGTTTCGCAAGTGTTGGACCTCCCTTCTTTTCCAAAGCAGAGTGTCCATCCGACCTCTCAACCTCAACCACAAAGGAGTCAACCACTACGAAGGAACCCAGACCGACAGTAATATTAGACGACGCAAAGAGGAAAGCAGTCTCAACAACACAAAGCAAGCGGCACAAGACAAATATGGGTGCCAAAAGAACGGAAAGCAACCGACTGATTTCAACAATGCAGACATTGATAAGAAGAAGTTAAGGCAGAAGCAGAATCAGTATCCAACATCCCCTCGACCTTCTTCTCAAGTTCGACCATTTGACAAATTTGGATCGCCAAGAAGTACCTTATGAATCGACCCACACCCACGCAGATTTGGGTACCCAAACCATGTATTATAGTTCAACCCTCAAGCCATGTAAAATACACCCTTCGGAAAGCTTTTCAGCCCTCCATACCACCAAATTCGATATCATCTTTTGTCCCTCCGTAGAGACCTATCACCCGATCACAAACTCTTAGGAAGTGGATATCGAAATGTATCCAGAAGTCTTCTCCTAACCCCTTGTCTAACATAACTACCACCCTGACTAACCTACAACCTTGTAATAACTCACTCATGACTAAACCTTGTATAAATCTACACACTATAACCCAACATCACCTGTAATAACATCTCATCAAAGAACTGCATGCAATATCTAAAAACATATAGGTGTCTAGAGACTTGCACTAGTTCTGCAAGAAGCATTGCGTCAATCACATCACAACACTTGGCTACACGGGTTACACATCGGCTATGGAAAGGGATTGCGGTCTCACCTTAATGGGATCATAATTAATTTCCATACTAATGTGCTAATCTTTTGTAGCAGATCTTTTCCATTAGCACGACAATCATCATGCAAACCGAAGAAGGACCATCAGAAGCAGGCCCCAGCGCACCTGTAGCACCTATCGGTGTTTTACTCGCAGAGTCCCATCCGACGGCTCCACCGCCAGAATTTCAAGGTTTCCCAGGACCCATGCCTATTGACGATCCTCCTCGAGGCTATACTGAGAAGATTCATCGCAATTCTCACTGGTTTCAAGGGCTGGCAGGACCATTGGTGGATGCTGAGTTTATATTTGAGGCTAATTTGACTTTTGATGACCGTACATGGGGAAAATATCAGTTCTTCTCAAGAGAGTTCGAAGGGCTACAGAACACACAAGACTTAACAGATGTTTGGGCAAGAGCCGACTTCACGGAGTATTTCAGTGACCCTTTGCCTAAACCTGACTTCTACAGATGCTATTATCTAATCACCACTTTGATGGCTTCGGAGAATAAGGATCTGCCAGTAACTTTTATTTTGCCATCTTTAGTGAACGATCCACCATATAAAAGGTTTTATCTTTCTAAAGATCTGATTCGAGCTGCCATCAAGATTCATGGAACCCACACGCCCACAGAGCGAGAAAGGTTAGTTCCTGACCCTATGAAACGTGGGGACGTCACTAAGTGGGAGGAGATTTCAGCGATCACACCTGAGCTTTCAAAACCACTACGGATATGTATGCAGCATTTTGCTTTCCCCGCTCAGGATAGATTCACAATGCCTCACAAAGGAATATGGTTCGGTTTGTATTTATCATGTATGGGACCCGAGACAGTTGATCTAGCTAGCTGGATCATTGATCAGATGTATTTAGCACAACATAGATGGGAAAGAAAGAAAGTCATCAATGGATGTTGTGCACTGACTAGAATCGTATATATGTGCTTAGCATATGACTTGCCGATTGAGCGAGCAATGACAAGTGAGGAGCTGAAAGCCTTCAAGGGAACAACAAAGAAAGCTAGGAAGCCCAGCAAAGGAAGAACAGGAAAGCGAATGAGAGGAACCATCCCCTGTCTTCAGGTGCCAGAATCACCCTCACAACAACCATCTCCAAAGCAGTCTTCGACAGAAGCCACTCCCACAATACAACCTATTCGTATACGATTATCAAGACCAGTTGTAACGGAGGGTACTACCAGCACAGTCACTACTCAAGCAACCACAGTCCCAGGACCTACCACCACTATAGCAGAAGTTCCTACCACTATTGGTGCGGAAGCTTTCTCTTTCCCGATACCCCATTTAGAAACAGAACAAGCAGGCACCACATATGATTTTGAGATGCAGGACGTATTTTCAAGTGAGTTTCAGTTTTCAGAAGGCCAGATCTTCTCTCAGGAATATGAAAGGCCCAGCTACCCTACCACACCCCGAGATCAACCACAAGGCCAAATCGTATCAAGCTCAGATGACGAAAGAACAGCAACAGATGACGATAAAGGAGACGATGAAGCCAGCCAGGGTACACATAAATCCCAAGAACATGCGCAAACAGACGAACAAGGACAACAAACCGACACCCAAGGTGATACGAGCACACACGAAGAAGAAACCTTTGAAGCTGCAGCTTATACGTTAGCCATAAAAAAATTATATCGTACTATGGAAAAAGTTTAGGCACACAAGAAGTTGACTGACGAAGAAAGCCAAACAATCATCGAACAACAACTCGTCTCAGGAGGGTTCGAAGAAGTCTACATCAGAGGTTTCAGAGAGCTTGTCAAATCAGTCGGACGTACCGAAGCCTTAAGATATTTTCAGAGGAAACCATTACCGCAGTATGATCCCCGACGCGTACGGCTATTATCAAAACCGGGCGAATACATTCGTGTCCCAACAGGAGCACAATCTTCAGAACAGGCCAGGGAAGCACGTCTTGTCCCTGAAGGCCATCCTCGTAGATTCCCCACTCCGTGCTACTACTGTACATACCTCCACAGTTACCGAAGTACCGACCACCCCAACCGCTCCTCCATCACCTCCCATCCATCCAGTCTCCCCCATACACCCCCCTTCTCCCAGAACAACATGTTCCTTCTCCGGTGGAGTAGCAGAAGTTGTCTTTAGGCCCATTCATCCCACAATTCCTGCACCCACTCAACCTAGTCTATTCCCTAACAAATCCACCTTTCTATCCAACCCATTTCTCCATCCATCTTTTCCATTCTTCCCCACACCTCCAAGTCCCCTTTTCCCATTCCCACCTCCATTAACCTTCTCCCCAGTCTCACCTCCCCGACCCATCGTAACCCCTCTTTCCCCTCTCCATCAAGCCGTCCAAGACAACCCTTCTGTAAATTTTTCTTCAACCTTTGTAGATCCTGTATTTACACCCACACACTTACCCACGGTCACACCACTATTCAGAGTCACCGCACTCAACACTACATCTAGTGATATGGATATATCACCACCCACCGCACCACCACTCACTTCATTTGTGGCACCACAATATTTAAGCACACCACAATTTTCCACAATCACCATAGCATCCACTTTCCCACCCCCATTCCCCGTTCCCTTTGCATCTACACCCACCGCATCTTCACTTAGCACACCATTAATATTATCACCCACCATAGACACAACATTTCGACAAATGTTCACGTGTATGACGCAAGTAAGAGATGAATTCACATCTCTTGGAAATAATTATCAGCAGCTGCAAAGGACAACCAATGATTTGCAGTCGTAGCTTAACTCATTGTCTATTGAGAATGCCTCACTGAACACTCGATATCAAGAACTAGGCGAGGCTTATCACAAGCTGGAACTAGAAAGTGAAGAGAAAGCCAAAGAGGCCACTGTGGATCTTGATAATTTGTTAAGGGCCCAAACAGTTCGCAATGCGACGCTTACTCGGAACATGGGCTTACTCAGAAGGCACCTAGCAGCAGCAAAGGAAGAAAACCAGCAGCTACAAAAGCAGAACAGAGAAAATTTAGAAGCTGCTCTCGATAACCCAGACCAACCATTAAGTCCTAGCCGGTTCAAAGCAGTGCCCTCCATTCAATGAAAATATTGCTCGATGATCAGATAAGCTTGCGCGATGAATACGATCGAATAAACGAAGAATATCAGAAGCAACCCAAGGATTACCAGCTTCTGCGGACCCTTCTCCTGACATCCTAGAGGAACTCAACGCATTACGGGCCCAGGTATCCACTCTTGAATCGCGGATAGCTATATATGAAGCACCACCACCGCAAGATTCTCCACCAGAGATCCCAGTCGATGAAGAAAATGTAACCATTCCGGTGGAGGAAACCTTTGAAGAAGCCTACGAACCACAACCCATCCCAGGCGGATGAGTCACGGCTGAAGGCCAGATGACTTATGAACTTCCAACCCCCGCATGGATGAAGACAGTGGAAGAGCTTGGAACTACCCACTCACCACGAGTAGAGGTGCAGCTGCACGCAATGGCAATGATTGAGGAAAGAATTTTACAGTCGCCCTACTTTGCTCGCTTGGACCCTCGCAGATATATATCAGGGCATGAGTTACAGTACAAACCGTATTTTATGCTAATGGCCGAGTATCAGTTGGCCATAGAGAAGGAAACAGGCAAGAAACCATCTCATGCTACTCAGTTTGAGCCTGATGATTTGCCACTGGATGCGCAGCAAGGCGAGATTTATCAACCAGAGTGGCGTAAAGATCTTTTACAAGAATATCCTGAGATGATGAGTACTTGGGCAAAGGCACCACTACATTTGAAATACAACCCATGTTGGGGACCAATGCCACGTCGCCGCTCCTGGATAGCATTTGCTATTAAAGTACAGAACAACAAGCAGTGCCACGATTGGTTAAATTACCCATATTTCAAGCCACCCATAGAACTACCGATAGTGGGATGCATGATGGCCACGATTCGTCACTGGCTCCCTTGCTTGAAATGCATGGACGATATAGCAGCGCACATGACTGTCAAAATCTTTGACATGATGCAAATGGTTTTCAAAGACTTCCGTCATATAAAGGCACCTCATGTAAACACCCCGGGCTTTGAGCATGGCAATCTTGATCTTGCATATGATATGAGTACAACGCCATCGCTACGGGTGTGTTATGCCTGGCATTGCAGAATTAAATATTTACCGGCGTGCTACAAGCAAACTTTCAAAGAGATGTTCACAACCGGTTTTTGGGAATACCATTCAGAAGTGTTCATCAGTAGGCCCACCCACCTCTTACACTTATTCGCCTATGAACAAATGGTATATTCCACACATTATCGACTCCCGCCACCCGATGAACCGCAACCAATTGATTGGGAGAAACTCGAGGCAGATTTGGCCTGAGGCATTCGAATCTAAGAACACACCCTCGCTCAGGAACTACTATAGAACTACATCCGACAGACCGCACAACAAGGTTCTGTCGAGGACGACAAAAGCGAGAGGGAGGGGGGTGTTGGCAGCAGCCAGAGGCATAGAAGACGTGGAAGCATGTAAAGATAGAGCAGGGAGTCAGTCCGATCTTTTTTCAAAGAATTATGTTTTAAAATACTTTTCAAAAACCTCCAACAGTGATTTTTATCACTATTGTAACATATGTAGCATAGGAAAACCTTTTTTTGTAATCCATAGCTCCATTTTGTGCAAGCCAAGGAGTCCTCAAGCTTGAGGAGCTTAGGTAGAATGAGCGTATCAATTTTGGTTATTTTTAGACACCGTTTACCCTTTCAAATAGCACTTAGGACCTATTTTTTAACTATGCCGGTCACTAGATATGAAACCGATCAAAACTAGTCTAGAAACTATAAAAAGTGCTAGAGAGCTCATTTTTAAGGGTGTTTAGTGTGAGCTTAGAGCTATTTTGAGCTGGTAATTGAGATCTTGAGCAATAGAGTTGATTTCTCTCCTTCCATCGTGTCTTGCTTGTCTCTTCGTAGTGTGTGTGTATGTGTGTGTGCATCTCTATGCTTCTCACCTTCACTCTCACTTCATCTCACATTCACGATCTTCATATCACTCCTATCTCTTCCGCGGATTGACATTAAGGAGGTGGAGCTTCTTAACATGGTTCTCACCATTGTGCTAGAGCAAGAAGTTCCAATTAAACCTATGAATTCATTAGTGTTCCTTAAATGAGCATGTAAGTACATGTGTATTAATATGTTTTATGTATGCTTATGTGTTTAAGTCTATCAGTTTAATATATGTGTAGAAAAGAATTATTCAAAGAGATTAGAACAATATTAAGTATGCATTTTTAATTATAAGTACATATGTCCTAATCTTAAGTGCCCAAATGGTTTTAAGAACATTCATAATTAACAAGTTTCATATTTTTTATGCTAGATGACTTTGATATTTATATTTATATAGTTAATGAAAATTAAATATATATAAGTTAAATAAATAAGTAATATATATGTAATTAATTTATAAGTTAAAAGAAATAACATTAAGTAAATAGATAAATTATAATATTTAATTGATATAATTATTTTAATGTAGTTAATATATTCTATTTATTATTATAAGAGTTCTACGTGTGTGTTTTTATATAAATATGTTTATGTGTTAGTTAATTATAGATATGTAGTGTGTTAGTTAATAGTTAACATTAGTATGCATGATGACTAACTAGTTAACTAACTATAAGTTTTAGTTATCTGCATGCTCACGTATAATCTAAGTATTGTTGGGGATGTAAGGGTCATGTGACCTTACCCCCATATTCATATATATACATCATATATAGAGCATTGCCTCAAGGGAGATCATTATGTGGGTTTCGAGGCTCCCACGCATATCCGCGCGTCGTTCCTCTCTTCTCTCTCATTCCATGTCCTCCTTCCTCCTCTTGTTCTGCACTCCAAACCCCTTCATTGGTATCAGAGCATGTTGAAGGTTAGTGTGCATGAAGCTTCAATGGAAGCTTAGGTGAGAAGAGGTAGAAGTGTAGGTCGGCATCTCTTGACAGCTGCTCAGTATTTCGGTCATAACCCGAGCTAGGAAGCTCGGATTGACGCGTTTTAAAGTTCTGTGCGTAGCTAACACAGAGAGCTACAACTTCACAGAAGGGCGCAAAACCTGGTTCGGACTTCTGAAGTGCCGAAAATTCGAAAAACGCAGAGAATTGTAGAAGGCGAATCTACATTGAGTAGGACAGCAGGTCGGTTTTTTTGTCATAACTTGAGTTCTACAGCTCGGAATGCGATGATTCAACTTGCTGCTCGTAGCTTGAAAAGTTAGCTACAACTTTGTAGAAGAACTCAGATTCAAATTCCCAATGCAAGGTCACCGAAATTGCAAAATACAGAGCAGTACTGTTGCAAGTGAAAGTGAAATTAACAGCAGGTGCTTATTTTGAGCATATCTTGAGCTACGCACCTCCGATTGAGGTGTTCTTTATGTCGTTACGTAGCCAAGAAGCAGATCTTCAAGTTTGCTGAAGACCAAAAGTTCAGATTCAGAGGTTATCACCTCTGAAACAGCAAAACACAGAGCAGTACAGTTTTGCCCAAACAACCCTAATTGCACTTGGAGGTTGAATTTGCTTTGGAACTTCTTCGAGAGAGAATTTATGGTGTGCAAGCTCTTATTTTCAGAGCTTCAAGACATTGTACATGTATGATCATTGTGTTAGCTCCTCCATATGAGAGTAGAGCATGATTTTGTTACATGTTTGGCATGTAAGATGACATTGTGGTATACTCTTCTTTGAGGTTTATGTCATCATGAGTTTGATCATGGATGTATAGTGGCATTGTGGTTTACATCTTGCTTATGCCACTTGGTTATGGATTTACTTGCCGGTTGCACATACTTTTATGAGAGTTGATTTTGGATCTTGTTTGGTACTTGTATCTTTTGTTTTCTTTGCAGGTACATGATCCAGATTGGAGCCTCAGTTACACATTCGTTTGTCATCATTATTAGCATTTGGTCATTGATTGATATGTATTTGCCAGTGTGATTCTTGGCTTATGTGGATGGTGATTCCCACATGGTTATTTTGGTTCTAGAGTCCATGTTACAGAGGAGATGCTGCCGAAATTTCATCGGCTTTTATGCTAGAAAGGAGCTCTAGTGGATCTTGAAGCTTGTGTGATAGCTTTGGATCATTGATTATCTCCATTCAGTTGGACTTGGTCACACATTGTTCGTGATAGGTTGGACCATCTTGCAGGATTTATTCTTGAGTGGGAGTTGTATTGCCATTGTATTGGCGTGTATTGCCATTAGTTTTTTGGCACATGTAGTTGCCATTATCTTTGATTATATCAGTGACAGGTGGTGACAGATTAATTATTGTTCTTTCATTATTGGTTATCTTGTTTGATTGCTCAGTTTTTAGAGGATACTCTGTCGAAATTCTCCCAGGATTCTTTCACATCTACTTGATCACTTTGGAGACTTGGTGAGCAAGCTTATGCTCATGGTTTTATGTGCATGCTAGATGCATGGTTATGTGACAGGTGGTTCACATGGTTTTCTTCTCCACAGAGACATATGTGATGTGAGTTATGCATATGGATATGCAGGTGTGATCCTATTGAGGATAGAGTATTATTTCTAGTCTCTTATTACATTGCTAGTCTTGGATTGCCAGCATGGTGTCTTCTCGATTCGATGGTACTGACTTTTCGAGATGGAAAGCTCAGATGTGGCATACATTGGTTCGTGCAGGGTTACACATGTATGTGCATAGAGATGCACAGAGGCCTCGTGACATGCCCGATCACGTATGGATGGATATGGATGCATTGGCCAGCTCCACTATCCGATTACAGCTTGTGGATTCTATATATGAGTCTGTTATGTATGAGGAGACGAGTAGTGCATTATGGCAGAGACTACATGATATGTATGTGAGTCCATTGACTCATGTGAGACATAGATCACATCGACGACTTCGATGTTGGCATTGTGGTCATGAGGGCCATATTCGACGACGTTGCTTCAGGCGGATGCGACGACGACATCAGAGACATGCACGTGATGTAGATCAGGTAGTGGTTTCAGGAGAGTCTATGGTAGTTGATTATGCCAGTGATGGTGATATCACTTTCTCCTATGGTTCATCTCATGATTCCTATTGCTCATTATATAGCACACATATGGCTTGGTTGCTTGATGCATTAGCCAGTTTTCATGTTACTCCACATCGTGAGTGGTTTTGTCGATTCTCAGGTGAGAGTCGTGGATGTGTGCACATGCCTGATGGTACGACATATGACATTGAGGGTGCAGGAGATATATGCCTTATGCTACCTAGTGGAGCATCACTTATACTCAGACATGTACGCTATGTGCCTTCATTCCCTATGAGCTTGATTTCAGTTAGCCAGTTACAGGAGAGCAGATGTTATGCATTCCTTGGTGAGCATCATTTTCAGTTGCAGTTGGGACAGCTTATGCTTGTCAGAGGTGCCAGGATTAGGCACATGTATCCACTGCAAGTACTTCATGTGAGAGACAGTCTTGTCTCAGTGGGAGTTCAGCCTTATGTGCGATGTGAGACTCGTCATGTCTCATTCTGTCTACCTATAGATAGGTCTATGGACATTCTTGATGCACATGTATGGCATGATTCAGATGCTCAGATGGATGCACATGTAGAGCATGTTTTGGATGCTCATGATGCTTATATAGAGCATGATTTTATTGATCATATGGATGCTCTTATGGAGCATACTTTGGATGATCAGTTGGATGCTTTAGAGCATGATGTGGATGCTCATGTAGAGCATTGTGATGATACTCACTTAGAGTTAGATCATCAGATGGATCTTGGTGTTGATGTTGTGCAGTCAGCTCATGTGGAGCATGATGATACACTTGGTGTGGTAGAGCACGATAGCTCTCATGATACACAGTGTATGGTAGAGCATATTAGCTCTCATGATGCACAGCTAGATACATCCTTGGTTGTGAGCATGACTGATTTAGATGCTGAGGAGTCAGCAGTTATGCAGTCATTCTTGGATTCGCTCATGCCAGATGTTGACATAGATATGTCAGGACATGTTGGTCTTGACGATGGTGCTTTGGATGCCTTGGATAGAGGCATGGCTGACATGCTTAGGTTAGCCAGGATAGCACATGTTTCGTCAGCATTCGGGAGTTTGATGTACGAGTTGTTATGCTCGAGACCAGACATTGCAGTTGCTATTGGAGCATTTGCACTTGGAGTTGTCAGTCGTTCGATGATTGACATAGGCATAGAGCGAGTGGGAGCTTTGCAGGAACTTCATCAGTTCTTGCATCAGTCAGATGTGAGCTCGACTCTTATCGATATGAGTCTAGAGCAGTTTGAGGTGCATGGATACACCTTGTTCGAGGCAGTTGGTGTAGGCTGATCTGGTATGGGTAGAGATCCGGACTCTTCCTGTACATTATTGTATAGTCCTACATCATTCTTTGTATATGTTACCACTTATGGTCACATTGACCCTTAAGTGGGAGATTGTTGGGGATGTAAGGGTCATGTGACCTTACCCCCATATTCATATATATACATCATATATAGAGCATTGCCTCAAGGGAGATCATTATGTGGGTTTCGAGGCTCCCACGCATATCCGCGCGTCGTTCCTCTCTTCTCTCTCATTCCATGTCCTCTTTCCTCCTCTTGTTCTGCACTCCAAACCCCTTCAAGTATAACTATAAATATGTGTATCCATGATCATTTTTTCTTACAATCTTCTTCTGTAGGTATGGCTGAAGAGAGAGAGAGAGAGGGACAGAGAGAGAGAGAGACAGAGAATAGCTTCTTCTTCCTTCCCCCCCTCTTCCATCAGCCTGCAACACAAAGACTGCGACAGGGGAGAGAGAGAGAGAGGTGATTTAGTGCTCCCTTCCCCTTCCTTTACTTCTACGGATTCCTTCATATCAGCGAGCTTCCCAGTCGTGTCGCACTAAACATCGATGGAGATGGAGAACGTCAAAAGAGAAAGAGAGATGCCTAGAGGTGGCAGAAATGGATGAGCAGGAGATTGGTTGGAGGCAGAGGACGATATATTTATAAGAGAATGTATGTGAGTGTGTAGATATACATGCATAAGAAAGTTAATTAACATGTGTTAGCATAGATTTAAATTATGTTAAATTTTGAATATTAGATTTATAAATGAGTGTTTTATATTCATGAAAGCATACTTATGTTGGTTTACGATCTTCTTGTGCAGATCATTGTGAAGAAAACTTGATGAGCACTGAAGAGGATTTAACGAGATTTTACGTGATAGAAGCTGCATTTATGTTGCTAATTTCTAGTTTATTATATGATATTTTGAATTATTAAGCTTTTGTATAGGAATATTTTCTAAAAGCTGTATTAGAACTTTTTACAAGCGTTTGTATAGGACTAGTTTTAGTTCTAAAGTTTTAGCACTTAAGTATATAGTTCAATTAATTTCTTATATTGCACTTTCTTATGTCTAAAAATTTAGCATCTACAAGCAAGTCTGTTACAGAAAATAAAGAATTAGATAGTTCTTTTGTTTTAAGAACGCTTTTACCTGCACCTATTGAAAGTACGTTTACTCAAATCATTGAAAACGAGATTAGTAACGAAAGTGAAGTAAAAAAAAAAGTTAAAGATCAAGTTGTAGATTAAACTTTACATTCTTTAGAATACGATCGTAATTTATCTAGAGTTTTGCCTTTACTCTCAATTGTCTTACCTAAACCAGAAAATAGAGAAGATTTGTTTCCTCCAACCTTAAAAAGAAATACTCTTCCACAATAAGAAGAAAACGTCATAGTTGATTCCAGTAAAGATAGAATAACTAACAAAGAATTAGCTTTTCCTTCATATTTAGATGCTATATCTAGGTATAGAAACACACTTCCATACAAACCATAGAGACTTACTTGTCATGAATACGAATATTGCATCTACAAGTAAGACTCCATCTAAAAAGAAAATAAAAAGATCTTTTATTCTAGATATGCTTTTACCTGCTCCATTAGATAATAGTACTACGCAAATCAACAAGAGCAAGGATAGTATAGTTTTATAAGAAAAAGAAAAAGTTAAAGATCAAATTGTAGCTGAAACCTTATACTCTACATCTTCTGATTATAGATTGTCTAGATTTAAAACCTTCTGTTCAATAGCTTTCCTTGATTCTGACAAAAGAGAAATCTTGTTTCCACCTTCCTCTGAAAGGAAAACTCAATCTAAAAACGACGAGATAGCCATTATTAAAAATTTTATTACTAAAGAAAATTCTAATCGAATTACTAAAGAAGAAATTATCTTTACAACATATCAAAACGCTAGAAATGCACTTTCATATGAATCTTAGTTTTTTTTATATTAAACTTAAATAGATTATAAATTCTTAGCTATTAACTCCCAAACACTGAAAACACATCTTAGATTCTGAGGCACACTAAGAAACACCAAGCATGTAGTCACACGGTGAGGTTAGCGTGAATCTGTTTGGACGAGCGGCTCTCTCCCTTCACACCCCTCAACAACAATTTGGTGAGCCTGACGTGAAACATGACGCTAGTGTGCTTAGGGTTCTCGTTGTATTGTCAGTTTTTATTTAATTAACTTTATCTTCTTCTTGTATGCAGGAAAGTGAAGGAAGAAGCTACAAAGAAGAGTGAAGATTTTGTTGTTACTTACTTTTTCCCTGGGCATTGAGCGATGGTCTTATGACCTGAGCGCCTCCATGAGAAGAAGGATTATCTAACTGAAGGAGCTTCGTCACTTCACTCCTCCCTCCATCAACATACAAGAAGATCAAGATTCATACGCATTCACTTTTAGCTTTGTACTTAGGTTTAATTTACTAAAAAAGTTTGTAAAAAAATATATCACGGTGCACGTTATAACCTCTGCATCGAGCAAACTTCTAAAAAAGTCACGGTGCTCGAGAAGGAAAATGATGCTAGGGAAATCTTAAATGATATACTTCTAAAAAGTCAAGTAACAACGTCTCTTGAACAAGTGTTTTCAATAGAAAAACCGGAGTTCAAGGATAGTTTTATTCGACTAATTAGGAGACGTTTTCCATTACCACAAGATGAAGATATGCAAGATGTGGCCGACGAGAATCTAGCTATGAATGATGCAGTATCATTAAGTGAGAGTGATTATGAAGACGATGAAGAGTTTACAACTCAGAGCGTGAATAGAAATTTTGTAGGACCGATATAGCCTGATGATGAGATGTTAGAAAGTGAAAGTAAATTCAACACAACCTTCTGGGCACGAGGCACGCCAGAAGTGCAAATTAGAATTGGAGATGAAAAGGATTCTTGTTTAGCTCTAGCTCTCATTGATTCAGGGTTAGAGATAAATGTTATTTCAAAGAAATTTTTTGACAAATTTAGATGGCCAAGTGACAAAGAGCACGGTTGGAGGATGAGAATAACCGACAATGGCTCTCGAATTTTATTAGTTGCATATGAAAATGTGCCTATAATGATAGGTGGCATTCAAGAAGAGTTTCACTTCTTCGTTCAAGATAATTATTTGTATGAAGTAATTCTTGGGTAGCCATTTATAGTGGAGATGAGAATGGAAACAAAAGCAATGAACCACGGGTCAATGTATGTAAGAATTCGATCCAAATCAGGGATGGATTCTTTGCAAGCTATGACAGTCTTGTTGGAGCAGGACAATCAACAATTGGTGATTATAAAGCTTAGAAGTGAAGAGATGAAGAAAAGATTGAAGTCCAACTTCATGAAGTGAAGAGAAGATTCATATAGTAAAGTTCTTTAAAACATATGTACATTAGCTTTGTAAATACTTCAATATACTTGAAGTAATGATGAATAAATACTCATATGTATATATAGATACGTGTAGATGGCCGAAAGAGAAGAATGAGATGAAGCATATATGAATAGATGTTGTGTATTGGATGTATCATCCATCAGATGTATGAAGAGTTGAATAAGAAGAATATTCAGAGAATTGCACGTCGATGTTTCATCTAGTTCTCCTTATGTGTTTGATTTTATCAGAAATCATTTCGTACACATCTAAGTCCATAGTTAATCTATCTATGGTTAAAGTTTGAGAATCCAATTGCAAACAGGGTGAGAGAATTTTGTGTAGGAACATCTATGTGTGAGAAAGTGTTGAGTGTCTTCTGAAACAGGTGCAAATTTGATGGTCAAAGAAATGATCAGTTCTTAGTGCACAGTGTAAAGTTTTACACAAATGAGGAGGCCAAATCTAAGTTGGAAGGTAATCCATCTATGGCTAAAAGCATTTGCTTAAACGGGTTTTAGATTGGGAGAACTATGTGTTAGAAGTTGTAGGTGTCAAAGTCGACTCTACAGGAAGTCAATTTCAGACATAGGTAGATTGTTTGATGCATTTCTCATAATCTACTAAAGCTTTTGAAGTATTTTAACTTGGAGGAGTTGCTCAAACTCTAGGCAACACATCCTAAAAATGTTTCATTAGAAACTTTACACAAATGATTAATCAATGAGTGATTAATGTGCAGCAGACTTTTCTGTGAAATGACTTTCTTCACAGTTAGCTAATTTCTTGAGAGTTTGGTGATTGTCTTCCAAAAATGATTGAATTCTGAAGTTGTTCTTGATATAGAGGTGGTCTAACATCAAGAATAGCTTGTTCTTTTGGAGATTAACCCTCTCCATCAGTGGTATCAGAGCAGGAAGTATCAAAATTGAGGAAAGGAAGACCCCGACTGCTGCAGATATACAAATTTTACCTCTTGAAGTGTATGAGAAGATTTGGGAAAGCTACTGGTGGCCAAGGATGTATGTAACTATTAAAGAATTTGTGAGCACTTGTATTACATGTTAATTACATTCCTCTGTCAAGCATAGAGACCCCTTATATCCGACCTATCCACCTTGTATTCACTACAAGCGGGTAGTCGACCTTCTGACCATGCCTAAAAGCAATAGTGGTATGAGATACATCATTCTTGCACGAGAAGATTTGACAAACCATGTTGAGGGTAGATCACTTCGTTCCAATACTACTTATAATGTATGCGTATTCCTTTTAGAAGAAGTAATATCCAGATTTGGATATGTAAAAAAGGTAGTTGCAGTTCGAGATGAATTAGATGCTAGAGAGGCAAGAGAGTTCTTTGCACATCATGGAATTTGATTGTCTCTTACGATTTCCTATAATCTAGAAGCAAATGGAAAAATAGAACGAGGGCATCCTTCCATAGTGAAGGCTATTTCAAAAGCATGTCATGGAGATATTGGATAATGGCCAAAATATCTCCCATTTGCTCTTTGGGCTGATAGTTTACGTACACAAGAACAACTGGTTTTATGCCGACTGAACTTATGTACTGTGAGAAGCCAATATTTCCCATCCATACTGAGATAGTTAATTGCATGAGTTTAGACTGGAAAGATAATGTTTCAAGAGAAGAATTATTAGCACTTAGGATTAAACAACTAAAACAAGGTAATGAAAATCTAAAAGAAGCAATTAAAAAATTAAAAACATCACGATCGAAAAATAAAATATATTTTGACAAGAAACGTCGATTGAGGCTGCAACCAATAGAGAGTGGTGATTGGGTGCTTGTATATGATATTAATTTTGATACTCAATACGATGCACGTCATAAACTAAGTAAACGTTGGTTTGGACCTCATGTTGTTGTTTCAGTTTTTGAAATAGGTACTTATAAATTATGAGAATTTGATGGTACTGTGTTAAGGAACTTGATTGTAGGGAAAAGAATAAAGCTATTTAAAAGAAGAGAAAGCATTAAATTCGAGTTGGACGAAGACTTCCTAGAAGACGAAGAAGAAGATGAAGAATAACCAGGTGAATTAATTCTAATTATTCTTTACTGTTTAAAAAACAATGCTTCTTTTCATGCATTTCATTGTTAGTGTTTTATTTATTTCTCATATAAAGAGGAAATTTATTAAAATTATGTTAATAATGAACAAGAAATTAAAGTAGGAATCTGTATATAAGTTGAAAGTCTGATTTAGGGAACTTATAATGTGTTGTGATGATAGGAGAGAGGAACACTTGACCTGTGACCCTTAGTAAAAGTGAATTTACTTTATACTAGTAGACTTCTTTATTTTTTGAACCCATTTAGCAAATGAGATCCTAGTTCTGGATGTAGTATATTTCTATATCCTCTCCTTTGATTAGGGGTTAAGCCTTTCCCTTGAAACAAAAAAGTTGTGAAGAAAAAAAAAAGAAGAAAGAGAAAAATGAGAACATCAAGGAGTACATTAATGGATGTTGCAAGATGTGCAAAAAAAAAGAATAAAAGAAAAAAAAAAGTACAACAAAAAAGAAAAAGAAAAATATGATTTAGTTGTGGTTTTGAAACCACGTCTGAATTTCAAAGTGGGCTATATGAGATGGTGGTCTGCAGTAGAAGAATTAGTTAGATGTATCTTATGGCGGACGTCTAAGAAATAGAAGAAAGCATACTTATATAAATTAAATTTTACTTATGAACAGGATTAATGGAATGATAAGTACCTCGATTGTCTAAATGACCAGTATAGGATTTTCTAAATTTTATTTTTGACTATATGCATTGATCGAAATGGTTTTCAATTCATATTTATATAATTTTATGAATTTTCTTTATTATCAGAAACATAATTAGAAATTAGAAACATTTTTTTATAATATTATTTAGAGTCAAATTATAGATTTTTCCAAAGAATTTGATACTGCTTTTCATTAAACTGCAGGTTGGCCCATCGAGGACGATGTGTAGGTTTGGTGGGGCCAGATGTCGGAAGGATTTGCTCACTTGAATTAATATATGGAAAAATAAAAATGTTTTGATTTAAAGTTGATTAGTTGATATCGCTCCCTTATTTTTCAATTCACTAATTTAAATTGACTAAACGTTTCTCTTGTGTACCTGCAGGAAAAAGAAGAAAATATATTCAGAATGAAGGATTAATTGAACCCTTATTTGGGCTCTTCTTTATGTCCATTTATATGTCTATGAGATTATTAAGTAAGTTTATGTGTATTCATGATCATATGAATATATCTATGAATAGATATTATATATGCCTATGTTTATAGGGTTGTGTATCTATATTTATGTGAATGCACTCAATTATGTATGTGTTCATGTTTCTATGAGTGTTATAGCTCAAGCGTAAGCACCACCTCCTTTACTTGTGAATCCACGGAGACGTGAGGACCGATATGAAGATCGTGAGCAATTGTGGTGAGCAAATGTGAGTGACAAGCACATACATGCATGCACACACAGTACACACACACAGTACACACACACAAGGCAAGATCAAAGAGAGGAACAATGGAAGGACTTTGATTACAAAAGAAATCTATTACAAAGCTAAAATCTACAACAAGCTAACCTCAAAAATGAAGTCTTTAGCTCTTTTTATAGTTTTTTTACTAGTTTTGGCCCTATCCAGACCTAGTGTCCGGTCTAGTTAAAAATTAGGTTCTAGGGCTTATTTGAGGGCTCAAACAGAGTCTAAAAATTATGAAAATTGGTAGGATTATACTTCTAATGCTCTTCAAGCTCGAGGACTCTTGGGCTTGCACAAAATGGAGCTAAAAAAAGGTGAACTGATATTTACAGTGGTTCTAAGTGATGGAAATCACTATTTTATAGGGATTTCTTATGAAAATTTGATATGCACTTCTTGGAGCTCCCTATGTGCTCCTTCTTCTTGTGTGTCCACTCCTCTGATGTGCTTTTTATGCTTGTCCTTGACCTTGAGCTTCAACACTCCCTTCCTCTCGAGTTTGTCATCCCTGACAGACCCTTCTTGTAATGGTTGTTCCAAGTAGTGCTTTGAGAGGTAGTGTCCATTCGGTAGGAACCGGAGCCATCTATATTCAAAATGTGGCAGGGTTGATTGTCTGATTCTTCATTTGTCACTGCGAGCCTTTGCACGTGGTAATCCCTTGGTATGCGCTTCCTCCTTGGATTCCAGCATGACTGTGTCATCGTGAGTCATGCCAAATACTCATAACCCATGATGGGGAAGTGTATTAGTGCATGGGTTGAAGAAAGTATGTGCCTTGTGTATGGCCTTGTAAGGTGGCCCTATGCATGCTTACTTGGAAAATGCATTGGAAGAAATATGGTGCAAGAATTGGAGGTCTTGGGCAAAGTGCTCAAGGGCATGCTGATGAAGAGGTTTTCTAGACTATCATGGTTATAGAGTAGGGTGTGCTTACCATGGTGAAAGGTTGGTCGATGTTTATCTCTTCGTGTTGTCAGCCCATCATTGTGATGGACCATCTGCTAGTCTTGCATTGTCGATGAATGTCCGTGGTTATTGGTCCACTGATAAGATTCTTCTAGCACCTGGTCCTATCCCATCTCTTCAAAGCAACATTTGCAAAAGAATGAGAATTGAATTTTGTTATATTCCTTGACAAACAACATTGGGTAACTACACCATGCGTAGTTTCACATATTCTCTTTACTGCACCATAAGTAGGAGTCTTCTAACCTACTATACATACAAGGATTTGTAGGGTACCACAACTAACCCTTACAGATATCTCCTCAGATGCTCTCATACATACAGTAGTTGAACATCTTTCAAGTTGAAGACCTTCAAGCTCTTCCCGCCTACAATAGTTTTGGATGACCTGTTCATGCCAAGTTCTTGACATCTACCAGATAAAGTAGCAATAATATAATGTACGAGTCGAGACACACTTCTATCAAAATTGATAAATGCCCAATCATCAATGGTTCCACCTTCGAAGCATGACTCAGTCATGTTCCAAGATCCACACGTGGGAACAAGCTCTCTCTCTCTCTCTCTCTCCCTCTTATGGTTTTTTTTTGTTTTTTTTGGTACCAGAGGTACATAATGAAAATTGTGAAGAGAGATGGTGGATGCAATCCAAAGTTGAGTAGGTGCCGCTACAACCAGCTTCACACCAGCCAACTGAGACTTCAGAGTTGATTAGTAGACCCTTTGAGCTTCCTAAATCCACCAAAATATCAGCCAAGTACTTTGGAACATGTATCCCAAAAGTTTAAGTCAAGACCGACAAGTTGCGAAATGACTAGCTCCCAAAACTTGCTATTTTTGGACATACACCTGCTGGAAAAAATGAACAGTGCTCTCAACCTGGAAGGAATTAGAAAAATTCCTTTTCGGCATAGCAAATAGACTTAGCAAGCTTCCTATTCCAAGTTAAAACACTTCAAATGATGGACTGAGCACTGAGAACAAGTTTCATCAAGTTCTGGAACATTCCCACAATTCTCGGGGCTCTGCAGAGATAGACCAATAAGCAGTAAAATGCAGATATCTCCAAAAGTATAAATCTAATGACCTTGAAAATTTATAGGTAGAAACTAGACAGTGAGAGCTATCCAACGCACTTTAAAACACTGAAAAATGTTCAGTAAAACTCGAGATATGACCTTCTGAAGTTACTGCTCTGAGTGAGTATAGCAGAGAACAAAACAGAGAGGTAGATGATAATAAATGTATAGATTCACATATGATTACAACCACATTGGCAATGAATCTTTGCACAATGGGAGTAGAATGATAGAGCTATGGAGTAAGCTCTTCAATCTCTACAAAATGACATGAAGTGGTCACGTACAAGGCTTGCTTATCGCCTCTTCCTTCTTGCTCCTTTTATAGAGTATTCTTGGAGGGAGTTTTGAATTCGAATTCGAATGGCTCCACCTAAAAGTGATCCCCAAAGTTAGGAGAGATTCCCTCAGCTCAAAAATTCGTGATTTTGGTAGTTGGAGCCACGAATTTGCTTTTACATCATGGATGAGGTAAGCCATCCTTTTCCTTTTTTCTTTTTCCATTTACAAGAGATAAAATGTACTCTTTTACAAGAGGTGTTCACATGACTACTCATGTGACTTACAAATGAGGATAATATCAAGCATATCAAGCATGTAGGCTTGGGCAAAATGCACCAACAGCTCCCCCTCAAGCCTAACATGCTTGGCCTCCAAATAAGTCTTCAATTGTCCTTGATTTCCTGCAAGCCAATCATCAACTTGAATCTACTTAACTTCGTACCATCAAGAGCTTTCGTCAACATGTCTGCACATTGCATATCTGTAGAGACATAGGATAGTTGAATATCCTTGCTCAATAGCTTCTCCCTTACATAATGGTAGTGGACTTCAATATGCTTGGTTCTAGCATGGTATACCGGATTAGCTGCTAGATGTAGTGAGCTTGTGTTGTCACCAAAAATGTGAGGTGTTGAAGAATGAAGTCCAAGATCTGTGTACAAAGATTTTAACCACATGATTTCTTGAGTTGCATTAGCCAAACCTCTATATTCTGCTTCAGTAGAAGATAATGCCACGGTTGGTTGCTCCTTCGATGACCAAGAAATGATTTTTGAACCTGCAAATGATATATACCCTGATGTGCTTCTTCTATCATCTTTAGATCCGGCCCAATCTGCATCTGAGTAGACCTTTAGCTCAATATCTGAAGTATATGAATAGAACAAACCTTCATTCATGGTCCCCTTTAGGTACTTGAGGACTCGCTTGGCCGCTTCCATATGTGGTCTTCTCGGCTTATGCATAAACTGACTCAATATGCTAACACTATAGCATATATCCACCCTTGTGAGTGTTGCATAGTTCAAACTTCCAACCAAGCTTTGATAGCTTGTGATGTCTTCAATTGGCTCTCCTTCATAAGCACTAAGCTTATGATTTTGCTCCATAGTTGTACCTGCACACTTTGTATTTTCCATCTTGAACTTGACGAGCATGTCATGGACATACTTCCTTTGTGTGATGTATATACCTGAATCTGTGTAGATCAACTCCAATCCAAGAAAATAAGTGAGTGGTCCGAGTTCACTTATTTTGAACTCCTCCTTCATTTGACTCTTTACCTGTTTGATTCCTTCAAGATCATTGCCTGTGATAATAATATCATCAACATACACACATAAATAGATCACTTCAGATCCATTCCTCTTTATGAACAAAGAGGTATCCGCCTTGCTAGCTTTGAATCCTTGGTCCTGCAAATAAGTAACCAATCTGAAATTCCAAGCTCTTGGAGCTTGCTTCAATCCATACAAAGCTTTCTTTAGTTTGCATACATAGTTAGGATGATGTGCATCCTCATATCCAGGAGGTTGTGCCATATACACTTCCTCAGAAATCCATCCATTCAAGAAAGCATTCTTTACATCAAGTTGATAAAGATTCCAATTTCTAGATGCAGCAAGACTTATGAGAACCCTAATTGTAGGCATTTTTGCAACAGGAGAGAAAGTCTCCTCATAATCAATACCATGGGTTTGAGCAAACCCTTTAGCAACTAACCTTGCTTTGTGTCTATTTATACTTCCATCTGGATTCTTCTTGATTTTGTATATCCATCGAGATCCGATTATCTTCATAGATGGCTTGTTAGGTACAAGCTCCCAAGTGTCATTCTCCTTCAAGGCTTCCATTTCTTCATCCATTGCATCTCTCCAAGCTTTCTTGCTTTGTGCTTCTTCAAATGTGGTAGGTTCTTCATTGGTTGAATCCTTTGCAATGTAGATTGAGTGCTTGGTGACCAAAGAAGTATCATAACCAAACCTCTCTGGTTTCTTCTTCTCCCTCGAAGACCTTCTAAGTGGTTGATGTGAGCTCTCGGGTCCATATGTAGCATCCTGCATCTTTGCTTTACCTTTGTTCTTCCATAGCTTTAGTTTTTCCAAGTCTTCTAGGTCAATCTCCGAATCACTTTCTTCAATCTGCTTTGGCTCCTTTGGTTGAAGTGATGGAAAATTTTCATCCAAGTCATATGGCACCTTCACTTTCCTGTCATCATCAAACCATGATTTGTTTTCATCAAAAATTACATCTCTACTCACAGAAAATCCTTTATTGGTTGGATTGTACAATCTATATCCTTTTTGGTTTTGATCATAACCAATGAATACACACTTCTCTGCCTTGGGATCCAATTTCCCTCTTACTTGAGAAGGAATGTGAGCATAGGCTAAGCATCCAAAGATTTTACAATGCTCTAGACTAGGTCTTCTTCCATTCCACACTTCATATGGAGTGGTTCCATCTAGTGACTTAGATGGAAGTCTATTTATGAGATATGTGGCTGTCGACACAGCCTCTGCCCATAGGTAGTTCGGCAATCCCTTTTCGTTGAGCATGGACCTTGCAGCTTCGACGATAGCTCTATTCCTCCTCTCTGCTACACCATTGAGTTCAGGTGTATACCTTGTAGTGACTTCCCTTTTAATGCCTCTTTCATGCAAGAAGGCATCAAATTCAGAAGAGAAGTATTCTCCTCCACCATCTGATCTGAGTCTTTTCAAAGTCCTACCTGTTTGATTTTCAACAAGAGCAATATACTTCTTAAAGCAATTAAACACTTCATCCTTGTGCTTCATGAAAAACAGAATGGTCCACCTGCTACAATCATCTATGAAAGACACATAATATCTTGAGCCTGATATAGATGGCTCCTTACTTGGACCCCACACATCCGTGTGCACTAGATCCAAAGGATTTTGATACATATATCCTTTCTTATTGAAAGGTTGTCTATGAGCCTTGCCGAGTTGACAAGCTTCACACTTATAAATCATGTGTTGCCTTGTGATATTAGGCAAACCAAGTACACTTTGGTCCCTGCAAATCTGTTTGAGTGTCCTCTCACCAATGTGAGCAAGCCTTTTGTGCCATATCTCCAACTCTGTTAGAGTTTGAGATCCATAGCTAAACAAAGCTATGTTCTTTGTATCTTCCACTTCAAAAGTGAAAAGCCTTCCTGTCTTTTCTCCTTTGGCAATCCTTCGAAAGCCTTGCCTTGGGTCTTCAACATATGCTCCAAATCGATTGAATCTAACCTGCAATCCTTTTTCAACAATCTGTCCAACACTTATTAAATTTTTGGTAATTGTAGGGACATACAAGACTTTGCTTAAGAGGTTCATATTCCCATCTGATGTCTTCACATTACCTATCTTCTCCACTGAGTGCTTTGTGTCATCTCCTGTCTGCACTTCATGCTTGTTATGAGGATCTTCCAAATCAGAAAGTAAAGCCACATTTCCTGCTACATGGTTCGAGCATCCCGAATCAATGTAAAATATGTGATCAGCATCCTTACCCTTCTTCGTTGATAGATTCATAATCAATAATGAATCTTCTTGACTTTGGTCCTCTGCATAGTTATTGTAATCTCTTCTTCCTCTATGGCCACTTTGATAGTTGTTGTTGTTGTTGTAATTGTTGTTGTAGTAGTTGTTGTTGTAGCCTCCATTGTACCTGCCTCTATTTGATCCATAGCCACCTCTATTGAATCCTCTTCCTCTTGAGTTCCTCGGGTTCCTGAAACATTCTTCAGTAGTATGGTTAGATAAGCCACATATGTTGCAAGGTTGAGATGATTGGAATCTCCCCCTGCCTTGCTTTCCACCTCTGCCTCTTCCTCTAGCTCTTCCTCTACCTGCAAAGTTTGCTTGGAAAGAGCTTCCTTCATCTTCATTCTTCCTATTCTTTGACTTGTCCTTGACCTTAGCTTTATCAGAATATAAGGCAGAAGTTTGATTACCTCTTGAGGACTCACCACCTTTGCTAATCTTTGCTTCATGAGTGAAGAGTTGGCCCATGAGTGTGTTGAGGTCGGGTACATGCATATCCATGTATAAATCCATGGCTGTTGTGAATGACTCCCACTTGTCATCTGCTTTGATTCCATTCATGATTTGTCTTATGATTTGCTCCTCTTCAATTACCTCTCCAATGCTTCCAAGTTGGTCGGAAATCTCCTTCATCTTTGTGACATAATCAGTCACATTTTGCTTCGGGCTTTTCTTCATTGTTGTGAACTCCATCCACAATTGGTTCTTCCTTGCTCGAGTGTTGGAAGAGAAGAAAGAAGCAAGTGCATTCCAGGTTTCTCTTGATGTCTTGCATCCCTTGACATGAGGTAAAAGAAAATCAGAGATTGAGTTTAGAATATAGGACCTTGCAAGTGCATCCTTCGAACACCAATTCGAAAGTCCTTCCACTTCTTCATGTGATGGTTGCCCTTTGTTCCTCATGGTTGGCATTGCTTCATCTCCGGATATGAATCCATATAGATTCCTCCCTTGAAGGTAAGCCTCCATCCTTAGAGACCATGCCGGGTAGTTGTTTCGATCCAATTTGTCAATTGTTGATGGAAATCCATCTCCCATGTTGCTTGACTATGCTCTGATACCACTGTGAAGAGAGATGGTGGATGCAATCCAAAGATGAGTAGGTGCCGCTACAACCAGCTTCACACCAGCCAACTGAGACTTCAGAGTTGATTAGTAGACCCTTTGAGCTTCCTAAATCCACCAAAATATCAGCCAAGTACTTTGGAACATGTATCCCAAAAGTTTAAGTCAAGACCGACAAGTTGCGAAATGACTAGCTCCCAAAACTTGCTATTTTTGGACATACACCTGCTGGAAAAAATGAACAGTGCTCTCAACCTGGAAGGAATTAGAAAAATTCCTTTTCGGCATAGCAAATAGACTTAGCAAGCTTCCTATTCCAAGTTAAAACACTTCAAATGATGGACTGAGCACTGAGAACAAGTTTCATCAAGTTCTGGAACATTCCCACAATTCTCGGGGCTCTGCAGAGATAGACCAGTAAGCAGTAAAATGCAGATATCTCCAAAAGTATAAATCTAGTGACTTTGAAAATTTATAGGTAGAAATTAGACAGTGAGAGCTATCCAACGCACTTTAAAACACTGAAAAATGTTCAGTAAAACTCGAGATATGACCTTCTGAAGTTACTGCTCTGAGTGAGTATAGCAGAGAACAAAACAGAGAGGTAGATGATAATAAATGTATAGATTCACATATGATTACAACCACATTGGCAATGAATCTTTGCACAATGGGAGTAGAATGATAGAGCTATGGAGTAAGCTCTTCAATCTCTACAAAATGACATGAAGTGGTCACGTACAAGGCTTGCTTATCGCCTCTTCCTTCTTGCTCCTTTTATAGAGTATTCTTGGAGGGAGTTTTGAATTCGAATTCGAATGGCTCCACCTAAAAGTGATCCCCAAAGTTAGGAGAGATTCCCTCAGCTCAAAAATTCGTGATTTTGGTAGTTGGAGCCACGAATTTGCTTTTACATCATGGATGAGGTAAGCCATCCTTTTCCTTTTTTCTTTTTCCATTTACAAGAGATAAAATGTACTCTTTTACAAGAGGTGTTCACATGACTACTCATGTGACTTACAAATGAGGATAATATCAGCATATCAAGCATGTAGGCTTGGGCAAAATGCACCAACAAAAATATCATGATGACATGTACCATAGATGAATGTGATTCATCTCTTCTTAGTCCATGTGCATGAGGGGAGACTAAGGGTGCATGGGTGGAAAACAAAAAAGTGCCTATGCATGGTCTTATGATGAGAGCCTATCTCATGTATACTCTAAAAAATGCATACAAAAGCAATGGTGCAGAATTGGATCAATCTTGAGCAAAGTGCTCAAGGGTGAGATCATCATGAGGCTTCCTCCAAATTTCCAACTCCAAGAACCTTTTCTTTCCCATCAACCATTTGAAATGGATGATACCTTTGTCCACCAATCTGCCAAAAGAAAAATAAAGAGCAAATTTTTACGATGTATGAACATTTGCCCTCTGGGTGCCTGGGTTAAACTTAGCGTGACTAATGCTTGGCCTTTGAATGAGGCCATATTTGCATGCATACTTGATGTGCATCTTGAACATATGTTGTGCATTGGGCAAGGTTGGGTTTGACACCCATGGAGGCTGCACCCAGAGGTTTTAAGCCGCAAATATGTCTTTGCTTTGCTTGTCTTTTCCTTGAAGTTTCTCTTAAGATCTTGTTGGTATTTTGGCTTGATTGCTTTGGATCCTTTGGTTATAAGTGGTCTTTTTTTTAGATGAGGTGTGTTGGGTCTAGACCATGGATTATGGATGTTTTTTATGAGAAGATTGATTTTGTAAAAGGGATTCCTTTGGTACCCATATCATAGTGCGATTTGGTTGGGCTCTAAGTAATTTCTTGGCCACCCAAATTTGCTTGACATTAGCAAGAAAATGTGATTTCTGTTTCTTGATGTAAGGGTCTTTTGGGCCTTCTATATGAGTTTTTTGAAAAACCTCATCTTTACATGGGGAATGCAACAAAGGTTGATCTTCTATACATACATCAAGCTTATGCAAGGGATCATTGGGTTGTGTGGTTTGAGATTGATCTAGAGATTCATCGATACATTTATCCATATTACACATAGAATCTCTAGATGTACAAATGGGTGATAGATTGTCATGATTGACCATAGATTCAACATCATTCTCCACATCATTGATACAAAGTATTTGTTGATCATCTCCTTCTTGATGATCTGAGTGTAAGACATCCCTGCTTATGGTTTCATGAGGGGAATCCAAGTTTACAGGAAGAGAGGGTCCTTGCACATCCCCCAAACACTTGGAATCCACTATTTCTCCATTCGCCAAGGTTCCCTACGGTTTACTCAAAGAAGGATTAGATAAAAAAGCATGAGTGGAAAGACAATTTTGTGCATAAAAAGCACAATCTTTAAAAAGATGATTTTATCCCAATTCTCACAAGGCAGATAGTCATTAGGATTTTCAATAGATATATATGTAGAAGTGGGCATAATAGGTGGATAAGACACCTCAAATTCTTGATAATTTTTTGTAATGAACCTTTGGGTGCCAATGATCAAGTCTTCATCTATAGCGTCCATGAAAAAGAATGTTTCAAAAAATTGCATGTCATCCACCATAACATGCAATACAACTTGACCCATGCAGTCATAATGTTCATCATCCATGAGGATAGAAGAATGAGTTGTTGGTTGAATGTTCTATAAAATAATGGTCACTAGGTCAATATGAATTAAATTCCCCTCACAATTAGGGTTGATATAAACACTCATCCTTCTATAGTCATATCCTATTCTTATATGCACAAAAGTATTGTTATATTCTCTTGTTGCAAATAAGGATCCTACCCCCTCAGATATTTCCCCGTTTCCTTGACTCCTTGCAATTTTTCTCTAGACTGTGAGATTATTTCATGCATTTTATGTTTATCTCCCTCCTCTTTTTCAATCTTAGCACCCTTTCTTCACTCTTTTGCTTTTTTCTTCCCCATGAAACAATTTTTGTCTCCCTTGGCTTCCCAACCCCACCTAACGGTCAACTTCAAATTACTCTACCTGAAAATCAATGCATTATTAAAAAAAAAAACAGTTTAAGCCATGTGGAATTCGAAACGAGCTTTCTAATGAGCTATAAAGCTCAAAAAATGGACTTTTGATGAAAACGTTATGCCAGATCAGGTTCCTGGGGGTCAAAAGAGGCAAACATGACCTTTTTGAAAAATCACGATTTTGTATGAAAATCGTGATTTTGGGGGTCTGAAAATCGTGATGCTGAGCTCTTATGAAAATCGTGATTTTGAGGGATCATGAAAAATTGTGATGTTGAGCAACCGTAAAAATCAAGATTTTGTGAAATCATGAAAATCGCGATGCTAAGCACTGATGAAAATCACGATTTTGAGGAATTCCCAAAAAATTTGATTTTGATTGAAAATCGTGAAAAATATGATTTTGAGTGAGAATCATGAAAAATGCGATTTTGGAAACGATAAAAAAAATCACAATTTTGAATGAAAATTGTGAAAAATGTGATCCTGATAGAAAATCGTGTTTTTGGCCTGAAAATCACGATTTTGAGAATGACCAAAAAATCACGATTTTGATTGAAAATTGTGTTTTTGACATGAAAATCGCCATTTTGATTGAAAATCATGTTTTTTGCTTAGAATCGTATTTTTACTTAAAAATCGTGATTTTGGCCAAGAATCGTGTTTTTGAGAATCGTGTTCTGAAAATCGCGATTTTGTATCTTAATGAAAATTGTGTTTTCTAAAAATCATGAAAATTGTGATTTTGGATGAAAGTCATGATTTGTGAAAATCGTGATTTTGATCCAACTGAAAATCGTGTTTTCCCAAAATTGTGTTTTTGCTAAAAATCGTGAGTTGTAAAAATCGCAATTTTGAGCCCACTGAAAATCGTGTTTTCTCAAAGTCGTGTTTTTACTTGAAAATCACGATTTTGAGCACAACTAGAGAATCACGATTCTGAGAATGATCTCAGAATCCTGTTCTTTTCAATAAGCTTTTAGGCGAAAAATAGAAAATCACATTTTTTTAAAAACATTTGAATTTTATGAAAATCGTAATTTTCAGTCAAAATCGTGTTTTTTGGCCGAAAGTTTGAATTTCTAAGTGCTGAGCAATCACGAGCTCCATATGTGCAGAAAATCGTGAAAAACACAGGCACTTGCTCTCCCTTGCACTTCCTAACTCCTTCTCGCACGATGATGCATGAAAAATGGTATGAAAATGGTGAAAATGCACTAAAAAACAAGAAATTTCTGTGAATAAGAAGATGGATGAAGATGGCGATGGTGATGATGATGAAGATGAAGAAGAAAAATTCCAACGTCGCAAATCTATGATCTTACCATCACAACGCTCGTCCTCGAAGCTCTCTCCCCGGCAACGGTGACAAAATTTGGTGTAGCTCAAGCATAAGCACCACCTCCTTTACTTGTCAATCCACGGAGATGTGAGGACCGATATGACGATTGTGAGCAATTGTGGTGAGAAAATGTGAGTGACAAGCACATACATACACACACACATGCATGCACACAAGGCAAGATCAAAGAGAGTAACAATGGAAGGACTTTGATTACAAAAGAAATCTATTACAAAGCTGAAATCTACAACAAGCTTACCTCAAAAATGAGCTCTCTAGCTCTTTTTATAGTTTTTTGACTAGTTTTGGCCCTGTCCAGACCTAGTGTCGGACCTAGTTAAAAATTAAGTTCTATTGCTTATTTGAGGGCTCAAACGGAGTCTAAAAAATTATGAAAATTGGTAGGATTATACCTCTAATGCTCCTTAATCTCAACGACTCCTCAGATTGCACAAAATGGAGCTACAAAAAAGTGAAATGATATTTACAATGGTTTTAAGTGATGGAAATCACTATTTTATAGGGATTTCTTTTGAAAATTTGATATGCACTTCTTGGAGCTCCATATGTGCTCCTTCTTCTTGTGTGTTCACTCCTGTGATGTGCTTTTTATGTTTGTCCTTGACCTTGAGCTTCAACAAGTGTGAATGTGAATGAGGGTTTTTTGCTATATGTATGTGTTTGCATATATATACTTAAAAAAATATATATGTGTGCACTTATGTCTATGTGTTTATGAATTTTTGTCTACCTAAGCATGGGTATATTTATGGAGTTCCAAATAAACATATGAATTGGTTAGTGTTCCTTAAATAAGCATGTAAGTACATGTGTATTAATATGTTTTATGTATGCCTATGTGTTTAACTCTATAAGTTTAATATATGTGTAAAAAAGAATTATTCTAAGTGATTAGATCAATATTAAGTGTGCATTTTTATTTATAAGTACATATGTCCTAATCTTAAGTGCCTAAATTGTTTTAAGAACATTTATAATTAACAAGTTTCATATTTTTTATGATAGATGACTTTGATATTTATATTTATATAGTTAATGAAAATTAAATATATATAAGTGAAATAAATAAGAAATATATATGTAATTAATTTACAAGTTAAAAGAAATAACATTAAGTAAATAGATAAATTATAATATTTAATTGATATAATTATTTAATGTAGTTAACATATTCTATTTATTATTATAAGAGTTCTATGTGTGTGTTTCTATATAAATATGTTTATGTGTTAGTTAATTATAGATATGTAGCGTTTTAGTTAATAGTTAACATTAGTATGCATTATGACTAACTAGTTAACTAACTATAAGTTTTAGTTATCTGCATGGTCACGTATAATCTAAGTATAACTATAAATATGTGTATCCATTATCATTTTTTCTTACGATCTTCTTCTGCAGGTATCGCTGAAGAGAGAGAGAGAGAGAGAGAGAGAGTAGCTTCTTCCTTCTCCCCCTCTTCCATCGGCTTGCAACATGCAGACGATGACAGAAGCTGCAATGCTGCCTTCCCCTTCCTCTACTTCTACAGATTCCTTCAGATTAGCGAGCTTCAAAGCTTTGCCATGCTAAACATCCATGGAGATGCAGAACGCCAACAGAGAAAGAGAGATGCATAGAGGTGGTAGAAATGGATGCGCAGGAGATTGGTTGTAGGTAGAGAATGATAGATGACATTGCAGATGCACGATGGCGGTGGAGAAAGATAGAGATAGAGTCGGGTTGGTTGCATAGATGTTGGCAGTGACTCTAGGAGCTGTAGAGAGAGACACTAGACTCTGAATCATATGCAGACGATGATAGTTTCCTATAGCTATGGATGTGCATTCAAGCATTAGGTTCCATAGCCTGGTATGGGGGCTGATACAGACCAAAAAGAGTTAGAGAAAACAAAGGTCGATCAATTGTAAAGTCGGATGTGATCTCAGTAGGTCGATCACGAGTGTGCACCTTCCATTAGAATGTTGGAGCTGAGAGAGAGAGAGAGAGGGGGTGCAATAGTCACGCGACATAGATGGAACAAAGGGAGAGAGAGAGAGAGAGAGAGAGAGAGAGAGAGGGAGAGAGAGAGATAGAGAGAATAGCTTCTTCTTCTTTCCCCCCTTCTTCCATCGGCTTGCAGCACCCAGACGGTGATAGGAGAGAGAGAGAGAGAGAGAGAGAGAGAGAGAGAGAGAGAGAGAAGGAGAGAGAGAGAGAGAGAGGGAGAGAGAGCATGCATGTTTGTTAAGTAGGCATGTATATGCATGTATGTTGTGTGAGTAATATGTGCATGCATATTAGAAATGTGCATGTATAAGAAAGTAATGTGTGCATGTACGTTAGCATATGCTTTATGCATGTGTATGCATGTGAAGAATGTGTACATGTGTGCATGTATGTTAGCATATGTAGTGTGAATGAATGATGTTTGCATGTATGCATGTGTATGCATGTGAAGTGTTATGCATGTATATGCATGTGAAGTTTATTTATGCATGTGAGTTGTATACATATGTATGCATGTGATGTGAGTAGCATGTGCATGAGTGAGGAATGTGCATGTGAAGTAAGAATGCATGTATGCATGTGTATATAGGCATATGATGCATGAACGATGTTTGCATGTATGCATGTGCATCTAAGTTAGAAAAGTGATGCATGTGAAGTGTTATGCATGTGTATGCATGTGAAGTGTTATTCATGTATATGCATGTGAAGCTTATTTATGCATGTGCGTTTTATACATATGTATGCATGTGATGTGAGTAGAATGTGTATGAGTGAGGTATGTGCATGTGAAGTAAGAATGCATGTATGCATGTGTATGTAGGCATATGATGCATATGAAGTGTTTGCATATATGCATGTGCATGTATGTGAGAGATGCATGTGTGCATAAGTGAGAGTTATGCATGTGTGCACAAGTGAGAGGTATATGTATGTTAGTGACATGTGCATGTATGTGAATAGCATGTGCATGTATGTGAGAGGTGCATGTCTGCATAAGTGAGAGGTATGCATGTGTGCATAAGAGAGAAGTACATGTATGTGAGTAGCATGTGCATGAGTGAGGTATGTGAATGTGAAGTAAGAATTCATGTATGCATGTGTATGTAGGCAAATGATGCATATGAAGTGTTTGCATGTATGCATGTGGATGTAAGCTAGGAAAGTGATGCATGTGAAGTGTTATGCATGTGTATGCATGTGTATGCATGTCAAGTGTTATGCATGTATATGTATGTGAAGATTATTTATACATATGAGTTGTATACATATGTATGCATGTGATGTGAGTAGCATGTGCATGAGTGAGGTATGTGCATGTGAACTAAGAATGCATGTATGCATGTGTATGTAGGCATATGATGCATATGAAGTGTTTGCATGTATCCATGTGTGCATGTGCATATGTAGTGTATGTGCATATGTAATGAAAGTATGCATGAGTGTGTGATGCATGTGAAGTGTTATGCATGTGTATGCATGTGAAGTTTTATGCATGTATATGCATGCAAAGTTTATTTATGCATGTGAATTGTATACATATGTATGCATGTGATGTGAGTAGCATGTGCATGAGTGAGGTATGTGCATGTGCATGTGAAGTCAGAATGCATGTATGCATGTGTATGTTGGTATATGATGCACATGAAGTGTTTGCATGTATGCATGTGTGCATGTGCATATGTAGTGTATGTGCATATGTAATGAAAGTATGCATGAGTGTGTGATGCATGTGTATGCATGTGAAGTGTTATGCATGTGTATGCATGTAAAGTGTTATGCATGTATATGCATGTGAAGTTTATTTATGCATATGAGTTGTATACATATGTATTCATGTGATGTGAGTAGCATGTGCATGAGTGAGGTATGTGCATGTGAAGTAAGAATGCATGTATGTATGTGTATGTAGGCATATGATGCATATGAAGTGTTTTCATGTATGCATGTGTGCATGTGCATATGTAATGAAAGTATGCATGAGTGTGTGATGCATGTGTATGAATGTGAAGTGTTATGCATGTGTATGCTTGTGAAGTGTTATGCATGTATATGCATGTGAAGTGTATTTATACATGTGAGTTGTATACATATGTATGCATGTGATGTGAGTAGCATGTGCATGAGTGAGGTATGTGCATGTGAAGTAAGAATGCATGTATGCATATGTATGTAGGCATATGATGCATATGAAGTGTTTGCATGTATGCATGTGTGCATGTGCATATGTAGTGTATGTGCATATGTAGTGAAAGTATGGGTGAGTGTGTAATGCATGTATGCATGTGAAGTTTGTTTATGCATGTGAAATTGTGAATGCATGTGTAATGTGATGCATTTATGCTTGTGTATGCATGTGAAGTGTTATGCATGGATATGCATGTGGAGTTTATTTATGCATGTGAGTTGTATACATATATGTATGCATGTGATGTGAGTAGCATGTGCATGAGTGAGCTATGTGCATGTGAAGTAACAATGCATGTATGCATGTGTATGTAGGCATATGATGCATATGAAGTGTTTGCATGTATGCATGTATGCATGTGCATATGTAGTGTATGTGCATATGTAATGAAAGTATGCATGAGTGTGTAATGCATGTATGCATGTGAAGTTTGTTTATGCATGTGAAATTGTGAATGCATGTGTAATGTGATGCATTTATGCTTGCGTATGCATGTGAAGTGTTATGCATGGATATGCATGTGGAGTTTATTTATGCATGTGAGTTGTATACATATGTATGCATGTGATGTGAGTAGCATGTGCATGAGTGAGGTATGTGCATGTGAAGTAAGAATGCATGTATGCATGTGTATGTAGGCATATGATGCATATGAAGTGTTTGCATGTATGCATGTGTGCATGTGCATATGTAGTGTATGTGTATATGTAATGAAAGTATGCATGAGTGTGTAATGCATGTATGCATGTGAAGTTGTGAATGCATGTCTAAGTGTGATGAATTTATGCATGTGTATGCATGAGAAGATGATGCATTTGAACTAAGATGTATGCATGTAAATGTATGTTTGCATGTATGCAAGTGTATGTTTGCATGTATGCAAGTAGATGTATGCATATGCATGTACATTAGGAAGTGTGTGATGCATGTATGCATATGCATGTAAGTTAGGAAGTGGGCGATGCTTGTATGCATATGCATGTGAGTTAGGAAGATATGCATGTGTATGCATCAGAGGTGTACATACATGCATGTATGTTAGAGAAAGATGCATATGTATGATGCATGTATGCATGTGTAGCATGCATGTGTAGCATGCATATGTATGCATGAGTTTATGTATGATATTTGTATGCATGAGTGCATATGAATGAATTGTATGCATGAATGTATGTGAGAGGTGCATGTGTGCATAAGTGAGAGGTATGCATGTGTGCATAAGTGAGAGATATATGTATGTTAGTGACATGTTCATGTATGTGAATAGCATGTGCATGTATGTGAGAGATGCATGTGTGCATAAGTGAGAGGTATGCATGTGTGCATAAGTGGGAGGTATATGTATGTTAGTGACATGTGCATGTATGTGAATAGCATGTGCATGTATGTGAGAGGTGCATGTGTGCATAAGTGAGAGGTATGCATGTGTGCATAAGAGAGAAGTACATGTATGTTAGTAGCATGTGCATGTATGTAAGAGGTGGATGTCTGCATGAGTGATGTGTGCATGTGTGCATGTATGTAAGAATATATGCATGTGTATTATGCATGTGTATTATGCATGTGTATGCATGTTAAGTGTATGATGCATATGTATGCATATGAAATATAAGATGTATGCATAAGTTGTGCATTCAATAAGATGTATACATAAGTTGTGCATGAATGCATGTGAGAGTGCATGTATATATTAAAGTTAGTGCATTGCTTATGAGTGAGTATATGAGTGCATGTGCATAAATGAAGTAGGTAGGTGATATGAATGAATGTATGTGCATGTGTGAAGTATGATCATATGTCTATTTAAAGTAGATGTGTGCACGAGTTAAATATATGTGTTTACTTGTGCATAAATGCATAATAAGCATGAATAGGATTGCATTAGAAGTACATGTTAGTGTATGAGTATGCATGTTAAAGTTAATATTTGTATGTAAACATATGAAATAGATATATTTATAAGAGAATGTATGTGAGTGTGTAGTTATATATGCATAAGAAAGTTAATTAACATGTGTTAGCATAGATTTAAATTATGTAAAATTTTGAATGTTAGATTTATAAATGAGTGTTTTATATTCATGAAAGCACACTTATGTTGGTTTACGATCATCTTCTGCAGATCATTATGAAGAAAACTTGACGAGCACTGAAGAGGATTTGACGAGATTTTACATGATAGAAGCTGCTTTTATGCTGCTGATTTTTAGTTTATTATATGATATTTTGAATTATTAAGCTTTTGTATAGGAATATTTTCTAAAATCTATATTAGAACCTTTTACAAGCATTTGTATAGGACTAGTTTTAGTTCTAAAGTTTTAGCACTTCACTATACATTTTAATTAATTTTTTATATTGCACTTTCTTATGTCTAAAAATTTAGCATCTACAAGCAAGTCTGTTACTAAAAATAAAGAATTAGATAGTTCTTTTGTTTTAGGGACGCTTTTTACCCGCACCTATTGAAAATACATTTACTCAAATCAGTGAAAACAAGATTAGTAACGAAAGTGAAGTAATAGAAATAGTGAAAGATCAACTTGTAGATGAAACTTTACATTCTTTAGAATATGATCATAATTTATCTAGAGCTTTGCCTTTACTCTCAATTGTCTTACCTGAACGAGAAAATAGAGAAGATTTGTTTCCTCCAACCTTAAAAAAAGAAAAGAAATACTCTTCCACAACAAAAAGAAAATATTGTAGTTGATCTCATTAAAGATAGAATAAGTAACGAAGAATTAGTTTTTCCTTCATATATGGACGCTATATCTAGGTATGGAAACGCACTTCCATACGGACCATAGAGACTTACTTTTCATGAATATGAATATTGCATCTACAAGTAAGACTCCATCTAAAAAGAAAATAGAAAGCTCTTTTATTCTAGATATTCTTTTACCTCCTTCACTAGAGAATAGTACTACACAAATCAACAAGAGCGAGGATAGTATAGTTTTAGAAGAAAAAGAAAAAGTTAATGATCAAATTGTAGCTGAAACCTTATACTCTACATCTTCTGATTATAGATTGTCTGGATTTAAAGACTTTTGTTCAGTAGCTTTCCCTGATTCTGATGAAAGAGAGATCTTGTTTCCACCTTCCCCTAAAAGGAAAACTCAATCTGAAAACGATGAGATAGCTATTATTAAAATTTGTATTACTAAAGAAAGTTCTAATCAAATTACTAAAACTACACATTGGGTGTTCCTTAGTGTGCCTCAGAATCTAAGATGTGTTTTCACTGTTTGGGGTGTCTTCCTCCCCCTTCTGTGGTCTGTGATGGTTTCTCCCAATCCATCAACTTGAACTTTATCCTCATCCTCATTTTCATCATAACATTCATCTGTGCAAGAATTATTTAGAAAAACTCCAAAATAAGAGGAAGAGTTGCTTGCTTGCAGCCAATTTAGAATGTCTTCTTTCTCCTCAAACTCTAATTGTGGTTGGTCCTCCATTTCTTGTTCCATGCAAATGCTAACTGATTGCATCATGATGGTGTTCCCTTGATGATCTAGACCCTCCTCTAAATATATGTGTGTGTTCGTGCCCTTTCTTTTGTAGCCACATAGTGTCTTTACCCTAGTCATGAGAGACACTTGCATGCCTCAGCCATGGTCTTCCAATCAAGAGGGGAAATCCCTTCTCTACCTAGGGCAGCCTTAATACCACAAAATCCAAAATGAAGAGATTACCTTGTACTTCTAGTGGAACTTTTGGTATCAACCCCATTGGCCTTACTTTGCTTTGATCTGCCAAAGTAATGGTGAAGTGGGCTTGTATGGATGGACGTAGGCCAAGCTTCTCCATGGTATCCTCAGACATCAAATTTATGCCAAACCCACCATCCACAACGACTCCTTGTAGCTTTAATCCTTTAATTGTTACGGTTAGTCTAGGACTCTTATAGTCGGTGAGAAGAGCTTCTTCTACACCCTTCCCTTGGCCACCAAGGTGGATGAGGAAGCCTCATCAATAATCTACAGTACTTTAGATCTGAATTTAGCAGACATGTTTATCAACTCAAGAATACTAACCTCTGTTCTAATTGACTTGAATAATCTTGAAGCTCTAGATTCCCTAAGGTCAATTTTGATGTTTGATTTCTCAAGATCCTTGTGGGCCCGTCTATATGCATTCCCAATGAAATCTTTAGTTTCTGAAAAATTTTCTTTTTGTGTTACCTCTTCACATTTTGTTGAACTTCCTTTCTTTTGTTCTGCATCATCATATATATCTGATTTGCTCTGATGTGCCTTTTGATCTTTGTGACTTCCAAAAGCAATTGATCCTTGGTTTGGTTCTTCTAGAATTTTCCCCTTGCTTCTTGTGTGCATGACCATGGAGTCGATTTCTTCTAATTGTACCACTCTAGTGGACTGTGATTGTACATCAGTGGCTCCTTCTACTGCTCCATGATTATTTGCTAAGATCATTTAGAGATGGGGCCCAGATGTAGATGATTTGTTTTGTGGGCAACAATTTGTATAATGATCCCTGGCATTCAAGCAATTCCTACAAGGGGAGCATTCTCTAGCAGGGTGCATGTACTTTGATAATGTCCACACTGTCCACACCTAAAATAGATAATTGACCTTTTAGGCCCATTTCCATAATTACCTCTAGGTCTTTGATTGTAGTTGTTAACTTGGCTTGGGGCTGCTACCATTACATTGGTTGAGAATTGAAAAAAATTCTCAAGCTCGTTCCTTAGCTGAATTACTGGGTCTTCAGGTTCTGCAGGATATGACAAATTAGAAGATCTTGCCCCATACTATTGTCTAATTTGCTCAAATTTTGTAGCTGTATTGATAAATTCTTCTATTGTTGTTGTCGATAGAACCAACTCCTTTATTTTACATTGTTTTGATATGGGAAGTGGTTTAGCCAACCACTTCTTGATAAAAAATCATTGGGAGGGTCTGGTAGTTTGGCCATTAGTAACTTAGCTCTGGTTACAAATTCTGGGAAGGTCTCCCCAGGACCTAGAATTAAATTTTCTAATTCTTCAATAATGTTTTGAGTTGTGTTCCCTTGTTGGAACTCTGTCCTAAATGCTTCCTTCATCAAGTCCCATGCGGTGAAATGGTTGTCAGCAAACTGACTAAATCATTTGTCTGCTAGCCCTTATAATGTTGTAGGGAAGAGAATGAAAATACATCCTCTCTTCCCATCAGACCCCTTTTTTTACATAATTCTAAGAACCTCCTAATGTGCTCATGTGGGTCTTCCTATGCTAGCCCTCTGAATGATGGAAATTTGATATTCAATCTAGAAAGTAAAGTTTCCAAATCTACTTGGGCTACCATATTCTTTACTGATGATGTCAATGATGATGGGCTAGTTTATCTTCAAATAATATTCCTTCTTGTTGCTTTGCAAGGGACCCTCAAGCTTTGAGACCGGGTTGCGATCATGAGCTGTTCATACTCCTCTTAGTTTAAGAGAGTTCCAATGGAAGAAAGATTACCTCTTAAGGTAGTAGAGTACTCTCGGTATCCTTGAATTCTTCTACACTTTGCAATTCGCTTCTCCTATGCTCAAATCTCCTTGTTGTCTCACTATGCATGCCAAATTTTGTTGGGGGATTCTTGTGCAGAAAGGTATTTGAGTGTTTGTATGAGAAGGAAGAAAGAAAAGAAGAGAGATACAGATACTAGAAGCTTTTGTAGATTGATTATAAGGAGAAAGTACAATGGTGATGTACAATACAATCCAAATACTTGTAGAATCCCACAGAATGCACAATCACAAAGTACAAAATACGCAAGGTTCTTGTTGCTGTCGGCCTTCTCTGCACCAGACCTCCACCTTCTCCAAGCTTGCACTTGTGCACACCTTGCACTCAAGCTTCCAATAGGTGGAGGGATGGACACCTTCTATCAGCACATGCACAGCTTCAATGGAACCTTGGGACCTTTGCCTGTATAGCTTAGCACTTCTCTGCACATTTTTTACTCCTCTTTATGCACACATTGCACTTCACTTCTCCGTGTCGCACATTCACTATATGTCTCTTGCTCTCTCTCTCTTCCTTAGCTTAGACTATGCTCACCTTGCTTAGTGCTCCAAGAATAATCCTTGCCTTGATTTTAGTTTCGATTCACGTACACTCCTAACTGGTAGAGTATCTTGGTTCTCACTTGATGTCACAAGGTTGTCTCCAAAAGTGGGTAGCCAACGAATTCGTGTTTTGTCCTATAGTGACTTTAGACTAAACAAGAATTTTAATTGGGGTGACCATACTTTCACTTTTGTGTACGCTAAACACTTTGAACCTTAGGGACCTTAGAAATACACTCCAATTTTTCTTCACACGTGCATCTTAGTCACTGACTCAACATGTACATTACTTTGACATTTGTGTCAAGAGTTAGTGGAAACCGGATGAACAAGATGCATAAGAAATTCGGCTTGAGCCTATAGGTCTCGAGAGGTCCAATGTGCATATGCAGGGTTGGCTATAGTTCATTGAGGGAGAGTGCCAAAGATTACTTCCCACAGAGAGGCCCTTTTTAAAAGGAGCATTATGCACATTTCGTAGGTAAGGTAATTCACTCCATTGAATTTGTCGAGTTGGCAACCGTTGAGTGTAGGTGGCACGCATGGTGGAGCAATTTGCAAGATTGTCACGAAGCGAGTAGGGAAGGTGGTGGGGTTTTGTTGAATCTCTCCACAGTGCAACGTGAGAGATTGGGTGGGGAATGTGCATGTCTTCTAGCAATAGAGTGATACCATGTTGACGAACCGTAGATGACATAGAACGTGCATATTTCAGTTACCTAAAACGAGTGCATATACATGAGGGGAGATTGGAAGGGGTGCGAATTCCCATGAATTTTATTTGTTTTATTACATCGTTATTTGTGATTATATTATTCGTGCACCACATGCCGCTTGCATTTTATTATTCTTTACTACTAACCATACATTAAATGTAGGCAGTGGGATCAAAATGTTCACCTAAAAAATTCAGAATGACTCTCCACTACGCCAGGCCCCTAGTGGCTAGCACCATATGGCATAATATTAAATACATAAATCTGCATATATACTTACCTACACGTTTTCACATGGACCTTTATTTTAAGGTTTTCTTTTACACTTAGCCTTAAAAAAAAAAGGATGTTCACATGGAAGAACCAGTAGAATAAAAAATCATCCAAAATTTTAAGCGGTGCAAAATATGGGCATAAATATTAGAAAAGCCCGTTTTGATATTTAACAAAGTTAGGAGGAGGTAACGACAGGACGCACGACACATGATATGAGATCAAGATATCAGTGACGAGTGACTGCTCAAGCCTTTTCTCCCACTCTTCTCCCCTCTGGGGAGGGATGGCTCTGCAGGAGGCGCTACAAAATGGTTACAAGTTGCTTTCCCCCAACAATAAAGACACTATGTATCATCCTCCAGTAGACAAACTCCCAGTGCAATGAGCTGGTGATGAAATATTGATGGAGGACCCTCCCGCATGGACGAAAATGCTGAATGGAAAGATGGTTTCCTTTGCTCAAGTACTAAAAGATCCTCTCTAAGATGCTGCAGATGTCTTTGGTGTTCAAGGCTTGACAGCTAACCCTAAAGGCTCTGCTGATTACAGAGGGAAATAGAACACATTGGCAAAAGATGCATTGGCAAGGTCTTACCTTCTTAACTCTATATATGATTTCCTTTTACCTCACATCAGGAGTTGTAAGACTTCCCAAGAAACTTGGGAAACCTTGTCATCATACTTCTCATCTAATACAAGGGCCAGGAAGAATCAATTGTGGATTGAATTCACAACCCTTAGGAAGCAACCAAAGCAATCAGTCTCAGAATTTGAACCAAAATCAAGGATGTGGCAGACCAATTAGCAAGCATAGGAGAGGAGATTGAAGAAGAACAAATAGTAAGGCAAATAACCAATGGACTAAAGGCAGATGATAAGTGGGAAAGCTTCACCACTGCAATGGACCTCTACATGGACATGCATACCCCAGATCTCACAACTCTGATGGGCCAACTATTCACACATGAAGCAAAGTTCACAAAGGTTGGAGATACATCTAAAGGTAACACTCCTTCTGCCCTATATACTGATAAAAAGGTTAAAGACAAAGGTAAAGGTAAGAAGCAAGAGGATGAAGGGTCAACCTCCCAAGCTAACTATGCAAGGAGAGGTAGATCTTCAAGAGGCAGGGGTAGAGGAGGTAAGCAAGGTAGGGGGAGACCCTACAATTCATCACCATGCAATATTTGTGGATGGTCTAATCACACCACAGATGAGTGCTACAGAAACTACAAAAATCAGAGAGGAAGAGGCTACTCAAGAGGTGGATACTCTCAAGGCAGAGGAAGGTTCAACCAACACCAAGGCTACAATGGCTACAACAATAATTACAACAACAATTACAACAACAACCATAATGGTAACTACCAAGGAGGATTCCGAAATAGGAAAGACTACAACAACTACACAGAGGAGCAAGATGACTCCCTATTGATCATGAATATGACTTCCAAGTCAGGTACCAATGATGATCATTTGTTTTATATTGATTCAGGGTGTTCTAACCATGTAGCTGGTAATGTGGCACTACTCTCTGATTTGGAAGAACCCAAGGGCAAACATCAGGTACAGACAGGTGATGATACTAAATATTCTGTTATAAAGATTGGAAATGTGAAAACTTGTGATGGTAACCAAAACCTATTGAGCAGGGTACTTTATGTACCAACCATTACAAAAAACCTAATGAGTGTTGGTCAGATTGTGGAGAAAGGTTTGCAGGTCAGGTTCAATCAACATGGAGCATATGTGGAGGACCCAAAACATGGATTCAAAAGGATAGCCAAGGGAGAGAAATCAGGTAGATTATTTACTTTTGAGCTAGAAGACACCAAAACCATTGCTTTATACAATTACAAGGATCAAACACTTTCAGAATTAGAAATATGGCACAAGAGATTAGGTCACATAGGAGAAAGGACCTTGAAGCAAATGAGCAGGGATCAATGTGTGCTTGGGATACCTAATGTATCCAAGCAACACATGATTTACAAGTGTGGTGCTTGTCAACTTGGTAAGTCTCACAGGTTACCTTATACAAGGAAAGGTTTTATGCATGAAGACTACCTAGACTTGGTGCACACAGATGTTTGGGGACCTAGCAAGGATCCCTCCATTTCAGGATCAAGGTACTATGTGTCTTTCATTGATGATTATAGCAGATGGACTGTGTTATACTTTATGAAACACAAGGATGAAGTGTTTAATTGTTTCAAAAGATATCTTGCACTAGTTGAAAATCAAACAGGAAGGAACTTGAAGAAGCTAAGGTCAGATAGAGGAGGTGAATACTTCTCAAATGAGTTTGAGGACTTCTTGTAGGAAAGAGGCATCAAAAGGGAGATAACCACAAGGTACTCACCTGAACAAAATGGGGTAGCTGAAAGAAGGAATAGGCTTATTGTTGAAACAGCTAGGTCTATGCTTAATGAAAAGAAGCTGCCAAATTATCTTTGGGCAGAGAGTGTATCTACTGCCACCTATCTCATAAACAGGTTGCCATCAAAGTCACTTGATGGAATGACACCTTATGAAGCTTGGCATGGTAAGAGACCATCTTTGGATCATTGCAAAATCTTTGGTTGTGTAGCATATGTGCATATTCCCTCACAGGTAAGGGGAAAGCTAGACCCTAAAGCAGAAAAAATGTATTTTCATTGGTTATGACTTGAATCAAAAAGGGTATAGATTCTACAACCCAACCAATAAAGGGTTCAAGGTAAGCAGAGATGTCATCTTTGATGAGAATGACTCATGGTATGAGAATGAATGCAGGAAAGTTAGTCTACCCTATGATTTGGAAGAGGAGTTTCCAAAACTCTCAAAGGAGGAACCAATCGAGAAGGAAGACTCAAGTTCAGATGATGATGATGACACAATCAATCTTGAAGAATTCAAGGCATGGAAGTCCAAAGGAAAGATGAAGATGAAGTAGCTTGAGGATATACCAGAATCTTCAACTCAAGCAATGAGGAGATCTCAGAGAGAAAGTAAGAAGCCTATCAGATATGGGTATGATACATCTCTTGTAACTAAACATTCAATTTATCTTGCAAAGGACTTGTTAAGTGAAGAACCAGGTTCATATGAAGAGGCAATCACCAAACCAGAATGGAAAGCAGCTATGGATGAGGAAATAGAAGCTCTCAAGGAGAATGACACATGGGACTTGGTACCCAAGAAGGACTCTATGAAGGTGATAGGATCCAGATGGATCTACAAGCTAAAGAGGAACTCTGATGGAACAATTAACAGGTACAAAGCTAGGTTGGTTGCCAAGGGTTTTGCACAAACCCAAGGCATTGATTATGAGGAGACAGTTTCACCTGTGGCTAAGATGCCAACAATCAGAGTACTAGTGAGTGTAGCTGCATCCAAGAATTGGAACATGTACCAACTAGATGTCAAGAATGCTTTCTTAAATGGATGGATATCTGAAGAAGTCTACATGTCACAACCACTTGGCTATGAAGATCACAAAAAGGCAAATTATGTTTTTAAATTGAAGAAGGCTCTATATGGATTGAAGCAGGCACCTAGAGCATGGAATTACAGGTTGACAACATACCTCCAAGACCAAGGATTTGTGATGAGTAAAGCAGACACTTCTCTCTTTATAAAAAGGAGTAGTACAGAGGTAATATACTTGTGTGTTTATGTTGATGACATCATCATTACAGGAAATGATGTCAATGGAATCAGAAGCATAAAGAATCAGATGATGAAGGAGTTCAAGATCAATGATCTTCGATTATTGAAGTACTTCTTAGGTCTTGAATTAGTGTATACTAATTCAGGTATATATATTACTCAAAAGAAGTATGTACAGGATATGGTCAAGAAGTTTAATTTGCAGGAAGCTAAAGTCTCAAGCACTCCAATGGAGGTCAACCTAAAGCTAAGTGCTCATAAAGGGGATGAAGTCCAAGACATTACAGGATATCAAAGTATGGTAGGTAGTTTGAATTATGCTACCTTGACAAGAATTGACATAGCATATGGAGTTAGTGTGCTAAGTCAATTCATGCACAAACCAAGAGTACCTCACCTAGAGGCAGCAAAGAAGATCTTGAAGTATCTAAAGGGAACTCTAAACCATGGTTTGTACTTTCCTTATACATCAGATATTGACATTAAAGTATATTCAGATGCAGATTGGGCAGGATGCAAGGATGATAGGAGGAGCACATCAGCATACATATGTTTTGCAGGTGACAAACCTATTTCTTGGTCAGCCAAGAAGCAACCAACAGTGGCATTATCATCCACTGAAGCAGAGTATAAAGGGCTAGCAAATGCCACTCAAGAAGCTATTTGGTTAAAGCTTTTGTATACAGATTTAGGTCTATATACTAGACCTCCAATCATCTTTGGAGATAACACAAGCTCTCTTCACCTTGCAGCTAATCCAATATATCATGCTAGGACAAAACACATAGAAGTTCATTACCACTATGTGAGAGAAAAGTTGCTAAGCAAAGACATTCAATTGACTTATGTGTCCACTAATATGCAATGTGCAGATTTACTTACTAAAGCTTTGGACGGAAGTAAGTTATGCAGATTCAAATCCATGATTGGATTACAGGATGTGATTGAAGATTGAAGATGAAGACTTAAGCCAAAGTGTTTGGCTTGAGGGGGAGTTGTTGGTGCAATTCAAGCCATCACACTTGGCTTGGAACTTTGGAAACTTGTTTTGAAACCTTGAAAGCTTAATTCATTTGAAGAAAGGACCATGTGAACTTATGCTTATAAGTTCCTACTTCTTTACCCTTTGTAAAAGTCTAAAATGACTTGGCATGTGTATGAGTACACCTACTTGATTAGTCGTGGAAATTTAGAGGACTTAATGGAGAGAATATCTCCCTACTTTTAGAAGAGATATTCTAGGGAGCCTTGGATTTGAATTTCAAAATTCAAATGATCACTCAACCTCTATAAAAGATGAAGGAAAAAAAGTCGCGTGTGTGATCCTCACTTCAACTCATTTCCCGAGGCATTTTATCATTGTATCTCTGTGTGTGTGAGTGCTACATCTTAGCCTACACCACAATACCTCATTTAGCTATGCTTATCATACTAATGAGATTGTACAACTACATCAATCAATAGATACATTCATACTTTTCAACTCTGTGTTTTTCTGAGTTATCTTCTCCAAATCTGTCAACTTCCAAGAGGCATATCTCAGTGCCTACTGAACCAAATCAAGTGATTCAAAGCTTGTTGGAACCAGCTCGAAGCATAATACATGCGTAAAAAATTTGAAGGTCATTGGATCAGACATCTCAGAGAAATCTTGCTCGAAGTGGTCTCTGGTATTTCTCTGCACATCTCCTAAAAAGTTGGGGGTGACTCTAATTTTGCTAAACTTATTTCTCAGTGCATAGATTATCAATTTGAGTGATTCCACTTGCAAATGGTAGCTTGGTAAGCTAATTGAATAACTCTAGGAGGAATTCTTCCAATTGTAAGTGTGCTGGTGACACTGAGCAAAACTCTGAGCAGGTGTCAGTACTAAAATAGCAGGTTTTCTTGGGTTTGTGAAGTATCAAGTAGTCTGTTTTGATTTGGTCATTACACACATCATTTGCAAAGTACATATATGATCTCTTGGTGTCATTTGGAAGCTAAGCAAGTGTACTAATCAACTCTGAAGCAAGGAGGGCTGGTACAAAGCAGGTCTAGCAGTACCAACTCAATCTTCTGGGTGTATCCAACCATTTCTCCCAACATCATGTTCAGTACCTACTCAATAATTTCTTTTTGTTTTTCTTTAATGATGCCAATAGTGCTTTCCAAGTGTTGTCAGAGGGATGTTGGATTATTAGGAATACCCCTCTTTCAATTTTTAAGTGGCAGACTAGTTTCAACCCTAGGGGACAAAGGCCAACTAAAATTCCTATCTCGATAGAACTTCTAGACCTGTCAATTGACTACTACCCATGGATAGAACATTTAGGCAACATCTTAGGAAGGGTTATTGGTCAAAAACCAAGAAAGGGTTTCAACCCTAAGTGGGATCCTTAGTTGCTAGTGGAAATAGACATCTCCAAGGAACTTAAATCCACTTTATTCATTGAGGATAATGATGGGAAAAGACTTCACGAATAGAAGGTCATTTACACAAACCTAGCAAATGCCTATTTTAACTAATTGAAACAAGGACATCGTATAAGGGATTTCCCTCTTTTATGTTCAAAAAGTGAATCAATTCCTTCTACAGCTAAAGATCAAGAAAAATCCAACAATAATCAGAAGGGGAACAATGTGTCTAATGATTCTAATTTTAAAAAGGTTTTCAACAAGAACAAGAAGAAATTTTTGAACTAGCTCCTAAATAATGATGTGTTGTTGCAGAATATAAGTAATCCTTTTGTTGTGTTAAATGAGTCTATTGAAGAAGTTGATGCAAGTGAAGCTAAGGACTCATCAGGTATGGATTCTTCTAATCATAACCCCCATTATGAGAATCAATATATGAATGTTAAGGAGGTAAATCACTCTTCCAAATTTTTGAAGGAGCAACAAAATAAATCTCGTAATGCCTCTCAGCCTTCCTCGTCTTCTAAAGATGACTCTGAACATGAGAATGCTGGCGATGTTGTTTTTGCCACTCATCTTAACAATCATGATCTGGAATGCTTCAATAATGATCAGGTGACAAATGAAAAGGGCTTTGATGTGGAAATGCATCAAGTCTTGTCTGATAAACCTAGAGGCCCCATATTAGTAAAAGTAAAAGAAAGGATGCTGCTATAGTATCTAGTTCATCATTTAAACCACTAAAGAACCATAGGAAATGAATGCTTGCTGACATTGTTTTTTATGGATTCTCTCAAAATAATCTCTTTTAATATCAAAGGGTTAACTAATCCTATGAGGAGTAAAATACTTAATCAGTGGCTCAAGGATATGTCTTTGCTTCCTAATTTTATTTGTTTACAGGAGAAAAATTGTTGTGTTTAATCTCCAGTCCAATTTGAACATAACCTCAAGCAAGCATAATTGGTACACCACTAATCATGCTTCAGGTGGGGAGGGGGGGGGGGTGCTGCCGTTGGCATCCTTCATGAACTTGATCATCTGGTGGAAGAAGTTTGTAGTAGCTCTAGTGGATAGTGGGTGGCCCTTCAATGAAGGTACCCTCCTAATCTTACTGTTGTTAGCTTATATGCAGCCAATAACTCTGATGACAAAAGCAAATGCTGGACTGAGCTTGCATCCGTGAATGCTGATGTCCTGATCACTGGTGACTTCAACATGGTTACTCATACTAATGATAGACAAGGTAACTCCAAAAATATTTTACATGGTAAGGAAAAATGTTGTTGGAGTAATATGGTCTCTTCCCTTCTTCTTGTCGATTGCTCTCCTCTAGTTGGTCATACGTGGAGCAACATGAATGATGATAATACCTTGTGTGCTAGACTAGATCATTGTTACATGTGTGTGACTCGTTTCCAAGATTTATGGAATCACTACTGTTCAAAAGAAGATTCATCCAGATGTCTGATCACTTGCCTCTCAATTTATAGTTTTTTATGAATGTTCCTAACTATAGAGCAGGTTGGCCTCACTTGGATATGTCTTTACTTAAACTACCCTTTATCAAAGAGCAAATTAAAAAGATTTTTACTAGCTTTTTTTTTTGAAGCAGGTTTAAATCCCTTCACTACCTCGGAAAAGTATGCTAAAGACACTCAAGCTCTCCTTACTAAGTATAAACTTAAAATCAAGGAGATTAGGAAGAAGAGAAGAATGATGATACTTAAAGAGATAGGCTAGGTAGATTCTAGTGACTTGGACCCTCATACCAAAAAGACCTCCATTTATGAACTTCAAAATAGATTAACATTTGAAGATTACCTCGCAGCTAGAGGGCCATAAATAGAGAAAAAATGATCTCTCAAGCGTTGGCTACCATCTTGGACCTCCCCCTCTCTACCGGAAAGATTAGAGAAACCAATAGTAAATTGAAACCCTACAAATCTCTTGGTACTGATGGTATACCTAATGAATTCTTTCAAGAACTATTTGACTTTATGGTGCCCATTGTTCTCTTGGTGTGGCAAGAGGCCTTGGGGAGAGGGATCCTTTCCACCTTTATCAACTCTGGGCTTATTAAATTGATACATAAAAAGGGTGACAAGGATGATCTTAGTAATTGGAGGCCTATCTCATGCTTCAATTCTCTTTACAAAATCTTTGCTTCCACCCTTGCCAAGAGACTTAGCCCTATCATGGACTCCATCATTCTGCGTGAACAAAAAGGTTTTATCAAAGGTAGGTTCATTCTTGATGCTATTATTTCTATGTGGGAAGGGACTGAATTTTCTAGGTAACAAAACATTGATGTTTATTTCTTCAAGATTGATTTTGATAAAGCTTATGACAGAATGGAATGGGACGTTATTCTTCAATCATTGCATGATATTGGCCTTGGCAAAAAGTTTATTAAATTCACGTGTTCTTTTTGGAAATGAAAATTATGTCCCCTAGCTCCCCTTTTATTTTCCATCACCAGTGATGCGTTAGGATGGCTACTCAAGGATTCCATTGAACAAGATCTTATCAAAGGGCTTACAATTCCCAGTGCTCCCTCCCAACTTGGTCTTCAAATGTTTGCAGATGACACAAATATAATAACTATTTCTGATAACATGTCTGCTCTAAATTTTCTTAAATGCCTTGATGTTTTCTATTTAGCTAGTGGATATGTGGTTAATCACAACAAAACTGGTTTTTTTGCTACTAATGGTGTGGTGCTTGATTGTGTTATAGATAAAAAGTGTGATATTTTAAAAAGAGGTGTTGTTTAGACTACTTGGCATTCCAATGGGCTTTGATGTGACTATCGACTAGAGATGGAACTGGGTGATGGAAAAGTTTAAATAAAAAACTGTCAAATGGATTGGAATGCAACAAACATTCTCTCAAAGGATATTCGTCTTAAAGCACTACATTCTACTATCGCTAACTTATTCTTTGTCATGTTGGCAACCATTCAGAAAACATATTAAGTAAGTTGTGGCTCTACCTAGAAGGTTCTTGTGGGGAGGTTCTCCTTTTATTAAAAGAATGGCTAAAGTCTCTTGGGATATGTGTTGTATGAGGAAGGAGGAGGGTGGTATGGGTATCATATGCCCCACCAAAATGGCCACTCAATTGGCTAGTAAATGGATTATGAGATCAATATCCTCAAATGACTATTGGGCTTGTTTAATTAAAAGGAACATCCATCTGTTTCATATTAGGACTAAAGTATTGGAACCATAAAGATTCTATGGGATGTCCTAGTCTCTCATGTTACATTCGTTCCTAAAGGCAGTATATTGGTGTGTGCTATGTGGAATGCATGGATGGAAATTAAGAAAAACTACTCTTTGCCTGATATATTCACTAATAACTTATGGTTCATAATGCAAGACTCTATAGTAATAAATGTAGAAAACTAGGTTTTACTAAGTGGTCTTCTTTGTGTAGGTCTGATGGTCTTATGAACCCCAAGAGCTGAATGGCTTCCCTGGACTCTCTCTTACATCCAAAGATATGATCATTAACAGATTGGAATTTCTTTCTGACAAGTTGTTTGTGTTCCTCTCTTACAAGCATGTACATCTCTGTCATGTGGATGGTGATATGTACAACAGGTACAAGAAAACCTTCATATCAGTTCAAAGGATTTCTCACAAGCTAAATGACAGATGGAAAGTGGAATGGAATAGTCACCAATGGACATACATGTTTAGGCTACTATGGGCCTTCTCCTCTAACATCAAGCACACCATTTTGCTATGGCTAATCATTCATAGAGTTGTTTGGACAGTAGCAAAGCTTTGAAGCTCAATATTGGCCGTGGTCTTTGTAATGCCTGTGGTCAACATGAAGACTTGGAACATACCTTTTTATACTGCCCTAAAGCCAAAAGATACTAGAATGTTATCACTTCTTATTGCTAGACTCTACATTAGGGGAAAAAATGAGCCCTGCATGGGCCTTGTAAGGATTTGGATTAAAGATCTTAATCTAGGAGATTAAGGAGGCTTGCAAAACCACTAGTTGTTTTCTCAAATAAAATAATATTCCCCAAAACATTGTAGTCAAATTCAAAAAGGGAAGAATTTGAGGCCTTTGGATGCTTGAAACCAATGGCTGATATTCAAATGGATGTAACTTTAGTGAGAGAGGATCTGACAATGTAATGATGAAGGAGGGACCTCTCCCACGTTTTGAGACTCTCTCTGCAGGTTTTTTAGCCCTTAGATCAAGGGACATCCAAGGGCATACCGGATTTGGGACTGATCTAGAAGCCGGAGCTACTCTGATCCATTGGATTGGCCTTCAATCGGATGGAGGAGGTTTAAAGGCGCCTTTTCCTTTGGGGGTTTCAATCTCAGCCATCAGATCTTCTATGCATCCAAAGGCCCATAATTTAGGTGCTCAAACTTGCTTCTTTTCAAGGATCTACGTCCGATTTAAGCCTCAATCCATTGGCCTATGTTTAAAGGCGCATTTTGAAGGGGGAATTCAATCTTGGCCATTGATAAGAAGGCCAATCCAAGGGCCCATATGAATGCCGCCTTGACTTTTGTGTTTCCACCTCATCCCTTGGATCATCTAGCAAGTCTAAGGGTCCAAATTGATTCCCAAACATTTCGAAAACAATTCACGTCTAAAAATACTAGATCTAGGTGGTTTTTTGCTCCTTTGACCACAAAAAACCAAGGAAAACCTATGCCTCGTCTATGTGATTAAGTGAGTAGGCTGTGGCCACCACCCTCTTCTCATTGGTCCATCACTAATGAGCCCCCAAGCTAAAAAGCCCAAGGAGGGTTCATTTTTTCCCCTAATGGGGGATGTATCCCCCTTCTCCAAGAGAAGTCCTTATTGGAGAAAGCTAGAGCTTTGAGGTTGGTTTATGGCAAATGTTGAGAAACCAGCTCCTCAGGTATATATGGAGAGAGAGAAATGTTAGGATTTTCTCTTAGAAGCCCAAAGACTTGCTTTTTGTTTGTTATCCGAAAACTCTACAAATCTTCAATGATTGTAAAGTTGCTATGTCTAATGCCCCTTGCTCTCATAACTCCTGTGGAAACATATGTAGAAGGCAACATTATAGGTCCTGGAAGAATTATGTCCTTGCTTTGTACTCTGGCAAGAGACTCAGACTGATTGAATTCTTGGAATATCATCTGTAACAATCTCTTAGACTTTGTCTGTGGTAGCTCCCCATTTGGGCTGTATTTTATCTTCTTTTTTTTGTTCAGTTCAATTTCTAGAAAAAAGGAAAAGCTGGTTTTTATCTATTTTAACTAGTACAATTACATTATGAGGGCAGTTTCTATGAGCACTAATTCTTTGACAAGAACATGAGGTCAGTGCACCACCGCCATAGCTCATTCAATATAGTGACAAACAAAAATGGAAGATGTCTATGCACCACCGCCATAGCTCCAAACCCCATCATAACTTGTCCACTGTTGCGGTTTTGTCGTGTTGTGAGTGTGTTGGAGGGCGCATGTTAAGTCTCTCACTTCCACGCTCGCTTCCCCATAGAATCTATCATTGTGTTGGAGGGCGCATGTTAAGTCTCTCACTTCCACGCTCGCTTCCCCATAGAATCTATCATTGGAATTCTGGGGATCTTCTTTCAGCATTGCATACTTGTGTTAACGATTCTTGCTTTCATGATCCCTTGCTTCTTTAGCATCATGATTCCCTTGATGTTCTAACATCATCATTCCCTTCCTCTTCAGCATCACGATTTGCGAATCACGATCCCCTCTTTTTTTTTGACAGTACAATGAATTGGAAAGACACACACACATGACCTCCTAAGTTAGAGGCACCCATCTTGGGGAACTCTAAAGCATCTAGCCTCAGGTGGCACTTGAACCCTAGCCATTTGCCTAGGAGTACAAGGCACATCTGCTAAAGCATACCCACTAGATATGATCCCCCATTTTCAAGCATGAGGTTCTCACTTGCTTCAAGTGCTGAATCACGATTCTCACTTTTGGTCAGCATCACGTTCTCACTGAACATAATTATTCTATAACATTCCAACTTCACTTTGTGGATATGGATGGTGGGTCACGTTTCGCAGCTTGGTTTTAGGGGTGATTAATGATTGTTTCAAGTCCAAGAAAATACTTTAGTGATCCTAGATCACTGATTTTGAACTCCTCCATCATTTGATTCTTAATCTGCTTGATGCCATTAGCATCATTACTTGTGAGTATGATATCATCAACATATATACATAGGTATATTACCTCTGAATTACTCCTCTTAACAAACAGAGAAGTATTTGCTTTACTCATGATGAATCCTTGATCCGAAGATATGTAGTCAACCTATGGTTCCATGCCCTAGGTGCCTGCTTCAATCCATAAAGAGCTTTGTTCAGTTTACACACATATGTTACCTTTCTTGGGTCCTCATAACGAGGAGGTTGAGACATGTACACCTCCTATGAAATCCAACCATTTAGAAATGCATTTTTTACATCCAATTGATACATGTTCCAATTCTTTGATGCAGCCACACTTACCAATACCCTGATGGTTGGCATTTTGGCCACATGTGAGAAGGTTTCTTCATAATCAACCCCTTGGGTTTGTGCAAAACCCTTATCCACAAGTCTAGCTTTGTACATGCTTATTGATCCATCATAATTTCTCTTGATCTTATAGATCCATCTAGAACCAATTACCTTCATAGACTCTTTCTTTGGCACTAGCTCCCAGGTATCATTCTCCTTGCATGCTTCAATTTCCCCATCCATAGCTTCCTTCCATTCTGCCTTGGTCTTTGCCTCTTCATATGCTGATGGTTCTTCAAATGACAAGTCTTTTGCAAGATAAACAGAGTGCTTAGTAACTAAAGAAGTGTCATACCCATATCTGATTGGCTTCTTGCTCTCCCTTTGTGATCTTTTGATTGCTTGGTTGGATGTTCAGGTATATCTTCCAACTTCTTCATCTTGACTTTGTCTTTGGACTTCCATGCCTTGAATTCTTATAGGTTGATGATGTCCTCATCATCTGAGTTGATGTCTTCAATTTGGTTTGGCTACTCCTTGGTGAGGCTTGGAAATTCCTCTTCCAAGTCATAAGGTAGCTTTACTCTCCTGCATTCACTTTCAAATAAAGAGTCATTCTCATAAAAAACAACATCTCTACTGACCATAATTCCTTTTTTGGAAGGATTGTAGAACCTGTATCCTTTCAGATTCAAGTCATACCCTATGAAGATGCACTTCTATGCCTTAGGGTCTAGCTTACCTCTGATTTGAGAAGGGATATGCACATAAGCAACACATCCAAAGATCGTGCAATGATCAAGTGAAGGTCTTCTACCATGCCATGCTTCATATGGGGTCATCCCATCAAGAGATTTGGATGGCAACCTATTTACAAGATAAGTGGTAGTAGATACACTTTTTGCCACAAGTAATGAGGTATTTTTTCCTCATTTAACATTCACCTAATTGTTTCAACAATTAGTCTATTTCTCCTCTCTGCTACCCCATTTTGCTTAGGGGTATACCTTGTTGTAATTTCTCTCTTGATTCCTCTATCCTTCAAGAATGCATCAAACTCGTTTGAGAAGTAGTCACCTCCTCCATCTGACCTTAGTCTCTTTAGACTTCTTCCTGTTTGGTTCTCAACAAGTGCGAGATACTTTCTAAAGCAACTGAATATTTCATCTTTGTGCTTCATAAAATATAAGATAGTCCACCTACTGAAATCATCAACTAAAGGTACATAATACCTTGATCCAAAAATTGAGGGAACCTTGCTTGGTCCCCATACATCTGTATGGACAAGCTCTAGGTAGTCCTCATGCATGTAGCCTTTCCTTGAGAAGGGTAACCTGTGAGATTTTCCAAACTAACAAGCTCCACATTTATAGATCATGTGTTGCTTGGATACATTAGGTATCCCAAGCACACATTGATCTCTACATATTTTCTTTAAACTTCTCTCACCAATATGCCCTAATCTTTTATGCCAAATTTCAAGCTCTGACTTGAAATGATGCACTATACACAAAGCAATCAATTTAGCAATCAAATCATTATCCCCAATATTTTAGGACCTCTATAGAGTTTCACTAGTGATCACCTCAACGTACTTCTCTCTGAATCCACTAAATAGAAATTCTCAAAATTTGACGTATGTAGAGGACTTAGAGATGATTCTAACAAGCTATAGAACATTGAAAATGATGGAGTATTGACTCAGGTATGACCAATAGAAAGTGACTGTTATAAGTGACAATGACAGAGAGACCAGCACATATAATGGATTATCTATTGTATTATAAAACAATGTTGTACATGATCATTGGCATGATAAACAATACTCAATGATATTAAGAGGTGTGGGCTATGAAGTACACCACACTCTCCTACAGTGGGATCAATAAGGACTCGGGTATGGACTCATCTATCCTCCAAGTTTTACATTCATCTTATATAGATGATTCATTTGAATTTTGAATTTGAATTCATCATTGGCTTTCTCTAGAAAGTGATCCTCTAATCTAGGAGATATTCTCTCCAAATAAAGTCATAGCTTTTCCATCTAACAAACTCCACGAGTTTAGTGGTAGCTACAAATATTCCTCTAAGTCAAATAGATTTTTACAAGTGGTAAAAGGTAAAGAATCCATAGCAATGGTTCTCATGTGTCTTCAAACTTTTGCACATAAAGTCTTTATATCTAGCCAAATGTGTAGGCTTGGTATTTGTATCAACAGTAGTTATGGTTCATGATTGCAAATCTGGGTCAACGAACATTTCAATTTGACTTTGTGGATATCCTAGATGGTGGGTCAACATTTGGCAGCTTGGTTTTTGGGATAACGCAAATTATGTCGCTTGTCTCATTTTGCTACCTTTGACAACGGGTTATTTGTTTTGTAGTCTCCATGTTAAGCAATTAATTGCCTATGCGAATCTTGCTATAGGAAATTGTGTTGTAGGAATCTTTCAATTAAATCTCACAAAGGAAAATGTCTAAAGTAACTCTTGCGGCTTCATAAATTCTAGGGATCAAGAAAAATCTATTATCAATTTCAACATTAGCCAAGATTGGTTTGATTGTCAAATTTTGTGATGGAAAATGTACAATTCATGATGTGTAAAATCGTGAGGCTATTATTGCTTCTCGCATTTTATGTCATGGGTTCGATAAGCTCATAGAATATGAAAAATCTATGAATGATTCAACATGTGTAGATCAAGATTCTAAGGCTATCTCAAATGCAAATCTTTGGCATGCAAGCTTTGATTGTCTCAATTTTTCTAGCTTCACGTGTAGAAATCTAAAATGGTGTGCTCTCTACCGAAACTTGTGTCATCTTGTAAATTTGTCTATGAAGGCTATATTTTGGGCAAAATTTAGTGTTCCTCTTTCTGAAAAGATGGTTCAGTTTGAGTTGCTTATGTATTGTAGCATGTCCATGGTCATGTATGTGGTTGTACGTAGACACATTCATTCATGGACTACTTGTATTTCAAGATTTTTATTCATGACTTCTCTAGGCATGCATGTGGTAGCCATTCAAAGAAACGTCCAAGTTGTATATGTGCTTTAAATAGTTCATGGATATGGCCAAAAATTTATCCATGTCTAAATTGGACACTCTCCATTCTGACCACTCATTGAACTAGCGAGGTGTATGGTCAAAGTGAGGCTTTATTGTCATCAGGAAGAAGATAAGGAAGAGAACTCACACACACACTCTCACAATCAAAGAGGAGCACACATGCAGATTGGGGCAAGGAAGAATGATCTTCTTCTTCTTCTTCTTCTTCTTCTTCTTCTTCTTCTTCTTCTTCTTCTTCTTCTTCTTCTTCTATTAGATAAAAGGAATGTACAAGAATGACATAAAAACAACAATAAAACAAGTGCAATATAGAAGGAACACTACATGAGGAGAATCCTAATGTCCATGAGTTAGTGAGATGGCAAGAAAAAAATGTGCCATCACTCTCGATAGATAAATCTAGTAAAGCTCAATGAAGTATCCCTGACATGTACTAGCATGACCACTATACATGTCAGAGAAATGAGAAAGTGATATGTGTTGTCCGGATCATCACATGTTCAGCTTGATATGTCAACACTCCCCTTCAAGCTCAGCATCATGTCTTGTAATCCAAGCATCTTTTGAAACTTCTTCAACTTCTCAGCTCCAAGTGCTTTAATGAAAATATGAGCAATCTGTTGATCTGTCCTCACATAAAAAAGGTCAATATCACCTAGTAATACCTTCTCCCTGATGAAATGATAATGCACCTCAATATGCTTTGTTCTATCATGAAAAATAGGATTTCATGCTAACTGAATGCTACTAACATTATCACAATACATAGTGATTGTCTTTTGCACTTACACACCTAAACCTGCAAGTAGCATCTCTAACCATGACGCTTCACATGCTGTCATTACAGCACCTCTATACTCAGGCTCTGTACTCGACAAAACAATAGTGGGTTTCTTCTTATTGCTCCATGTAGTAGCTACATCTCCAAGTGAGGATAAAAAGACACTAGTAGATCGTCTATCTCGAGTACTATGAACCCAATGTTCATCAGTGTATCCATGAACATGCAAATCTACACCAGCTTCATAAAACAATGCATAATCAAAAGTAGCACTCATATAACATAGAGTGCACCTCAAAGCATCGAAATGTAGCTTTGTGGGAACCTGCATATATTGACCTTCAAGTCCAACAGTGTAGCTAAGATCAAGCCTTGTAATTGTGAGATATATCAAATTTTCCACAATTATCCTGTACATAATACTATTTTCCAATGCTTCACATGATTTAGTATCCAACTTGAATTTTGATCTAATGGCATAGAAATTGGCTTGCAATCAGCCACACCATACTTTTATACTCAAGGCATATTGCCTTTGCGACATCCATATAATTATTTATGTATATATAAACTCAATGCCCAAAAAAATAGTGCAACACATCAAGATCTTTCATGTCGAATTCCTACATAAGTAGTTGCTTTACCTCTTTAATGTTTGCTTCATTGTCACCACCTAAAATTAAGTCATCAACCATAAATAGCTACAATCATGATGCCATCATCATCCTTCCTTGCATATAATGAATGATCTCCATCGCACATTCAAAATCCAATGGTGGTCAAATAATCATCAATCCTTGCATGCCAAGCACAAGGGGCTTGTTTAAGTCCATATAAAGACTTTTGCAACTTGCAAACATATTTTGGGTGCTTTGAATCTTCATATCCTTGTGGTTGTTCCATGTATTCTTCTTCTTGTAACTCACCATGTAGGAAAGCATTGTTCACATCCATTTGATGTAAAGTCCATCCTTTTGATGTAGCTAATGCAACAACTATTCTGAGAGTAGACATTCTAGCTACATGGACTAATGTTTCCTCATAATCAATGCCATATGATTTTGCATATCCTTTTGCTACCAATCGTGCTTTGTACCTGCTTATGCTACCATCAACATTGTGATTTACCTTGTAAACCCACTTGCATCCTATGGGTTTCTTTCCTTGCCATAATGGAACCAACTTCCATGTATCATTTCCATAAAGTGCAGACATCTCCTCATCCATAGCTTTCTCCCAATTGCATCTTCAAAACAAGAAGGTTCAACATCTTGTATTACCTTGGTCATTTAGGCATAGTGATGACCCATGTAACTGCCATATGTCAATCATAATATTGAATTCCGCATCCTTCCATATCTTCTTGGCCTTAGGTCACTTCTCCTTGTATCATTCGCATGTTCCTTTCTTGCTCCCCAAGTCTTCATAGAGGGCAACCCAAGTTCCTCATCAAGGCTCTTTTCTAAACTACATAAGTCTCCATCAACATCTTCAAAACCTGTAGATGCTTTACTACCAGTAGAAAAATTTTGTTCACCTTTCTTGGATGTATTTAATGAATTTCTTGGACTGAAATTTCCATGTAATCTTCCACTCCATGGATTTGAGTTGGAACTATTGCTTGGTGATGCATCTGGTCCACTCAAAACTTGAGATTTTACACTTGAGTTTTCAGCATTTTCTTTGTCATTTGGTTCAAGATTCAGTCCTTCTTTGGCATCTACATAAAAGCTTGACATTTTGTCAAATACCACATCACTACTTACCTTCACCTATCGTGTGAGTGGGCTATTACATTTATATCCTTTTTTCTCAAGGGAGTATCCAATGAAGATACATTTTTTTTGCTTTCAGATCAAGCTTCGTCCTCAAATTATCTAGAATATGTACATATGCAATACAACCAAAAACTTTCATATGTGATAAATTTGGTTTTTGACCTATAAACTTCTCTTTAGGTGTAACTTGATGTACAACAGCATTTCGAGTTCTCTTCATGATGTATACAACATTATGAACAACTTCTACCCAATAACAATGAGGCATATTCTTCTCAACCATCAAGGCTCTTGTTATTTCTACAATGTGTCTATTTTTGCATTCAACAACACCATTCTGTTATGGTGTGTACCTACATGAAAACTAACATCAAATTCCATGATTTCTAAGAAAGTTAGTGAACTCATTTGACATGTATTCACCTCTTCCATTAGACCTTAATGTCTGAATATACTTCCCTATCCACTTTTCCACTATAGCTTTAAAATTCTGGAAGTGGGTGATCACCTCACTCTTCTCTTTCATGAAATATACCCATAGTTTTTGTGTATGTTCATCAATCAAAGTAACATACAACCTCCAACCGCAAATAGATGTGGTCTTTGTAAGACCCCAAACATCTATATGTACTATTTCTAGCACATTCTCACTAACCGACATCCTACCCACTTTGTTTCCTTTGGCAATCATCTTCCATCTTGTTTGTACTCTTCTACATATAACCCATCAGCATTGAACTTGACTTGTAGTCCCTGGTCAACCATTAGTCCAATAGAAACTAGATTCTTGTTATATTTGGAACATATAGCATATCAGCAACATGTTTTACCTTCTCATCCTCCATAGACAATGCTATGTTTCTTCTATGCTCAATGGGGTGTGATGTGTCATCTCCTGTTTCAACATATCTAGGAACTAGCAATTTTTGCAAATTAATAAACCATTCTGCACTACTGGTTATGTGATTTGAAGCACTTGAATCAACATACCAGACATTACGATTCAATTTTGAAACAGCAATAGACATCCTATCCATCATATGATGTTGAAACATGAACAACTTCTCATAATCATCTACACTTGTGGCTGCATAGTTGTTTTGTTGCGTTCTATTATTTTGATTCTTCAACCAGAATTGCGTTCAAAGCATCCTTGTTTACCACAATTCCAACATCATTTACTGTCATTACCTGAATCATTTCTTTGGGAATTTCTATGGCCTCTTTAACTCCTCCTACCTCGAAATTGTCCTCTACCTCCTGCATCATTCTATTGTTGATTTTGGTCTTGGTTATTGTGTCCTCTTCCACTTCCAAAGCCTCTACCTCTGCCTCTATCTCTGCCATAGTAGATTACCAACTCAAAACTAGGTTTTCATTGGGAGTTTGAGTCCTCACCAAGATTCTTTTCTTCAATAATCAACATGGACACTAGATCAACAAAATTTAGAATATTTTCCCTGGTCTGTATCGAAGTTCTGAATTTCTTATATGCAACTCCTAGACCATGAAGGCACACTTCTACCTTATCATCATCATCATCTACATTTATGCCAATAGATGCAAGTGACTCACATATGCTTCTGATTTTCAAGGTGTAATCACTTACCAACATGCCCTTTTTCTCCAATGTATGTAGTGCATTCTTTAGTTGCAATTTTCATGCCTTTGTATTGGTCTCATACAATGTGACCAAACTGTTCCAAGCCTCTTTTGAAGTCTTGGCATCCTGTATGTACCCAATCATGCTATCATGTATGCTAACAGATAGCCATTACATTACCTTTCATGCTCCTTGATTCCTTTCCTCATATGTCCTTAAGTAGTTCATAGTTTGATCCCTCTCTGGTAACTGCAGAGCATTTTTGTTCTCTCCGATGTACTTCCAATAGCCTTTTTCCATCAAGAAATTTGTCAGTCTTAATCTCCAAGCATGGAAGTTTTTCTTTTCTAGCTTATCCATCATAAGTTGACTCATTCCATCCACATTTTCCATTTCTATAGTAATTTACAACACTTCAAAAACATACAAGCAGTACTTCTGCTTTAACACTTTTGCATTTTAACGTGACAGTTTGATCTCAGGAAAACACAGTTTTTGTGTATCAATAGTACATGTAATCACTTGAAATTCTAGATTTAGAGTATGTGAGTGTTGTCGAACAAGAGACAATTCATAGTTTTGCAAATTGACCTGGTTTTCTTGTGGACCCCACCTTGTGGGCTCAAAACAAAGGTCAAGATGGCTCCGAAAAAAGAATCTGACAAATTTTCATAGCAATCTGAGATCATTTGTGAATCATGCTTTCTCCATGCATTCTTGCATACTCTTCGCCATTGGCCTTCTCCATGAGCTCTCTACAGCCACACTGGCTCTGATACCATGTCATGAGGAAGGAGATAAGGAAGAGAGCTCAGACACACACACACTCTCACAATGAAAGAGGAGCACACACACAAATTGAGGCAAGGAAGAATGATATTTTTCTTCTTCTTCTATTATATAAAAGGAATTTACAAGAATGACTTGAAAACAACAATACAACAAGTGCAATATATAAAGAACGGTACATAAGGAAAATGCTAATATGCACGAATGAGTGGGTTGGCAAGAAACAAATGTGCCATCACTCTTGGTAGATAAATCTCATAAAGCTCAATGAAATATCCATGTCATATACTAGTATGAACACTATACATGTCAGAGAAATGAAAAAGTGATATGTTTCATCCCGAATCATCACATGTTGAGTTTGATATGTCAACATTTATGACATATCTTTTCGCGTTAGGTTGTTTCTGCAGTAGATGTACTTAACAAGTGTCCCACCAAAACACGGAAATCAATCACTCCATATAAGGCTTGGCATGGTTGTAAGCCATCTATTTCTTATCTATGTGTCTTTGGTTGTTTGGAATATGCATTAGTGCCTCAACAACAATGCAGATTGGATAATAAAGTACTGGAATGTTTTTTTTTGGGGCATAGTTTGAAAAGCAGAGGCTATCCTATGTACCATTCAAAGACTAAATGCATTCTAGTCAGCTATGATGTTGTGTTTGTGAAAGATGCAATTCAGCGCTTACTTTCATGTACCAAGGAGACATCCGTTAGCTCAAAGGATACGTATGACATGTTGCCCTCTTTTTATAGGTGGAGTGAAATGGTGGTCCAAATGAGGAAATTTTGCAGCCTTTAAAGGTTTCAAATGACGATTCACACCTTTCCATTCTGATGTATATTTAGATGATGCACTTATTGATGAGAGCTTATTGATGAGAGGGCACACATAGAGGAGGCTAAAAGTATGCCTAAATGTCTAGTGCAGACCTTGAGACATAACAAATTAAATGCCCCTTTTTCATATCATATTGTTTTCTCATCTCATAGTGCTTCCTTTGCATGAGATTGATATTTCATAGTTGTCTCTAGTCTCTATGATGAGAATGAGCCTGTTTTGTTTTTTATGAAGCACCAACTTCAGAAAAATAGATGGTTGCAATCAAAATATGATGACATTATTGAATAATGGTACTTGTTCTTCATGTGATTTGCCTCCACCCAAAAAGGCCCTTGGCACTAAATGGATATACAAGCTCTAAGGTAAGCCTAATGGAATAATTGACAAGTGCAAGGATAGGCTTATTGCCAAAGCTTATGCTCTAGAGAGAGGCATTGTTTTTTATGAGGACTTTGATCGCATATGCCAAATGGCAGTCGTTCATACCATACTTGCACTTATATCTCATCATGATTGGAATGTACATGAAGTGGAAATTAAAACTACATTTTAGAATGGTGATTTATATGAAAACTTGTATGATTTCTAGCCACATGGTTTTGTGTAGAAAGGGTATGAAATTATATGGTTGGAAGCAAGCACCACATGCTTGGTATGGCAAGATACATGCCTACTTGCTAGCACATGGTTCTGAGAGCAATCTCCTAAGTGAAAACCCTAAATGTATACCCTAGATATAAACCCTAAATGTTTGTGTAACCCTATGTTTGTGCACCCTTATGTGTGTGTGTAACCCTTTTGTATGTATGTATGTGAGTGGATGTGAGAGTGAGTTAATGTGTTTAATTATGTGTGTTTATATGTAAATATAATAGTACTTACTTAAACCTTAGTCTAAAGGAATAATAAGTCAAAAATTAAAAGTGGGAAATAAATAAATAACTATTTAAAACTAGAATGGAATAGAACCTAGCTATCTATGCATAGAGATATGTGCAAGTTTAGGAAAGCTTTACCGAATAAGAAGGTTGAATGTGAATATGTGCATATGTATGTCTATATATATGGGTTTCTATGTACATTTTATTTTTTTGACTTCACTTTTTGAAGTACAATTTATTGGTATTCTTAAGAGAGAGAGAGAGAGAGAGACGGTAGAGAGAGAGAGAGGACCATATATTTACTCTGAAAGAACTTGGGGAAGCTCGTAGGAGGTAGAAAAGTGAGTTGCGAAGCACCAAAGTTCAGTCCAACCAACCGGCACAAGACTAGCCCTTGGGCTTATGGAGACTCAAATAGACCTTAGAGGCATGCCATAAGTGCAATTAAATGAACTATGTACTTTGTAACATTAAGGAGAAAGAGTCGATACAAAACAAATAGGTTTGCATATCGACTAGCTCAAAAAACGTACTATCTTTGGATGAAACAATGAACTTCAAATGCTCATAGTGAACAACGTGATTAAAATTAGAAACAATCCTTTTATGGTAATGATACACATAGGGTTGAGTGTATAGAATGCATAAGAGTACAAGAAATAAGCAAAATATGCATCTGGAATGAACCAAACACTCAACAATGGTACCTCCTATTTTTTACGAATACATAGAGATGGACCTTGAGATAGAAAAAATGTGATTTCTCCCAATGTACTGAATCAAACACTTTGAAACTTTAAAGGAATAAACTAGAAATTAATAGATTTCCAATGAGTCCTTGTTGGCACACAAAGCAACAGAGGAATCATGCACAATACGGCAACAAGGCCAGATCATTTTTCCCCATGGGTTATGTACAACTCAAGTGATTTTAATCACTACACAAACATTGTAAATCCCGTTTTTGGTAGCATAGACTCCATTTTGTGCAAGCCGAGGAGTCCTCGAGCTTGAGGAGTATTAGAAGTACCATCGTACCAAATTTCATAATTTTTAGACTTCGTTTGAGCCCTCAAATAAGCCCTGGAACCTAATTTTTAACTAGGCCGGACACTAGGTCTGGACAGGGCCAAAGCTAGTCAAAAACTATAAAAAGAGCTAGAGAGCTCATTTTTGAGGAGAGATTGTAATAGAAACAAACTTGTAAGAGCTTTTGAAAGTAATCTAAAGAACTCCATTGATTCTTCCTCTTGGTCTTACCGTGTGTGCGCGTGTGTGTGTATGTGTGTGCATGCTTATGTGCTTCTCACTCACGCACTTGTGCCGCCACTTGCTCGAGGTCTTCATACCATCCTCACGTCTTCCCGGATTGACATTAAAGGAGGTGCTACTCATCACTGAGCTACACCAAATTTTGGCGCCGTTGCCGGGGATCGAGCTTTGAGGACGAGCGTGTGATGGTAAGACGTAGAGTTGACGCGTTGGAGTTGTAGGTATTTTCTTCACTCTCATCGATTTTCTTTTACTTTCTTCACCATCTTCATCACCATCATCATCATCCCCATCTCCCACCTCCATCTCCATCATCGCAAAAATTTCAGTTTTTTGACTATATCCCCATCTCCACCTCATTTCCCTCATTTCACTTGTGAGAGAGAGCGAGAGAGTGAATTTGCATGCGCTGTTTTTGCATGTTTCTTGAGCTATTTTGCAGGTTTTTTGCTGTACCATCATCCCCAGCAGTGTGCGCAGGTACGACAGGCTCTGCACAGTTCCCGAGACGACGATCTCTGTCTATCGCGACAGACAGAAAATCTTAACATTTTGTGAATGCATGAGTAGCACTGTAACCTACACCTTGAGGGCATTCTAGATCACTAGAAGTTTTTCAAAAATTTGCGTTTTTTCTGTCTATCGCGACAGACACCGTCTATCGCGACAGACACTGTCTATCGCGACAGACACCGTCTATCGCGACAGACAGAGACCCACGACAGATAGCGTCTATCGCGACAGACACCGTCTATCGCGACAGACAGAATTTCACGACAGATAGCGTCTATCGCGACAGACACCGTCTATCGCGACAGACAGAATTTCACGACAGATAGCGTCTATCGCGACAGACACCGTCTATCGCGACAGACAGAAATCCGCGACAGATACCGTCTATCGCGACAGACACCGTCTATCGCGACAGACAGAAATCCGCGACAGATACCGTCTATCGCGACAGACACCGTCTATCGCGACAGACAGAAATCCGCGACAGATACCGTCTATCGCGACAGACACCGTCTATCGCGACAGACAGAAATCCACGATAGACACTGTCTATCGCGACAGACACCGTCTATCACGACAGACAGAAATCCACGATAGACACTGTCTATCGCGACAGACACCGTCTATCGCGACAGACAGCCCCCACGATAGATTGTGTCTATCGCGACAGACACCGTCTATCGCGATAGACAGGCATTTTCGGCAAAAAATTAAGGAGTGAATTTTTGGAAATTTAGGCTAAATTTTGGGCATATTTGCACTTTCATGTACTCATCTACTTACGAAGGCCTTAGAAAATGCATTAAAACCCCCGAAAGGTTCTGTTTGTCTAGTTAACCCCCTAAACCCTGAACGGTCATAACTTTTTCATACGAAATCCATTTTCTGAGCTCTAGGGCTTGTCGGAAAGCTCGTGACATATACTACACGCCCTCAACTGTTTTTTATAAGAATAACGCGTTGATTTTCGGATAGGATATTTGGAAGTTGACACACTGAGGGGTAGGAACACCAAGGGAGCTCTAGAGTAAATTTCTAGCAATGCAAAAGGGGGAACAAGGGTCATTAAAAAAGTGTCTGAAATAAATTGTCTGTCAATTGAAAGGTCTACTTGGAGCTAATCTTGGGATTTATGCAGGCCTATTGAGAAGCAATTGAGAGTATCCAAACAAAGGTGTTGCGCACGCTTGAGAATCAACTTCTCGAGCACTAAAGAGCAAGGTTCGGCAAGAAAGGTCGGAATATTCTCAACTCCTCTTCGTCAATTCCTAGCTTAGGCTAAGAACGATTAGAAGTAGGAGTAAGTCAGGGCGACGATAGGCCACTATCAAGTTGAAGACTACCTAAAAACTCAAGTTCAAGCTAAAAACTTAATCTCTGTACTGTCGACAACATAAAGGAAAGAACCTAACGTGGAACGATCAACCTGAAAGTACGAAGAACATTCAAGTATTCCTGACGACGTAATAGCAGACAAGACTTTAAACACGAGGAATAACTAAAAAGAATCAAGTGACTGGTACCAATTGATCGGCAACGAGGTTGTACTCTGGGCAAAGAATTGAGCTACTTAGATAGGCATATGAACCTTAGATCAGGACGACACCTAGTAAGAGAGAGACAAAGCCTTAGGTCTTCAGAGGCTAGTGTCAATCACACTGCAAGGTCTTGGGCTCAACAGTTGAGTCACCACTCTCATTACCCTAGCTCTGATACCAGTGAGTCAGAGATGTCTCAAGGCATAGACAGACCTACGGGAAGTTCAGGTGTGCCTTACTTGTACAGGGTAGAAGGCCCTTACAAAACACAGTTGGAATACCTTAGGACCAACCGATTAGGTGCTAGCATCTATGAGGACGGCCTAGGAAGATCAGTGGTCCAGATTAAAAACCCTGACCAATCCATAGGACTAGAGCACCCAGCTGTCAAGTTTGAAAACGGTGCATACCTGGACAAGGAAGGAACCATATACGTAGTCACCAGTCATCCAGATAGGACAGATGAATTTGGAAATGTAATTTCAGAAACGGACTTAGGTGATTTGGAACAAGGAAACATGGGAGTGGAACCTAGAACCCCTCGAGGTAAATCAGTTCTCACTAGGATTATCACGCCTGAGTGGGTCCCCCAAGATAACAAGTGCATAGATTTGCTTCTCAATCGAGAAACGGACGAAGCCTTTTGGAGGTATAAACCGGATCACCCAATTGATATAGGAACAATCATGATCTATGAGTTTAAGGATCCAGATAGCCCAGGTAGAGTGACCTACTTAGACCACACTTCGGAGAGGATCTTTGTGGTGACAGAAAATGATAGGCATGCTTACACTTGGAAGGGCGAATTCATTTTCCCCCAACCAAGATCAAATGTATCCTATGGTCAACCTGGAGCTGGAACATCCCAGGCTCATGGTATGCAAAGAGACAGAAGTAAAGATAGACCAGAAGTAAGTTTTGCCAATCCAGTGGGTAGAGAAAGAACGAGAACGGAGACGAATAGGGTAGAACCTGAGATGCTTAGAGCCCACAGGAACCAAAGAAATGTAGATGGATTCCCTCTACCGAGGCCTAGAGAGCACACAAGAACTTTGAGACCCACCCAGCTAGTTAAGTCCATGAAGAATTACTTTGACGGCACAGGAGATCCCTATGATCATGTGGCGGAGTTCAAGCAAGTCTTGAGAGCTGAACAAGTTGAGGATCTATTCACGCAGTACAATGCCTTCGGTCTAACCCTAAGGAATACGGCACTTACATGGTTTCAGCCATTGGATGAGCGCCAGTTCAGGAGCATAGACCAACTCCTAGAAGCATTTATTATTGAGTTCTCCAAGAGTGGCATAAGACACAACACCTCCTCACTGATTCACAGCTTCAAGCAAACCCCTCAAGAGACTGTGAGACTTGCCGGAAGAAGATTTAGGCAATACCTTGAAAGATGTCCTGTTTCGGAGCTACCCACATCTGCCAAACAAGTAGCCTTATTCCTTGATGGATTGCTGAGTACGAAATTGAGATCCTATGTGTATCTGAAGGACCCTAGGACTATAGAAGAGTGTGTACGCATGTGCATTGACATTGAAGATAACCTAGGGGAAGAACTAGAGCTTTCCAAAATCTACAAAGATTCAGATAGTGCATCTAGTCACTCTTCCACGCAATCCACATCAATTGAGGAACTCGCAGAGAAAGTGGCCCAGAAATTAGGAGTAACTAGCAAACAAATTCCAAGGTTTGCTCCTGTGAAAAGGTGCTATACATGCGGTGGTGACCATATGGCGAACGTCTGTCCCATTATGGCTCAACCCCAAGTAAACCCTAGTAGCCAGTACTGCACCATAGAACGGAGATACACCAACCACACCGCACAAGATTGCCCATACAACAAGCAGGCGGTTAGGCAACCCTACCCTCAGCCCTACCAACAAGGCAGATACCAGAACCAGTACCCTCCACAACCATATGGCAGGCCACAACAAAATTTCCAACCTCAATATCAAAACCAACAAAGGCCTCAGCCTGTGCTAGCACAACAACCCCCAGCCCCAGCTAATGTGATTCCGGTAAAGTATACTGCTGCAGAAGAGAACCTGAATAGAGCTATAGTCCCTGTAACATCCTTGATCTCTGAAAATGACCCAAGTGATCATAGCTTTGATTCTACCCATGTGGATAGCCCCCAGGCTTACTACATGCAGTCTCCAGAACATGGTGAGTCCTACTATAGTGAAGAGCGGAATGAACCTAGTTGGGAGTCAGATTACACGAACGTCATGTATGCAAACCCCAATTCTAGGCCTCAACCTAGGCAGGTACGACCACCAATTCCTAGAGGACCATGCTACCGATGTCAGGGGGATCACTTCATTCGTGATTGTCCCTTGCCTCCGCCCACACAACCTCAGTCCGTAACTATCCAAGGCTTTTGCCAAGACTGCGGAAAAGAGCATCTCTTACGAGATTGCCCAAAGAACCCCAATAGCATGCCAAAAATCACCCCTATCAACGTTGTTGGGTTAGTGGTAGACTCCTCAGGAAGTGTCACTTCCACTGCACCAGTACAGGTAGTCACTAGGGCTGAGGCATTGCAGCAAAACCAAGGGGTAGGCCAGGAAAAGAGCCCAGATGCTAGCGATACTGAGAGCCAAAATAAAAAGAGAACAAGAGCTTGGAGAGATAGCCGCGAACGCATGAAAAGGCAGTGGGCTAAGAAGATGAGTGAACTTGAGGAAAGTCTACGAGAAACCAAGGCTAAAATCATAGAGATCACATCTCAACCGCACTCTCACACATTCCCACCGCTACCATCCCCATCACCCTCCATCCCTTCACCCTCTAAGACAGCCCACGCAACCCACCCACCACCCCAAACAGGATCGGTATTAGCTGATCCCACTCCCGAAGACATAGACATGATGCTTAAAGCATATCAGGCCAGAATCCAAGAAGGGCCAAACGTCACGGATCATGACAAGTGCTATCCTAGAGCTGACCTAGAGATAGAAAGAACCAAACTATGCGCGAAAATGGTCGCATTGGCTCAGACTATGTTTGAAGCCAGTCGCCTTTTCAATTACTCAGGCTCAGCCAAAACGCAATTACACTTGGATGGATTCCTAGAGAAGTTAGAGAGGATAATTGCAAGATCTGACAAGGAAGAAAAAAATCAAGACCAAGAAAAAGCAAGCAAAAACATGAATCATTCCCAATCGGAAGTTTATGTGGCCAATTCCACTAAACCAGACAGTTTCCCCTCCTTAGAAAGAATAGAGCGGCTAATTGCACAGTCAGAAAAGGAACCTACCCCTCAAAGGAAGGAAAGGGCAAGAGAACGGATAAGCCAGCCTCTTCAGGAAGCCCATGTGCCTCCTCAAGAAGCTTATCTTCCCCCCCAAAAGGCAGATGAGCCTCCCTCGAAAGCTCAAGTACCTCCACAGGTTGCCTACATTCCTTCTCAGGGAATGTGTGAGCCTGTTCGGAAAAGTAATAGAATAAGTAATCCTCCCCAAGAAGCTTGTGCTCCAGCCATTTGTGAGAACGAGGAGAGAGTCAACAATAGAATCAGCCCTCCTTCACAGGTTGCTTATGCGCCCAATTCTACGGAGCCAGACACTTCTTCTTCTATGAATCGGTTTGCACCAGACTTCCTACGAGAGATTCAAGAAGACAAATGGGATAACGAAAGCGAGGTCGCCCCTCCTTTTGAACTTGTGGACGATGCACACGACCAATTCCCACAAGACATCCCATCTATTTACGGGGAGCATGAGAGTGTTCAGTCTCACGAGAGATTAGACTTTGAGTCTAATTCCATACAAGAGCTACCCCACTTCACAGGCCCATGGGAAGCAAAGTCCACATGTATGAGAGCACCCACAGTCTTGGTAAGGAACGACGACTCAGTCATACCTAGGAACACAGAGGTAGTGAAGAACACTAACGTGCAGTGTAATCTCAAGTTAGAAGAGCTACTCAAGGTTAGACCTGAATTATGGAAACATGTAGCCAAACAAGTACCAGAGATAGCAAAACCTCGTTCCCAGGTAGGATCCCATAGGACAGTGCCAGAAATTCCCTTGGATAAGATAGGAGATATGTGTGAAGGTGAAGAAGGGAACACCTATCTTCCCATCACCTACCAGGAATACACCACCAAGGCGATTTTGGATTCAGGTGCAGGAGTTGCAATTGCCACCACCTCCTTATGGAAGCGTTGGGGCAAGCCAGCACTCAGGCCAACGAGGATGAAGTTACAAATGGCCGATGGTCACATAGAGAGACCCCTAGGATTGCTAGAAGGAATAACTCTCACCACTTGTGGTGTCGAGTTTGAACATAGCTTTGCTATATGTGACTTCAGCAAAAATCATGCCTATGAGATGATTTTGGGAAGACCATTTATGCGACAATTGCAAGTGGTACAGGATTGGGGAACCAACTCCTTGTATTTACAACACTTGGGTGTTACGACCAAAGTCAATCTCAAGGATTATTCTCATAGAGATGTCCCTCCTATCCAATGGAATCCCATCCATAGAGCTAAAGATGACACAGAATCGGTGCATTCCATAGGGTCTGGATCCTCATGGATGCATGAAGACACCCACTTATGGATGTGCAAGGTAGCAGTAGAGGAAGAGAAGAGAGAAAAGGCCAGAGAAATAGGTGCGAACGAAACCCATAGACCCATTCAAGACCCAGCCTATGCACCTGTAGTTTTTCCAGACGAGGAACTCGAACCCCATGGCTGGGCAGAAATTTTAGCAACCATGGACGTAGCCATCAACGAAGAACAATGGACACCTCACTGTGATGAGGATGGCTATGACATTTCAGTCTTCTCCATAGAGCCAATCATGGGAGAGGCAGTTTTAGAAGAATGCGAACCTAGCCCTGATGCATTTGAGGATGCAAGTGACTCCGATCTAGAGTCAATCATTATGGACCCACCATTTGCATCAGATGAAGAATACTTCCATGAAGTAGAATTTCAACCCCAGAGGCATGGAGAGGTTACAAATGATGTAAGATTAGCAACGCATATGACCCCTAAGGAAGAAGGAAAGAAACGAAAGAAGAAAGAAGTCTCACCAGAGGAGGAAGAATCTTTGTTTGAGGTCCCGGAAAATTTTAAGAAATATGAGATTGACGACAGGAGAGTCATGATAAGAATGCCTAAACGAGAGGCACAATCAGGAGAGGCCTATGATAACAAAGAAACCACAAAGAAAATAGTAGTGGCCATAGAAGAAGGAGAGGAGAGATGCACGTATATAGGCCATGACCTGACAGAAGAAGAAGAGCATGAATTGATTGCCTTGCTAAGAGAATATAGAGATGTATTCGCTTGGAGTTACAAGGATTTGAAAGGGGTTGACCCAGACATATGCTCACACACTATTCCCATGACCTCAGATGCTAAACCCTCGAAGCAAAAGCCTTATACATATAACGATAATTATGCTGCTAAGATCAAAGAAGAGATAGATAGACTGGTTGAAGCTGGATTTATCTACAAAATTGAGCACACTGAATGGGTGTCCCCCATCGTAGTGGTGCCCAAGAAGAATGGCAAGCTGCGTGTGTGCATTAACTTGAAAAAGGTTAATGCCGCCACGATTCGAGATAACTATCCGCTTCCCATCACAGAACATCTCTTAGAAAGGGTGGCAGGCAAGGAAGTGTACAGCTTCCTTGATGGATTTTCGGGCTACAATCAAGTAGCCATAGCTCCAGAGGATCAGCATAAGACAGCCTTTGCCACAGAGTGGGGCATTTTCGCTTTTAGAGTAATGCCATTTGGGCTTACCAATGCACCAACCACCTTCCAGAGGCTGATGTGCCATGTGTTTAAGGAGTTCCTGAGGAAGAGTTTAGAAGTCTACGTTGATGATCTTTGTGCTCATTCCAATGTTAGACAAACCCATATTCCTGAACTCAGACAAATCTTTGACAAATGTAGAGAATATCAAGTCTGCCTGAACCCAGAAAAGTGCGTTTTTATGGTTAGGCAAGGCAAGATTCTAGGACACATAGTGTCAAAGAATGGCATATCTACCGACGAAGAAAAAGTGAGAGCCATAGCAGAGCTACCTAGGCCAAAGAATGTCAAGGAAGTACAAGCTTTCATGGGGCATTGTGGGTATTACCGACGTTTCATCCACATGTATGCTGTCATCGCAAAGCCCATGTACGGACTCTTGACTAACTTTGAGTGGACTGATGAATGTGAGAATTCCTTCCAGGAGCTTAAACGAAGATTGTGTTCAGCACCAATCTTGACCACACCAGATTGGAATAAGCCATTCCATGTTCATGTTGATGCATCCAATTATGCTATTGGATGTGTGCTCGCACAACCTACTGGTGAAGGTAATATGGATCTTCCAATTGCCTATGCCAGTAGACAATTGAATGCGGCTGAACGGAATTACACCACCACAGAGCGAGAAGGATTAGGCATGGTGTATGCAGTTAAGAAATTTAGACACTATTTGCTTGCAAATAAGTTTAAATTTTTTACTGATCATCAGGCATTGTTGTACCTAGTAAACAAGCCATGCAATACAGGTAGATTAGTAAGATGGTTTCTCTTACTAATGGAATACGACTTCGAGGTTGTGGTAAGGAAAGGTAGGACTCACTTACGAGCAGACCATCTCTCTAGACTCACATCGGGAGAAGCCCCACAAGGAGTATCAGATGACCTTCCTGATGCTTACTTGTTTAATTTGGAAGTTGTACCGCAGTGGGCTAAGCCATTGGTACCAGTATTGACATACGGGCCTAACCATCCTGTGGTAAACACACGGAACAGAGAGGTTGTAAAAGCCCAAAAATACCACATCATGGCAGGAAGCATGTACAAGCACACAGATCAAGGGATCTTGGCTTGTTGCGTAGAAGAGGATGAGTACGCTAAATGGTTGCAATTAGCACATGTAGGTGCGTTAGAGCAACACCATTCAAAGCAACGAACTTTACAGACTCTAAAGAGATTCGGAGTGCATTGGCCAACTATGGAAGCGGATGTCCAAAAGTTGTGCAAGGAATGCCCAATCTGTTGCACTAAACCACCGGTGGAACATGCCACTCTCTATCAAGTAGCCATTGCGCCAGATTGGAGCGAACCACTAGTATCATTCCTGAGGACAAACACATTCCCTCCAGACATGACTCTGGCTAGGAAAAGGAGTTTAGAACAAGAAGCTTTGGATTACTCACTCATTGGTGATAATCTATATAAGCGTGGTAAAGATGGTTACCTGAGACTATGTGTCCACGAAAGTGAATATCTGAAGATCTTGGAAACTGCTCACCAAGGTGTAGCAGGAGGACACTTTGGACCAGATCGGGTGATCAAGGCGATATTATTTGCGGGCTTCTGGTGGCCTACCCTTCACATGGATGCACATACCTATGTGAAACGGTGTGATGTATGTCAGAGGACTCAGTATCCTATACGCAAAGATGAGATGCCACTGAAACCTATGATGGGTGGACGTGCATTCTCTAAGTGGGGAATAGACTTCGTAGGTCCTATTAGTCCCCCAGCTAAAGGTTCTCATGCGGAATACATCATTGTTGCAACAGATTATCTCACCAAGTGGGTAGAGGTAAAGGCTACAACAAAGAACGATGCTCAAACAACTGCCAAATTCTTGTTTGAGAATGTATTCACGAGATATGGGCTACCTATAGAGCTTGTAAGTGATAGAGGCACTCATTTCTTGAACGAAGTGATTGAGAATCTACTCCAAGAATTCTTGGTAATACACAAAAAGTCTGCCCCGTATCACCCTCAAGCTAATGGACAAGCTGAGAGCACTAATAAAATCTTATGCAATGTACTGACAAAGTTAGTGAACACTAAACGCTCTGATTGGGACAAACAGCTACACCATGCTGTTTGGGCATACCGAGTTGCCTACAAAACGGTACTCCAAGCCACCCCCTTTCAGATGGTATTTGGCCAAAATGCTGTGCTACCCTTGGACTTCCTGATCCCTACATTGAGAGTAGCACAAGAGCACGAATGGACAGGTCATGAGCTCTCCTCTAGGATTTTTGACCTTGAACGATTAGGAGAAACAAGACTGAGAGCCGCTGCAGGGATATATGCAGCCAAGAAGAGACAGAAGGCATATTTCGATGCCCATGTGAAGGATAAGGGCTTGAAAGCAGGAGATCTAGTCTTAGTCTATACACTAAAACAACACGCGAGGAAGCTAGAAAAGAGAGGCTACGGACCTATGATCATCAATAGGATCTCCACGAGCGGAGCAGTACAATTGGCCACATTAGAAGGTGATGTTCTCCCAAATTATATTAGCGGTTGCAGAGTCAAGTTATATCAAGAACCCCTCACGGAGGAAATGCTCAGTCGACTCAACACTGCTAAGAAACGCAAAGAGGAAGAAAAGCGAGTGCGAGAAGAAGCTCAAGCTGAAGCTTTAGAACGCATCAGAAGGATGAAATTACGAAGGCAAGGTAGAGATCAGCCTGGAGCGAATGACTATGCAGACCAAGGATTTCCCATAGCCATGTGTGAAGTTGCAGGAACAAGCTCGCATAGGATAATTGATAGACGTCCTTTCGTAACCTTAGATATAGGACAAGGAAAGAGTGCAAGGACCGTAAGAGCCTTGATTGACTCAGGAGCAGCCACTAGTGCTGTTAAATTGTCTTACTGCCAAGAATTACAATTGACTGTCAATCCTGTGGAAGCATATCTTATAGGATTAGGAGGAGTGGAAACCCCTTGCATGGGCGAGGCGGAACTTCCCCTTTACATTCATGATGAGGCAATGACAGTTAAAGTACTGGTGTGTCAAGATGAAGATCTCACTGAACCTCTAGTCTTGGGTCAAGATTGGATCTATGACCAAGCAATTAACTTAAACCTAAGAAGTGGACTTCTCCAGGTTTGGGTCAATCATAGTCGAGTTACAGTAGAATTAGACAATGGAGCACTCAAGGAACTAGGAAAGGCACAGACTCCTGGTCCTTCCAGGGGTACACATGAAGATGACCATGCTGTTCTTGTTCAAAACCCTGTGTTGCAGAGGAATGACATTTGCAAAAAAGGAGTCAGGGATGCAACGGAACTCCCTTCTTTTCCAAAGGCCAGAAGGAGGCAGCAACCAAAGGCGGATCACAAGCAGAAGAAGCAGAGTACTACCTATGTCCGAGATCAAAAATACCTGCGCAGCAGAATGTCCCAGAAAATAAACCAGGTGTGGGTGCGGAAAGGCGAACGACCGGGTGCACCACCGTCAACTACACGGGCAGAGCCTCTTATTAGTAACCAACAACACGACGCTAATAAGAAGTCTTTCAGAAATTCTTCTGCTAAAGTAAAATCTATTTGGGTGCCCAAGAAGTCGATGAAGGCAAGCCCACAATCAAGACAAATTTGGGTGCCTAAGGCTTGCTTGAGGGCACAAGTAGCTACGCCAAGGCCACAACCTATGCAGCGTAACCCATCTACGAGTACAACCAGAATTCCCTCGTGCTCAACACTTAGGAACACACCAAGACCCATGAGCATGCATGTAATCACTTATAAGTGGGTCCCTAAAAGGCCCCATTCCCAAACAGCGACACCGACACAGCTCTCTAGAGTCTCTACGAAACCAAAAGCAAAGCCCATCCACTACATTTGGCAGTCTAAGATCTGTAATAAACCCCCCGACCCCGATTTGTAAATTCACCCCACTTACTAACGGCATTAGTCTCCTAGGAATACACAAATGTTAACTACACTCACTGTCTTCGTGCACTTACTAACCACTAACTCATCATCTGCCTCATGTTAATGTTGTAACGGGGACAGCAACGGATTTATTCTGTCCATTACGATGTTAACACATGCTTCTATATTCTCACAGAATCAGAAGGCAACCAGTAAAATGGCAGAAGCGACAGGTTCGGGCTCACAAGTAGGGATACTTACTGCGGGAATTGATGTGGATAGTATACCCGTGGATGTGCCCCCGACTGAACGACCAGTGGAGATGCTACACCTTCAGCAACTCCCGGTGCCAGATCCACCTACAGGAATCACGGAAAGAGTTCATGCCAATTCTCATTGGTTCAATGGCATGCCCGGTCCATTAGGTGAGGCCAAGTATATCTGGGAGTCTAAATGCGAGTATGACAGATCATGGGTGCGATTCCAATTTTTCTCCAAGGAGTTCGAGACTTTACAGAACACCGAAGATCTCCAGACCATATGGCAACGAGCAGGATTGGCGGAATATTTTGAAGCCCCACTACCTAAACCCGATCTCCTGCGATGTTATTATTTGGTCTCCACATTACAAGCTCATGAAGATAAGGACCAACCCGGATCATTTGTTCTCCCCTCATTGCTGGGCAACAACGAGTTGAAGAGGTTTGAACTTACTGTGGAGCTGGTGAGCGATGCTTTAAATATGCATGGCACGCATGTACCCTCAGAAAAGGATGCTCTCGTTCCCACCAACATGAAGGACAGGAAACTAGTGAAGCTGAAAGACATGGCAGCACTCACCCCAAATGTGTCCATCCCTCTCCGAATGTGCATGCAACATTTCGCCTTCCCCGGTCAAGACCGATTCACGCAACCACACAAGAAGATCTGGTTTGCTCTCTACTTGGCGGAAGCAGGTGCGTTACCTATTAAGCTACCAGTGTGGATTATAGATCAGTTGTATGAAGCAAACAAACGGGCTTCTAGGAAATTAGTGGTGAACGGATGCTGTGCACTCACACGCATCATTTACCGATGCTTGGCATATGATGTCCCCATTGAGCGTGCCTTAACTTGGGCACAATTACAAATGTTTAAAAGGCTCAAGACATCCACACATCAGTCCAAGCGCATGAGGGGCGCGATTCCGTGTGTCCAGACAAGGGAAGTCCTGACTACTCCTGAGGCATCACCATTAAGAGAGGGCACTGTACCCCCCTTTACCATTAGGATACCCAGGTCGGAATCTGACACTACGACACAACCTACCCCATCGGCTCCTCCTGTTACACCTGAATTCGAATTTGCTACCACTGGAGAGGCTGAAGGACTGGACCCCCAGGATTTCGAAGCATTCCTACAAAGCACACAATTCTCTGATGTGGAGTTTTATTCAGAGGCAGAGGATCAGGGCACATCCTCACGAAGAAGAAGAAAGTCTACAGACGGTAGACATGTCCATTGGAGTGACGCTCAGCAAAGTCAACAACACGGACACCCGGAAGAAGAAGAAGCGTATGAAGAAGAGACCACTGAAGCCCCAGCATATACAGCAGAACTCCGAAGGCTGTATCAGATTATGGAAAGAGTGCGATCGCAGCAGTTACTCACTGAACAGAGCAGCAGAGTACTTATGACTCAGTTGTTGGAAGAAGCGGGAGTTGACTCAGAGTACAGGGAAGGTCTCTTATTGATGGCAGAAACATATGGAGTTGTAGAAGCTGTGCGCACTGCCATTCAGAGGCCTTCAGTTCAATATGACCCACGAAGGTTCCAGACACGACCTCGCTCAGGTAAAAATATCCAAATTCCCGTTACAGTTGCAGAAGAGCCGACTACTACACCTGAAACTATCAGGACAACCCCCCAAACAGCTAGCCAACAGCACCCAGCCACCCATGAGGAGTCCACCGAACCACTACCACCTACTCCCCCACCATCACCTCCTAGAACAGAGACAGTGGAAATCCCATCGACCACTCAACCCACTGACCCAACCTTCATCTTTCGTACTCCCATCCCTAGTGCCACCCTATTCTCTACCACTGATAATCCAATCTTCGAGGCAAACCCCAACACTACACAATCCGCCGAACCCCTCCTAGAGCCTGCCCTAGGGCAACCATCCCCAATGCCCGCAGCCATGGGTCATCCTGACCCCAGATCCACATTCATGGGCCTCCCTACTACCACGCAACCCTTTCAGCCCTTCTCAAACTTACGACCCCAACCTCCGACATCCCTCTCTCCATTTCTACAATCCCTCCAGGACATCTTTGCTAGGGCTTTTCAACCAGGCTCTCAACCATTCCCGGCCTTTTCAGCTCCCCACCCCACGTCACATCTATTCACCACTTCCACACACACACCACCTACCATACCAATGTATATGGCAGGCCCCACACTAACACCCACTCCTGAAGGTATGGACATTTCACCACCCACGGCACCTCCACCCACGGTTTCACCTCCTCCCATTCCCCCTCCACCAATTTCACTCACACACACAACTTTCGTAGACACATCATTCACTGTCTCCCTTCCCCAATTCCCTTCCCATGCATCTTCCACGGTAAACACCCCCCACTCATCTATAGGTAATGCATTGGACACCATGATGGCTTGTATATCAAATTTAAGAATAGATTACATTCAGCTCCAGCAACAAAACGAACGCCTGCAAGAGCACTCAACGACACTACAGCACCGCCTTGCGACACTAGAAGAGGAGAACGCTCGCCTCCACACACAGTTCCAAACCCTCCAAGAAGCCCATAATATATTGGAGGTACAGCTACAGAACGTAGATCAGGAAGCGGTGCAGGTGGTAGAAGGTCACCTACGGACACAGCTGGAACGCAACTCAAAACTTCAGCGAAATATGGCGCTACTTAAACGCCATCTTGCGGCTGCTCAGGAAGAGAACAGACGTCTGCAAATACAAAATCAAGAGAACCTGGAGGCAGCTATTGAGAGCACACCGGGGGCACCCATCAGCCCATCCAAGTTTCAAGCAGTGACCCCCGATAACATCAAGATTATATTGGAAGATTATGCCATGCTGCTCGAAGCACATGATAAGCTATCGGAGGAGCTAGGACAACTGAAGCAGGAACACCAACAAGGACCAACAGCTGCCCCTCCAACCACCCCCTCTGCGGCTTCACTTCTCAACGCAGAGGCCATAAAAGATCTCCAGGAACAGGTAACTGAATTGCAAACACGCCTACTACAATATGAGAGACCATCTTCCCCTCCGGAGGCTCCCACGGACGAAGAAGTTGTGCAAATTCCTGTGGAACAAACGTTTGATGAAGAATATGATCCGCAACCATTCCCAGGAGGCCAACAAACAGAAGAAGCGCAGGACACGTTTGAGGCACCACGGCCGCCATGGTTACGACAAGTGGAGGAAATAGGGACCTCGCATGAAGAGCGCACCGTAGTGCAAAATCAGGCCATGAGGGTCATAGAGGAGACTGTGTTACAATCAGCTTACTTCAAGAACTTGTCATCGAGACGCCTGATTCTCTCATCGGAACTCCAGTACAGGCCATATTATATTATCTTGGCTGATTATAATGCAGAAATACAAAGAGTCACGGGTCAGATTCCTACTTTTGCGACCCAATTTCAACCCGAAGACCTTCCTCCAGAGGTGCGAAAAGGCAAGATTCGTCAACCAACATGGCGGCAGAAACTTTTAGAGACCTATCCAGAAATGCTACGCACATGGAACAACGCGCCGTTGCACCTCCTGTACAACCCATGCTACGGTCCAGTCCCCCGCCGCAGGTCGTGGAAGGCATTTAATATCAAGGTACAGAACAATGCGCAATGCAAGGAATGGCTGAACTACCCGTACATCGCGCCACCACAAGGACCACCATCGGTAGCATATATGATGGGGACCATTCGCCACTGGATGCCGCGCTTGAAGCCCATGCAAGATGTGGCAGCGCAAATGATGCTTAAAATCTTAGATATGATGCAAGTAGTGCTGAAGACCTTTAGAAATGCAGCCGCACCACAGGTACGTCTTCCGGGGTTTAGCAATGGAAATTACGACTTGGTGTATGACATGAGCACCACCCCCAGTATCCGTGCGGCTTACGCTTGGCATGCACGCATCAAATACCTCCCCGCCTGCTACAAACAGACCTTCGAAGAAATGTTCAGATCAGGTTTCTGGGAGTACCACTCGAAGATTTTCGCACCAAAGCCGACACATCTGCTTCAACTATTTGCTTGTGAACAAGCAATGTATTCAGAGTACTACACCACCCCGCAACCAGAGACCCCCGGTGCAATAAATTGGGAGGCATTGGAAGCCGATCTAGCAAGAGGCTTAAGGATAGGAGAACATGAACTGGCCACCAATGTCATCCAATATTACATCGACCACCCGCGAGAACAAAGGTCTGTCAGGGGCGACAGACGCTAGGAAGGGGGGAGTGTTGGCACACAAAGCAACAGAGGAATCATGCACAATACGGCAACAAGGCCAGATCATTTTTCCCCATGGGTTATGTACAACTCAAGTGATTTTAATCACTACACAAACATTGTAAATCCCGTTTTTGGTAGCATAGACTCCATTTTGTGCAAGCCGAGGAGTCCTCGAGCTTGAGGAGTATTAGAAGTACCATCGTACCAAATTTCATAATTTTTAGACTTCGTTTGAGCCCTCAAATAAGCCCTGGAACCTAATTTTTAACTAGGCCGGACACTAGGTCTGGACAGGGCCAAAGCTAGTCAAAAACTATAAAAAGAGCTAGAGAGCTCATTTTTGAGGAGAGATTGTAATAGAAACAAACTTGTAAGAGCTTTTGAAAGTAATCTAAAGAACTCCATTGATTCTTCCTCTTGGTCTTACCGTGTGTGCGCGTGTGTGTGTATGTGTGTGCATGCTTATGTGCTTCTCACTCACGCACTTGTGCCGCCACTTGCTCGAGGTCTTCATACCATCCTCACGTCTTCCCGGATTGACATTAAAGGAGGTGCTACTCATCACTGAGCTACAGTCCTCTTTCATCAAATTGGAACCTTTCTAGAGAGATTAGTAGCCTCTACAAGCTTGTTGTTGTTGAAGAAGATGATGCAAAAAAATGAAGGAGCAAGACAATGATGGCCATGAGTGTATGTATATTGCTTCTATGTAATGTACAAGTGTTTTGATTTCTTTATATAGACTTGTGAAGTTCTCCAAAACTTCCATAAGTGGATTTTGAATTCAAATGAAGGCAATAAATGTTGTTTGAGGAAATCAATTCACTTTCCTACAATCTAGGAAAAGTGAAGATCTAGTTTGATCTACTTTTAGGTAATTGATCGATTGATTGCAAATGAACCACCACAAATTGATTTGGGCTCTCTTTTTATTCTTTTGCATGTGTAAAGCTCTAGGCTTTTACAATGTTAGAAGATCAATAAAAAATCTTTTTTAAAAATACAATAAATAAGCATATGTAAAAGAACTCTCCAATGGATATTGTTTCAATGCAATCCAAGCGATAGGTTTTGATGTAGATCAAATCCATCTCAAACATAGTATAAGCTCCACCTCAAGCTAAAATATGTTTGAGTCTTCATTCTCAAATATGTTGAATACCTGCTATTGATTTAAATGTGCAAAGCTTTACTCCATAAAGTGCCTTTGTCATCATATCTACTACTTGCTTTTCAATTGGAACAAAAGAAATGTCAATCTCCTTTGCCATGAGCTTCTCCCTGATGAAGTGGTAATGAACTTCTATGTGTTTTCTTGCATGGAAAATAGGGTTTGCTGATAGATGCATGAAACTTACATTATTTCCAAATATGTGAGGTTTGGAATTTACAAGTCCTAAATCTTTATACAATGCTTTTAACCATATTGCTTCTTGAGTTGCTATGGTCAAACATGTGTACTTTGCTTCAATTGAGGACAAAACAACTATTGGTTACTTCTTGGAACTCCATGATACTATGTTTGAACCTACAAATGCTAAGTAACCAAAGATACTTATTCTATCATCCCTTGCTCCCCAATTTGCATCTAAATAGATTTTGATATCCAAATCTAAAGAGAAAGGATAGAATAAAGCTTCATTGATTGTACCTTTGAGATACTTAAGTACTCTCTTAGTTGCATCCATGTGTGGTCTTCTTGGTGAGTGCATGAATTGACTAAGCACTCCCACGCTATATGCGATGTTTGCCCTTGTATGAGTAGCATATATCAAGCTACCTACCAAGCATTGATATTCTTCAACATCTTCAATTTTCTCACCTTCATAAACACTAAGTATATGATTCATCACCCAAGGTGTACCTGTAGGATTAGTGTTCTCCATTTTGAACTTAAGAAGTAGATCATGAATGTGTCTTCTCTAAGTCAAATACATTCGTTCATCTATGTATATGACGTACATACCTAGGAAATATGTGAGCTCACCTAAGTCACTGATTTTGAACTCCTCTTGCATGTGTCTCTTGATCCTTCGAATGCCATTTAGATCATCACCTATCACAATAATATCATCTACATATACACATAGATAGATAACCTCATTGCAATCCCTTTTGATGAATAGAGAAGGATCTGAGTTGCTAGATTTGAACCCTTGATCTTGAAGGTATGTAACCAACCTGTAATTCCAAGCTTTAGGAGCTTGTTTCAATCCATACAATGCTTTCTTAAGTGTGCCAAAATAAGATGTATGATAAAGGTTTTCAAAACCTAGAGGTTGTGACATGTATAGCTCTTCAATTATCCAACCATTTAGAAACGCATTTTTTACATCAAGTTGGAGGAGTCTCCAATTCCTTGCAGCAACTACACTTCTCAATGTTCTAATTGTACCCATCTTTGCAATTGATGAGAATGTTTCCTCATAGTCTATACCATGAGTTTGTGAGCATCCTTTGGGAACTAATCTTGCCTTGTACCTACAAACTGATCTATCTGAGTTTCTTTTAAATTTATATAACCATCTGCAACCAATTACCTTTTGATTGGATGACATTAGAATCAAATCCCAGGTGTCCATCTCCTTCCATGCATCTATTTCTTCTTTCATGGCCTTTTCCCAATTATGGTTTACCTTTTCCTTTTCATAGGTTGAAGGTTCTTTTGAAACTGAGTCTTTTGCTAAGTAGATTGAATGCTCTGTAACAAATGTGGAATCATATCCATACCTTTCTGGTTATTTCTTCTCTCTTGCTGATCTTCTAGGTGCTTGCTTGGAGCATTCTCCACAGTCCTGCATCTTTGCTTTGCCTCTTTACTTTCCTAGTTTGTAATCCTTTTCCCTTTTACCTTGTTCATCATCTGTATCACTTATTGTATCCTAGACATGTGTGTCATGCTTGCTTCCTAATTAATGAGAATCAAAATCAAGATCATATGGTAGAGTTACCTTTTGTTTGTCTTCATCACACCAAGACTTTTGTTCTTCAAACACAACATCTCTACTTGTAGTGAATCGCTTGGTCCAAGGATTATACAACTTGTAACCCATCTGAGTTGAGTTATACACAATACACACTGCCTTTGTTGCCCTTTCATCTAGCTTACCTCTTATTTGTGATGGTACATGAACATAAGCTAAACAACCAAACACCTTGCAATGTCCAAGACTAGGTTTTTTTCCATGCCATGCTTCATAAGGAGTCATACCTTGAAGTGATTTGGATAGAATTCTATTGACAAGGTCCACAATAGTTGAAATAGCATCTGCCCATAGATAATGTGACAACCTCTTCTCTTCAAGCATTGTTCTTGCCGATCCAAGCAATGTCTTGTTTCTCTTCTCTGCAATTCCATTCAATTAAGGAGAGTACCTTATAGTCACTTCCCTTTTGATACCTTTATCCTACAAGAACTCATCAAAATCTTTGGAGAAATATTCTCCCCCTCCATCATATCTGAGCTTCTTGAGTGACCTACCTGTATGATTCTCCACATGTGCTAGATACTTTTTAAAGCAATCAAACACTTCATTCTTACTTTTGATAAAGTATAGAATGGTCCATCTGCTATGGTCATCAATAAATGAGACATAATACCTTGATCGTGTTAATGAAGGTTCTTGACTTGGTCCCCATACATCTGTATGTACTAAGTCATATAAGTTGTTGTGGATGTAGCCTTTGTCGTTGAATGGTTGTCTTTGTACCTTCCCAATCTGACATGCATCACACATGTTGATCATGTGTTGCTTTGTTATGTTTGGTAGTCATAGAACACTTTGATCCCTACATATATCCTTCAAGGTTCTTTCATTCACATGAGCAAGTCTCTTATTCCACACTTCAAGCTCACTTAGGGTTTGAGACCAAAAAGTGAATAGAGTTATGTTCTTGGTTTACTTCAAAAGCAAAGAGCCTACCATGCTTCTCACCTCTGGCTATCTTCTTGAAGCCTTAACATGGATCTGCCACAAAAGCTCCATGTTAGGTGAACCTTACTTGCAAGCCTTTTTCAACTATTTGCCCTACACTTATTAGGTTTTTAGTGATAGTGGGTACATAGAGAACCTTACTCACAATATTTGTCCTACCATTGGAAGCTTTGATATTCATTAAGGGAAAAAGTGAACCTTGCATGGGCCTTGTAAGGATTCCTAATTTTTAGGAATTAAAAAGCTTAATCTCAGATATTAAGGGTGCATAGAAAACCACTAGTGGTATTGTAGAACAAAATAATGTGTGACAGAATATATTTTTTGAATTTCTAAAAAGACTTTTTTGGGTCCTTCGATGCTTCCATCGAATGGCCAAGATTCAAAGGCACTCTGCTCTAGAAAGAAATTCGTGGAGCCCTCAATTTAATGCACTGACATGCGTGAGAATTTGAGGAATTTTGCATGAGTGGTTTGGTCATTGTCCGCAGAATTTTGGACCCTTGGATCCAAGGAGATCCAATGCTCAAATGAAAATGGCACTGATCCGTTTTTTGCACAGTCCTTTCTAACTGTCAGATGTATCCCAAGATCCAACACTCCACAACAAAAGAAGCCTATCCTATACAAATCTTGATCTTCAACCATTCGATGAAGAGGAAATCTGATAGTGTATGTCTAAAGGTGCCAAATTTGAAACAAATTCAATCTGCAGCATCCGATGGATATCTAATCCAAGGGTTATAATAGGATGGCGCATTTTCGTAGAAATAAGAGATTAGAGCCTTCAAAAATCATACAAATCCAAGGGCTCATGTTCAAAGTAGCCTTGACTTTTGCAACTAGACCTCATCCTTTGGACGCTTAAGCCAATTTAAGGGTTGTAATTGATTTCAAAGTTCTCCAAAACCATTCACATATCTGAAACCATGAATTCAAAGTGGTTTTCTCCCCTTTGACCACACCAAAACTAGAGAAGCCTATGCGTAGCCTATGTGATTAAGGGACTAGACTATGGCCACCACCCTCTTCTCATTGGTCCATCACTAATTAGGCCTTAATCTAAAAGACCCAATGAGGGTTCATTTTTTCCCTTAATGTACCAACCTTCTCCACATTAGGCTTTGTGTCACCCCATGTTTCTACTTCATGTCTATGCTTTGGACTTTCCAAATCAGATAGAAGAGAAATATTGTCTTCAACATGATTTGAACATCATGAATCTATGTAGAACAAATTATCATCTCCTTTATGTTCTTTGTGGCTTAGATTCATAAGAAGCAATGAGTCTTCATCTGCTTGATTTTTTTCATAATTCTTGTAGTCCCTTCTATTATGGCCTCTATTGTTATTGTTGAAGTTGTTTCCACCTTTGCCTCTATTGCTGCAATATCCAGCTCTTCCACTTCCTTTCTGGGTCTTTCCATTGAACCAACAATTTTGAGTGGTTTGGTTGGTCTTATCACAAATGGCACAAAGTTGAACATTCTTGCCTTTCTTCTTCTCATGCTTTGGTCCTTTCTTCTTCCCTTTCCACTTGCTCTTGCCTGTAAAGTTAGCTTGGGAAGTCTCCTCTTGATCTTCTTCCTTCTTCTTACCTTTCGGTTTCTTGTCCTTCTTATCTGCATATAGAGAACTAGTTGAATTACCATGATAGGAGTTACCTTCCTTTATGCTATTGTTGGCCTCTTGATTGACAACTTGTCCAAGAGAGATGTTGAAGTTTGGAGTTTGCACATCCATGATGAGATCATAAGCCGTGGTGAAGGATTTCCATTGCTTATCACTTCAAATCCCATTGAGAATTTTCCTCATGATAGCCTCTTCTTTAATCAGCTCTCCAATGGATGCTAACTAATCTGCAACCTCCTTGACCTTGCTAACAAACTCTGTGATGGTTTGTTTAGGTGTCTTCTTCATTTGGTTGAACTTGTTCCAAAGATGGTTCTTTCTTGATTTGGTACTAGCAACAAAGAAAGACTCTAGGGCATCCCAAGTCCCTTGAGATGTCTTGCATCCTCTAATATGTGGTAATAGAAAGTCAGAGATAAATTTTAGTATGTACAACCTTGCTTGAACATCCCTTTCTCCTCTTGTGTAGGTCCTCCTTTGGATCATGGAATAGCTAAGCTTCATCACAGACAACAATTCCATAAAGATTTCTACCTTGCCGATAGGCCTCCATTCTGATTTTCCAAGCTAAATAGTTGTGTTGATCAAGATTCTCAATAATTGAGGAAACTTTTTAACCCATCTTGATCTAGCTCTCATACCACTAAAAGAACTTGGAGAAGCTTGTAGGAGGTAGAAAAGTGAGTTGGGAAATGATGAATTTTGTTCCAACCAACTGGCACAAGACCAGCCCTTGAACTTATGGATACTCAAATAGACCTTATGTGCAATAAAATGTACTATGTACTTTGAAGCATCAAGGAGAAAGAGTCGATACAAAATTGATAGGTTTGCACATCGAGTAACTAAAAAAACTTACTATCTTTGGATGAGACAATGAACTTCAAATGCTCATAGCCACCATCATGATTACAATTAGAGAAATTCTTTTATGGGAGTGATACACATAGGTTTGAGTGTATATAATGCATAAGATTACAAGACATAAACAAAATATGATTTTGGAATGAACGAGAAACTCAACAGTGGTACCTGCTATTTTTCAAGGAAATGCAAAGATAGACCCTGCGATAGAACAACTATGATTTCTCCCAATTTACTAAACCAAATTACTTTATGGGCATAAACGAGACATTCATATCTTTCCAATGGATCCTGTTTCATCAAATTTGAAGCTTTGTATAAAGAGCACAAACCTCTGCAAGCTTATTGTTGATGAAGAAGATGATGTAAAAAAAAGAAGGATCAAGACAATGATGGCCACAAGTGTATGTATATTGATTCCATGTAATGTACAAGTGTTTTGAAGTTTGTATATAGACTTTTGAAGTTCTCCATGACTTCGTAAAAGGGAATTTTGAATTCAACTAAAAGCAGTAAAGGTTATTGGAGGAAATCATTTCACTTTCTTACAATCTAGCAAAAGTGAAGATCTAGTTCTTTTAGGTGATTGATTGATTGATTGATTGCAACTCAACCACCACAAATTTGAAGAATTTGGGATCTTTTTTTTATGCTTTTACATGTGTAAAGCTCGAGGCTTTTACAATGGTAAAAGATCCATAAAAATTCTTTTTTAAGAATACAATAAATGAGCATAAATAAAAGAACTCTCCAATGGATATTCTTTCAATGTAATCCAAGCGATAGCTTTTGATGTAGATCAAATCCACCTCAAACATAGTATAAGCTTGATGTTCCAACATACTCTCTCCCCCCTCTCTATCATGGCTTCTTAGACTTTTACACAGAGAAGATGAGAGAGGGATGTTCTATGCCACATGGTTTGTTTGTTTTATGGAATGGTATGAATCTTAAGATGATAATATAGTAAAGATAGGCCATTGGATGATGCATATCAAGAGACAGAAACTGATTAATTGATTAAGAGAGACAGAGAGAGAGAGAAAGGGGCTCGGACAAGCTTCTAATGAAGCTATAGATGGTAGATCAAAGGCCCATGATAGTAAGATAGAGAGAGAGAGAGAATGGAGAATGATAGATGAGCTCTGATGTGCATTGAAGAATGGTAGTAATAGTAGAGAGAGAGAGAGGAGAGAGAGAGAGAGAGAGAAGAAGGGAAGATGTTGTCAATACATATATGCATGCAAGAGTGGATTTTACAATATATATATATATATATATATATATATATATATATATATATATATATATATATATATATATATATATATATATATATATATATATATATATATATATATATATATATATATATATATATATATATATCCTGATAGGAAAGCTCACTTGAGGAGACAACTAGAAAATACAAGGATGAATGCTGGTGAGTCAATTCAAACCCACATTACTAGACTCATTGACTCGAGAGATCAACTTCTAAATGTAGGAGTTGAGATATTAGATGAAGAAATGGTAAATACTCTAATTAATTCACTTCCTATTTCATATCAATATTTTATAACCACTCTTACCCTTACCATAAGAGATAGAGAGGTTACATTTGAAGAGCTATAGTTCTTGTTACTTCAAGATGAAGATCCATTGAAGGGAATGGAAGAGAATGAAGAAGCACTTTCATCTTCATCAAAGGGTAAAAAGAAGAAGAAGGATAAGAAGGGAAAGCAATCCAAGAAGGAAAGCAGATCCCTCTCACCTTCTACTTCAGATTCTGTTTCTACTTCATCTTAAGAGGAGTCTTCTAAGAACAAGGAAGTAATATGTTTTTACTGCAATAAACCTCGACATTTAAAAGCAGCATGTTATAAAAGGATTACAACAGAAAAGAATAAACCTGTATCACCATTGAGGAAGTTGCTTTTGATCAGGTAGCTATACAAGTTCTTTCAACAAGTCCTTGGATATTTGACTCAGGTGCTACAAAGCATATGACAAGTTGCAAAGATGTGTTTTCTTCTCTTTCTTATTCTACAACTAGAAGAGTTACTATTGCAGATGACAATGATTTGGATGTTGTGGGAAAAGATACAGTTGTTGGAGTTAGACGTCTACGGAAGCACACGAACAACACAAGAAAGAAAAAGAAGCTTGGAGAAAAACACACAATACTGAATGTATTGCTAGAGAATGTACAAAGATGAGTAGCCCACTAAGGCAATAGGTGTATATACAAGACGGGGGAAAAAACCTCCTAAAGAGCGAGAAACGTGCCCCGGCGGTCCTATTGTGTTCACACACATCACTACCTAAATATATCAACGAATCCCCCCTGGAGTGATGCAGTGAACAAGGAGCTGGCACTCATGCATAAGGAAGTGCCAAGCTATGTGGAAATCACTCCACAAAAGGAAGCAAGCCCAAAGCTTTGTGGAAAGCTTCAAACTTCTCCCTAGGCAGAGCCTTCGTGAAAATGTCTGCAATGTTCTGCTATGTGGGCACATATGCCAAGCTGATCTCCCCAGCAGAGAACCTCTCCTTGAAATTTTGATAATGCACCTCAATGTGCTTAGTGCGAGCATGGAACACAGGGTTCCTCGCAACTGCCAATGCACTCTAGCTGTCAGTGAAGATGGTGGTGGTAGAAGTCTGACCAACACCCAAATCAGCCATAAGGCATCTGAGCCACACACACTCAATAGTCGTTGTGAAAGCTACCCTATACTTAGCCTCACAACTAGAAGTGGCCACAATAGGCTTCTTCTTGCTCAACCAAGATATACATGAGCTACCACGCATGAAGCTTCCTGCTCATCTGTTAGACAGCAAAGTGAATATCTGGCCGAGTAATGCATAAGTAAATCAAGCATCCAACAGCCTGCTGATAGAGAATAGCATCAAATGCATCTCCAGCATCATGGAGACTCAATCGTAAACCTATCTCCATAGGAGTGGCAATAGGCTTACACTCTTCAAGGCCAAAACGCTGCAATATTGTGTTAATATATTTTGTTTCACACAAAGCCATTCCACCATCAACTTGCATAAACTAAATGCCCAAATAGTGATGCAAATACCCCAAATCAGACATCTCAAATGAGGCATGTCATCAACATAGACAACAATGATCAGAATCAAATCATTAGCATGCTTAAGATATAAGGTGCTTTCAGTTGGACTGTTCTCAAAACCATGTGCAATCAGATAGGCATGTGTCTTCTCATACCAAGCACGTGGTGCTTGCTTTAAACCATATAATGCCCTCTTTAACCTGCACATGTGGTTTTCATGCCCTTTCTGCACAAAGCCACGAGGCTGAAAAACATACACTTCATCATGCAACTCACCATTTAAAAATGTAGTTTTAATGTCCAAGTGATGTACATTCCAACCATGATGAGCTGCAAGTGTACAGATCCTCCGAAAAGTAGTCATACGGCATGTAGGTGCAAAGGTCTCATCAAAATCAATGCATCTTTCTCGTGCATAACCCTTTGCAACAAGCCTAGCCTTATACCTCTCAACTGTACCATCCGGTTTATGCTTCAACTTGTATATCCACTTAGTGCCAATGGCCTTCTTGCTAGGAGGCAAGTCACATAAGGACCAAGTACCATTCTTCATTATAGCATCATATTCAGATTGCATAGCAACCATCCAATTTTATGAGTTTTGTGCTTCATCAAACGAAACAGGCTCATTCTCATCACAGAGACTAGATGCAGCCATAGCATAGCAATGTAATGCAAAAGTGGCACTATGAGAGCATGAATGAGTATGATATGATAGAGGTGCATCTAATTTGTACCCAACAAAAATACATTTTACTGTTTTATCATCCAATTTTCTATGATGTTGTTCAGGCACTAATGCATATGCCAAACAACCAAAAACACGCAGATGCACAACAAGTGGCTTGGGATCATGCCAAGCCTCACATGGAGTGATAGACTGTAGCGCTTTAGTGGGACACCTGTTCCATACATATGTTGCACACATGACAGCCTCAAGCCAGAAACTGTGTAGTAAAGCCTGACTCTTGACCATACACCTCACCATCTCCATGATTGACTTCTTCTTTGGTTTAGCAAATCCATTTTTTTGAGGTGTATACAGCACTATACACTGGTGTTTTATCCCACGTTCACCCAGAAATGCATTAAAATCAGAAGACATATATTCCTCCCCTCGATCAGAACGGAGGGTGCCCATTTTACATGCTGATAGATTTTCAGCCAAAACCAAAAACTGTTTGAAGCACATGAACACTTTGGACTTTTCCTTCAATGGATATACCCATGCATGCCTGGAAAAATCATTGATGAAAGTCACGAAGAAAAGATAATTTCCAAAAGAAGGTGTCTCCATAGGACTGCATACATCACTATGTACAAGCTGCAATTTTTTAGTATCTCGAACTGAACCATCTTTTGGAAAGGACGAACGCTGCATTTTTCCCAAAATACAGCCTTCACAAACATGTTTTCTAGGTGCCTCAAGTTTGGGCAAAGAGGGTACCATTTCAGATTTCTACACGTATAGCAAACTAGCAAAATTCAGATGACCAAAGCATGCATGCCAAAGCTTTGCATCTTACATACGCTGAGAATCATTTACTGCACATGCCAAATCATTTACAGATCTTTCATAGTCTATGAGCTTATACAACCCACGATATAAAATGCCAGAAGCAATAATCACATCGCCATTTGAAAGATCATGAACTATACACCTGTGATCAACAAATTTCACAACCAAGCCAATCTTGGCTAATGCAAAAACTGATACCAGGTTCTTCTTGATCCCTGCACAAATAAAGCATCTGAGAAAGTGAAAGAACTACCATCAGCAGTAGTCAAAATGATCTTACCAACTCCCATAATAGGATAAGAGGAGTTGTTGGTGCATGTAACAGTATTCCTTATAGGGGTAGGCTCGAGTGAAGAGAAGAAACTGTGCTGCGAGGTAATATGTTTGGTCGCCCCAGTGTCAAAATACCAGACATGTGAGTCTACTACAGACATGCACTGCTCATGAGAAGATGGGTCAAAACTGTAGATAGTAGTAAACACCCATTCTTCTTCCTGCACAAGATTAGTAGACTCTGTTTTTGGTGTAGAGGCCTCTCCAACAACCATTCCACCCTCTTTCTTCTTTGCCTCTTTAGCATCCAGTTTTGGATAGTTCTTTATGATATGATCATTCCCTTTACAGTACTTACAAAACAATTTTTGGTTTTTTGATTACTTCTCATCTTTATCTTCCTTCTTCGAATGTGCAGAATTAGCAAATTTTTGCTTACTAGTTGAAGAGCTCCATTTTCCTTTGCCCTTCTGACTAGCCAGGACAGCTTGATCTGCAACTAGCATAATGGACCTGTTCTGCCTAGACTGATCTTCCTGCAACAGAACAGAGACTAACTCCTCAAATGATAAGGCATTTGGATTGCCTTTCATCATTGACCAAATAGTAGAGGCAAAACTCTGATATGAATCAGGAAGACCATTCAGAAGAGTCTGCACAAGTGAGCTATCTGGTATAACCTCATCAACAGAAATCAACTGTTCCTTCAAGTCTTTGATCTTCATTAGGAAACTCTCCATAGAATCACCTTCATTCATGTGCTCACTCTCCAACTGTTTTTGGAGGTAAGCAATGCGAGCCTCATTCCTAGCTTGGTACAATGTGGTAAGTGTATCCCAAGCATGCTTAGTTGTTATGCAAGAGCGAATGTGAGGAATAATGGCACGTTTGAGAGACAAAGCTATCAATGCATGTGCCTGGGCATCTCTGCCATCCTAGCAAATCTGCTCTACAGTAGGTGCCGTAGAGACTGCAACACGAATAGGAATATGGAGAATATCATCATCTTCGACACCTTTTGCATCAGCTTCAGTACCTGCAGTTGTAACAGTTGTAGGTGTGATAGGATGTTTTTCGACACCGTGCATAATGTTCCACAGTCCTTTTGCAAGCAACACATGCCACATCATCTAAGCCCATAACGGGTAGTTGGTACCATCCAACTTATCCTCAATAGCCAACATACGGAATACATCATTGCTTTCAGCCATGGTCGGTGACTAAAATACCTTGATTTAGAAAATTGATTGTATCTCAAAAAGTTGAACAAAACTGCCCAGATGAATTCTGCTAGACCTGTAGTAGACTTTGAGATGCTTATAATGGCGAATAGAAACTAGTATATAACTTTGGCACAAAAAGATGAAATAGCCTACACAAGCACTATAATAGTGTCTTCGGAGGTCGAAATGAGCTCAGATCTCGATTTTGACATGATAGAGTGAATCCGTTTTCATCTGAAAAACACGTTGAGTATGCTCACCAAAACTCATGTGATTCTCAGACTGCAAATGGAGGAGTGTTGATGGCACCCTAGATGAAGCGACGACTTGCTCTGATACCAATTGTTGGAGTTAGACGTTTGTAGAAGCACGTGAACAACACAAGGAAGAAGAAGAAGCTTGGAGAACAACAAACAATACTGAATTTATTACTAGAGAATGTACAAAGATAAATAGCCCACTAGGGCAATAGGCGTATATACAAGCCGAGGGAAAAAAACCTCCTAAAGAGGGAAAAAGTGCCCCAGTGGTCCTAGTGTGTTCACACACATCACTACCTAAATATATCAACAACACTAACCCTAAAGTCAAGAGAAGGTGGTAATTTTTAGATTTGAGATATTCTATATGTACCTGAAATGAAGAAGAATCTGCTATCTATATCTGCATTTTTAGGTGATGGTTTTAAAGTTGTATTTGAGAGAGATCTTTGTAAGATCTTATCACACAAAGACAACAAGTTTATTTTACAAGGTGAGCATAGAGGAGGGGTTTTTGTTTTGTCCAAAATCAGTCAGGCATATGCGGTCAAATCCTAGTCACCGGTGGAAGATATGAAGCTATGGCATGAAAGATTTGGACATATTAGTTTTGGAGCTCTCAAGAGTATCAAAGACAGAGGTATGGTTGAGAGTTTACCCTCGTTCAAGCTACCAGATGATTCAGATATATGTGAAGGTTGTCTTGAAGATAAGATGCATAAACAACCTTTCGAGAAACATGGTCATATTATAGCTACTAGGAAATTGCAGATTATTCATTCAGATGTGAATGGACCTATGAGAGCAGACTCTATTCACGGTTTCAGGTATTTTGTTCTATCCGTTGACGATTTTATGAGATACTCATGGATGTATGGATAAGTTGAAGTATGAAGTCTTTCCTATGTTCAAGAAGTTTGTAGCTATGGTTGAAAATGAAAATCAAGAAATTATCCAGATTCTTAGAAGTGATAGAGGTGGAGAATACTTGTTCAATGAGCTCCAGACATTTCTTGATGAGAAAGGTATTACTCGACACCTTACTATTGCTTATATTCCTCAACAAAATGGTGTTGTAGAAAGAAAGAGTAGAGAACTTGTTGAGATGATGTGGAGCATGAGGACGTCCAAGAGGCTTTCACCAAAATTCTGGTTTGATGCAGTACATAGAGCTAATCAGATTTTGAATAGGTCATCTACAAAAGCTTTAAAGGTAATCACACCATATGAAGCTTATTATGGTAGAAAACCTAATGTGAGTTACTTCACAGTGTTTGGATCACTTTCTTATGTACATATTGAGAAAAAGGACCGAGGCAAACTAGATGTAAAAGCGAGGAAAGCTTTTTTCATTGGATATCTAGTTGAGAGTAAAGGATATAGGTTTTATGTTCCAGAGACAGGTGAAGTTATTCTTTCACGTAATGCTTATATTGTTGAAAATAAGGTTTATGATAAAGAAGCAAAAATTCCAGAGTTCATTAGTGAAAATAACTATGGATGTTTTAGAAGGATTTTGGATTTAGATGTTCAGCCATATCGAGAGGGAGTTAAAATTCTTAGGATTCAAGAAAAAGTTGAATAAAGAGGAATTTCACAACCTCTACAGAGTTAGTTCCACAAGAGACTTTGGTTCCAGAAATGGAAGAAGTTAAAGTTCCAGAAAGTCCTAGTATCTTGGAAGGACAAGTTCTAGAACCTCTAGAAGCTAAAGGGCCAGAAAGAGTTTCACCACCATTTAAAGATACACCTACTTGGTTATATCAGACTTGGAAAGATAGTGGTATAAAGACTTTTACTAGAAGAACAAGGAGTCAGACTAGATAACAACAACAAGATCATATAAGAACAAGAAGTCAGACTAGACAACAACAACAAAAAGATCATGTAAGTTTTGCTGAAGACTTTGAGATTCATGATATTTTAACTTTTACAACAGTTGAAGATGAACCTGCATGTGTTAAAGATGCACGTAACTTTCCTATTTCGAGAAAAGCTATGCAAGAAGAGATTGATTCTATTCATAAGAATCAAACTTGGCAGCTATGTGAGTTAAAAGAGGGAAAGAAGGCTATAGGTGTAAAATGGATCTTCAAATTCAAAAGGAAAGCAGATGGTACTATTGATAGGTACAAAGAAAGATTGGTTGTGAAAGGATATGCACAACAAAAAGTTATTGATTATGATGAGACATTTGCTTCTACGTCTAGGATGACTATTATTAGGTCAATACTTACTCTAGCAGCACATTTTGGTTGGCATATATATCAACTTGACATTAAGACTGCTTTTCTAAATGGTGATTTACATGAGGATGTGTATATTCAACAACCAAAAGATTTTGAAGAGACAGGTAAAGAACACTTAGTGTGTAAGCTTATAAAAGCTTTGTATGGTTTAAAACTGGCACCTAGAGCATGGTATGAAAAGATACATACATATCTTTTGACCATTGATTTCCATAACTCAGATGCAGCTCCAACTCTTTATGTTTAAGCTAAACCAGGTATGAGGATTATAGCAATCATTTATGTGGATGATATTATAGTCACAGGTCCGAGAGATGAAGATTTGCAAATGTTCAAAGAACAATTAAAGCAAACATTTGATGTGAATGATCTAGGCATTTTGGATTATTATCTTGGGATTCAGTTTCTGTTTCAAGATGAGTGTATCTATATGACACAAGAGTACACTGAGAAACTTTTGGAAAGGTTTCAGATGAGTGATTCTAAACCTATGCAAACACCTATGGATCAGAACGCATCTTTACAGATGGTGGCAGATGCAGAGCCATTTGATGCTACTTTATATAGTCAAGCAATTGGATGCTTAATATATCTTCATAATACATGTCCTGATATACAGTTTGTAGTTTCTCAAGTATCAAGGTTCATGCAGCATCCGACAGTGTTACATTGGAAAGCAGTCAAGCGGATCTTTTGATATTTGAAGGGAACTTCAAATTTTTCTATGGTAGTTTCGAAATCTACACATTCGTTACTAAAAGGATTTTCAGATTCTGATTGGGCAGGTGATAGAGACACAAGAAGAAGTACTAGTGGATTTTGTTTTTATCTTGGAGATTGTCTTATCTCATGGCTTTCGAAGAGACAACCCACTATTTCCACTTCATCTTCTGAAGCTGAATATCATGCAGCATTTACAACTACTCTAGAGTCAATTTGGTTGCAAAAGATTTTCAATTATCTTGATGTGAGAGTACATGAACCCATTCAGATATTTTCAGATAGCCAGAGTGTTATAGCTATAGCAAAGAATCTAGTGCATCATGCAAGGACAAAGCATATAGAGGTACACTAACATTATATTCGAGAGCAGATAGCTAAGAAGCACATTGAGCTGGTTTATGTTCCTTCTAGTGAGAATGTTGCAGATATATTTACCAAAGCATTGACTAGAGATAGTCATAAGAAGATTAGCAGGTTACTGAAGCTTGTACCAATATGACAAATGGGTGCGACATATTTTATATGTAGTTCATATTGGTTTCTATAGAAGAAACCACATGGGCAGCGTGGATAGATCAGCTTTCTCTCATCCCAACAGCATGGGTTCAAATCCTATCAGCCCCAGTAAGATAATATGCTTTTTTTTATTGAGGAAAAGCCAAACGCAAATGGTGCCGATTATTCGCGATCATAGCTTTTGTTTTTCTAGAAGTTTCTTTTGCATACGATCACATATGACTTTCGCTTTATTATCTGCCTTTCAAGTGTGCTTTTCATTGGAGTACACAAACTATATAAAGAAGGGACATGCTCATTGTTTATCATCACTCAAAGATATCAAGCTAGAGTTTGAAGATTCTGAAGCTTTGGAGGTGAAGATTTGGTGAAGGAGAGGCTACTCTCTTGGAGCAAGAAGTCTTCTACAAGGTGGTGGTAACTATCTTCTGTGAGTTAACCTTATATTTTTTTTAAGGGTTTCTCTACCCTAATATCAAAATTAGGGTTGGTTGATTGACAACTTTGTTACACTATTTTTGGTTGCTCATTCACTTCACACACACTTAGATTATTTCATCATAATCTAAATTTTGTATCATCATCTTCTTGGATATTCTTCCATTAGTGAGTGCACCACTTTATATGGTTGAGTAGTACTCCTATGTTGTAATTTGGACATCTATCTTTTAGTGAGTAAGCTTTGGCTTATGTTCACTATCCTTGTCTCAAGATCTCTTTCTTTCTAACTCTCACTTATCATCTTAATTAAATAAGTGTGTATGCTCAAAAGGTTTTAGTTTGGAACGATCCTAGGGCCCCAAATTCCAACAGTGGTTCTATAATCCTTCAACCAAGAAATTCACTACAAGTAGCAATGATGTCTTTGAAGAACACAGGTCTTGGTATGATGAAGACAAAAAAAAGGTAACTCTACCATATGATCTTGATTCGGATTTCCATCAATTAGGAAGTGGTACACAGGTCTAAGATCCAAGAAGTGGTATAGATGATGACCAAGATGAAAGAGAAAATGATTACAAGCTATCGAAGTGAAGAGGCAAAGAAAAAATGCAAGATGGTGGAGATGCTCCAAGCTAGCACGTAGAAGTTCAACAAGGGAGAAAATACAACCAGAAAGGTATATGATTCCACATTTGTTACAAAGCATTCAATCTACTTGGCAAAGGACTGAATTTTTAAAGAACCCTCAACCTATGAAGAGGCAAAGGGAAACCCTAATTGGGACAAAGATATGGAAGAAGAAATAGATGCATTGAAGGAGATGGACACTTGCAATTTGGTTTCGATGTCACCCAATCAATAGGAAATCGGTTGTAGATGGGTATGTAAACTCAAAAGAAACTCAAATATATCAATTTTTAGGTACAAGAAAAGATTATTTTACAAAGCATGCTCAGAAACTCATGGTATAGACTATGAGGAAACATTCCTACCAATTGCAAAGATGACTACAACCAGAGCATTGATAAGTGTAGATTGCTACAAGAAATTCGAGACTCCTCCAACTTGAGGTCAAAAATGCATTTTGTAATGGTTGGATAAGTGGAGGTATACATGTCACAACCTCCAAGTTTTGAAAACCGTAATCATGCATCTTATGTTTGCACACTTAAGAAAGCATTGAATGGGTTGAAAAAAGATCCTAGAGCTTGGAATTAGAGGTTGGTTACATACCTCCTACAAGATAAAGAATTCACACTTGGAAACTCAGATCCTTCTTTGTTTACAAAAATGATCACAATGAAGTTATCTATCTATGTGTATATGTAGATGACATTTTTGTTAAAGGTGATGATCTTAATGGCATACAAAGGATCAAAAGGCATATGCAAGAGGAATTCAAAATCATTGATTTAGGTGAGCTCACATTCTTCCTAGGTATGGAGATCATATACATAGATGAAGGGATGTATTTGATTCAGAGATACATTCATGATCTACCACTTAAGTTAAAAATGGAGAACACTAAACCTGCAGGTACACCTTTGGAGATGATTAATAAACTTAGTGTTATGAAGGTGAGAAAATTGAAGACATTAAGGAGTATCAAAGCTCTGTAGGTAGCTTGATATATGCTACTCACACAGGATCACATATCTCATATAGTGTAGGAGTGTGAAGCCAATTCATAAACTCACCAAGAAGACCACACATGGATGCAACTAAGAGAGTACTTAAGTACCTCAAAGGTACAATCAATGACGGTATATTCTATCCTTACTCTTACGATTTGGATATCAAAATCTATTCAGATGCAAATTAGGTAGGATCTAAGGATGATAGAAGAAGTACATCTCGTTACTTAGCATTTTGAGGTTTAAAGCTAGTGCCATGGAAGTCCAAGAAGAAAACAACACTTTCTTTATCCTCAACTGAAATAGGTTATAGACATTTGACCATAGCAACTTAATAGGCGATATGGTTAAAAGCATTGTAATGAGATTTGGGACTTGTGAGTTCTAAACCTCACATATTTGGAGATAATGTAAGTTCCATGCACCTAGCAGCAAACCCTATTTTCCATGAAAGAATGAAACACATAGAGGTTCATTACCATTTCATTAGAGAGAAGCTCATAGCAAAGGAAATTGACATTTCTTTTGTTTCGACGAAAAATCATGTAGCAAATATTATGACAAAGGCACGTGATGGAATAAAGCTTTGTAGATTTACATCAATGGAAGGTATTCAACCTATTAGAGAATGAAGACTAAAGCATGCTTTTTTTTTTAAGGGAGAGTTGTTGGAACATCAAGCTTAGACTATGCTTGAGGTGGATGAGATCTTCATTAAAACATCTTCATTTGAATTGTGTCAAAGTTTGCCATTGAAGAGATTTTTATTTGTGCGTATATTTGGTATTTTTCATAAGGATTTTTTAAGGATCATTTACCAATAGTTTTACACATGTGAAAGTGGAAAATGATAGCTCACATTCCATGAATTTGAGGCGATAGAGCTTGATAATCAATCACCCAAAAGTAGATCATATTAAATCTTAAGTTTTCCTAGATTATAGGAAAGTGGATTGATTCTCTTCAACAAACAATCCTACCTTGATTTGAATTCAAAATCCACTTGTACAAGTTGTAGCACTTTAGCCTTCTATATAAATACTTCAAAACTATTGTACAATACATTGAAGCAATATACATACACTTTGGGTCATCATTGTGTACCATTTTCTTTGCACCATCTTCTTCAACAATAGTGAACTTGGAGAGGCCATTGCTATCTCTAGAGCGTTCAAAATGGAATGTGTGAGTATTCATTGGAGATTTATTACTATCTTGTTTAGGTGTACACAATGTCAAAAAATTTGGTTGAGTAAATTTGGCGAAATCTCAATTTTAATATCTCGGGGTCTATCTTTGTGCAACCCTAAAAAATTGGGGGTATCTTTGTTGAGTGTTAAGCTCACTCTAGAAGCATATTCTGCTTATTACTTGTAAACTTGTGCATTTTAGACACTCAAACCCATGTGTATCATTCCTCCAAAAGATCATTTTTCAATTGTAATCATGCTGGCTATTATGAGCATCTAAAGTTGATCGTTTCATCAAAAGATAACAAGTTTTTTGAGCTAGTCAAGGTGCAAACCTATTCTTCTTGTATCAACTCTTTGTCCTTGATTCTCCAAAGTCGATAGAAGATTTTATTGCACTAATCACATGCTTATAAGGTATATTTCACTCTCCATATGTGCAAAGGTTCATCCTGTGCTAGTTGGTTGGGCCAAACTTCTTCACTTCACAACTCACTTTTCTACCTCCTACAAGCTTCTCCAAGTTCTCTCAAATCTTACCATCGGCTTTTGGATTATAGGCCATAATTAAAGACAAATGAATTCCATGTCATTCAAGGGACTTTTTTGTCTCCCTTGCATCCAATTCATCCTAATCTGCAACTACTTTTTACTCATATCTAAAGCATGAAATGACTTTGTCAAGAATGAATTATCATACAATATAAGTAGTCTTATAATGGAGCGATCGATCTTCCACTTCATTACTTAGGTATCTTCTAGCCAATACTATATATCTCATCTTATCAAGGCCTTTGGGCATGATTACAAGGTTAATTACCCACTTGTAATGAATATGAAGAGGGTAAGTTAGATGTAATGGGTCTCGATGCCTAGTAAAAGAATGATCTTGACATATGGCACATATGCTCACAAATTCTTGAACATTCACATGAATACCTAACCACTAGTAGGCTTTCCTCATTTTTTCATACATTGCTACAAACCCTTTATGACCATCCCATAAGGTCTCATGCATTTCTCTCATAATTTTTCTTTGAAGACTTCTTACCTAGAACTCATTGTGGATAATTTACCTTCCCTTTAGTGTGTTTCCAAATAAATCGATTCTTCAAAAAGAAGTTGTAAGTCTTGTTCTTGATGGAGCTAAATCTTTTTGTGGGACATCTTAAGGAAGGCTTCATGTCTCATAAAGCTTTTTATTTCCTTCCATTCTCCATCGTAATCATTCTCTCTTAATTTCTCATAAGCATAGACTAGTGGATCATATCTTGATATATTTGTTTCTCTTTCTGTTGCATCATCATGTGACTCACCACCAAACGTTTCTATTGAGAGCATATCAACAACATTGTTTAGTTTTCTACCTATAAACCTCACATAACAAATCCACAAGATCATTGCAATATCAACAAAAGAGCAGTTTGCAATCATTCACTCCCAACAATTACTTTTGATCCTATGACATACTCTTTTCAGACTTGGCACTAGTCCCCATACCTCTCTTTCAATCCAAGGGTACTTTCTTTCAGTATCATGTAAAATTTTTGCATCAAAGCAAAGTGTGCATCTTTGGCCCTTGTCATTGTCTTGCACTAGATAATAGGCCTTTAGATAGTGAAATAATTCATTTTAAACTTTCATTTATACACTATGGTGATAATGTTTAGGATGATTAATTAGGTCATTTTACGCGTATGGATAAAATTTAGGAATGAAAAGTTTTATATTCTCTCTCTAAACCTTATCTGCATCATGCTTTCTAGTTTTAAATTGAACATGAAAATGAAAGAATTAAGAGAAATGTTTTATGAAAGAATGGTAGAGCATGCATAGGAAAATAAAAGTGTCTCTATGAAGAATTTTTAAATCACATTTCAAATACCTTGTTTTGGGCTCTACATTTAGTTCACTATAAGATAATGCCTTGATTTTACTCTCTCTCTAGAATTTTTAAACTTGAAGGCCTCAAAAGTGGCATTTTGAGGTAGATTTGGACCTACAGCATCTTTAATAGTATTGTCTAGACCAAAGAGTTGAACATACTTATCTTTCGCAAACGTTATAGAATTCAATATTATTTTTGAGTTACAAGGTCGAGAAAAGTATGGTTTTTTCCAAAAATGAAAGAAAAAGTAGGCTTCTCTATTTCTATTTGAATCCATAATTTTGATGGATATATTTTCTCATGCACACTTATGGATGTCTTTAGATATGTGTTTTATTTGTTTTCCTTCTACTTTTGATAGGTACTGCTAAAGAAAACACTTAGCTACTACAAAAGAATGCTTTTGCAAAAGTTTTACATGAAACATGAGGAGAAATGACTCTTTTAAATTCTTTTTTTTTGTGCACTATTGGAGTTAGACGTCTACGGAAGCACACTAACAACACAAGGAAGAAGATGAAGCTTGGAGCATAACACACAATACTGAATGTATTACCACTAGAATGTGCAAAGATAAGTGACTCCTTAAGGCAATAGGTGTATATAAAGGTCGAGGAAAAAAACCTCCTAAAGAGGGAAAAAAGTGCCTGACGGTCCTAGTGTGTTCACACAGATCACGACATAAATATATCAACAAATCCCCTTGGGAGTGATGCGGTGAACAAGGAGCTGGCACTCATGTATAAGGAAGTGCCAAGCTATGTGAAATCATCCCACAAAAGGAAGTAAGCCCAAAGTTTTGCGTAAAGCTTCAAATTTCTCCCTAGGTAGAGCCTTCGTGAAAAGGTCTACAATGTTCTTTTGCGTGGGCATATATGCCTAGCTAACGTCTCCAGTAGAGAACCTCCCTGACATAATGATAATGCACTTCAATGTGCATAGTGTGAGCATGGAACACATGGTTCCTCACAACTACCAAGGTGCTCTAACTGTCAGTGAAGATGGTAGTGGCAAAAGACTCGCCAACACCCAAATCACCCATAAGGCGTCTTAGCTACACACACTCAACAGTCACTATGAAAGCTACCCTATACTCAGCCTCACAATTGGAAGTGACCATAGTATGCTACTTCTTGCTCAACCAAGATATACATGTGCTACCAAGCATGAAGCAAAAGCCACTAGTCGACACACTAGTGTCATAGAAACTAACCGAGTCACTGTTAGAAAAAGCATGAAAATCGAGCGGGAGTGATCCCCCTTTGGGATAGAAACAATCCAAGTAGTTGGGTACCACTCAAGTGGTGAAAGATGTGCTTAACCGCCTCCCAATGCTTGACACCTCGGCAATGCATAAACCTGCTCATCTATGAGATAGCAAATTGAATATCTCACCGAGTAATTCATAAGTAAATCAAGCATCCAATAGCCTGTTGATAAAGAACAACATAAAATGCATCTCCAACATCATGAAGACTCAATCATAAACCTGTCTCCATAGGAGTGGCAATAGGCTTACAATCCTCAAGGCCAAAACATTGCAATAATGTGTCAATATATTTTGTTTGACACAAAGCTATTCCACCATCAACTCACATAAAGTGAATGCTCAAATAGTGATGCAAATGCCCCAACTTAGACATCTCAAATGAGGCATGCAAATCAGCCTTCAAATCAGCAATATGCTTGTCATGTGGACTAGTGAGCAGCATGTCATCAACATACACAACAATGATCAGAAGCACATTATTAGCACGCTTAACATATAAGGTGCGTTCAGTTGGAATGTTCTCAAAACCATGTGCAATCAAATAGGCATGTATCTTTTCATACCAAGCACATGGTGCTTGCTTTAAACCATATAATGCCTTCTTTAACCTGCACACTTGGTTTTCATGCCTTTTCTGTACAAATCCATGAGACCGAAAAACATACACTTCTTCATGCAAGCCACGATTCAGAAATGTTATTCTAATGTCCAATTGATGTACATTCCAACCATGATGAGCTGCAAGTGCACAGATGCTATGAATAGTAGTCATTTGGCATGTAGGTGCAAAGGTCTCATCAAAATCAATGCCTCTTTCTTGCATATAACCCTTTGCAACAAGCCTAGCCTTATACCTGTAAATTGTTCCATTAAGCTTATGCTTCAGGATGTATGCCTACTTAGTGCCAATGGCCTTCTTGCCAGGAGGCAAGTCACTTAAAGACCAGATACCATTCTTCATTATAACATCATACTCAGATTGCATAGCAGCCATCCAATTTTTAGAGTTTTGTGCTTCATCAAATGAAACAGGCTCATTCTTATCACATAGACTAGATGCATCCACAACATAGCAATTTGATGCAAAAGAAGCACTATGAGAGCCTAAACGAGTAGGCTATGATAGAGGTGAATCTAATTTGATGTCATGCAAAGTCTGAACAAGCCATTTTGGCATAGTTATTACTTCCTCAATATCGGCTCCCTCATCAACAAGTGCATCATGAAAATCTCCATAAAAAATGGGATGATTTACATCATCACATGAAACTTGTGAAGGTTGAGAAGTTGCCTCATTAGGACCTACACTAGACTATCCACCTATAAAAAGAGGTAGCAAAGTATCATACATGTCTTTGGAGCTTACGGATATCCTCTTAGTACATGAAAGTAAGGGTTGAATAACATCTTCCACAAAAACAACATCACGGCTAACCAGAATGTGTTTAATATGTGGATGATATAGAAGATAGTCTTTGCTTTTAGAAATGTACCCAACAAAAATACATTTTACCGCTTTATCATCCAATTTCTTGCGATGTTGTTCATGCACTAGTGCATATGCTAGACAACCAAAAACATGAATATGAGCAATGAATGGCTTGTGACCATGCCAAGTCTCATATGGAGTCATAGACTGCATTGCTTTAGTTGGGACACTTGTTAAGTACATATGTTGCACACATGACAGTCTCAAGCCAGAAAATATGTGGTAAAGCCTCACTCTTGACCATACACCTTGCCATCTCCATGAGTGCCCTGTTCTTCCATTAAGCAACTTCATTTGCATTAAAGTCAGAAGACATATATTCCCCTCCTCAATTAGAATGGAAGGTGCATATTTTACATGCTTACACATTTTCAGCCAAAACCAAAAACTGTTTGAAGCACATGAACACTTTGGAAGTTGCTTTGAATGGACATACCCATGCATCCCTGGAAAAATCATCAATGAAAATCACGAAGTAAAGATAATTTCCAAAAGAGGGTGTGTACATAGGATACCACACATCACTGTGAACAAGCTGCAATTTCTAAGTAGGTCGAAATGAAGCATCTTTTGGAAAGGAGGAATGCTGCATTTTGCCCAAAATATAGCCTTCAGAGATATGTTTCTTAGGTGCCTCAAGTTTGGGCAAAGAGGACACCATTTCAAATTTATGCAGGCATAGCAAACTAGAGAAATTGAGATGACCAAAGCATGCATGCCAAAGCTTTGCATCTGACATAGCCTGAGAATCATGTACTACACATGCTGAATCATTCACAGATCTTTCATAGTCTATGAGCTTATATAGCGCACGACATAAAATGCCTGAAGCAATAATCATGTGGCCCTTTGAAAGATCATGAACTGTACATCTATCATCAACAAATTTCACAACCAAGACAATCTTAGCTAATGCAAAAATTGATAACAAATTTTTCTTGATCCCTGGCATAAATAAAGCATCCAACAAAGTGAAAGAACTACCACCACTAGTAGTTAGAATGATCTTAACAACTCGCGTGACAAGATAAGAGGCGTTGTTAGTGCGTGTGATAGTATTTCCTATAGGGGTAGGCTCAAGTGAAGTGAAGAAACTGTGCTGCGAGGTAATATGTTTGGTTGCCCCACTATCAAAATACCAAAAATCTAAGTCAACTAGAGACATACACTGCTCATAAGAAGATGCATCAAAACTGCAAATAGTAGTAAACACCCATTCTTCATTCTACACAAGATTTGTAGACACTTCTTTTGATATGATCGTTTCCTTTACAGTACTTACAAAAGAATTTTTGCTTTTCTAATTTCTTCTCATCTTTGTCTTCCTTCTTCAAATGTGTAGCATTTGCAAATTTTTGCTTATTAGTAGATGAGTTCCATTTACCTTTGCCCTTCTGACTAGGCAGGAAAGCTTGATCTGCAACATGCATAATGGACCTGTTCTACCTAGATTGATCTTCTTGCAATAGAAGAAAGACTAACTCCTCAAATGTCAAGGCATTTGGATTGCCTTTCATCATCAAACAAAGAGTAGAAGCAAAACTCTGATATGAATCAAGAAGACCATTGAGAATTATCTGGTATAACTTCATCAGCAGAAATCAACTATTCTTTTAAGTATTTGATCTTTGTTAGAAAACTGTCCATAGAATCACCTTCATTCATATGCTCACTCTCCAATTGTTTTTGGAGGTAAGCAATAAGAGCCTAATTCCTAGCCTGGTACAATGTGGTAAGTGTATCCCAAGCATCCCTAGCTATTCTGCAAGAGCGAATGTGAGGAATAATGGCATGTTTGACAGACAAGGCTATCAATGCATGTGCATGAGCATCTCTATCATCCCAATTGCATGAGCATCTCTATCAATGCATGTGCATGTGCCTAGATGAAGGGTGACCTGCTGTGATACCAATTGTTGGAGTTAGCATTGTGGCGGGGTTCTCGTAAAAGAAGGTTGGAATGTTCAAATAGATCTAGCACATAGAATCTCTCAAAGAGCACGAGTACATAAAATTTGATCAAGGAAAATTTTCATGCAATTTCAAAACCGTGATGTTGAACCATTTCAACCCATATTTGATTATCCCATCAAGAACGGACAGTTGATGCAGCAAAAGCATGTGGACCTTAAAAAACTTAAGGCAACAATTTCCAAATGGAAGCTTTGAAGATGGAATTAGCTTAGCTCCAAAATTTTATCATATCATGGAACTCAACTTTTCATCCGATTTCAAAGAATAAACGTTGTCATCTAACTTTGCAAAACATCATGAGCATTTAAGTTTATAGCTAAGCAATAGAAATCCCGTTCATAAACAAGTTTCATGAACCTACAATAATCGATGCTTTTAGATTCACATACTGAAGTTGCGATATCAACATTCATTGAAGTTGCGATATTTTTATTATGTTTTTCTTCCCAAAGTGAGCACTCGCATTCAGATCATGTAGTTCAAGGAGGTGATGAATTCTCTTTTCACACTCTGTTCAATTGCAGTGTTCTGATGTTCTACCACCAGGATTCTAGATCATTTATTTATTGAGTATATGCTAATAAGAAAGATATGTGAAAGCACAGATGTGTGCAATACAAGCAGAATAATAAAGACATTTCGATGAAATAGGAAATATTATGTTTTAGTGAAGAAACTCTACCAATATTGAATTAGATCATGAAAACTTCCTTAGAAGCAATCTCATAATCTCTGTTTGGTTCATTCACCTTTTCAACACATCGCATCACATAGAACAAGCCATCATCTGGCACATTCTTTTTCTTTCCCAATGCAAAAGTGGTCCAATCTCGCACACTGATTCCATGCTGCACTTTATTGAGCCACAATGTATTTATTACATGAAGCAATATCAGATGATTCTCTTCAGCATCTAAAACAAATGATCCTTGGTTAGAAATAAATAGATTCTCTTCAGCATCTAAAACATATGATCCCACACACACTCGGTAAAGTGATACATAAACAAGACAATACAGTAGACGATTAGAACACAATCAAGAAAAAAACAAAATTTACCAGTGTTTTTGGAAGAAACCTCCATCAAAAGTTCATCAGCAATACTTCATTTGTTCCAAGATGTATGATCATCTTCTTTTTGATGCCATGACACTTTCAATTTACAAAAAAAAACCATTGCTCAATCCCTGGCAAGTTCTTCGGTTTTAAACATGTTTGAGAACAACAAAGATATGTCTACTAGTTTTTTTTTGCAAAGAAATGCAATGAAAGCTCCTTTCTTCTATCAAAGATCCCAAGCCTCTGTGTCTGCTCACTCTGGAAAATCATCTAATGTGTCTGTCCAACATGGCCACGACCTCTCTTGATGTATAGCTCTGTCGCTTTCATCCATGCAACATTTAATCTTTGCTCTTTTTCCCTGTGATGATCCCTCAGCCTCCCTCTGATGATTCCTCAGTCACCCCTCTAAGAGTTGTCGTGAAGAGCCAGGTCATGGATGGGAATACCACTTGCTGCTATATACGATTATATATGAACTCTTTGATCTTGGCATATGTGTGCTGCCCATATACTTTTGCTACATTTCTCAGCTTGGCGGGGTGAAAGGAAACTATAAAAGCTTTTGCAATGTAGCCTCAATTTGGAAATGCGCAGATGACATCCAGCTTGACCATCATCTCAACAAGGCTGGATCCCCCTCCTCACTTCCTCGGTTCCTCCCTTGAAGGAAGACATTCGTAAATGAACCAGTCAACTGAGCCCACAAGTTCCAGCACTTTTTGCACTTACAGGTTACATTTTCAAAACCACAACATCCATAAATGATGGGCATTGCCTATAAAAGGATTTACAAGTTTATCTATAGCACTCACGGCACATCAAGGGAACTTCACATTTCATGAGCATTAAAGAGCCCGACAGAACACAGCGATGCCTCCCACACTCTTCTACTCCAACTTCTGTTGCCCTGACACCTTATCATCCATCTCTTAAAGACTCTCTCTCACGGATTCCCCACACATGCATGTTATGGAGACTGATTTACCTTGTATCAGCGTCAGTTTTCTATTTTCAACATAATTTGTCTTTTCGATTGATCGGAGACACAACCAATGTACATTTGATTATTTCTCACAGGTCGAGTTCGACCTACTATTAGATGTTAAAATCTCTCTCGTCTTCGTCTTCTTCTTCTTCTTCCTCCTCCTCCTCCTCGTCTCTCTCTCTCTCTCACATCGAGCTTTCCAGGCATCATGTGACATCATGTGATGCCTTCTCATGGTATGCACAGACATGGGACTGGTTGGCCCATCATGGGTTTGACATAGACAAACTACCACCATTGTAGTATGACTTACAGGCCCCCACCTATTGGCTCTCCCATCAAAAGAGGAATAGGGTCATTCATCAAGAGATATGGCATACCTACATACAAAGGACATGGATTAACCCTAGGGATACATTGCCACCAAAAATGCTCCATTACCATGAGCATTTTCTACAAATTTCAGACCAAGGCTTCATTGAGACTCCGCACTATATGCAAACATACCTACCACACCACCTTCAAGTCCTCATTGGGAAGCTTCAACTTTCATCACATCAGCTCGACATCAAGAGGGGTCGAACCAAGGGAGTCCCTTGAGAGGAGAGGTGGTGCCCAATATGCCATACAGAGGTAGAGAATAAGGAGCACTTTGTTACCAGATGCCAAGCATACTCAAACCTAATAGCATAGTTCCAGATAGAGCATTTCATGAGCTTTAAAGAGCCCGACAGAACACAGCGATGCCTCCCACACTCTTCTACTCCAACTTCTGTTGCCCTGACACCTTTTCATCCATCTCTTAAAGACTCTCTCTCACGGATTCCCCACACATGCATGTTATGGAGACTGATTTACCTTGTATCAGCGTCAGTTTTCTATTTTCAACATAATTTGTCTTTTCGATTGATCGGAGACACAACCAATGTACATTTGATTATTTCTCACAGGTCGAGTTCGACCTACTATTAGATGTTAAAATCTCTCTCGTCTTCGTCTTCTTCTTCTTCTTCCTCCTCCTCCTCCTCGTCTCTCTCTCTCTCTCACATCGAGCTTTCCAGGCATCATGTGACATCATGTGATGCCTTCTCATGGTATGCACAGACATGGGACTGGTTGGCCCATCATGGGTTTGACATAGACAAACTACCACCATTGTAGTATGACTTACAGGCCCCCACCTATTGGCTCTCCCATCAAAAGAGGAATAGGGTCATTCATCAAGAGATATGGCATACCTACATACAAAGGACATGGATTAACCATGTGACATCATGTGATGCCTTCTCATGGTATGCACAGACATGGGACTGGTTGGCCCATCATGGGTTTGACATAGACAAACTACCACCATTGTAGTATGACTTACAGGCCCCCACCTATTGGCTCTCCCATCAAAAGAGGAATAGGGTCATTCATCAAGAGATATGGCATACCTACATACAAAGGACATGGATTAACCCTAGGGATACATTGCCACCAAAAATGCTCCATTACCATGAGCATTTTCTACAAATTTCAGACCAAGGCTTCATTGAGACTCCGCACTATATGCAAACATACCTACCACACCACCTTCAAGTCCTCATTGGGAAGCTTCAACTTTCATCACATCAGCTCGACATCAAGAGGGGTCGAACCAAGGGAGTCCCTTGAGAGGAGAGGTGGTGCCCAATATGCCATACAGAGGTAGAGAATAAGGAGCACTTTGTTACCAGATGCCAAGCATACTCAAACCTAATAGCATAGTTCCAGATAGAGCATTTCATGAGCTTTAAAGAGCCCGACAGAACACAGCGATGCCTCCCACACTCTTCTACTCCAACTTCTGTTGCCCTGACACCTTTTCATCCATCTCTTTAAGACTCTCTCTCACGGATTCCCCACACATGCATGTTATGGAGACTGATTTACCTTGTATCAGCGTCAGTTTTCTATTTTCAACATAATTTGTCTTTTCGATTGATCGGAGACACAACCAATGTACATTTGATTATTTCTCACAGGTCGAGTTCGACCTACTATTAGATGTTAAAATCTCTCTCGTCTTCGTCTTCTTCTTCTTCTTCCTCCTCCTCCTCCTCGTCTCTCTCTCTCTCTCACATCGAGCTTTCCAGGCATCATGTGACATCATGTGATGCCTTCTCATGGTATGCACAGACATGGGACTGGTTGGCCCATCATGGGTTTGACATAGACAAACTACCACCATTGTAGTATGACTTACAGGCCCCCACCTATTGGCTCTCCCATCAAAAGAGGAATAGGGTCATTCATCAAGAGATATGGCATACCTACATACAAAGGACATGGATTAACCCTAGGGATACATTGCCACCAAAAATGCTCCATTACCATGAGCATTTTCTACAAATTTCAGACCAAGGCTTCATTGAGACTCCGCACTATATGCAAACATACCTACCACACCACCTTCAAGTCCTCATTGGGAAGCTTCAACTTTCATCACATCAGCTCGACATCAAGAGGGGTCAAACCAAGGGAGTCCCTTGAGAGGAGAGGTGGTGCCCAATATGCCATACAGAGGTAGAGAATAAGGAGCACTTTGTTACCAGATGCCAAGCATACTCAAACCTAATAGCATAGTTCCAGATAGAGCATTTCATGAGCTTTAAAGAGCCCGACAGAACACAGCGATGCCTCCCACACTCTTCTACTCCAACTTCTGTTGCTCTGACACCTTTTCATCCATCTCTTAAAAACTCTCTCTCACGGATTCCCCACACATGCATGTTATGGAGACTGATTTACCTTGTATCAGCATCGGTTTTCTATTTTCAACACGCTTTGTCTTTTCTACTGATCGGAGACACAAGCAATGTACATTTGATTATGTCTCACAGGTCGAGTTCGGCCTACTACTAGATGTTAAAATATCTCATGTCTTTGTCTTCTTCTTCTTCTTCTTCTTCCTCCTCCTCCTCTCTCTCTCTCATATCGACCTTTCCAGGCATCACACAACATCGTGTGATGCCTTCTCATGGTATGCATGGACATGGGATTGGTTAGCCCATCATGGGTTTGACATAGACAAAGTACCACCATTGTAGTATGACTTACAGGCCCCCACCTATTCGCTCTCCCATCAAAAGAGGAATAGGGTCATTCGTCAAGAGATATGGCATACCTACATACAGAGAACATGGATTAGCCCTAGGGATACATTGCCACCAAAAATGCTCCATTACCATGAGCATTTTCTATAGATTTTAAACCAGGGCTTCATTGAGACTCCACGCTATATGCAAACATACTTACCACACCACCTTCAAGTCCTCATTGGTAAGCTTCAAGTTTCATCACATCGGCTCGAGATCAAGAGGGGTCCAACCAAGGGAGTCCCTAGAGAGAAGAGGTGGTGCCCAATATGCCATAGAGACGTAGAGAATGAGGAGCACTTTGTTCCCAGATGCCAAGCATACTCAAACCTAATAGCATAGTTCCGGATAGAGGAGTCACTACAATTGTGCATGACCACTAGAGACTAGCGGAGGTTGGGATCCTTTCTCTATACCCTTGGACTGACCAAAGGCTGAAAAGCAATGAAATGAAATTTTCAGGATTTTGTGAAGTCTAGCTACCTACTCTAGTCCTCCTCTCTCCTATCTAATTCTTCCTTAGGATTGTTAGAGGAATATTTGCATTTCATAGGAAAACCTTTCCCTTTTGTTTGGAGTAAGAAAAGATAAAATGAGAGATAGACCTTCATAGATGAAATTATTCCCTTTCTTTGATTTCATTGTTATGAAAACCATATCTCCATAAATTGAGTTATACACATAACTTTGCAAAAGGATAGTGACAGGATTGTATAGGATGAATGCGTTTAATAATGGGAAATCAATAGACAACGGTGATTGTGAGGAGAATGAAAATATTGGCATTCATATTTCATTTGAAACAAATAAAATGGCATATATGATGGAGTTGATGAAATTTTTTGAAGTGACTCTTCTTGTTTCTAGTATACGGAAGATTCTATCAAAGACTTTTTAGTATTATTTTATGTATGGATGTATGCATAGGACTATGTGTGCTTATGCATAAACTAGCTATTGAAAATATATATGTGCTAAACATATTGTAGAATCTATGTTTTTCCTTTGAGATTATGTGTAAATGACTCTTGTTTCTTAATAGGACGTCGTTTTTTTATTGGATATCAAGCTAAAAGTTTATAATTTTTCATTGTTTCATTTAGAGTTGTATACTTATATGCGGATAAACGGATTGGTTTCCACATAGTTATATACTTTTTTTGGTGTACATAGATGTGAAAAACGTGGTTGAATTTTAGATATTTATAGTTCCCATTTGTGTATACCTTGGGGTCTTATTAGCTTGGTTATGATGTGAAGACGTTTGATCTCTCCCATATTAATACATGCTTTGCCTTGTTTCCATAAATTATTCTTGATTTTAAATGTACAATTTGGTTGATGCTCACAGAGGTGAAAAGTTTTGGTGATGTTCAAAGATTTGACAAGTTTGGTAGATATCCATAAATGATCTAGCCTTGTATTTGTCTTCCATCATACATATGTTTGGTTGTTGACTTGAACATGTATACCTTGGCCGATGTCCATATATGTTTTGAATCATATAGATAGACCTTAGTTTGTTTTTGTGAATAGAGTCATAGTATTTGATTTTACATTTGAATACCTTGGTGTGTTCATACCTTATTTAATTGGTATCATATTTGCACATCTTTGTGGAGGCCCATAAGTTTCTTTGAATCATATCTTTGTACCTTAATTGTTTTCTTCATGTATAGATTCAAAATAATTGATTTTATTTGAGTTGAAAATGATATTTCTAAGTGAATTTGATTGTCATAGTATTCCGTCTATGTTGAAGAAATGTGTATAATTTTTTTCTTTCATACAATGGAGTTTTCTTTTGGAAAAAAAACACATTTGATTAAGAATCTTCATCTTGTTCACTACAAAGATATCTTACGAGTCTATTAACATGAATGCAAAATAACAATGAGTCATAAAAAACAAGAGCTTCATCAATAAATGAGAAATCATTGGTCACAAAACAAGAGAATTGTGCACTAATGCTAGTCATGCAAACAGTTATACCCTAGCCTCGGTGTGACCGTTGGAAATGTTTTAAAAATCCATGCTAGCCATATGGATGGTGAGTTGGGCATCGATATAACTGTTTGAAAATTATCACTGGTATAAGTGACGAAAAAAGTTGCCTCAATATATGTATCAGTATGAGTGCCAGTATAGACATCAGTATGTGCGTCGATATCACCATCAATATTTTCTTGGGAACTATCGACGCTTATACTGATGCTTGTACAAATGCATATATCGATGCATATATCAACGATGCATTTCAATAACTTGGGAGCCAAAAGTTGATTACTCCTTTGTTTTGAATTACGATTGATTTCTTCTTGAATTTGTGTGCATCTTCATTGTGCTCGATCTCACACATCCACCTACATTGTGCTTGTCTTGTGCTTTTTGTCTCTACCCTCACACACCCTTCCTCTCTTTCCATACACACACACATAGATCTGTCTCTCTCTCTCTCCACACACACACAAATCTCTCTCTCTCTCTACAGACACACATTTCTCTCTCTCTCTTGCATCTTGTTAA
>CM035425.1:42511484-42856484 GCA_020310875.1 Ceratopteris richardii
AGTGAACCATGAGTCCAAAGATCAATACTCTTTTCTTCAGGTGCACGATATTCATTTTGAGAATTGGCATCATTGTTGCATTGAGTATTTGAAGAAAACTCTCTAGGCACATGAACATGGATACTTGTTGATGCAGGAGCATGAGGATGTTCTACTGTGAGGTTTGTGATACATGTCAACACCATCTTCGCTAATGACCAAGAATATCAAAAACAAAGTGGAAACCTAGTTGGAAGGGATTCTAAAGCATATGTTTCGCTCAGAAAATGTGTTTTCTTGTATGTGTATGGGTTAAAGTGTATTTTTCCAGTGTATGGCTGAAAATGATAAAATTTGAAAAAACTCATTTTTTAGGGAAAGCATAGTCATGGATTTGATGATGTGGCACTTAGTTTTGGAGGGAGCTTGAAAATTATACTTTTTCTAAAAAAAAATTTAAAAAATGGGCCCATGAAAGTTACTTCTTACATGTATCCTAAAAAATGGGCCCTTTTGAGTTAATATACACTAAAAATGAGACTTTAAAAAAATCATTTTTTATTCAAATACATGCACGTGTTTGATGATGTGGAAAGTAGATTCTCTTGCTCTCTCTCTCTCTAGAAGAAGAAAGAGAGAGGCCTAGTAAAGCCTAAAAAAAGCCTACTCCAACCTATTAAAAAGTTCCCTATTAAATGCACTTTGTCCCCTTAAACAAGAACAAAATTAATCTTAATCCCGAAAATTAGGGATCCATACAATGCCCTTGCAGGGTTCATTTTTTCCCCTAATGAGCCACCAACCTTGCTTTGTACTTATCTAATGTTTCATCTGATTTGTATTTGACCTTGTAGAGCCACTTGACTCCTATAACTTGATAATTCGTGGGTTTAGGAAAAACAGTCCAAGTCTTGTTCTCCTCTATTGCATCCATCTCCACTTGCATAGCTTCTTCCCATTCAGGTTGCCCTTGAGCTTCTTTGTAGTTAGAAGGTTCTAGGATTTGTTGAATCAGATGCATCAAGGCGTAATTGACATAATGAATTTGTTCTCCCTATCTCTTGTCAATAAGCCTATGAGATATTCTCAGTTGACTTGAAGTACTTGATTGTCAATTGGGTTTGGAAAAGATTGAGTCCACCTTTGTAGTGTTGATGGGTAGACTAAGATTTGTTGTTGGATCCTTATTGTGTTATGTGGAAACTTCATTGAATATTACATCCTTAGATATTTTGATGGATTTTCCTTCAAGATCATATAAGCAATATGTTTTTTATTGCTCATTATACCCCATGATGTCATGCTTCCTAGACTTAGATTGCAATTTCTTGCGATCTTCTTTTGCTAATGAACAAGAATATAAAAAACAAAGTGGAAAACTGGTTGGAAGGGACTCTAAAGCATACTTTTTGCTCAAAAAATGTGTTCTCTTGTATGTGTATGGGTTAAAGTGTATTTTTCCACTATGTATGGCTGAAAATGATGAAATTTGAAAAAAAATCAGTTTTTGGGTGAAGCATAGTCACGGATTTGATGACGTGCCACTTAGTTTTGGAGGGAGCTTGAAAATTATACTTTTTTCTAAAAGAAACTTTGAAAAATGGGCCCAAAAGAATGAATTTTGACATATATATTAAAAAATGGGCCCTTTTGAGTTAATATACAGTGAAAATGAGTTAAAAAAAATCATTTTTTATTCAAATACATGCATGAGTTTGATGATGTGGAAAGTAGATTCTCTTGCTCTTTCTCTAGAAAAAGAAAGAGAGAGGCCTAGTAAAGCCTGAGAAAAAGCCTACTCTAGCGTACTAAAAGGTTCCCCATTAAATGCACTTTGTCCCCTAAAACAAGAACATAATTAACTTAATCCCTAAAAGTTAGGGATCCTTACAAAGCCCATGCAAGGTTCATTTTTTCCCTTAATGAGCCATCAACCTTGTGTTGTACTTATCTAATGTTCCATCTCATTTGTATTTGACCTTGTAGAGCCACCTGACTCCTATAACTTGATGATTTGTGGGTTTAAGAAAAAAAATTTCCAAGTATTGTTCTTCTCTATTGCATCCATTTCCACTTGCATAGCTTCTTCCCATTCAAGTTTTCCTTGAGCTTTTTTCTAGTTAGAAGGTTATGGGATTTGTTGAATCTAATGCATCAAGGCATAGATGACATAATGAATTTGTTCTCGCTATCTCTTGTCAATAAGTCTTTGAGATATTCTGGGTTGACTTGAAGTACTTGCTTTTGAGTTGGGTTTGGAAAAGACTAGGTGTAGATGGGTAGATTAATATTTGTTGTTGGATCCTTCTTGTATTATGTGGAAGCTTCATTGAATATTACATCCTTAGATATTGTGATGGAGTTGTTTTCAAGATCATATAAGCGATACACTTTTTATTGCTCACTATACCCCATGAAGATGTGCTTCTTAGACTTGGATTGCAATGTTGTGATCTTCTTTTGGCACGTGGACAAATGCTTCATTACCAAATACTCAAAAGTAATGCACATTAGGATTTTGAAATGCACTCGTGAAGCCTGGATTAAGTATGTGAACAGTAGTATGCACTCCTTCTACCCAAAACTTATAGGGTAAGTTTTTGTTATGAAGCATAGTTCTCACCATTTCCATCATGCTTTGATTCTTTCTCTGAGCTACTCCATTTTGGGGTGGAGTGAGAGGCTAATTAACTTGTCTTTTTATCCCTTTTTGTTTGAGGAACCTATCAAAGTCATGATTTATGAATTCACCACCTCCATCTGATTGGATGATCTTAACAAACTAAGTGTTTTTTATTACAGATAGAGATTCCAAATGTTATCCAAAGGCATCATTCAAGAGAATTGTTGAATGTTAACCACTACATAAGCTTTAAAATTGAGTGTCATTTGAGTGGATACTTGAAGGCTCTAAAATGCATGTTTGATATAAGTGGGGGTGCAAATTGTAAGTACTCTTGTTTGTACTACATGCACAATTTGGGTACAAGAGGATGGATTGCTAGAACTAAGACTGAGGAAGCTCCTTCTAGCAAAATGTTAATCTACATATTTACTCATCTTTTGCCATGATTTGGGATCCCATGCTTCCAACAGAATTGATTAATGTACACATACGTACATTGCACGTAGAGTTAAGGATCATTGACAAGTTGGTTCGTCTTCACTTGGACTATGCATATTACATCAAGACTACAGCGCTTGTAGATGAATGCATAACAAAAACAAGAAAATCTGAATCTCTACTTTTAGAAATGGGATTTCATGATGGTGATGTTCATTTAAGAAAAGATCCAAAGCTTTCACAAAATACAAGTGATGTATTAAAGGATGTGTCAATGGGAGCTGTAAAAGCAAGAAGATTCCTCAGCACTAGCGAGGGAAAACAACTAAATGTAATATGGAATTGTTTGAAACAATTTTGTGAGGTTGCGATAAATGTAAGAAGCAATTCAAAAATAGCAAAAAAATTGGAGGTTCGGTTCAGACTAGATAAAACTTTGAAGATCATGAGGCAATAAGTAATATCTAATACCTATGTGATCGAATTCAAAAGGGAAATCATAGAGCTTAGAGAAACCATGATAGAGGCATGGAGTGCCAAAGACATAACTATATACTTTGTGAGTTTCAAAGAAATTATCTACTCCACCATTATACGTGGTGTGTTTTGAAATGAACATCTCATGATATTTACCCTTTATATTTTTACAACATATTCTTCTTTTACATGGTCCATGCTTTATAGAGAAGGAAACACTTGCCATATGGAACATCCATGCCATGGAAAAAAATCTCATTATCAAGCAAGAAAAAGCTTCTTCAAATGCACATGAAATGGAGGAGGATTCACAAAAAGTGATGCTTTCAAAGAGATTTTTGACTGGTCCTTTAGAAGATAGTTACAAAGGAGCACAAGCTAGATATCATCACTAGGTAAACTATACAAATCATGTCAATAAGGAGTATCACCAGATGTTATCTCCTTTAAGATGTATGGATAAAATAGAAAAAAGGATGGGATTTCATTCTAGTTTGAAGCTATAATATTTAGAATATCGTTTACAATTCTTCTGTCAAAAAATAAATCTGGATGTATATACAATTTTTGAGCACATGAAATTTTTAAAATGAAATATTGATTCTTTTCTCAATCTTTTTAATGAGCTTGACTTTGGAAAATCTCCTCTATGGCTAAGAAACTCCTTTATCCTATAGCTAGCAATATGTTTTACATCTAAGACCTCTACAACCATTGCATAGCTTGAATAACAAAGGACATCCAACTCTAGAAGCATTGAGCTTGGGCCATAGCCAAAAATCCTCAATGCTACTGTTCTATCAAGAAGTAAGATCCTATATGCATTAAAGGGTAGTGAGGAAAAGCCCATGTAATTTTAAAGAGACTTTAGAGAGAATAATGCAAAATCAAGGTCCTCACTATACTGCTTATGTACAACATAGAATAGATTTGGATTCAACTTTGGAACATAGTGAATGAATGAATTTACATATACTCTTGCTTTTCCTTTACACTTTATAGCTTTCCTTGTGCCCTTACCCTTGCCAAGATAATTTTCCTCATCCAATATAGATAACTATGGAAACAATGACAAAGCAATATTAGAGAGAGCAAAAAAACAATCACGAAAATGAATGTAAGAGACGACCAATTCAAGTGACTAGGCTCATCAGGAAATCTTGGATGGGACTTATCGCTTGAATCGATCGTTCATGAGAATCATTACAAATGTAACATCGCACACCAACATATATAAATATTAAAAGATAAAGGCCTTAAATAAAGAGCAAACAAAGAACTAAATAGATGCAACCAATTTGAGCGAACATGCTTATGTGAAAGGCTCGGATAAGCCTAATTCCTTGAATTGGTTGGGTCTCAAAGATCATCATTATCATTAGAGAAACTTGTAAACTTTCCCCTTTTGTGATGTGCACACTAAGAATGTGAGGAACATGTATTGGATGAGGAAAATAAATCATGAGATAGAGAAATCGATGAGATGACTGATTCAAGCTAATAGGCTCATGAGAAAGTCTCGAATGCGCCCAATTGCTTGAATCGGCCGTGTCTTCCAAATGATCACAAATAGATGTTAATTTTCCTATATTACATAAGAGACAAGCTAAAAAAGCCATAAAAAGAAACAACTCTAGACATGACCAATGAGAATAAGTCTTTTTTGTTGTTGGGGCACATGTTAGAGTTTTCTTCATATATCTCTGTCATTTGGATAGATTTAGTTCATTAAAATTTGAAACTATTTTGATAGCATCCTTTTGATCATATAATTTGTATAGGACTTTAAGCTCAGTGCTCATTTAGATTCATTTCCAACATTCGTTAATGGATGTGAATTCATTTTTTAGCGATTTTTCACATCAATCTAAATATATTCCTATCAACTTGATACAATCTATATTTTTCTTTCTACCTATTTGTTTCCTCTAGAACAAAACACACATCTATCTCATAACATTCCTGTAGACTAAGAAACTATCGATTCTCTCATTTCTAAATATTTGCTTTCAATGGCACGACACTATTTCCCCCACTAACTTAGTTAAATTACATGATTACTATCCATAAGCTCTCGATCATGTAACAAGTTTGATAAGGTATCCTATGTGAAATACTAACCATCTATAAGTAGAATGCATCATTTGAGTTTTTCCAAAAGCAATGCATGCATCATCATTTAGGACAGTGGCGATTGATTTGATCCATCAATGGAGCCCTTCACCCCCACCATGTCTACTTCTTTGCCAAGATCGCCCACCTCTTGAAACTTTGAGATGGTCCAATGGTAATGGAATGGAAAAGATTCTTATTACAAGGATGAATTCTAGCTATTATAGTTCATTAAACAAGAAATGGCGCCTAGGGTGGTTATCGATCACATTCAATTTTATGTTCAAGGACCTCGAGCATCCTCTTATAGAGAACAAAAAGGGCATCCTTATGTGGTAGATTCTTTTGCGGGTGATTTGGACCAATGTCAATGCAAACAAAATTTGTGGAGTGCCCTGATATTGTACACATTACAATCGTGTGAGGGATGACTTGAGTAACTTTTTCTTTTTGTACCCTATGAGTCGTTTAATGTGGGAAACCTTCATTCTAACATTGGATCAACCATGCCAAATTAAATCGACGAAAGCTTTTCTTGGACAAGGGATAGGTTGCTCAATGACATTGTGGAATTTAGTTAAAAGTAAAGCTCTTTGCATAATATTGAAATAATGATGTGCGACCAACTACATCCCTCACCCTCCCTCCGCCTCCCTCCACCCGCCCACTCCTTCACCCTCCCACCATCTCCCTCAACCCACCACCTCCCTCAGCCTCCCTCAACCCTCAACATCCCTCTGCCTCCCTCCACCCGCCCACTCCCTCACCCTCCCACCATCTCCCTCAACCCACCACCTCCCTCAGCCTCCCTCAACCCTCAACATCCCTCTGCCTCCACCTCCCTCAACATCCCTCCGCCTCCCTCACCCTCCCTCCACTGCCCACTCCCTCACCCTCCCACCATCTCCCTCAACCCACCACCTCCTGCAACCTCCCTCAATCCTCAACATCCCTCCATCTCCCTCCACCCGCCCACTCCCTCACCCTCCCATCACCTCCCTCAACCCACGACATCCCTCGCCCTCCCACTGCCTCCCTCAACCCACGATGTCCCTCAACCTCCCACCGCCTCCCTCCACCCACGAGTCTCTCACCCACCCTTGGCCTAGATCCGCCCACCACCTCCCCCAACCTCCCTCAACCCTCAATCTCCCTTTGCCTCCCTACACCCGCCCACTCCTTCACCCTTCCACTACCTCCCCTAGCCTCCCTCAACCCTCAACCTCCCTTCGCCTCCCTCTGCCTCCCTCCACCTGCCCACTTAATCACCCACCCACCACCTCCTTCATCCTCCCTCAACCCTCATCCTCCCTCCACCTCCCTCCACCCGCCCACTCCCTCACCCTCCCACCACCTCCCCCAGCCTCCCCCAGCCTCCCCCAACCCTCAACCTCCCTCCGCCTCCCTCCATCCACCCACTCCCTCACCCTCCCACCGCCTCCCCTAGCCAACCCTCAACCTCCCTTCGCCTCCCTCCACCGGCCCACTCCCTCACCCTCCCACGGCCTCCCTCAACCCTCCACCTCCCTCCGCCTCCCTAAACCTGCCCACTCCCTCACCCTCGCACCGCCTCCCTCAACCCTCAACCTCCCTCCGCCTCCCTCCACCCACATGTCCTTCACCCTCCTACCGCCTCCCTCCACCCACTAGTCCCTCAACCACCCTCAGCCTAACTCAACCACTACCTCCCCCAGCCCTCCTCAACCCTCAACCTCCATGTGCCTCCCTCCACCCGCCCACTCCCTCACCCTCCCACCGTCTCCCTCAGCCTCCCTCAACCCTCAACCTCCGTCCACCTCCCTCCACCCATGCATCCCTCACCCTCCCACCGCCACCCTCCACCCACCTGTCCCTCACCCACCCTCGTCCTAACTCAACCACCTCCTCCGTCCATCAATCCCGTCAACCACCATCTCCCTCCATCTACCTCAACCACCACCTCCCTCCGTCTCTTTCCTTCCACCAACTCCCTTGCCCTCCCTCTGCTCCCCTCAACCCACCTCCCCTCAACCATCGTATTCCTCACCAAACATCGACTTCCTCCACGTGCCTACTCCCTCCCCCACCCCCCACCTCCCTTTTCAAACGGCCACGCCTTGCTAATTCCAAAAGTATCTGCATGCTTGGCAGAATTTATACACAACATCTTGGAATTTATACACAACATCTTGGAATTTATACACAAAATCTCGGTTTGAATTTTCCAGGTAGAGCAGCACCCACCTGCCACCTCCCCAACCACACCCCCCTCAACAAACCCACCTCCCTCCATCCAGGACCTCACTCACCCACCCTCGCCTCCCTCCATCCAACTATTCCCCAACCACCCCGCCATTATCTCCCCTTCCCCGAAGTTTCACCACTCAGGGGGGATTGTTAGTCTTGCTGTAGGCTAATCCAGAAACCCAATTGACATTAAGGAATTCTCATAGAAGAACAATGATACGGGACCTACCTATTCCACATGCCCTACATCACCCGCGATCTCCATCAAACACCCCCTCCCTCAACCTCATAACCTCTTCTTTCTTTTGTTAGTCTCATGGATGACTCTCTCGCCACAAAAGGACACTCTAAACTTACCCCCTCCACATTGCATCTAACCCAACCCACTTATCCCACTCATGACATCCAAACATATGCTTCCATCAATTCCCTTACACCTGCTGCAAACCATTATCTTCTTCCTCCCTCAACACAACCTCTAGCTAACCAGCCTTTCCACATGCCCCATAGCCCCATAATTAGCCCATCAGATCTCGAATCAGGTTTTGAAAATATTCCAACTTACTCCATGCCATCTGACTCCACCGAGTTGTATAGCCGACCCTCCTCCATTCATGGAGACAACCCTACCTCCACTGCTCCACTTCGAGACTATCCTACCTCCAGCGCTCCGCTTCGATCACCTTCTCAGAATTTTCAAACTAATTCCCCTTCCGCGGATTACATTCGGATTTATCATCCTACTGATTTTCCGTTCCATCTTCGCATCCCTTTATCTCTTCCATCTTTTGAGCTTATTGCACTTTTTTCAGAGCAAAACCTTCACCATGCAGGTCTCTGGAGATTAGCTAATGTCATTTTGTCTGACCCAGCCAATAATGGTGATGTGTATGAAGCACTTAGATTGTTCCCCAATTTCCGATCTAGTATTCTCTCTGTTCTCGTTATCACACATGGTATTGGTTCAGCAATGATAACATTTTGCAACCCCCCTTTTCTATATTTTGGTTTGTCTCCGAATGAAACTATAGACTTTTGTAGGGAAAGATTTGCTTATAATGCAAGATTTTCCATTTGCATGATGTCCGTCCTCAATTCTTTCATCTTCTTTTTTCTTTTACGTAACCCATCTTCTTCCATCCCTTGATCAGACATTAGAATTGCAGACCCGTTTTATTGCTTTCTAAATAGCCATCCATACCCTTGTGCTGCCTTCATCTATGGTTCCTTGAACTTACACTCAAGATGCCTACGCGAAGCTATGACCTGCGGCTCCAAGTCATTTACTCGGCTCCGTTCTTAGCTTGGCTATATCATTTACCAACCCAAAGGTACCATGGTAACCAATCTGCCACCCTCCCTTCACTCACCCTACCTTCAGACATCCTACCTTCACTTCCTTCGCCAATGATTTCCAATAATGACCTCAACCCGCGCAGCATTTGCAGACATACTGATGACACTAGCAACCCATCTACCTCTTTTGTCGGCAATACCTCTACCTCTTTTGTTTCCTAGGCACGGGTTTCATCTCCTTCCCCTTTAGCCGCCCTTCCTATCTTGCCTCACCTCTCGATTGACGCAGCCTCAACATCCACTCCCCGTCAACATCCTAATAAACATCCTAACAATTCACAATCCCAATCTCCATCTCCTCATCAGGACACTGCAACAAATCATACTTCCTTCCTACACCCCATAAGCTCCCCTTCACAGCATCTCCATATTATGCAATCTACTACTACATTCATTCTACAACCGTCTCCTTGATTCCTACCATAATCCCCACACCCTTATCGACTCCACTCATTCGCCAAAACAATTCCCCTGCACCTCGCACCATTACTCCGGCTCCATCGCTTACCCCTACATTCGCACATCACAATCCAGTTTCTCCCACGCAACCAACACCTGGAGATCGACATACATCTCCTCAACCTGCTCCCACAGCTGATGTCCCCACAGTTAATGTCCCCACATTTCTCAATCTACTATGCGATGCTACTACTGTTGTGATAGGCAGTGCTAATGTCTCCCGGGTATCCCTTGATTCCATGTAGGCAGCGACAACCATTCATCAAGAGTTTGTAGGCTTTAACAGAGCTCCAAAATCGCTATTCCATGGGTTTATGCGATAGCATTGCCTGTCGTCATATTAAGAGAGAGAGAGAGGGATCAAATTGGGCATTTTATGAGCAACCTCCATATCATGCTCGAACAAGCCTCCGTTCCCCAACCTTCTTCTCCACCTCCATCAATCGATCGCCAAAACCCTCCCACAAATCCTTAATTCTGCCTCTCTACTATGACCTTGCATCTCATTATCTACTTTCACATCACACATTACTTTTCTATTGATGTCGTTCTCAGCAATAAAGGTTCCATATGCATTAAAAAGTTCTCTTTAATTTTTGGATTATCTCGTACTAAAGTGATCACGTCTCTCGTCTCATCTAATCTCCACCATATTTTATTCATATCTCTGCTAGATAATTGGTTCTTTCTTTTGTTGTGGTCTCTCCGGGATGGAGAGTACAGCTGGTGGTGGGCGTCTGTTCATCCGGTCTCCGCTAACTCTTGACACAAATGTCAAAGTAATGCACATATTGAGTAAGTGACTAAGATGCACGTGTGAAGAAAAATTGCACTGTATTTCTAAGGTCCCTAAGGTCCAAAGTGTTTTTAAGAGTGCTCGGAAGGTTCAGGTGAACCCTCTCTTAAGTGCATATTTGAATAATTAAAAGACAAACGTATGTGAAGCGGCAGCATATGCAGAAGTGAAAGTATGGCCCCCCAATTAAAATTCTTGTTTAGTCTAACGTCACTACAGGACAAAATAGGGATTCATTGGCTACCCACTTTTGGAGACAATCTTGGGACATCAAGTGAGCACCAAGATACTCTAGCAGTTAGGAGCGTACATGAATGGAAACTAAAACCAAGGCAAGGATTATTCTTGGAGGACTAAGCAAGGTGACCATAGTGTAAGCTAAGCCAGAGAGAGAGAGAGAGAGCAAGAGATATACAGTGAGTGTGTGACGCAGAGAAGTGAAGTGCAAGGTGTGCATAAAGAGGACTTAGAAGTGTAGAAGTGCTAAGGTATACAAGCAAAGGTCCCAAGGTCCCACTGAAGCTATGCACGTGTCGACAGAAGGTTTCCATCCCTCCCCCTATTGGAAGCTTGAGTGCAAGGTGTGCACAAGTGAAATCTTGGAGAAGGTGGAGGTCTGGTGTAGAGAAGGCTGGCAACAATAAGAACCTTGGGTATTTTGTACTTTTTGATTGTTCATTCTCTGGGATTCTGCAAGTATTTGGATTGTATTGTACATCATCATTGTACTTTCTCCTTATAATCAATCTACAAAAGCTTCTAGTATTTGTATCTCTCTGCTTATCTTTCTCCCTTCTCCTACAAACACTCAAATCCCTTTCTCCACAAGAATCCCCCAACACATCTCTAGGATCATCAGGTGCAATTAATTCATTGTTGTAGGACTATCGTAGAAATTTGGCAATTTCTATGCTCCAAAAATCATCATGAGGGCCTCGTCATGCGAGTAAATACCCTCAAAAAGCTCCTCACAATGAATCTAGATGGATCCCAAGATGTACCCACTTTCATGGATGAATGGAGGTCTCTCTTGGATATCATTTCGCTCTCTAGAAGACCCCTAGATGATAGGCTGCAAGTTATATTATTGTTTGTTGCCTTACCTTCCTCTTGGCACACCTACATCACCACCCAATCCTCTTTCATGGTCCTTACATTAGACACACTCATTTCTCGCACATTACAAGAGCACGTTCTTCAAACTTCCACCTCTCACACTAGATAACCATCAAAAAACACTTTTGTTCTGCATGGCTTTCAATGCCACACCCCATCCAAGGACCAAAGAAATCAACATCACTCCTCTACCAAGCATTCTTCCATCACCTATAATTACTATGAATGCTCATGCAACATTAAAAGGGATTATCCTACCCAGAAGCAGGAATCCTAAGGTTCCCATCGAACCTCTCAAGCTCATCCCACCATGATGGAAGACACAAACCCCATGGATACAATTTCTGATGATCATATCTTTGTTCATGCTTCATCTATCACAACATTTCACCAATAAGTATATTTTCCCTGCTCCAACATAATGGCTCTTGGACACTGGAACCATTAATTACATGATGCCATTTCACCATTAGCTAGAGGACTATACCTATCTCACAAAGCAGTCCAAGTTTATCTTGGTGACAACCACTAGCTCCAAGCATTGGGCAAGGGAAATATGCATGTTGACTTACCAAGTGGAGCAACTCTTACTCTCAATGACATTTATCAAATTTTAGGCTTACGCCCAATAGGCCTAATTTCGGTCTCATCTTCCACCTCCACAAGTATACATTGAGTTTTTCCATCGTTATTGTGTGGTGCATTTTAAACTCACCAATGGAAACTACGAGGTTATCAAACTTTCTCAAATTGACCACTTATATCCTATACATCTTATTCGGACTTCCCAACGAGCCATTCTACAAGCCCATTCTATACCTCTTATTCAGACTTCTCAACGTGCCATTCTACAACTCCATTCAGTTATTGCTGCCTCTTCCTTTAGTGCCACTACCACATTACTTTAGCAGTAAATGCTTGGACATATTAATGTTATATTCCAGAGATGTACATGCTTGGAGGAACAAGAAGTTCCTTGCTCAGGGGATAGCCAAGGCCAAAAGCCAGAGAGTTCATATGAGGTGCCTACTCATGATGGCCAGATGAGAAGAGGGACCTTAGAGAGAACTCTAGATGGTGACTAAGCAAGGGCTATAAATGGGCTAGGAGGTGAGTCCCAGGCATGTCATTCTCCACTTCTCACATTTGGTATCAAAGCCTGTAGATCTAGAGAAAATGAGGGAATCGTCATCTTCATCGTGCGTGGAGACAACAAGCAGACATGGAGTCTTGTTCATGGGGAGCTCCAAAGAAAATTTTGGTTGATGAGATCGTTTCCAAACGCGTGCAGCTATGGATGGCAAAAGAACAATAGGATGGCGGCGCCATTCATGCTTAGAGGTAGGAGTAACCTTCGTTTAATTGACCTGAACAACCTGATGGTGAAAGCATAGCGTGGCGGAATCGAACCCTTGACCTCATCAACAAGAGACACATGTTGTATCCAATATGCCATATGATCTTGATTTACATAAGTCTGCGCTGTATGTTATTATCACCATCGATCTCTACTATACGCGTTGATCAGAGAGAGGAAGAGAGAGAGAGAGAGAAAAAGAAAGAAACAAAGAAAGAGAGAGATAGGAAGAGAATGAAGAGAGAGAAAGAGAAAGGTAGAGAGAAAGCAGAGATAGAAAGAAAGAGAAGAAGAGAATGAAGAGAGAGAAAGGTAAAGAGAAAGCAAAAATAGAAAGAAAGAGAATGAAAGAGATAGAAAGAGAAAGAGAAAAGAGAGAAAGAAAGATAAGGAGAAAGAGAAGAGGTAGAGAGAAGCCAAGAGAGATAGAGAAAAAGAAAGAGATGGAGAGAGAGAGATAAAGAAAGAGGTGGAAAAAGAGAGGTAGAGATAAAGAGATAAAAGAATATAAGAAAATGGATGAACAAAGAGGAAGAGAGAAGATGAAAATGAAGATTAGAGAGAGAAGAGTAAAGAAAAAGGAAAATAAAAATAAAAGGTAGGAAGTAAGAGGAAAAAAAACAAGATTAGCATACCTATCTCCACTTAAATGGCCGTAACGCTCTCATACGATATCCAAATTGGATGATTTCACTTGATATAGGAAGTAGACTTCAAGATATTTCCAATGTGTGGCTGAAAGCTATCATTGGATAATTAAAAACCACCGGTAGAGAGCAATTAATTCTCTGCATACCTCTTCAGAGAGGCATGCTGTCCACTCACCTAGCTCCATTGTTTTGGCCATAACTTCCTCATAGAATATCCAAATCAAGAAATTCAACCTGGTACAGATTTTGCACTTAACGAACTTTCTTTTAACTAGTCATAATCCATATTTGGACCATTGGAAGCCATCTTTGCACAAGCTTTTAAATGGTTGTTGACTGGCGAGAAACTCTTTTTGAGTGAATTGAGTATTCAAATTATGATAATTTGGAATTTTTAATAATATTTTGAACCAGTTTGGATAGGAGTGGACTGATTTTCATACCTTTCCATCATAGTTTTTCTCTCAAATACATTCATTTGAACACCTCTCGCATCAAAGTTTATAATTTTACATTGTATTTTCTTCCAATTTTAAGAAATCAATATTGGAATGTGCATGAAAGCTAGTTTTTACATGAATTTATCTATGCACATAAAGTTACACTAACTAATGTTGATTCATAAAAGCATGTGTAGATATTGTTTGTGTGTTCTAGAATCTTTTGCAGGTATTGAAGTTAGAAAAAAGACATGGTTATGAGGGCGTGTAGTGCCCAACAACACATTTTGGGAAAGTTTCTTATTTGCAGGTTTCTCGAGTAAAGAGAGTGGTTTGCCAACCACTAGGTTGATGCCTATCATTGTAAAGACTATTATTATTTTTTTCAGGCTTCATTCTCGTGGTGAAATGCTGCCAGAAATTTTGTAGCCACATGGCGTTATACGCCATGTGAGAACTAGACTGACGTTGTGTTGTGTGAGAGAGGAAGTATTTTGTCAACATAGCTAAAAGTATATAATTTTATTGAAGTAGAGAATAATATGCATGAGTGAATGCATGCATACATAGATGATATGGTTGCTAGAAAGTTGAAGTGCATGATGCATTTTCTGTTTATAGAAGATCACTTTTATGTATCACCACAACAAGTTAGGGTGAGCATGAGGTATGTGATCGAGGTACCAGGCATAGGCTAATTATACCTTTAGAAAGTAAAAGACAAGTTATATACATCAAGAACAACTAAGACTTGTTTTTGTCTACTAACGCATGAACACATGAATTGTTCTTCATGCGAATCTATGTACTTAATATAGAAGTTTATTCCAAGTCTGCATAAGAGTGCTATGATTATGATCATCAATACAAGTATTAAGTGCTTTTATATGATTGTTTGTGATGAGATTAATGAATGTGCAAGAAGCACAATAAATATAATGACATCCATAGATATTCACTTTCATTGAAAGGTGGATACTATGTAAAGAGTTAATTTTTTTTTTCGCGAGATGATATGTGATGGTTAATTGATTTGTATTGATCTAGATGATCATTATATGCATGGATATATCTCTATGTCATAATCCATCCAAGATAATGAATGAGTTTATTCAATCATAAGGATTACCATGTCGCGTCATTTTTAAGTTTGAAAAAATTGATTGAGCAAATAATTAGTGAGGTAGCAGCCTCATAGAGATTTGGATTCTACTCTTTGAGGGAATGCCCAAATTTATTGAAATTTGGAGGGCAAGTAGCTACTTCGGTTTTTCTTTAAGCAGACCAAGTTTCAAGTAATTTGGAGACTCTTGGATAGGTCAAGTGACCTCTGCAGTAAAAGTGCTGTTAGTAGAGGTAGAGGCCTGAAACAAGTGGCATAGGCCTGTTATAAAGGGCATTTCTCTTAATTGGTGGATCCAAATGGAATTACTTTTCTTGGAAATAAAATCTTGATAGATGCACTTTGTGCATACCAAGTTTCATTATTTTTAGAGATCATTTGATAGGTCAAACAATCTCTACACATCAAAGTGCAGCCTCTAGAATTTATGAAATGATCAGAGACCATGTCACCTAGAGGTGCTTGGTTCTCTTAGCTCATTTACTGAACTTGAGTGTTTTTTCTTTCTACCATTAGCTAAACACCTCTCAATAGTTTCTACAAAATTTCAAGATGAAATAATTCTCAATTTAGGAGATATAAAGAAAAGACTAAAAGTTAGCCTTTGTAAATTTTTAAAATTTTCCATATATAGAGGCTTAGTATTTTCGTCATTTTGAAAGTTCCAAATGTCCAAATACTATGAAACTTATAACGATAATAGTAGATGGTGGTAGCTATATGGTATTAAAGTTTGGAAGAAATTGGACATCATTTGATAAGTCAAATGTGTTGATATATTTAGGTAGTGATGTCTGTGAACACACTAGGACCACTCGGGCACTTTCTTCCATCTTTAGGAGGTTTTTTTCCGCCGGCTTGTATATACGTCTATTGCCCTAATGGACTACTTATCTCTTTTACATTCTCTAGTACTACATCCAGTATTCTGTGTTATGCTCCAAGCTTCTTCTTCTTCCTTGTGCTGTTCGCGTGCTTCCAAAGACGTCTAATTCCAACAATTGGTATCAGAGCAGGTCGTCGCTTCATCTAGGGCGCCGTTGACACTCCTCCGTTTGGAGTCTCAGATTCGCACGAAATTTGGTGAGCATACTCAAGGTGTTTCAGAGATCAAAACTGCTTCGCTTTGTGGTGGCGAAATTGCGATCTCGTTTCGGCCTTCGAATGCATTATCGCAGCGCTTATGCAAGCTATTTCGTCTTTTTGTGCCAAAGGTATATACTAGTTTCTGTTCACCAGTATAAGCGTCTCAAAGTCTGCTACAGGTCTAGCAGAATTCATTGGGGCAGTTCTGTTCAACTTTTTGAGATATAGTCATTTTTCTGCATCAAGGTATTTTAGTCACCGGCCATGGCTGAAAGCAATGATGTATTCCGTATGTTGGCTGTTGAGGATAAGTTGGATGGTACCAACTACCCATTATGGGCTTATATGATGCGACATGTATTGGTTGCAAAAGGATTGTGGAACATTGTGCAGGGTGTTGAAAGACGTCATGTTACACCTCTAACTACAAGTACTGCAAATACAGATGCTGGAGCTGATGAAGATGGTGTCGAAGATGATATTCCGTAGATTCCTGTTCGTGTTGTTGTTTCTACTGCACCTAGTGTAGAGCAGATGCCCAGGCACATGCATTGATAGCTTTGTCTGTCAAACGTGCCATTATTCCTCATATTCGCTCTTGCAGAGCAGCTAAGGATGCTTGGGATACACTTGCCACATTGTACCAAGCTAGGAATGAGGCTCGTGTTGCTTACCTCCGAAAACAGTTGGAGAGTGAGCACATGAATGAAGGTGATTCTATGGACAATTTCCTAAAAAAGATCAAAGACTTGAAGAAACAGTTGATTTGTGCTGATGAGGTTATACCAGATAGCTCACTTGTGTAGACCGTTCTGAATGGTCTTCCTGATGCATATCAGAGTTTTGCTTCTACTCTTTGGTTGATGATGAAAGGCAATCCAAATGCCTTGTCATTTGAGGAGTTAGTCTCTCTTTTGTTGCAGGAAGATCAGTCCAGGCAAAACAGGTCCATTATGCAGGTTGCAGATCAAGCTTTCCTGGCTAGTCAGAAGGGCAAAGGAAAATGGAGCTCTTCAACTAGTAAGCAGAAAGCTGCTAATTCTGCATATTCGAAGAAGGAAGATAAAGATGAGAAGAAATCAGAAAAGCAAAAATTGTTTTGTAAATACTCTAAAGGGAATGATCATATCATAAAGAACTGTCCAAAACTGGCTGCTACAGAGGCAAAGAAGAAAGAGGCTGGAATGGTTGTTGCAGAGGCCTCTACACCAAAAACAGAGTCTGCGAATCTTGTGCAGGAAGAAGAATGGTCGTTTACTACTGTCTACAGTTTTGACCCATCTTCTCATGATCAATGCATGTCTGCACTAGACTCAGATGTTTGGTACTTTGACAGTGGGGCGACCAAACATATTACCTCGCAGCGTAGTTGCTTCTCGTCACTCGAGCTTGCCCCTACAGGGAATACTATTACATGCGCCAACAACTCCTCTTGTCCTATTATGGGAGTTGGTAAGATCATTTTGACTACTACTGATGGTAGTTCTTTCACTTTGTCAGATGCTTTATTTATGCAGGTACCAAGAAGAATCTGTTATCAGTTTCTGCATTAGCCAAGATTGGCTTGGTTGTGAAATTTGTTGATGATAGATGTAGAGTTCATGATCTGTCAAATGGCGATGTTATTATTGTTTCTGGCATTTTATGTCATGGGCTGTATAAGCTCATAGACTATGAAAGATCTGAAAATGATTTGGCATGTGTAGTAAATGATTCTCAAGCTATGTCAGATGCAAAGCTTTGGCATGCACGATTTGGTCATCTGAATTTTGCTAGTTTGCTACGCCTGCAGAAATCTGAAATGGTGTCCTCTTTGTCCAAACTTGAGGCACCTCGAAAACATGTTTGTGAAGGCTGTATTTTGGGCAAAATGCAGTGTTCCTCCTTTCCAAAAGATGGTTCAGTTCGGGCTACACAGAAATTGCAGCTTGTACATAGTGATGTCTGTGGTCCTATGCAGACACCCTCTTTTGGAAATTACCTTTACTTCGTGACTTTCATTGATGATTTTTCCAGGCATGCATGGGTATATCCACTCAAAGTAAAGTCCGAAGTGTTCATGTGCTTTAAACAGTTTTTGGTTTTGGTTGAAAATTTGTCAGCATGTAAAATGGGCACCTTCCGTTCTGATCGAAGGGGGGGAATATATGTCTTCTGATTTTAATGCATTTCTGGCTGAATGTGGGATAAAACACCAGTGTATAGTGTCGTATACACCTCAACAGAATGGAGTTGCTAAACGAAAGAAAAGGTCACTCATGGAGATGGCGGGGTGCATGGTCAAGAGTCAGGCTTTACCACATAGTTTCTGGCTTGAGGCTATCATGTGTGCAGCATATGTACTGAACAGGTGTCCCACTAAAGCGCTGCAATCTATCACTCCATATGAGGCTTGGCATGACCGCAAGCCATCTGTTGCTCATCTGCATGTTTTTGGTTGTTTGGCATATGCACTAGTGCCTGAACAACATCACAGAAAATTGGATGATAAGGTAGTAAAATGTATTTTTGTTGGGTACAGTTCTGAAAGTAAAGGCTATCATCTGTATCATCCACAGACTAAACGCATTCTGGTTAGCCGTGATGTTGTCTTTGTGGAAGATGCTATTCAGCCATTGCTTTCATGTACTAAGGAAACATCTGTTAGCTCCAAAGACATGTATGATACTTTGATGCCTCTTTTTATAGGTGGACAGTCTAGTGCTGGTCCTAATGAGGCAACTTCTCAGCCTTTGCAGGCTTCATATGATGATGCAGATCATTCCATTTCTGATGCAGATTTACATGATGCACTTATTGATGAGAGAGCTGATATTGAGCAGGCAAAAACTATGCCAAAATGGCTGGTGCAAACTTTGCGTGACAGCAAATTAGATGCACCTTTGTCATATCATACTCGTTCAAGCTCTCAAAGTGCCTCCTTTGCATCAGATTGCTATTTTATGGCTGCATCTAGTCTCTCTGATGAGAATGAGTCTGTTTCTTTTGATGAAGCATATAATTCATAAAATTGGATGGCTGCTATGCAAATTGAATATGATGCTATAATGAAGAATGGTACATGGTCTTTATGTGACTTGCCTCCTGGCAAGAAGGCCATTGGCACTAAGTGGGTATACAAGCTGAAGCATAAACCTGATGGTACAGTTGATAGGTATAAGGCTAGGTTTTTTGCAAAGGGTTATGCGCAGGAAAGAGGCATTGATTTTGATGAGACCTTTGCACTTACATGCCATATGACTACTATTCGGAGCATTTGTGCCCTTGCAGCCCATCATGGTTGGAATGTACATCAGTTGGACATTAAAACAGCATTTCTGAATGGTGACTTACATGAAGAAGTGTATGTTTTTCAGCCCCGTGGCTTTGTGCAGGAAGGGCATGAAAACCAGGGTTGCAGGTTAAAGAAGGCATTATATGGTTTAAAGCAAGCACACATAGACACATACACACACATAAACACATACACACTCATAGACACACACACATACACATAGACGCGCACACACATACACACACATATACACACACATACACACATAGAAACATACACACATAGACACATACACACATAATGATGCATTCACACACATACACATGCATACACACATAGACACACATATATACACACACATAGACACACATATACACACACATATACACATATACATACACACTCATAGAAACACATAATGATGCATTCACACACATACACATGCATACACACATAGACACACATATACACTTACACATCCAAACATACACATTCATACACACACACATCCAAACATACACACTCATAGAGACACACACATACACATAGACGCGCACACACATACACACACAAATACACACACACATACACATATAGACACATACACACATAATGATGCATTCACGCACATACACATGCATACACACATAGACACACATACACACACACACATACACACATACGCACACATATATGCATACACATACACACATAGAGAGACATACACACACATACACATACATGCATACATATGCATACATAATGCATATGCACATACACACACATAGACACATACACACACATAAACACATACACACTCATAGATGCGTAGCGACACATACAAATAGACACACACACATACACACACATATACACAAACACATACACACATAGACACATACACACATAGACACATACACACATAACGATGCATACACACACATACACATGCATACATACATGCATACACATACACACATAAACACATACACACACATAGACACATACACACATACACACTCATAGATACACACACATACACATAGACACACACACATACACACACATAGACACACACACATGCACACATACACACATACACATGCATACACACATATACACATGCATACACATACATACACATGCATACACACATACAGACACATATACACACACATACACACACACACATATATGCATACACACACACATAGAGAGACATACGCACATAAACACATACATGCATACATATGCATACATAATGCATATGCATATGCATACAATGTACATACATACTTACATGCATACATAATGCACATGCATAGATATATACACACACACAGACACATACACACATAGACACATACACACACACAAACACATACATACTCATAGATACACGCACATACACATAGACACACACACATACACACAGATATACACACACATACACACATAATGATGCATACACACACATACACATGCATACACACATAGAGACACATGTACACACACATTCACACACATATATGCATACACACACATAGAGAGACATACACACACATACACATGCATACATATTGCATATGCATATGCATACATACATACTTACATGCATACATAATGCACATGCTTACATACACATACATAATGCATACACACACATACACACATATGCATACATAATGCATATGCATATGCATACATACATACTTATATGCATACATAATGCACATGCTTACATACACGTACATAATGCATACACACACACATACACACATAATGATGCATACACACACATATGAATACATACATGCATACACATACACACACATAGATACATACACATAAACACATACACACTCATAGACACACACACATACACATAGACACACACACATATACACACACACATACACACATAGACACATACACACGTAATGATGCATACACACATACACATGCATACATAGACACACATAATGATGCATACACACACATACATATGCATACACACACACATGCATACATACATGCATACACATACACACATAGACACATACACACACATAGATACATACATACACATAAACACATACACACTCATAGACACACATACACACATAGACACATACACACATAATGATGCATACACACACATACATATGCATACACACACATATGCATACATACATGCATACACATACACACACATAGATACATACACATAAACACATACACACTCATAGACACACACACATACACATAGACACACACACATATACACACACACATACACACATAGACACATACACACGTAATGATGCATACACACATACACGTGCATACATAGACACACATAATGATGCATACACACACATACATATGCATACACACACATATGCATACATACATGCATACACATACACACACATAGATACATACACATAAACACATACACACTCATAGACACACACACATACACATAGACACACACACATATACACACACACATACACACATACACACGTAATGATGCATACACACATACACATGCATACAGAGACACACATAATGATGCATACACACACATATGCATACATACATGCATACATATACACACATAGACACATACACACACATAGATACATACATACACATAAACACATACACACTCATAGACACACACACACATAGACACATACACACATAATGATGCAAACACACACATACATATGCATACACACACATATGCATACATACATGCATACACATACATACACATAGATACATACACATAAACATATACACACTCATAGACACGCACACATACACATAGACACACACACATATACACACACACATACACACATAGACAGATACACAGGTAATGATGCATACACACATACACATGCATACATAGACACACATAATGATGCATACACACACATACATATGCATACACACACATATGCATACACATACACACATAGACACATACACACACATAGATACATACATACACATAAACACATACACACTCATAGACACACATACACACATAATGATGCATACACACATACACATGCATACATAGACACACATAATGATGCATACACACAAACACATATGCATACACACACATATGCATACATACATGCATACACATACACACATAGACACATACATACATACACATAAACACATCAACACTCATAGACACACACACATACACATAGATACACACACACATATACACGCACATACACACATAGACACATACACACATAATGATGCATACACACACATACACATGCATACACACACATATGCATACATACATGCATAAACATAGACACATAGACACATACACACACATAGATACATACATACACATAAACACATACACACTCATAGACACACACACATACACATAGACACACACACATGCACACATATACACACACAAACACACATAGACACTTACACGCATAATGATGCATACACACACATACACATGCATACACACATACAAACACATATACACACACATACACACATATATGCATACATACACACATATATGCATACACACACATAGAGAGACATACTCACACATACACATACATGCATATATATACATACATAATGCATATGCATATGCATACATACATACATACATACATACATGCATACACACACACACATATACACATACATACACACACACATATACACACACATACACACATAGATACATATACACATAATGATGCATACACACACATACACATGCATACACACATACACACATATACACGCACATACATACACACACACACATGCATACATACACATACTTAATGCATACACACTTACATATGTACACGTATATATATATTGATTTCTAACCATTTTGTTTTATATGTTAGGTATTATGGATCCCAGTAGAGAGAGAAAGGCGAAACTCACTCTCATAAAAAGTCTTATGAGAGAAAGAGTTCCGTCTGATACTCTAGGGGCCATAATGTGTGATTACTCAGAGATGTCTGATGAAGAGCTGGATTAGACGATCAAGATGCTTACCCAGCAATTAGACGAGGGCTCTTCTGCGGCTCCACATGCAGGAAGAGAGCTAGCTGCTCATAGGTATGTTTTGTTTTCATAAACTTTTTTAGTGATATTATAACACATATTTTTATTTATTTCTATCTATCTATTTTTAGGACACCTATACCACCTCCAGCACGTGATAGCAGAGCAGAGTTGCCTATGAGGACATGCATAGGCACCTTAGGATTAGAGTGCGACATAGAGCCAGAGGGGAACATTGTGTATATAGGGAATGGATTGGAGTTCAAGAGAAGAATGCGAGCACTTTGCGACTCTTACCTGCGCTTTATCCACTTACCGTGGAAGTAAGTAAAAGTTTTACATATAAATTGACATATATATCTTATGTTTTATTTACATTATGTTTTTTATTTTTGTAGTGAGCATGATGAGAGGGATAAGAAATATGTGCTTAGTTCACTTGAGACAGAGTTTGGACAAGATGGTCCCTTAAGTGGTGTTTAAAAGAGATGCGGACACTTATGGCTCATCGTCGCGACAATGCACGGTATGCACTGCTTTTATGTATATATATGTGGATATGAGTATGTGTGTTTATGCATGTATGTATGTATATGAGAGAGAGAGAGACTATAGGTATAAATACACACATACACACATGCATATATACACACAAAACACATGCATATGCACATATAGATACACATACATACACAACACATGCATACGCATAAATAAATAAATCCTATTTCAAAAATCCTAAATTGAAAACACTAATTTCGATATTAGGGTTTGGAAATCCCTAATTTAAAAACTGTAATTCAACTTTTTAGCCATATGTTTGAAGTATATGTACACCTCTGACGTCCTGCTAGAGAGATGTCTCTCCTCCCAACCTTATGCCTCTATATATAGCTACTCGAATCAACGAGGATCATAATATATGTAAAGATATATACACATCATGTAGATAGGATACATAAATATAAAATGGAGTAGATATATTATGCATCACACATACATGCCTAAATGCACACATAAATATATATATACATACTAACATATTTACATGTACACATTTACACATAGACATATATACATATATACATGTACACATCACATATACATGCCTACATGCACACATAAACATATATATACATGCATACATATTTACATGTATATATTTACACATAGATACATATACATATATACATGTACACAATTATAAACACTTGCATATATTACATGAATACATGAATATTTTACATAAATGCATATGCATATATACACATATGCATATTTAACACATGTATACATATATCACACACATGCAAACACATACATATACATGAAATACATATATATGCATACTAACATATGTATACATATAATACACATGAATACACATGAATACACACACATATGCATACATACATGATAAAAATTTGCTCCTCGAAGATAAAGCTATATATAAAATAATTAGGCATACCCCCGAGCTTCATGTTCTAACTTAGAAGAACATGATTTCATCTCTCTCATAGGATTCATCATTATTCAAGTTAATAAAAAAAAAACCTATTATCTGATATCCATTTAGAAGCTTCAAGTTATTGATCGATAACTAGAGTACAATTTCCTATCTAATCTGCTCATATGTTTTCATTATTGCCATCATTTTGGTAAGACATCAATATAGTCTCATCTTCATTATCCTTATTGATTTCATTTATTTCTTCTATTGTTAAATCTATGTTCTCATGAATCACATCATCTATTGATGGATTAATATCTATTTCTGGTAATTCCTCTTCCTCATCAGTAGAATCAGCATGTAGAGAATTATCCTCTTCATCAAAAAGATTAGTATCATTATCACGTATAATGATTCTAATTTCTATTTCAGATGTTGATGTATCAGTATCTGATGCTGAATCATCAAGAGGACTTTCTTCGATCTCTCTAACAATAAACTGTTCCAATAATGACCTACCTCTAGGTTGCACATGAATGACTTGCCACCAAGGATGAGCATCTGGGTTTTTATAAAGAAAATGCTTGTTCAATATGCCTAGGAAGAATATATGGTTCTTTAGTAGATCGCATTACCTTGAAAGAATCAATTGCCCAAAACCCAGATAATTCCTTTCTTAATGTAGAATTACTACCTTTATACTCTGCTCGAAACCAGTCAACCTTCAAAATGACCTATCAAAATATATAACAACAAAAACCCATTATTAGGTGCTTAAAAAAATAACTAACTCTTAAAAAAAATATATAAACTTTTTTCTACCTGTTTGAATGTACGAAATGAAATTTCGTAGATACCAACAATAGTTCCTATCTAACCAAGTTCGCTATCTATAAGGTTCGTGTCTTTTGAGCTAGCACGTGATAGTTGCTTGAAAGAAGCAACAATACTAGAATCCTCTGTTTTACGTAAAGAATCAATGGCTTTGATTCTAATATGCTGTCCAAAAGCCCACATATTAGTAAACATTCGAGCCTGCAAAATAGATTAAATTAGTAAATAGAAACTAACATACATATATGAAAAAAATAAAATATTATTTTAATAAAATTACCTTTCGTTCACAACCTATCATTAACTCTCTTTGCTCATCTGAGATTTCTTCATTATTTGCATTGGCGCGTTGCAAACGACTATATAGCCAATCCGTGAAAGAAGGTATATATGTAATCTCATTATTATCGAGATTACGTCTAGATCTTTTGTTTTTTTGCCTTTTACTTCGGAGACTTTGAAGTTCCTCGTACTCGCTAAGGAATGCTTGCATGCATTCGCTATTATATGCTACAAAAGTAGAAACATCATTTTTTTCTTGAAATGTAAATAAGAATGGAACCCCCTTACCTGATAATACCTCATCTGTTATTTTTGAAGAAGACTCGTTGGTCCATGCACATGGAGCTTCTTCATGAGCTCTTTCAAGGTACTCACTAACGTAATACATGTACTCTTCAAGCATCCAACCCTTTGCCATGGATCCTTGTGGTTTTGCTCTTTGTCGCACATAACCTTTTAGTATTCCCATAAATCGCTCGACCCAAAACATCCATCGAGTGTTGACAACACCTGCAATCTCTATCTCATCTACTAGATGGACTAATAAATGAACCAGAATATCAAAAAATGAAGTAGGAAGTTCTTTTTCCATCAAACATAGTAGCTCTTTGGATTCACGTTTTTTTTGTGGGATCGAATTTTTATCGATCTCTTTGGATGTAATCCACCTATACATATCATAAAAACAATTATAAAGAAGTAATTAAAAAATAAAAGATATCCAATATTCATACATATTAAATATAAAAGTATCATAATTACCTTATAAGTGATCCAAGATGATAGATCACATCTCGTACTCCTTTCGTTGTACATCCATCGATAACCAAAGGTAAAATATGTTTCAAAAAGTTATGCCAGTCATGGGTCTTTAACCCAGATAAGCTCTTATCATCCATAGTAAACATGTTTTGAAACAATGCTCCATATCTTGTAGGAGTCTTAATCAATTGAATTCTATTGTTGATAGTCTGTATCTCTTTTGTTGTAAGTACCCAAGGAGCAAATGCATAAGTCGTTTCTTGTCGATGTCTATCAAAAACTGGCCATAACTTTGGTTTGGATTTTTGATCTTTCAAATCATTCCTTGATGTTGTGGTATCTTTTAGTCCAAGAAGATGCTGCCATAGTGAATAACCAATATTTTTTAATATATGCATAGGATCAAGAAGATGACATACTTTCAACTCTTTCCAATACTCCAAAGAATACCATATTGATATGTTCTCAGCGAGTGCCAATTTTCCTCTACCTCTGTTCACATACTCATTATCTGAATCATCACTGAAGATTTCTGCTTCTGGATCTATCAGAGGTCCATCTGTCCATTTTTTATACCAATCCATAGGCGTCATAGGTTTTGGATACTGGCATGTTTCAAGCTTTCCATTAAAATGTATCGCTTCTCTTTTAGATCTTAATGGATGATCATCAGGCAAGAATCGTCAATGTCGAAGATAAATATTTTTGTTGAGATTCTTACTATAGATTGATCTCAACCAATCACCACAATATGGACAAGCTTTATAACCCTTAGTAGATATTCTTGCATCATGAAAAATGATAAAAATATAATTAGATTAAATCATATTTATTTACATGCATAGTGAATAAAAAAAATACATCAATACCTGAATAAACGCCATATCCAGGAAAATCGTGAATAGTCCAAGCCACAATACCACGAACCGTAATATGTCTTTCATTGATGCTTTTCGATACATCAATGACATTAATACCTCTCCATAACTCTTGAAGATCATCAATGAGAGGAGCAAGATATACATTCATATCTTTAACTTGTCTTTTGCCTGGGATTAAAAGTGAAAGCATTAAATGTTCCTTTTTAATGCTAAGATATGGCGGAAGATTGTAGTTTATGACTACCACTGGCCATGTTGAACATTTACTGGATTTCATGGAGAATGGATTAACCCCATCTAATGCAACTCCTAACTTTAAATTCTGTGGATTTTGTGCAAATTCAGGCCATGTAGAATCAATATGCTGAAAAGCAACACTATCATGAGGAATTCTGATTATTCCATGAGTACTTTTGCGATCATGTCCCCAAGTCAAAAGCTTTGATAATTCGGGGCTTTGAAACATATGTATAATCCGTGGAGCCAATGGAAAATTTCTCAATACCTTTTTTGGGATTTTACCTTCTTCACCCTTATATCGAGGAGATTGATATTTGGGACATGTCAAAGAGTCTGCATATTCACCTCTATATAAAATACGATCGTTAGGACATGCATGTATACATTGATAATCTATACCAAGATTGTTGATTATCTTCTTCATTTCATCATGTGAGGTAGGAAGAATATTCTGACTTGGTAAAAACTTTTCAGATAATAACATGTAAGTTTATCAAAAAAAGATATATTAAAAAAGGTAAATAAATAAATATACATATATACATGTAGGTTTTTATTCTTACTTTAGATAAGGTAAGAACAAGAACTTGAATTGAATGCACACTTTTTGTCTGCGCATCTTTTAAAAATATTAATGCATCTTTCAAAATATTTACACAAAATTTGATTGTTTTGGATGGCAGGATACGATTGTTTGTTTTGGACACATGAAGTATGTACCTTCATTGAATGATTTGTCAATTCACACTTTCAAACTAAACATATGTGTGAATCGACAAATCATTCATATCCTCCAAAACAAACAATTGTATCCTGCCATCCAAACAATCATATCCTGCTATCCAAACAATCGTATCCTGCCATCCAAACAATCGTATCCATTCAATTCAAGTTCATCTTCTTATCTTATCTAAAGTAAGAATAAAAACCTGCATGTAGATATGAATATATATTTAAAGTAAGAATATATATTTAAATAGATAGAAAAATGAAAATTATACCTTAATAGTGTCGAAATAGATACATTACTCCATCCAAAACGATTTTGAAGGTTGAGAATAAGTAAGCTCGCACTTAGTCGTGTCAAACGACTTCCTTCATATACATGCTTTAGACATTCCTCTCGAAGATATTTCTCATTTTTAGAAATATCAATGCTCTGACTATCATTTTGATACCAATCCTCAATAAAATCTGCCATGCCATCATCTTCATCATTGTCACAAAAATCTTGTACTTTATCGACTTTTGAATATAGATCTTTCAACTTTGCATATTGCACAGGATTAGTTTTGCGTAGCCTCCTCATGGAAGCTTCTGATAATCGTGGTCTTACTGGTAATTGTGAATGCTGTGGATGAATATCAACAACATCATACGTTGGAATCTACATATATAAATAAAACTCATTAGTATTCCATAAATGAATAAAAAGTAAACTTCAAATATAAAATTAAGTATATAACTTATTAAATATGGATAGAAAATTTTTATTCTCTCTAGCTAAAAGGTGCTCTTGGAGGTCTACGCCATCCATAATTCACTAATAGTTCATCACGAGCATGTAATGTAGTAATAGCATTGACAACTATGCATCTTGATACATCTCTACTCATGTATGGTGATTCATGACTATTTTCACGCTCCTCAAATGTGCAATTAGTCCTTGAACTATTATGTAACCCTCGATTACTATTTATTAAACCTGTTATATTTCCATGTGTCTAAGGTCTTCCATCAATATATAATCTTTCATTTTCTACATGTAAAATCCTTCTACTAGTAAGGGATGCTGCGTTCAAGCATATTCCATAAGTACTCATGCTTTGAACATAACGTGAAAGTCGATGCCAATCTCCCCATCCATATATAGGACCACAAAATGACATAAGAGTGACTTCAGAGTTCGGGGGCACATACAAATCCTCTACAATAAAGAGACCACGACGAGCATTAGTAATAGTGGATGGAGCAATCATATAGGGATTACCCCAAAAGTTGAAAACCTCTCCATCTAAAGGAAGTGGTCCTCTATTCCATCCTCCATATCTTCTTCTATCATATGTTTGTACTAAAGAACGATCACGAGCTGGCAATGGATAATCTCCAACCGTTTCATTCTCTAAACCAGGAGGTAGAGGATTTCTAGAAACCTCTGCTTGTAATTGATGAACAGCAAGTCCATGACGTGTACGAGGTATATTAACATTATGAGAAAAATCATCATCATCATCATCATCGAGCAAGTATTCCTGTATATCAATAATAAATTGATTTTATATATGGTTTTTAAATAAAATAATGACATTAATATATATAGAAAATACATACCCAAGCATTATCATGTTGACTAGGTGATGGTGCACGCTCAAAAGTACCATACTCTGCCTCATGTTCAATACATTCCAATCGTGGTCTTCGATACGTGCCATAACAAGAGTTACACAAACATATAATATGCTCTTCATAGTAAAATTCATCATAATTCCTATCGGAGGACACATGTGAAGTCATTGCATGGGTAGGAGGTGGTGGAGTACCCTCTGATTGATCAGAATCTGCACATAATAAGAAACATAAAAAAAAAATATAAGTTATGTATCCATCAAATATATTCAAAATTAAATATTTCATATACTTACAATATAAAGTCGTTGCAGGAAGAGGAGACGATGGTGGAGTTCCATCTGATTGATCAGAATCTACAAATAATGATATTTGATATTAATAATTTGATTATCTACATAAACAAAAAATTCACACATACATATTTACACATACACACATATTCACATATACACATTTACACATACACACATATTCACATATACACAACTACATATTATTGTGGGATAAATGCATGTATTTTGTATGAATGAGTGTATATGCATGCATGTGTGTGTACGTATATATGTGGATATGTATATGTATGTTTATGTTATATGTATGTATATGTGTATATGTATACATATATGCATGCGTATATGTGTGCATGTATATATGTATGTGGGTATGTGTATGTGTATGTGTATGTGTGTGTATATATGTGTATGTATTCTGACTTTTTTTCTATTTGAGATAAAATTAACAGGAGATATTGTATGGTCGAAAAAAATAAGAGGCGAGCTAGCATACCACCTGAGTCGTGGCAGTTTTTTCGTAGATAGCTACATCTTCAGGAGTCATTTCCTCAGCAGAAGGTACACAAATTAATAGTTTATATTTATAATTTTTATATATTTTAGTAATTTTTTACATTTAATTTATGTATTTTTTTTCTTGAATAAACAGGCTGCTACAAAGAAGAGAGTGGAGTCGGGCCACACATCGCACCTAGGCCAAATGGGCCATAATGGTTTTGTAGCTACGTTTGTAAGTATATGTGTTATTGTGAGTATATTTTTTATTTTAGTTAAAATGCAAGAAACTAATGTTTTTTATTTGTTTCATTGTAGTGGAAGGATTATGGCGGATATCCTACGAAACAGGAGATCGAGTATGCTACACATTTTGGATATCGACGTTTGAGCGAGTATATGCAAGATCATCCTGATGCCTTTGTGAGTATTTTTAAATTTTATATAATTATTTTGTTTTTATGAATGTTTTAATTATTTTATTTATTTATGTTTGTTATATGTAATACAGGAGTATTATGGAGAGACAAATATGGATGAGCTGGAGAGACAGACACAGGAGGGACGATCTCGATCGACACAGGGTGATCATGACGATGAGGATGAGGATGATCAGAATGATCATGATATTGCTGATGATGATGATGATCATGATGATGATGATCATGATGATGATGATTAGGATTTTAGTTGATTATGACATTGGATTATATGTATTTACATTGATATATATATATATATATATATATATATATATATATATATATATATATATATATTTTTCATTTCAGTTATGTTTTGAATTGTGTGTATGGTATTAAGTAATGAAGATTTTTGTTCTATTGATTGTTATTATTGTTTATATTAGGCATGTGTTTTAATACTTTAATTATGTATATGTGTGTATATGTATGTATGTGCATGTGCATGTGTATGTATATGTATGTATGTGCATGTGCATGTATAAGTGTATATGTGTGTATGAGTATGTGCATATGCATGTGTATGTACGTATGTGTATATGTATATGCATGTATATGTATAACTCCATGTGTATATGTGTGTATGTGCATGTATATGTGTATATGTAGGTATGTGCATGTGTGTGCATGTGTATATGTGTTTTAATACTTTAATTATATAATTCATTCATATGTGTGTACCTAAGTGTATATGTATGTGTGTGTATATGTATGTATGTGCATGTGTATGTGTGTGTATATGTATGTATGTGCATGTGCATGTATAAGTGTATATGTATGTATCAATATGTGCATGTTCTTGTGTATGTGTGTGTATATGTATATGCATGTATATGTATAACTCTATGTGTATGTGTGTGTATGTGCATGTATATGTGTATATGTAGGTATATGCATGTGTGTGTGCATGTGTATATGTGTTTTAATACTTTAATTATATAATTCATTCATATGTGTGTACCTAAGAGTATATGTATGTGTGTGTATATGTATGCATGTGCATGTGTATGTGTGTGTATACGTATGTATGTATGTGCATGTGCATGTATAAATGTATATGTGGTGTATGAGTATGTGCATGTTCTTGTGTATGTGTGTGTATATGTATATGCATGTATATGTATGTGTGTGTACATTATTGTTTATATTAGGCATGTGTTTTAATAATAACAATAATATGTGTGTATGTCTAAGTGTATGTGAACATGTATCTATGTGTATATATGTGTGTGTATGTGCATGTGTATATATGTATATGTGTGAAAGTGCATCTTCATCATGTATAAGTGTATGAGTGCATATCAATAAGTGTGAGTATGCTATGTAATGAAAATAACACAATTCAAATGATCTACAAAGAATAGAAATTGTACTGACAATTGTTAGCCATACTTTTTGCTTGGTTAGCTTCTTGAATAACCTGCAATAAAGAGAGAAAGAAGAGAGAGAGAGAGAGAGAGAGAGAGAGAGAGAGAGAGAGAGAAAGAGAGAGAGAGAGAGAGAGAGAGAGATCTAGAGAGAGAGATCTAGAGAGAGAGAGAGATCTAGAGAGAGAGAGAGAATTCAAAGAGAGAAAGATGTAGAAACAAAGATAGAGGGAGACAATAAGAGAGAGCTTAGGCAAAACAACAATTCTGCATATACTTGCTTCAGCTCGTAAGCGCAGTGCAATTGCGAACGTTGGAGAGCTCTTCGATCGGATGCGTGAAAATGCCGATCGCAGAGCCTCCAACGTTTTAATTTTTGTTCGTCAACAGATCATTGTGTAAGCGATGCTATTCGTCGTCGAATAGGGGACAATTTTACTGTCGCTTATGCGACGACAACTAATGTCGCCTACGCGATGCAAGAAAGCGTCGCTTATGCGACGCTTTTAAATTGCATCGTTTTAGCAACGTTTTATGGGAAGGTCGCAATCCCGTCGCGTCACAAGTCGCAAATACCATCATTTTTGGCGTCGTTTAATCGACGATCGGCGCATGACGCTAATTACGATGCAAGTTGCAATTTTATAGCAACGAAATTCTGTCGCCTTAACCGTTGCTATACACCCGTATTTCTTGTAGTGCTTGAAGATTATAAGCCTATTTCCACTCCTATGGAGACAAGTTTACGATTGAGTCTTCATGATGCTGGAGATGCATTTGATGTTGTTCTCTATCAGCAGGCTGTTGGATGCTTGATTTACTTATGCATTACTCGGCCAGATATTCAGTTTGCTGTCTCACAGATGAGCAGGTTTATGCATTGCCCAGGAGTCACGCATTGGAAGGCGGTTAAGCGCATCTTTCGCTACTTGAGTGGTACTCGGCTACTTGGGTTGTTTTATCCCAAGGGGGGATCACTACTGCCAGATTTGCATGCTTTTTCTAACTCAGATTGGGCTGGTTGCTATGACACTTGTGTGTCCACCAGTGGTTTTTGCTTCATGCTTGGTAGCTCATGTATATCTTGGTTGAGCAAGAAGCAGCCTACTGTGGCCACTTCCAGTTGTGAGGCTGAGTATAGGGAAGCTTTCACAGCGAGTGTTGAGTGTGTGTGGCTCAGACGCCTTATGGCTGATTTGGGTGGTGGCCACTCTTCGGCCACCACCATCTTCACTGACAGTTAGAGCACATTGGTAGTTGCGAGGAACCTTGTGTTCCATGCTTGCACTAAGCACATTGAGGTGTATTATCACTATGTCAAGAGGTTCTCTGCTGGGGAGATCAGCTTGGCATATGTGCCCACGTAGGAGCACATTACAAACCTTTTCACGAAGGCTCTGCCTAGGGAGAAGTTTGAAGCTTTCCGCAAAGCTTTGGGCTTACTTCCTTTTGTGGAGTGATTTCCACATAGCTTGGCACTTCCTTATACATGAGTGCTAGCTTATTGTTCACCGCATCACTCCCAGGGGGGATTTGTTGATATATTTAGGTAGTGATGTGTGTGAACACACTAGGACCACCGGGGCACTTTTTTCCCTCTTTAGGAGGTTTTTTTCCCCCGGCTTGTATATATGTCTATTGCCCTAATGGGCTTCTTATCTTTGTACATTCTCTAGTAATACATTCAGTATTGTGCATTGTGCTCCAAGCTTCTTCTTCTTCCTTGTGCTGTTCACGTGCTTCCAAAGACGTCTAACTCCAACAAAATGACCTATTCTTCTAAGACTAATCTCTGGCAAGGATTTTCCAAAGAGTGGTACATGTGACTGATGAGTATATGATATTTTCATCTTGGAAACTCCAATTTCAAAATTTTTTCTTGGAGAAGCTACTCCAGTATAGACCCTATGATATACCCAAAATTCAAGGATTTTGGAATTTATCTTCATAGTTAGAAGATATTATAAAAGTGTAGCAGTATTGTTTCTTGGCTCACCTAAGCGTAGGTGTAACAGAGATAGAATTATAATTTTGAATGAGTATTTGATTTCATTTTGAATTGAAAATTTTTGAGACCAAACTAGATAAATTTATCTAGATTTGGGCATAATGAATATAGAATTTGGAGTTTGTTTGATTAGTCTAAGGGCTTCAAGAAGATGACCCTATACATTCTCAAAGTTGGTTGTCAAGTGTTTGACCCTTCTAGTAAAATGGTCATAAAACTCTGAGCAAATATCCAAATCAAGTGATTGTTATTCCTAATGAAAGCTTGAGAGAAGATACAAAAGGTTGGAAAATTTCATTGATTTTTGATGAGTAAAAGTTAGTTAAAATTAAGAGGCAATCTGCTGCTGTTGGAAATTGTTCATGCAGGAGGCATTGTTGAAATGAAAAGACTTTTCACTATTTTTTATGATATGTTTTTAAGATGGTGTGATCACCATGGGCTAGCTATGCCCTATATATTTGTTTATTGAGCATTGGTTTTTGGTGACCATTCTCAATAGGACAGAGGAGACTCTGTCAAAATTTTCAAGAATATATATAGTGGCATGAGAGCATGGAACAGGAGAACTTTGCTAGTTGTTCTCATTTCAAATAATTGGATTCATACAAGTCGTATAAATTCCAATTTATTGTGAGTCAATATTCGATTCAAGATGCATGAGTTGAAATTTGATGTAAGCGCATCCTTCACAACTCTAGTTGAGTTGATTTACTAAATAGTTTCTCAGTTCTCAACTCAAGATGAGTTGATGTTACAGGTAGTTATGAGTGATAGAGTCATAAGAATGACTCTGTTCTTTCCATCGAGGGAAGGAAACACTTCAGAAACACTTCATGATTTCATTACATTATTTATGGTTTTGAGTACTCACCGAGTTATTCTTATCATTTTTTAGAGAAGTGTTTGACTTTAATCTCATACACGCATCTATGTGGAGTATAAAGTTGGTGGTATGGGACATCAAACTTTGTATTCTACCTAGGTGTAGGACAAATGGTATGGGAGAGAAGTCTCTGAGATTGTATTTTTTTATATGATTTAGAGTTCATTTATATGATCTTTTGGTATCATTTTATTATTAGACAATAGAGGGGCAGTTGAGACAGTCACTCTCTATGTGATCGCAAACAAGGCAAGTCCACAGGCTAGTAGCCTAGAAGCAAAAAGGCAAGGTTTGCACATAAGAACTATGAATAGGCAATTGCATTGAGAAGAAATTGATAGAGTACGTAGTACTTTATTTGATATGCCTGAGAATAGGCCCTGGTTCATACATAGTGTGTATGAGGTGAGCTAGATGCTTAGCCTAGTGGGCTATGAGTGTGCACACATCTACTTACCATTTTTCAGTGTATTTAGTAGACTTATATTATGGTCCTTATTATATCTGGAAGTGCCAGATTATTACAGTAGTTTACTTCAGACACCTCATTCCTAGTTAGGAATGATTTGATCATAGCGATGATCAGATGGTGATCATGGATAAAGCAACTTTCATCCACTTGGAACATCTTGCATGTTATTATTGAGAAGGTGGTGGTAGTTCCACTAGTTGCTAGACTTTCTTAGCACATCTTCACTTAGCATGATGGACTTGGTTCCAGAGAGTGGATTAGGATTTATTTTGTATGGGAAATATTTTGATCCATAGTTTGGATTATCATATATGATAGATCGAGATTTTGATCCATAGTTTTTATATTATATATGACACATCGAGCTTTTGATCCATAGTTTGGATTATCATATATGATAGATCGAGCTTTTGACCCATAGTTTGGATTATTATATATGAAACATCAAGATCTTAGTCCATAGTTTGGATCATTGACAGATTGACATCTTGTTCCATAGTTTGGTTCATTCATAGATTAGCATCTTGGATTCATAGTTTGGATCATGATGAGATTTTCTTGAGTTTTATTTCTTTACAGTGAGTAAATCAAGTAGATTTACTTGAGCTTAGAGATTAAGCATTATTTGGAAAAGATTTCCATTTATCTTTAGTAATTTTTCCACAGAGATTTGGGACATAGTCACATTGTTTTGGATTAGCATAATAGTTTTCATTACTCTAGTAGAGTAAGTGGGTTTCCACGATTATTCCGTATGACAAGTTGTTAGCGGGTATTCCACGGAGACGAGGGCAAGCTGCCAAGGTCTCTACAGGTGACAAGCCGTCACAAGTTAGTGCTCAAGGTCTAGGCATAGGGAGTGCGAGGATAATCCAAGTACTTATGGACTCATTGGGCCTTAGAGGGATTCCTACAGTATGCCCAAGGCAAGGACTACTATTTATGGATGGAAATGCTAGATAGGAAGCAGAGAGACGAGTTGTCCACTTTTTCATTATCTAGTATTTTAGACATCTAGTACACTCTACTCTGATTATTTGGGATCATAGATTTTGATTCCCATCCCAGGTTTATAGCTCCTTCTATATCATTGAGGACAATGATCTTTAGAAGGGGGAGAGAGTGTTATATTCCAGAGATGTACATGCTTGGAGGAACAAGAAGTTCCTTGCTCGGGGGATAGCCAAGGCCAAAATCCAGAGAGTTCATACGAGATGCCTACTCATGATGGCCAGATGAGTAGAGGGACCTTAGAGAGAACTCTAGATGGTGACTAAGCAAGGGCTATAAATAGGCTGGGAGGTGAGTCCCAGGCATTTCATTCTCCACTTCTCACAATTAATGCCTCAACAATCGAACTAATGTACAATTGTAACCTTTGTACATGTTTTCCTTCTAATTTAACCACTATTGATCTCTAAAAATGTTTTTTTTTAGGAAAGCCAACACACAAATTGATCTCTATAAAGATTGTGTTTTAGGAAAGACAACACACAAACCTTTCCCCTCCTCTTACACATGGTATACAAAACTACACCAACTCGTACAGAGTGACCTACGTGGCAATGATTTTGGTCGACTCTACACTATCCATTTTCTAAAGAAGAAAGTAGATGTATCTACCCGCTTTGTCGACTACTGCACCCTAGCATTGAGACAACATGGTCTCCCTCTCCAAACGCTCATATCTGATAATGGTAGGTCATACATTTCTAATGCATCATGTTCCCTTTGTCAACATGAAGGAACACTCCAAAAGTTGTCCATTTTCTATACACCTCAGTAGAATGGCATTTCCTAGCACAAGAACTGATCACTCATAGAGGAAGCCCGCCATATTTCTAATGGCTACCTTATGGAAGTCCTACTAGGAAGAAGCCATTGCAACTGCTTGCTATGTGTAGAATCATACCGCCCACTCTCTGGACCCCAAAAGCACACCTTATTTTAATAGGCATGAAAATTCTCCAAATGCCACTCACTTGTAGATCTTCAATTGTCCTGCTTATGTTATGCAACCTCATCAAATATGAAAGAAACTCAATCCTTCAAGTGTTCACCTGATCTTCGTTGGATATGGTGAACGCTTTGGGCTTAAAGCCTATCCACTTTATGATAATGCTCCATGTAAGTTCCTCCTCTCTCGCTCAGTTATCTTTATGAATCCTCTCTTATAAGTTCTCCTCCACCATTAATTTTCCCAACTCCTAAATCTTCAATACTCTTCTTGCACTTGAATCTGGCAGTGTTCCCTCCACAATGACACCCTCAATCATCTGGATGGAGTGAGATGCACCTACACAAGCAACCCGTGGCACCCATTCAAATCCTTTTTGGACACTGATTCCTTCACCCATAGCAATCATTACCCCATTTCCCTCTACACCCCTCCATGGTCCCTTGACAAATACACTAATCCATTCCTATTTCCCCAATCACCTAATCCTCTTCATTCTACTCATCGGTTTGTTATCGCCATGATACCCCCTTCTCCTGAGAGGACATTAGATGGGGCCTCTCAGAACCCCAAGTGGCAAATATTACATGATATTTGTGAGCAAGGAAATCTCTGTGACCTGCACGACTAGTTCACTTTGCCCCTTCACAATAAAACCTGTGATTCCATTGACGTCCATGTCTTTGATCTAGTTGACCCCATCTCTTTTGAAGAGCATCAATCTGTCTAGATGTCGATCACTAGCATCGTGCTATGCATGCAAAGTACCAATCCTTGATGGATAAACAAATGTGGGAATTGATCCCACCTCCAACAGGTCGCAAAATCATCTCTTCAAGTGGCTTCAACATCTAGGATATGAGTCCACCAATCGTCTATACTATGTTTGCTGCCTCCTCGAAGCAATTTTAGAGCTGAAGCAAACTCTAGGCCAATGGTACCGGCAGTTTCATGAGCATGTTACGGTTACTTACGTCTCCAATCAAAACCCAATGTTTATTCCAAGAATTTCTTTCATGTATTTCTGCTCCTTGCCGTCTATGTGGATCATTTCATGCTACTGAATAGTTCTATGACTCCACTTCATGCAACCAAAACTGATTTAGAAGATGCTTTCTCTATGGATGATTTGGCATCCAAGTCTTGCACAACCCTGAGACAGCACCATATCCTTGAGCCAATCTTCTTATATTAGCTCCTTGCTCCGCAATTTTCATGTAGCCACATGCAAATGCATCGTGACGCCACTCCCAACAAGTATGAATTCTTTCTTCACGAAAACATTCTTTGATGTGTTGAAGCCGATTTTCGCTTTGCTCAGATTCTTGGCAACATTCACTATCTAGTCACCTGTACTATTCCGAATGTTTGTTTTGCTACCAATTGGCTCTCCAAGTTCATGCAACACCCTCAAGCTCAGCATATTCACTTTTTAAAACGTCTAAGCACTACTTGAAGTAGTCTGAGCATTATTCATGTCATTGAATTTTGACGGCGCAAGCATTACAGCATAAAAACTAGAAACAGCCCGAAAACTTGACGAATCTTGAGGCTTTCAGATCTACCAAACGATTTTGCAATGAGAATTTCAGATAATATAAGTGATCGTGAAAGACCTCAACTGATACCTCAATTACTGTGTCCTTTTTGAATTCACCATGAGGAGGATCTCGGGCTATTTCTTCGCAGAAGGACCTCGCGAGTTGGAAAGCGGAGTCGCGACTCTCAAGTCCTTGAAATATCTAAAACCAGAAAAAGGACACGCGGATGGAGTGACTGTAATCCGAGGCATCCACACAGGAATTAGCTGAGGCATCGACACTTTCGAGCATTATCCGAACAGAACTTAGCGTAGCAAGAACAGAATTGACTAGAGACCTTACAAGACATCTGAATTAAACGTAAGAATCAGAGTCATGAAAGATGCTGCGAGCACGTAGATGGGTATATGAAAGGAGTACAATAGTAAGGGATAGACGGGCAGAGAATAACGATGTCTCTGATGCATTATGTGATACCAATTCTATAGATATAGTATTAAATTAACGATAGACAAGTGGTATGGCGATGGTTGTGCTCCCCTGAGAGAGGATGTTTCGATACAGAATGGTAATCTAACTTGATCTGCAGAGAGGAAACATGGAGAGGGGGTCACCCACATGTAGATCTGTCGAGAAGAAGTTCGTGTAAGTGGACTCTGTCATCGCCAGAATTACGTCGATGCTCTTCGGCTCCTTGCCCGGGTACCATGTCATATGGCCCTCGATCTCCTCCCATGGCGGCCTCACTGCCTCCGGTTTTCCCCACCCGAAATCTCCGGCATCGTATATAGGAAACCTGCTGGCGTTTCTCACCATTACTTTACGTCTGCTTTGTGGATACTTTGTAAGATCCAGATCATGCCTTGCTATGAGAAGCTTCTTGATACGATCGTCTTCAGCTTCCTTCAGCTTGCACCTTATGAAGTAGGCAACTTGAGACAGATCTCCGTTTATCAGCTCTCCCACAGTTAGTGTCAATGGGAATCCCATGACCGCGTTTCCAAAGAAGGAAGGCGTCAGCGGCGGTATCATTCGACTTCTGATGTCCATGGACACCCTGAATTCCGTCGTACTTTTCTCCTCCAGTCTCTGCGCAATGACTAGCCTTCTCCATAGGTATGCACCGAGGATGCTGACTAAAATACCCGGTTCTGAATCAGAACCCTGAGGAACACCTAACCTCCTAAGGACGCTTAGCATTGTGGAGCTGAAGTGTATGACCTTCTGCTTCAGGGGCTCGACATTGTTATCCTGCTCTTCGGATGAAAGCTGTGCTGCAAACTGAGGGACATCTTGATCAGCACTCCTACATTCTTCCTTCGTAAAGATTGCGCTGTACTTTAAAACTTCTGGTTTGAGAAGGATTCGTGCGTGCAGCGGATGAAGTGATAGAGGCTGGCCACGGCACACCTCAGATAGTGCTTTGATGAAGCTCCAAACGGAATATCCGTCAGCGACGGAGTGTAGCACTGCAAATCCCACCGTTAGGCCGCCTCTGAATCCAGTTACCTGCAAGTAAAAGTCACGGAATCCATTACTGTGACAAACTGTGTTTATCGTGATGCGGAACGGCCATGCCTAACCGAGACGCAAGATGCAAAGTACGTAGGAAACCTCGACAAACAGCAAAAAACTGTGCATAAGAAGTACCTGGATAGAGACAATAGGGTCGTGCGGACTGTTGCTGGCTGTGACATTGTCCATAGGAACAAGATGCCGGAAACTCGGATGCATATCGAAGCTACCTCGCTCTAACTCTGCGAAGTCCATATCACATCGAGCTTCAATCAGCTCAACGCCTTCATCGTTGCAATCAAGGGCATGGCGGCCATCATCACCCAGGATAATACGCCCTGCAAGAGGATAATATGAGACGAGTACAGAGGATACGGCAATCTGCAAATCTGCGACAGCGGAGGAGAAGGCTTTCTCTTTCCTGTAGAATAAGATTGTTCGACTGGGCAGACTATAGCCCAGCATGTTGTCCACGCCCGACAAATACATAATGTGACGCTTGGTAGGTTTAATTGGCTTCACTAACGATGTCTGAAGTACTTCGACCATTGTGTCGACAGCATCCGGTTTCCGAGTTGCTGTGGTAGCAGAGAACGCCATGAGATCTACTTGAGGTCCTCAGGTAGCATGTCCAAGGGTGTTCTCTTGTATAGGCAAAAGCAGCGAGACATCCGAAGTCAGTGTTTGACGAAAAACTCTCCTAGAAAAAAAATATATTTTTCTCCCGAAACGTGTCCAGTCTCACGAGACGTGAAATAAGTGAACGTTTTCTGCTTAATAAATACAAAGAATAAGTTCACAAGGCACGGCGCTTGAGACTCGAGAGTCGAGAGTGAAGACCATCATTATCCAATAAATGATTTACATATATGATATGTCAATCTGTCATATGCTGCTGAGAGAGGGCAGTTTATTTTTATTTTTTTCTTTTTCCAACATGAAGGATTGTTCCTTTCCTCACTCAAGCTAGCACCCAGCTCTTCTCCTACTAATAGTGTGATTCAGACCTTTAAAGAGTGATGATAACAACTTGGGAGTCGCGAATATAGTTGTTTTTCTATGGCCGAATTGCCTCTTTTGGCCAATTTAGACTTTAAAATAAGGTCATAATATCCACATCCCATAGGTGGTTTGATAAACCTTTGGCCTCTTGCTATGGAGGTCCATAGTTCAACTCCCTGCCTGGACATATAATAGCTCTGGCTAGTTTAAAACCATTTGTAACCCAGTTTAACTCTTGCTTTGTGGGATATGGGGGTTCTCGCAAGTACTTTGCCCATTCAAATGTACAATTGTAATTTCAAAGTTAGAGCCGGGGGAGTAGACATCTCCCGCATCTCCTTTTAAAAGAGAAAAAAATGTCATAATTTTCATAAATTATGTTTAAAATGTGAGATATAGGTATTGTGTTCATATATCCTCCAGAATTGAAGGGCATGGTAGACCTTCAAGAAAAAATCCTTGTTGGGAGGTGGAGGGTTCTAGAAGAAGAGGATGTTGTTAGATATCCTCAATAGTCCACCTGCAAGTGACTGCAAATGATCTGTAATACTCTAAGTTGCATTGCCCCTTTTATGAGGAGAAGTGACTATGAGAGTCCGGACATTTGTGATGAGCTCTTCATGAGACCAACAATACTTCTCCAAGGAATTTGATCAAATCTTGTAGGATAAATGTATGAAGAGGGAAGTGACTACAAGGTACTCTCCTCAATCGAGTGGAATTGCAGAGACAAGAAACAAGAGATTGGTTGGATCAGCCTAAAAAATGCTTGAGAGAAAGAGGTTGCCACATTATCTATGGGAAGAGGCTATTGAACTATTGTGTACCTTGTCAATAGACTACCATCCAAGTCACTTCAAGGTATGACTCCTTATGAAGCATGGTATGGAAGAAAACCTAGTCTTGGACATTGCAAGGTGTTTGCTTGTTTAGCTTATGTTCATGTACCTTCACAAAATAGAGGTAAGCTAGATAAAAGGGCAACAAAGGTAGTATTTATTGGATATGATTCAACTCAAATGGGTTAGAGGTTCTATAATCCTTCAACCAAGCAATTCAGCACAAGTAGCAATGATGTGTTTGAAGAACACAGGTCTTGGTATGATGAAGACAAAAAAGAAAGGTAACTCTACCATATGATCTTGATTCCGATTTTCATCAATTAGGAAGTGGTACATAGGTCTAGGATCCAAGAAGTGGTACACATGTCTAGGATCCAAGAAGTGGTAGAGATGATGATCAAGATGAAAGAGAAAATGATTACAAGCTATCGAAGTGAAGAGGCAAAGAAAAAATGCAAGACGGTGGAGAATGCTCCAAGCTAGCACCTAGAAATTCAACAAGGGAGAAAATACAACTAGAAAGGTATATGATTCCACATTTGTTACAAAGCATTCAATCTACTTGGCAAAGGACTGAATTTCAAAAGAACCCTCAACCCATGAAGAGGCAAAGGGCAACCCTAATTGGGAAAAGGCTATGAAAGAAGAAATAGATGCATTGAAGGAGATGGACACTTGCAATTTGGTTTCAATGTCACCCAATCAATAGGCAATCAGTTGTAGATGGGTATATAAACTCAAAAGAAACTCAAAACATATCAATTTTTAGGTACAAGGCAAGATTATTTTACAAAGGATGCGCACAAACTCATGGTATAGACTATGAGAAAACATTCCTACCAATTGCAAAAATGACTACAATCAGAGCATTGATAAGTGTAGATGCTGCAAGAAATTGGAGACTCCTCCAACTTGAGGTCAAAAATGCATTTTTTAATGGTTGGATAATTGAAGAGGTATACATGTCACAACCTCCAGCTTTTGAAAACCCTAATCATGCAGCTTATGTTTGCACACTTAAGAAAGCATTGAATGGGTTGAGAAAAGTTCCTAGGGCTTGGAATTAGAGGTTGGTTACATACCTCCTATAGGATCAAGAATTCGCACTTGGAAACTCAAATCCTTCTTTGTTTACAAAAATTATCACAATGAAGTAAACTATCTATATGTATATGTAGATGACATTTTTGTTAAAGGTGATGATCTGAATGGCATACAAAGGATCAAAAGGCATATGCAAGAGGAATTCAAAATCATTGATTTAGGTGAGCTCACATTCTTCCTAGGTATGGAGATCATATACATAGATGAAGGAATGTATTTGAGTCAGAAGAGATACATTCATGATCTACCTCTTAAGTTAAAAATAGATAACACTAAACCTGTAGGTACACCTTTGGAGATGATTAATAAACTTAGTGTTATGAAGGTGAGAAAATTGAAGACATTAAGGAGTATCGAATCTCGGTAGGTAGCTTGAAATCTATTCAGTTGCAGATTAGGTAGGATCTAAGGATGATAGAAGAAGTACCTCCCGTTACTTAGAATTTTTAGGGTTTAAAGATAGTGCCATGGAGTTCCAAGAAGAAAAGAACACTTGCTTTATCCTCAATTGAAATAGATTATAGAGGTTTGACCATAGAAACTTAAGAGGCAATATGGTTAAAAGCATTGTAATGAGATTTGGGACTTGTGAGTTCCAAACCTCACATATTTGGAGTTAATCTAAGTTCCATGCACTTAGCAGCAAACCCTATTTTCCATGAAAGAACGAAACACGTAGAGGTTCATTACCACTTCATTAGAGAGAAGCTCATAGCAAAAGACATTGACATTTCTTTTGTTCAAACTAAAAATCATGTAGCAGATATGATGACAAAGGCACTTGATGGAATAAAGCTTTGTAGATTTACATCAATGGAATATATTCAACCTATTAGAGAATGAAGACTAAAGCATGCTCTTTTTTTGGGGGGGAGAGCTGTTGGAACGTCAAGCTTACACTATGCTTGAGGTGGATTAGATCTTCATAGAAAAATCATCATTTGAATTGTGTCAAAGTTTGCCATTGAAGAGATTTTTATTTGTGCTCATTTTTTGTATTTTTCACAAGGATTTTTAAAGGATCATTTATCAATAGTTTTACACATGTGAAAGTAGAAAATGATAGCTCACATTCCATAAATTTGAGGGTATAGAGCTTGATAATCAATCACCCAAAAGTAGGTCAAATTAGATCTTAACTTTTCCTAGATTATAGGAAAGTGGATTGATTCCCTTCAACAAACAATCCTGCCTTGATTTGAATTCAAAATCCACTTGTACAAGTTGTAGCACTATAGCCTTCTATATAAAGACTTCAAAACTATTATACAATAAATTGAAGCAATATACATACACTTTGGGTCATCATTGTGTATCATCTTCTGAATGTGTCAATATTCATTGGAAATTTATTATTATCTTGTCTAGGTGTACACGATTTCAAAGCATTTGGTTTAGTAGATTTGGAAAAATCTCTATTTTAATATCTCGAGGTCTATCTTTGTGCAACGCTAAAAAATTGGGGGTATCTCTATTGAGTGTTAAGCTCACTCTAGAAGCATATCCTACCTATTACTTGTAAGCTTGTGCATTTTAGACACTCAGCCCCATGTGTATCATTCCTCCAAAAGGTCATTTTTCAATTGTGATCATGATGGCTATTATGAGCATCTAAAGTTGATCATTTCATTCAAATATAACAAGTTTTTTGAGATAGTCAAGTTGCAAACATATTCTTCTTGTATCAACTCTTTGTCCTTGATTCTTCAAAGTTGATAGAAGATTTTATTTCACTAATCACATGCTTATAAGGTATATTTCACTCTCCATGGGTGCAAAGGTTCATCCTGTGCTATTTGGTTGGACCAAACTTCTTCACTTCACAACTCACTTTTCTACCTCCTACAAGCTTCTCCAAGTTCTCTCAAATCTTACTATTGGCTTTTGGATTATAGGCCATAATTAAAGACAAATGAATTCCATGTCAGTCAAAGGATTTTCCTATCTCCCTTGCATCCAATTCATCCCAATCTACAACTACTTTTTCCTCGTATCTAAAGCATGAAATCACTTTGTCAAGAAGGACTTAGCATAAAATATAAGCAGTCTTATAATGGAGGGATCAATCTTACACTTCATTACTCAAGTATCTTCTAGCCAATACTATATATCTCATCTTATCAAGGCCTTTGGGCATGATTAGGAGGTTAATTACCCACTTGTAATGAATATGAAGAGGGTAAGTTAGATGTAATGGGTCTCGATGCCTAACAAAAGAAGGATCTTGACATGTGGCACATATGCTCACAAATACTTGAACATTCACATGAATACCGAACTACTAGTAGGCTTTCCTCATTTTGTCATACATTGCGAGGAACCCTTTATGACCATCCCATAAGGTCTCATGCATTTCTCTCATAATTTTTCTTTGAAGACTTCTTACGTAGAACTCATTGTGGATACTTTACCTTCCCTTTACTGTGTTTCCAAATAAATCGGTTCTTCAAAAAGAAGTTGTAAGTCTTGTTCTTGATGGAGCTAAATCTTTTTGTGGGACATCCTAAGGAAGGCTTCATTTCTCATAAAGCTTCTTATTTCCTTCCATTCTCCATCGTACTCATTCTCTCTTAATTGCTCATAAGCATAGACTAGTGAATCATATCTTGATATATTTGTTTCTCTTTCTGTTGCATCATCATGTGACTCATCATCAAACGTTTCTATTGAGAGCGTATCAACAACATTGTTTAGTTTTATACCTATAAAATTCACATAGCAAATCCATGAGAGCATTGCAATATCAAGAAAAGAGCAGTTTGAAATCATTCCTGTCAATGGAAGAGATTCACTCTCAACAATTACTTTTGCGACTATGACATACTCTTTACCTAATTTCAGACTTGGCACTAGTCTCCATACCTCTCTTTCAATCCAAGGGTGCTTTCTTTGAGTATCATGTAAAATTTTTGCACCAAAGCAAAGTGTGCATCTTTGGCGCTTGTCATTGTCTTGCACTATATAATAGGCCTTTCGATAGTGAAATAATTCATTTTAAACTTTCCTTTATACACTATGGTGATAATGTTTAGAATGATTAATTAGGTCATTTTACACATGGATAAAATTTAGGGATAAAAAGTTTTATATTCTCTCTCTAAACCTTATATGCATCATGCTTTCTAGTTTAAAATTGAACATGAAAATGAAAGAATTAAGAGAAATGTTTTATGAGAGAATGGTAGAGCATGCATAGGAAAATAAAAGTGTCTCTATAAAGAATTTTTGAGTCATATTTCAAATACCTTTTTTTGGGCTCTACATTTAGTTCACTATAAGATACTGCCTTGATTTTACTCTCTCTCTCTAGAATTTTTAATCTTGAAGGGCTCAAAAGTGGTATTTTGAGGTAGATTTGGACCTACAGCATCTTTAATAGTATTGTCTAGACCGAAGAGTTGAACATACTTATCTTTCACAAACGTTATAGAATTCAATATTATTTTTGAGTTACAAGGTCGAGAAAAGTATGGTTTTTTCCAAAACTTAAAGAAAAAGTAGGCTTCTCTATTTCTATTTGAATCCATAATTTTGATGGATATATTTTCTCATGCACACTTATGGATGTCTTTAGATATGTGTTTTATTTGTTTTCCTTCTACTTTTGATAGGTACTGCTAAAGAAAACACTTGGCTACTACAAAAGAATGCTTTTGCAAAAGTTTTACATGAAACACGAGGAGAAATGACTCTTTTTAATTCTTTTTTTTTGTGCACTATTGGAGTTAGACGTCTGCGGAAGCACACTAACAACACAAGGAAGAAGATGAAGCTTGGAGGATAACACACAATACTGAATGTATTACCACTAGAATGTACAAAGATAAGTGACTCCTTAAGACAATAGGTGTATATAAAGGTCGAGGAAAAAAACCTCCTAAAGAGGGAAAAAAGTGCCTGACGGTCCTAGTGTGTTCACACAGATCACGACATAAATATATCAACAAATCCCCCTTGGGAGTGATGCGGTGAACAAGGAGCTCGCACTCATGTATAAGGAAGTGCCAAGCTATGTGAAATCATCCCACAAAAGGAAGTAAGCCCAAAGTTTTGCGTAAAGCTTCAAATTTCTCCCTAGGTAGAGCCTTCGTGAAAAGTTCTACAATGTTCTTTTGCGTGGGCATATATGCCTAGCTAATGTCTCCAGTAGAGAACCTCTCCCTGACATAATGATAATGCACTTCAATGTGCATAGTGTGAGCATGGAACACATGGTTCCTCACAACTACCAAGGTGCTCTAACTGTCAGTGAAGATGGTAGTGGCAAAAGACTCGCCAACACCCAAATCACCCATAAGGCGTCTCAGCTACACACACTCAACAGTCACTATGAAAGCTACCCTGTACTCAGCCTCACAACTGGAAGTGACCATAGTATGCTACTTCTTGCTCAACCAAGATATACATGTGCTACCAAGCATGAAGCAAAAGCCACTAGTCGACACACTAGTGTCATAGAAACTAGCCGAGTCACTGTCAGAAAAAGCATGCAAATCTGGCGGTAGTGAACCCCCTTTGGGATCAAACAATCAAAGTATTCGGATACCACTCAAGTAGCAAAAGATGTGCTTAACGGCCTCCCAACGCTTGACACCCGGGCAATGCATAAAACCTGCTCATTTATGAGATAGCAAACTGAATATCTGGCTGAGTAATTCATAAGTAAAGCAAGCATCCAATAGACTTTTGATAAAGAATAACATCAAATGCATCTCCAACATCATGAAGACTCGATCATAATCGTGTCTCCATAGGAGTGGCAATAGGCTTACAGTCCTCAAGGCCAAAATGCTGCAATAATGTGTCAATATATTTTGTTTGACACAAAGCTATTCCACCATCAACTCGCATAAAGTGAATGCCCAAATAATGATGCAAATGCCGCAAATTAGACATCTCAAATGAGGCATGCAAATTAGCTTTGAAATTAGTAATATGCTTCTCATGTGCACTAGTGAGCAGCATGTCATCAACATACACAACAATGATCAGAAGCACATTATTAGCACGCTCATCATATAAGGTGCTTTTAGTTGGACTGTTCTCAAAACCATGTGTAATAAAAAAGTCATGTACCTTTTCATACCAAGCACGTGGTGCTTGCTTTAAACCATATAATGCCTTCTTTAACCTGGACGCTTGGTTTTCATGCCTTTTTTGCACAAATCCACGAGATCGAAAAACATACACTTCTTCATGCAAGTCACGATTCAAAAATGCTATTTTAATGTCCAATTGATGTACATTCCAACCATGATGAGCTGCAAGTGCACAAATGCTATGAACCATAGTCATTCGACATGTAGGTGCAAAGGTCTCATCAAAATCAATGCCTCTTTCCTGCACATAACCCTTTGCAACAAGCCTAGCCTTATACCTGTAAACTGTTCCATTAGGCTTATGCTTCAGCTTGTATGCCCACTTAGTGCCAATGGCCTTCTTGCTAGGAGGCAAGTCACGTAAAGACCAGATACCATTCTTCATTATAGCATCATATTCAGATTGCATAGCAGCCATCCAATTTTCAAAGTTTTGTGTTTCATCAAACGAAACATGCTCATTCTTATCACATAGACTAGATGCAACCATAGCATAGAAATTTGATGCAAAAGAAGCACTATGAGAGCCTAAATGAGTAGGATATGATAAAGGTGCATCTAATTTGCTGTCATGCAAAGTTTTCACAAGCCATTTTGGCAATGTTTTTGCTTCCTCAATATCAGCTCCCTCATCAGTAAGTGTGTCATGAAAATTTTCATAAAAAATGGGATGATCTACATCATCACATGAAACCTATGAAGGTTGAGAAGTCACCTCATTAGGACCTGCACTAGAGTATCCACCTATAAAAAGAGGTAGCAAAGTATCATACATGTCTTTGGTGCTTTCAAATATCCTCTTAGTACATGAAAGTAAGGGCTGAATAACATCTTCCACAAAAACAACATCATGGCTAACCAGAATGTGTTTAGTCTATGGATGATACAAATGATAGCCTTTTCAAAAATATACCCAACAAAAATACATTTTACTGCTTTATCATCCAATTTCCTGTGATGTTGTTCAAGCACTACTGCATATGCCAGACAACCAAAAACATGCAGATGAGCAATGAATGGCTTGTGACCATGCAAAGACTCATATGGAGTGAAAGACTGCAGTGTTTTAGTGTGGACACTTGTTAAGTATATATATTGCACACATGACAGCCTCAAGCTAGAAACTATGTGGTAAAGCCTGACTCTTGACCATACACCTCGCCATCTCCATGAGTGGCATGTTCTTCCATTAAGAAACTCCATTTTGTTGGGGTGCATATGGCACTATACACTGGTGTTTTATCCCACATTCAACTAGAAATGCATTAAAGTCAGAACACATCTATTCCCCTCCTCGATCAGAATGGAGGGTGCACATTTTACATGCTAACACATTTTCATCCAAAACCAAAAACTACTTGAAGCACATGAACACTTCGGACTTAATTTTTTTTGAATGGACATACCCATGCATGCCTGGAAAAATCATCAATGAAAATCACGAAGTAAATATAATTTCCAAAAGAGGGTGTCTACGTAGGACGACAAACATCACTATGAACAAGCTACAATTTCTAAGTAGCTCGAACTGAACCATCTTTTGGAAAGGGGGAATGCTGCATTTTGCCCAAAATATAGCCTTCATAGAGATGTTTTTCAGGTGCCTCAAGTTTGGGCAAAGAGGACACCATGATGCGTAGCAAACTAGCAAAATTCAGATGACCAAAGCATGCATGCCAAAGCTTTGCATCTGACATAGCCTGAGAATCATCTACTACACATGCTGAATCATTCACAGATCTTTCATAGTCTATGAGCTTATATAGCCCACAACATAAAATGTGAGAAGCAATAATCATGCTACCATTTGAAAAATTATGAACTGTACATCTATCATCAACGAATTTCACAACCAAGACAATCTTAACTAATGCAGAAATTGATAATCGATTTTTCTTGATCCCTAGCACAAATAAAGCATCTGACAAAGTGAAAGAACTTTCACCAGTAGTAGTTAGAATGATCTTACCAACTCCCGTGACAAGATAAGAGGTGTTGCTGGTGCATGTGATAGTATTCCCTATAGGGGCAGGCTCAAGTGAAGTGAACAAATTGCGCTGCGAGGTAATATGTTTGGTTGCCCCACTATCAAAATACCAAAAATTTGAGTCTACTGGAGACATACACTGCTCATAAGAAGATGTGTCAAAACTGCAAATAGTAGTAAAGACCCATTCTTCATTCTACACAAGATTTGGAGACACTTCTTATGATATGATCATTTCCGTTACAGTACTTACAAAAGAATTTCTGCTCTAATTGCTTCTCATCTTTGTCTTCCTTCTTCAAATGTGCAGCATTTGGAGATTTATGCTTACTAATAGATGAGTCCATTTACCTTTGCCCTTCTGACTAGGCAGGAAAGTTTGAACTGCAACATGCATAATGGACCTGTTCTACCTAGACTGATCTTCTTGCAATAGAAGAAAGACTAACTCCTCAAATGTGAAGGCATTTGGATTGCCTTTCATCATTAAACGAAGAGTAGAAGCAAAACTCTGATATAAATCAAGAAGACCATTGAGAACAGTCTACACAAGTGAGCTATCTAGTATAACTTCATTAGCATAAATCAATTGTTCCCTTAAGTATTTGATCTTTGTTAGAAAATTGTCCATAGAATCCCCTTCATTCATATGCTCACTCTCCAACATATAGAATAAATCATAGCTTTTGGCCATGGCCATTGACTAAAATACATTGATGCAAAAAAAATTATTAAATCTGAAAAAGTTAAATAGAACTAAGTTGATGAGTTTTGCTAGGCTTGTAGCAGACTTTGAGACACTTATACTGGAAAACCAAAACATGTATATATGTTTGGCAGAGAAAGACAAAATAGCCTACACAAGCACTGCAATATTGCATTCGAAGGCCAAAATGAGCTCAGATCACGATTTTGGCACCACAAAGCGAAGCAGTTTTGATCTCCTAATTACCCTGAGTATGCACACCAAATTTCGTGCGATTCTGAGACTATGTCCATAGGAATGTCCACCATGCCCTAGATGAAGGTTGCCATGAAGGTTGCGGGGTTCTCATAAAAGAAGGTGGGAATGTTCAAATAGATCTAGCACATAGAATCTCTCAAACAGCACGAGTACATAAAATTTGATCAAGAGAATTTTTCGTGCAATTTGAGAACCGTGATGTTGAACCATTTCAACCCATATTTGATTATCCCATCAAGAACGGGGACAATTGATGCAGCAAAAGCATGTGGAGCTTAAAAAACTTAAGGCAACAATTTCCAAATGGAAGCTTTGAAGATGGAATTAGCTTAGCTCCAAAATTTTATCATATCATGGAACTCAACTTTTCATCCGATTTCAAAGAATAAACGTTGTCATCTAACTTTGCAAAACATCATGAGCATTTAAGTTTATAGCTAAGCAATAGAAATGCCGTTCATAAACAAGTTTCACGAATCTACATTGCTTTTAGATTCACATACTGAAGTTGTGATAGCAACATTCAGTGAATATTTTTATTATGTTTTTCTTCCCAAAGTGAGCACTCGCATTCAAATCATGTAGTTCAAGGAGGTGATGAATTCTCTTTTCACACTCTGTTCATTTGCAGTGTTTATTTATTGAGTATGCTAATAAGCAAGATATGTGAAAGCACAGATGTGTGCAATACAAGCAGAATAATGAAGACATTTCGATGAAATAGGAAATATTATCTTTTAGTGAAGAAACTCTACCAATATTGAATTAGATCATGACAACTCTCTTAGAAGCAATCTCATAATCTTTGTTTGGTTCATTCACCTTTTCAACGCATCGCATCACATAGAACAAGCCATCATCTAGCACATTCTTTTTCTTTCCCAATGCAAAAGTGGTGCAATCTTGCACACTGATTCCATGGTGCACTTTATTGAGCCACAATGTATTTATTACATGAAGCAATATCAGATGATTCTCTTCAGCATCTAAAACATATGATCCTTGGTTAGAAACAAATAGATTCTCTTCAGCATCTGAAACATATGATCCCACACACACTCTGTAAAGTGATACATACAAAAGCCAATACAGTAGACGATTAGAACACAATCAAGAAAGAAACAAAATTTACCAATGTTTTTGGAAGAAACCTCTTATAACATAACTCATTGTGTCCGAGCCAAGAAATATCCATCAAAAGTTCATCAGCAATACTTCATTTGTTCCAAGATGTATGATCATCTTCTTTTTGATGCCATGACACTTTCAATTTACAAAAAAAACCATTGCTTAATCCCTCACAAGTTCTTCGGTTTTAAACATGTTTGAGAACAACAAAGATCTGTCTACTAGTTGTTTTTGCAAAGAAATGCAATGAAAGCTCTTTTCTTCTATCAAAGACAAGCCACTGTATCTGCTCACTCTGCAAAATCATCTAATGTGTCTGTCCAACATGGCTACGACCTCTCTTGATGTATGGCTCTATCGCTTTCATCCATGCAACATTTAATCTTCGCTCTTTTTCCCTATGACGATCCCTCAGCCTCCCTCTGATGATTCCTCAATCACCCCTCTAAGAGTTGTCATGAAGAGCCAGATCATGGAGGACAAAATGCATTCATTTAATACAGGATGGGAATACCACTTGCTGCTATATACAACTATATATGAACTCTTTGATCTTGGCATATGTGTGCTGCCCATATACTTTTGCTACATTTCTCAGCTTGGTGGGGTGAAAGGAAACTATACAAGCTTTTGCAATGTAGCTTCAATTTGGAAATGCACAGATTACATCCAGCTTGACCATCATCTCAACAAGCTTGGATCCCCATCCTCACTTCCTCGGTTCCTCCCTTGAAGGAAGACATTCGTAAATGAACCAATCAACTGAGCCCACGAGTTCTAGCACTTTTTGCACTTACAAGTTACATTTTCAAAACCACAACATCCATAAATGATGGGCATTGTCTATAAAAGGATTTACAAGTTTATCTATAGCACTCATGGCACATCAAGGGAACTTCGCATTTCATGAGCATTAAAGAGCCTGGCAGAACATAGCGATGCCTCCCACACTCTTCTACTCAAACTTTTGCTACCTTGACACCTTTTTATCCATCTCTTAAAGACTCTCTATCACGGATTCCCCACACATGCATGTCATGGAGACTGATTTACCTTGTATCAGAATTGGTTTTCTATTTTCAACATGCTTTGTCTTTTCGACTGATCGGAGACACAACCAATGCAGATTTGATTATGTCTCATAGGTCGAGTTCGGCCTACTACTAGATGTTAAAATCTCTCATGTCTTCATCTTCTTCTTCCTCTTCCTCCTCCTCTCTCCCTCATATCGAGCTTTCTAGGCATCACGCAACATCGTGTGATGCCTTCTCATGGTATGCACAGACATGGGACTGGTTAGCCCATCATGGGTTTGACATAGACAAACTACGACCATTGTAGTATGACTTACAGGCCCCCACCTATTCGCTCTCCCATCAAAAGAGGAGTAGGGTCATTCATCAAGAGATATGGCATACCTACATACAGAGGATATGGATTAGCCCTAGGGATACATTGCCACCAAAAATGCTCCATTTCCATGAGTATTTTCTAGAGATTTCAGACCATGGCTTCATTGAGACTCCATGCTATATCCAAACATACCTACCACACCACCTTTGAGTCCTCATTCAGAAGCTTCAAGCTTCATCACATCAGCTCAAGATCGAGTCCCTTGAGAGGAGAGGTGGTGCCCAATATGCCATACAAAGATAGAGAATGAGCAGCGCTTTGTTACCAGATGCCAACATACTCAAACCTACTAGCATAGTTCTGGATAGAGTAGTCACTACAGTTGTGCATGACCATTGGAGACCAGCAGATGTTGGGATGCTTTCTCTATACCTCTGGACTGAACAAAGGCTGAAAAGCAATGAAATAATTTTTTTTTGGGATTTTTTGAAGTCTAGCTACCTACTCTACTCCTCCTCTCTCCTATTAACTCCATAGTCCTACTCTACTTCCCTAATTCTAACAATTTACTACACAAACTTTCAAAGTGAAAAGTAATAAGTGCAATGAAAAATGACTTGCCAAAGTAGAGTGGCTTACCTCTTCACAACTCGTACCTTCACCTAAAAGCTTTCACCATCACACAAGTACCTTGATTGGAGTCATACTCCTAACAGCACCAAAAAAACGTGTGTACCTAAGTAGAAACTTAGGGACCTATGACGAAAGAGACTATATCTCTTTCACCAATAAGTGCATAGAGTGGGGATGATCACACATTTAAATTATCAATCTGAGAAGTGTCAAAACCTAACCAAGTGTATGAAGACATGCACTTAAGTAATGGTCAATGAAGTGGGACAGCTAACATTGCATGCAAATGATTGCAATCTATCACTTATATCACCTACACAAGTGAAAATGGTGTCGCGTACTTGAAATAATAGTAAGCATAAAATCATACTTTTCTCTCAACTTTGAACTCAGAATACAGTCAACAACAGGTTCTCTCAAAGCTCTCAATTAGACGCATCCAACAGTGGTGTCTAATTTTGACACACTTGCTTCAAGTTAGGGAAAAAAGCAGAGTTGTGAGCTCACCTAATCATTCCACACACCTTCTCAAGCTTCACACACACATTATACTCTTCAAAAAAGCAATGAAATGGATAGATAACACTTCCATGCACTCAATTCCAGCTAGAAACACCCACGCAATCTCACATGCAAGGCAATATGGGAGGAAGAACAAGCCAATTCGAAATTCTTGTGTTCTTTATTCTCCCAATGTCCAAAGTCTTTAAAAAAGAGCCACCAAGTGACTTATATACATGTGCCCTAAAAATGGTCCTTTCACACAAGAGACTGGCATTTGATTAAAAACATTTCTAAACTCCCATTATTCTATAAGGGCAATGTTACAAATCTCTTTGGATATGCATCTAGAGGACTTCTCTAGTGCATGTATATGAGTGGAATATATTACAAGATGGATATTCTACAAATTTATATGCCCACTTTGGAAACATTTCGGGGGCATTCTTTCTCTTCTCTTTTCTTTTCTTCTCTGCTCGTGGCTCTCTGCAACAATTGACAATTAAACGTTTGAAGAGATCATTTGCAATTTACCATGATCCACGGTTGTGATAATTCCGAGAAATCCATTCAATGAGATAATTGAGAAAGATTTATAGAAAACATACCTGCAAAAGGATGCAAAAATTAGATATGAAATAAATTGAGTGAATGCTTTTAATGGTTAGGGTGCACTTCCATGGTTTTTTCTGTGGGAGTGCATGTGAACCTACGTAAACCTAAGTGTAATTATGTGCATTTATGTGTAACTACGTGTCATGAGATTTGTGCATGTATATACATTTTGTGTGTTAATTTGTGCATGTGAACTATCAATATGTGTAAAATCATATAATTATAAAGTAAAGATAATAAATAATAAATTAATAAAACATTATAAAAAAACAAAAAAAAGAAAGTAAAACTTAAATTAAACAAAAATAAAGAAAAATAAATACGTGTGTGCTTTACGAATTGTGTGGATACAAGTATCCAATGAGTGAATTAAGTAGTTACTATATATTGCATATAGATGAGTGCATGAAATGGGATTCCATATATGCTACATGGATATGCATGATCACAACAAGAAAGGTATTGTTGGCAAATGCTCAAGGGCTCTCTGAAAGACACTTGGAGAAGCTTGTAGAAGGTAGAAAAGTGTGTTTCGAAGCAACGAAGTTTGGTCTATCCAATCGGCACAAGACCAGCCCTTGAGCTTATGGAGACTCAAATAGACCTTATAGGCATGTGATAATTGCAAAGAAATGCACTATGTACTTTGGAGCATCAAGGAGAATGAGCCGATACAAAACAGATAGGTTCGCGGGTTGACTAGCTCAAAAAACTTACTATCTATGGAAGAGACAATGAACTTCAAATGCCCATAGCGACGAGCGTGAACTTCAAATGACCATAGCGACCAGGAAGAATCCTTTTATGGGAGTGATACACATAAGGTTGAGTGTATAGAATGCATAAAAGTATAAGGAATAAGCAAAATATGCTATAGGAATGAATGAGACATTCACCGGTGGTACTTCCTATTTTTTAGGAATACGTAGAGATTGACCCCGAGACAGAAAAACTCAAATTTCTCACAATCTACTGATTTAAATGCTATGAAAAATATATATTCATAAACTAGACACTAATACCTTTCCAATGAGTCATTGTAAACGTAATTTGGAGCTCTGGAGAGAGAGCACCAGCCTCTGCAAAATAATTGTTGGTGAAGAAGATGATGCTGAGAATTGAAGGAGCAAGACAATGATGGTCACAAGTGTATGTATATTGCTTCCATGTATTGTACAAGTGATTTCAAGTCTTTATATAGACTCTAGAAGTGTTCCACAACTTCTAAAAGTGGAATTGAATTCAAATGAAGGTGGGAATGGTTGTTGGAGGGAATCAAATCACTTTCCTATAATCTAGGAAAAGTGAAGATCTAGTTTGATCTACTTTTTGTTGATTGATTGCTTGATTGAATGCAACTTCAACCACCACAATTTCGTGGGATTTGGGCTCTATCTTTCTACCTTTACATGTTTAAATCTCAAGGCTTTTACAACGGTAAATCAACCATCAAAAATCTCTCAAAAAATACAATAAATGAGCATAAGAAAAAGAACTCTCCAACGGATATTCTTTCGACGCGATAGCCTTTGATGTAGATCGAATCCACCTCAAGCATAGTGTAAGATTGATGTTCCAATAGCTCCCCCTCAAGCTAAAGTATGCTTGAGTCTTCATTCTCTGATAGGTTGAATACCTGCCATAGCTTTGAATCTACAAAGCTTTATTCCATCAAGTGCCTTCGTCATCATATCTGCTACTTTCTTTTTAGTTGGAACAAAAGAAATGTCAATCTCCTTTGCCATGAGCTTCTCCCTGATGAAGTGGTAATGGACTTCTATGTGCTTGGTTCTCGCATGGAAAATAGGATCTCCTGCTAGACGCATGCAGCTTACATTATCTCCAAATATGTGAGGTTTGGAACTCACAAGTCCCAAATCTATATACAATGCTTTTAACCATATTGCCTCTTGAGTTGCTATGGTCAAGCCTCTGTACTCTCCTTCAGTTGAGGATAAAGCAACTATTGGTTGCTTCTTGGAACTCCATGACACTAGCTTGGAACCTGCAAATGCTAAGTAACCAGAAGTACTTCTATCATCCTTAGCTCCTGCCCAATCTGCATCTGAATAGATTTTGATATCCAAAACTGAAGAATAAGAATAGAATATCCCTTGGTTGATTGTACTTTTGAGATAATTAAGTACTCTCTTAGCCGCATCCATGTGTGGTCTTCTCGGTGAGTGCATGAACTGACTAAGCACTCACACACTATATGAGATGTCTGCCCTTGTATGAGTAGCATATATCAAGCTACCTACCAAGCTTTGATATTCTTTTAGGTCTTCAATTTTCTCACCTTCATAAACACTAAGTTTATGATTCATCTCCAAAGGTGTACCTGTAGGTTTAGTGTTCTCCATTTTGAACTTGAGAAGAAGATCCTGAATGTATCTTCTCTGAGTCAAATACATTCCTTCACCTGCATACCTAGGAAATATGTGAGCTCACCTAGGTCACTGATTTTCAACTCCTCTTGCATGTGTCTCTTTGAATGCCATTTAGATCATAACTTGTCACAATAATATCATCCATGGAGGTTGCTCAATCCATGAACTCATAGTTGAATGCTTATTATGCTTATTATGTAGGATAGAGGATGGATAAAAAGGAATTTTTATAGGAGGAGAAGAGAGAGAAAAAATGCTAAAGAACATACAAGTATCCAAGGCCAATTATGGTAAAGAAATGCCATTTCCTACTAGCCAATTCTTTGGGACTTGGAGCGAGAATACATGTATTTGGCATATGACACATTTGAAAGATCCAAAATATGTCTCTATAAGTGCTCTGAAAATTTCACATCTAACAAATTAAAACAAATGAATTTTCTTTATGGATAGAGCTCTTGAACCTATTGTTATACACATAGCTTCATCAACATTTTCATAACTACAATCAATTATTCTCGAATCACCAAAGGGGTAGTGGTTTGGCCGTTCTATGTTCCAGACCCTCCGTTCTTTAGAGAATGGTGGCATATACTTTTCCATATCAAACCCAACAAATGAAAACAAACAAATTTTTTCGTATTTATAGAGCTCCTAAACCTATCATTTCTATATTTATAGATTCATGAACAAATCCATAACTACAATTGATAATTATCAAGACCCGAAGGGGTTTACTAGGTTCACAATCCTATGATCAAGATCCTCTACCCTTGAGAGAATGTTGGGATCTATAGATTTTTGTAGACGTAAATGTGAGAACATATATGGTGAAGTCACTTAATGTTAGCATACATAAATAATATGTATTACCATAAGAGATCTCCTTAAATAATCTCCTATAAGGAAAGCAACTTAAAGGGCCGATCTTGTTAGATTTATTTAGACCACAATGTTCTACCATTGCTCTATGTGCATTTGGTTGAGGACCCTTGATGGGTCAAGGACTAGAGCTCTGGGGAGCCAAGGCTCTAGCACAAGTCTTCGAGGATATTCCGTATCCTTAGAGTGACCATATGAGGGTTTTTTGGACCTTAGAGAAACCTCTAGATATGCACAAAGACAAGGGCTATTTAAGGTTTGCAAGAGAGTGGTATGTAGCTAATTGGGATCTTTCATTTGGTATCGGAGGTTGTGTGAGAGAGAGAGAGAGAGAGGGAAAGTTCAAGTCCTTTGTGGCAACTTCGATTGGGAATAGAAAACTCATCTTCTTGCCTCATTCTCAAAGAGCTTTGTGTGGATTTGTTTTTGAGAAGGAAAGACATATTTGGGTGCATGTGGAGCTTGTTGGCCCAGTCAATTGTTCACATAAGAACAAGGGGCAACAACGATTCCCATCTGTGGGCATCATCCACACACCATGGAGGGGAGGAGACAAATTCTTTCTCCCTCTCCCTCTTGACTGCATGGTAAGCATCAATTTGTCCCACTTGTATAGGCCTTTTAAGTGCCAAAAATCTACGTATATGGGATAAGAGGATCATCTAGACGTTGAGCTTATGTGTAAATGACTCTTGTTTATTAATAAGACCTTGTTTTTTTATTGGATATCAAGCTAAAAGTTTATAATTTTTCATCTTTTTCATTTAGAGTTGTATACTTATATGCGGATACACTGATTGGTTTCCACATAGTTATAGGCTTTGTTTGGTGTACATAGATGTGAAAAACGTGGCTGCATTTTAAATATTGATAGTTCCCATTTTTGTTTACCTTGGGGTCTTATTATCTTGGTTATGATGTGAAGAAGTTTGATCTCTTCCATATTATTACATGCTTCGCCTTGTTTCCATAACTATTCTTGATTTTATATGTACAATTTGGTTGATGCCCACACAAATGAAAACTTTTGGTGATGCTCAAAGATTTGAGAAGTTTGGTAGATATCCATAAATGATCTAGCCTTGTATTTCTAAAGCTTAGCTTGTTCCATCATATATTGTCTGGTTGTTGACTTGAACATGTATACCTTGGCCGATGTCCATATATGTTTTGAATCATACATATAGACCTTAGTTTTTTTTGTGAATAGAGTCATAGTATTTGATTTTACATTCCAATACCTTCGTGTCTTCATACCTTGTTTAATTTGTATCATATTTGCACATCTTTGTGGAGGCCCATAAGTTTCTTTGAATCATATCTCTGTAACTTAATTGTTTTCTTCATGTATAGATTCAAAATAAATGATTTTATTTGAGTTGAAAATGATATTTCTAAGTGAATTTGATTGTCATAGTATTCCTTCTATGTTGAAGAAATCTGTATAATTTTTTTCTTTCGTACAATGGAGTTTTCTTTTGGAAAAAAAAACACATTTGATTAAGAATCTTCATCCTGTTCACTACAAAGATATCTTATGAGTCTACTAACATGAATGCAAAATAACACTGAGTCATAAAAAACAAGAGCTTTATCAATAAATGAGAAATCATTGGTCACAAAACAAGAGAATTGTGCACTGATGCTAGTCTTATGAATAGTTATGCCCTAGGCTCAATGTGACCATTGGAAATTTTTTAAAAACCCATGCTATCCATATGGATGGTGAGTTGGGCATCGATATAACTGTTGGAAAATTATCACTAGTATAAGCGATGGAAAAGTTGCCTTGGTATATGTATCGGTATGAGCGCCAATATAGACATCAGTATATGCATCAATATAACCATCAGTATTTTCTTGGGAACTATCTATACTTATACTGATGCTTATGCAAATGCGTATATCGACGCATATATCAACGGTGCATTTTAATAACTTGGAAGCCAAAAGTTGATTACTCCTTTGTTTTAAATTACAATTGATTTGCTCTTGAATTTGTGTGCATCTACATTGTATTCGATCTCACACATCCACCCGCATTGTGCTCCTCTTGCACCTTTTGTGTCTACCCTGACATATCCACCTTCCTCTCTCTCCATACACACAGAGATCTCTCTCTTTTTCTCTCCACACACACACACACCTCTCTCTCTCTACACACACACATCTCTCTCTCTCTCTCTTGCATCTTGGTAAGTAATGCATGCACTCCCTCACCCTCTCCCTTTCTCTATTTATTTTTGTTCCCTAATCTCTCTTTCATTTTGTTTTGCAGGAGCTTTTTGGCATCCGTTTCTTGCTTGATGAGAGAAGACATCGATTGTGATTTGATGAGCAATTGGAAGGAAATTACATCGATGTAATTGATTTATGTACATGCATGTATTGTTTTGTTCTTTATAGGAGAGAGAGAGATATAGAGAGAGATAGAGAAAGATAGAGAGAGAGAGAGAGAAAGAGAGAGATGAAAGAGAAAGAGAAATAAAATTAATATTGGTTAATGTTTAATGTTGGTTGTAGAGCATATGCACACATATACATAGACACTCACATGCATACATAAACACACATGCATACTCATGCATATGCATGTATACATACACACACATGCATATGCATACATACATACACACACATATACATAAACACACATACGTGTACACACACATACATACACATATGCACACACATACACTCTCACATGCATACGCACATAAGAGACACACATATACATACACACATACACTCACATACACACACTTTTTCACACATACTCATATATATGCATACACATATAGACACACACATATGCACACACACTCACATGCATACATACAAAATCATGCATATGCATGCATACATACACACATATGCATGCACCCACATATATATACACACATGCATATGCATACATACATACACACACATATACATACATGCATATATACACACACAAAAGAGAAACACATGTACACACACCTAGAAACAAATACACATACACACACACATATGCATACACACATATACACATACACACATACACACATATACATAAATACATATACACATAGACACACATTGTAACATACACATATATATATACATGCATACACACATACGTATACACATACACACATATACATACACACATATACACATACACACATGTTTTAAAGTTAGGAGTTTAGGGATAGGGTTTTAGGGCTTTATACACATGCATACATACATATACACATACACATATATATACACACGTACACACATATACATGTTTTAGGGTTAGGCTTTTAGATTAGGTTTCTAGGGTTTTACATACATACACACATGCATACACATATATACACATATACACACACATACACACATATACACATACACATATATACACACATATATACATATACGTGTTTTAGGGTTAGGGTATTAGGATAAGGGTTTTAGGGTTTTACATACATACACACATATACACATACACATATATATACACACATACACACATCTACATGTTTTCGGTTTAGAGTTTTAGGATTAGGATTTTAGCATACATACACACATAAACAAAAATACATGTATACATATACACATATACATATGTATACACACATACATACACACATATACATACAAATATACATACACACATATACACATACACATATATACACACATATATACATATACGTGTTTTAGGGTTAGGGTATTAGGATAAGGGTTTTAGGGTTTTACATACATACACACATATACACATACACATATATATACACACATACACACATCTACATGTTTTCGATTTAGAGTTTTAGGATTAGGATTCTAGGGTTTTACATACATACACACATAAACAAAAATACATGTATACATATACACATATACATATGTATACACACATACATACACACATATACATACAAATATACATACACACATATACACATACACACATACACACCTACACACCTATACATGTTTTAGGATTAGGGGTTTAGGATTGAAATTTTAGGGTTTTTACATACATACCCACATGCATACACACATATACACATACACATATATATACACATGCATACACACACATACATATACACACATGTCACATATACATACACATACACACATATATATTTTTTAGGGTTAGGGTTCTAGGATAAGGGTTTTTTGCTTTAACATACTTACACACATGCATATACACATATACACATGCACATATATATACACATGCATATGCACACATACACATACCCACACATGCAACATATACATGTACACATAGACACATATTCATACACACACATACAAACATATATATATACACACATATTCATACACACATGCATACACACATATACACAAATGCATACACATTTACATACATGCATGCACACACATATACATACACACATGTACACACATACATCTTTTAGAGTAAGGGTTTTAAGATAAGGCTTCTAGGGGTTTACACACATGCTTACATACATACACACATACAAACATATATACATACATACAAATACACATGCATCAAATATACATACAAACACACACACACACACACACACATATATATATATATATATATATATATATATATATATATATATATATATATATATATATATATATATATATATATATATATATATATATATATATATATATATATATATATATATATATATATATATATAAGTTAATATATATAATCAAATGTTCTATGTATAACTAGTTATTTCAGAAATTAGGGTTATAAGATTAAAATTAGTATCTATAATTAGATATATAAAGAACTAGGTTTCTAGGATAAATATTAGTATACATAATTAAATATGAAAAGAGCAAGGTTTTTGGAGTTAAAGTAAATAAATATAATTATATATAAAAAAACGATTTTAGGTTATATATATATATATATATATATATATATATATATATATATATATATATATATATATATATATATATATATATATATATATATATATATATATATATATATGAAAACAAATTAATATATATACTTAAATGTAAGATGCATGCTTAAATATATAAGAAATTAGGGTTTTAAGATGAAAATTAGTATATATAATTAAATATATAAAAAACTAAGGCTCTATGATAAATATTAGTATATATAATTAAATATGAAAAGAGCTAGGGTTTTTTAATTAAAATAATTATATATAATTAAATATATAGAAAATAGGATTTTAGGTTTAATATGAATATATATATTGAAATATATATAAACATTAGAAAAAACATTAGTATATATAATTAAATGTACTATGTATAAATAAATACATAAGAAAGAAGAGTTTTTATATTAAACTTAGTATATATAGATAGATATATAAAGAACTACGGTTCTATCATAAATATTAGTATATATAGTTAAATTTGAAAGGATACAGGTTTTTGAATTAAAGTAAATATATATAATTAAATATATAAAAATTAGGGTTTTAGGGGTAATATTAATATATATAATAAAAAACTAGTATATATAATTAAATGTCCTATGTATAATTAAATATATAAGAAATTAGGGTTTTAAGATTAAAATTTGTATATATGATTAGATATATAAAGCACTAGGGTTCGATGATAAATATTAGTATACATAATCATATATGTAAAGAACTAGGGTTTTAGAATTAAAATAAATATATACAATTAAATATATAAGAAATAGGGTTTTAAGTTTAAAATCTATATATATATATATATATATATATATATATATATATATATATATATATATATATATATATATATATATATATATATATATATATATATATATATATATATATATATATATATATATATATATATGTATATATATTGAAAACAAGTAGTATATATAGTCAAATGTACTATGTATAATTTAATATATATGAAATTAGGGTTTTAAAATTGAAATTAGTATTTATAATTAGATATATAAAGATCTAGGGTTCTATGATAAATATTAGTATTCATAATTAAATATGAAAAGAGATATGTGTTTTTGAATTAAAATGAATACTATAACTGAATATATAGAAAATAAGATTATAAGTTTAATATTAATGTATTTAATAAGATATATAAAAAAAGTATGAAAAACATTAGTATATATAATTAAACGTACAATGTATAATTCAATATATAAAAATTGAGGGTTTTATGATTGAAGTTAGTATATATATAGATATATAAAGAAGTACGTTCTATGATAAATATTAGTATACATAATAAAATATAAAAAATCTAGGGTTTCTGAATTCAAATGAATATATATAATTAAATATATAAAAGTAATGCTTTCGGTTTAATATTAATAAATATAATAATATATATATATATATATAACTCAAGAATAAAATTAGTATATATAATCAAATGTACTATGTATAATCAAGTATATAAAAGAAATCAGCATTTTAAGATTAAAACTAGTATATATAACTAGATATATAAAGAACTAAGGTTCTATGATAGATATTAGTATACATAAATAAATATGAAAAGAGCAAAGGTTTTTGAATTAAAGTCAATATATATATTTAAATATATAAAAAATAGGGTTTTAAGTTTAATATTAATATATATAGAAGTGCGAACACAAAATAGCATATATAATTAAAAATAATGTGTATAATTAAATATATAAGAAATTATGAAGGAACTAGGACTCTATGATAGACATTAGTATACATAATTATATGTGAAAAGACCAAAGGTTTTTGAATATATATATATATATATATATATATATATATATATATATATATATATATATATATATATATATATATATATATATATATATTAGCATTTTACATTTAAAACAAATATATATAATGAAATATCTATAACAATTAGAAAAATAATTAGTATATGTAATCGAAGTACAATGTATAATTAAACATATAAGAACTTCGGGTTTTAAAAGTAAAATTAGTATTCTTAATTAGATATATAAAGAACTATGGCTCTAGGATAAATATTAATATACATAATTAAATATGAAAAGAGCTTAGATTTTTGAATTAAAATAAATATATTTAATATATAATATATAGGTGTCTATGCTTGATATAAATATATATAGTAAATTATATATATAGAAGTTAGGACCAAAACTAATATAGACAAATGTAGAATAAATATTTTCACTCTAGGATATATAATCTAATATATTACTAGTATACATAACTTAATATATATTACATTATTATTTAAAAGAAAATTAGTATTTATACTCAAATAAAAAATTGGGTTGTAAGATTAGATATATAAAGAACTAGGTTTCTATGATTAATATTAGTATACATAATTAAATATGAAAAGAGCTAGGTTTTCTAATTAAAATAAATATATACCTAAATAAATAAAAAAAAGGATTTTAGGTTCAATATTTATATATATAATAAAGAAAGTATTTTATATACCTAAATGTACTATGTATAACTAAATATAGATAAAATTAGGGTTTTAAGTTTAAAATTAGTCTATATATAATTAGATATATAAAGAACTAGGGTTTTATGATAAATATACATAATCAAACATTAAAAGAACCAGGGTTTTAGAATTGAAATAAATATATACAATGAAATATATAAGAAATAGGGTTTTAGATTTAATATTAATATATATAATCAAATAAATGTAGAACTTATGGAAAAAGATAATATATATAATCAATGTACTATGTTGAACTAAATATATAATAAATTACGGTATTAAGATGAAAATTAATATATATACTTAGATATATAAAGAGCTATGGTTCTATGATAAATATTAGTATACATATTTAAATATGAAAAGATTTAGTTGTTTTTTAATTTAAAGGGGTATATATAATTAAATATATAAAAATAGGATTTTAAGATTAATATTAATATATATAAACAAATATAGATAAAAATTATGAAAACAAATTAGTATATATAATTAAATGTACTATATATAATTAAATATATAGGAAATTAAGCTTTTAAGATTGGAGCTAGTATATATAATTAGATATATAAAGAATATGGGTTCTATGATAAATATTAGTATACATAATTAAATATGAAAAGATCTAGGGTTTTTGAATTAAAGCAAATATATATAATTAAATATAGAAAAATAATGTTATAGGTTTAATATTAATATATATGATCAAATACATTTAAAGATCAAGAACAAAATTAGTATATATAATCAAATGTATTATGTTAAATTAAATATATGAAAGTATAATTTTAAGATTAAAATTAGCATATATGACTAGATATATAAAGAACTAGGGTTCTATGATAAATATTAGTATACATAATTAAATATGAAAAGAGCTAAGGTTCTTGTATTAAAATAAATATATATAGTTAAATATATAAAAAATACAATTTATAGGTTATATATATACATATTTAGATAGATAGATAGATAGATAGAGAGAGAGAAATCAAGAAAAAGTTAGTATATATAATCAAATCTATTATGTATAATTAATTATGTAAGAACTTAGGGTTTTAAGATTAAAATTGATAGATATAATTAGATAGTTTAAGAACGATGGCTCTATGATAAATATTAGTATACATAATTTAATATGAAAAGATCTAAGGTTTTTGAATTAAAATAAATATATGTAACTAAATATATAAAAATGAGGGATTTAGGTTTAATATTAATATGTATAATCAAATATAAAAAAAAATAAGGACAAAAATTAGTATGATCAAATATACAATACATATTTTCACCCTAGGATATATAATTTAATCAATTCGTAGTATACATGATTTAATATATAATAAATTAGTGTTTTAGAAATAAAATTAGTATTTGTAATGATATACAAAGAATTAGGGTTTTGGGAATAAAATTAGTATATATAATTAAATGTATGGCATATTAAATGTATGAAAAGTCTCTAACGTCTTCCAACCTTTACAAGGAGTAGATGACTAGATACAACCATTTCACCCGCAAAGGTAGCACGTGAGGATATCTCTAAAGAAGAGGAGGAGCTTCCAAAGAGATTTTAATTGGGAGTATTACAAATATGGTGCACTATGGTCCTGATGACACTTTCAGATCGCATGCATCAATGAAAACAAGTCTACTCTTGATAGTGCGATGATGGTGAAGTTTCTCCAAAAAAGTAGAGCTATTGCAAGAGATGAAAATGCCCAAGAAGACCAGCTTGAGCATTGTGGAGTGATCCGAGATATCTTGAAGCTATGATTCAGGAAGTTTGACTACTTTCTCTTTGATGTGAAATGGTTCAAAGTAGTCACCACTAGAAGAAATGCACGCTAGATAAGAGTGGTTACTTCAAGTAGACCCCACAAAATAATGGATAGATGAAAGAGACACATTTGTACTTCTCGAACATTGTGAGTAGGTTGTCTTTAATCTAGATTTGAAAGAGCCACAGTGGCTATTTTTTGACAAGTCTCTCCAAGTAGCAGACAAATTTGTGAGGACTTAGACATAGAAGAAATTCCATCTGTAGTGGACTTTAAGGTGCATGCGGTGCTCGAGGATGGAAGACATCATTGTCCTAAAAGAAGAGGTATTTGAAGAAGATGAGGTACACAAGGTAACAGATGATATGTTGTACGAGGATGATGATCGAGAAGGGGTGGTCATACCAAGAGATCTCGAAGTGGGCATTGTAGAGATAGATATCCTCTGCACATCAGATCTTCAAGAGGATGCTAGAATAGAGGACGTATGAAGCAAGCACTTGTATGTACTTATTTTTGTTTAATTATTTAATATACATTTCTTAGAAAACTATTTTTCAATATTACCATTATTATCGTATGCTAATTATTTAAGTTTTTTTTTGTAGAGCATGATGGCAGATATTCCACCGTTCACTCTGCATTCCATGACAGAGAAGTAGATTTTAGAGTTCATATCTCTAGCACCCACTGCTTATCAGGCTATCTTATCATACTATAGGATCTCTGGCAATCGCACTCCCATCGGCTACACTCATTTTGATAGGACTATTCCCATTGGCGGCACTCCCTTTGGAGGAACTACTCCTATCAATGACACTCCTTTTGGCAGGCCTACTCCCACTGGCACTACTCCTAGATTTAATACTACACCACAATGGTCTTCTCAATCATCCCCTAGTGGCTCCAGTAGTCAACATATGCACCAATATTTGACACCACACCAAGATGTAAGCCCTAGCCCCTCTCATCCATCTAGCTCACGTTGTGGAGTAGTAGGTTCTAGAGGTAGATCCATGAGTGGGTCTAGAGGAGGATACAGATGTTGTGTAGGTAGTGAGTCTAACATTGTGTCAACCAAATCTACTCCTAGAGTGAGTACCTCATATGTAAGTATGCCATACAATACATCATGTACACCTTGGCTCATAACCATGATGGATTCAGGCAGAAAGGCCATGCATCAATGCATACGATAGCTGTGCACAATACAACTTGGACACTTTATCATGGTCAAATGAGGTGAAAAGGACAAGGATCGTAGAAATAAAATCATAGAGGTGATCTATCAAGAGTATCAGCCAACACCTAGGCATCCTCTTATTAGCTCAAAGTGGATTCAACACATGGCATGTGAGGTGATATCCTACTGATAATTAGAGGTTCGTGATGCTTTCGATGCTAAGAAGTGGGATATGATTTTTGATGCATAGCAGTAGACTCCTCACCAATACCATCCATAACGAGATGCGAAAACCACACGTCTAGATATGGTTAGATCATCCCATGTGAGCAGCGGTGGGTATGAAGCTATGCATCATGAGTTTGTAAGTATCATTTTGATGAATGAATTTTCTTGTGTTAAGTAGGTCATCTTTGTTGATGTCATGTTTAGCATATTTTTTGTAGGAGTTGGCATTGGGTCGTCTTCCAACATAAGCAGAGGCTCATGGAAATTGTCATGGGTTGGTTGCACTGTTTAAGGACTTGGGGGGATGCGTCCAATCATTTAATGGGAGAATTTATCATGAGGTGAGCTTATGAACTTTGTTTAGTGTGTTTTAATTTTTCTTTGGTGTTGAATTTCCTCCAACCTTGTTGTTGTGGTAATGATCTCATCAATAGTTGCTATGGTAATGAAATCATCGATTCCTTGATCTTGTATTGTGTGGACACTGCAAGTTATTTAGCAAGCCAGGTGTTGACAAAAGAATCATGCGGAGTATCTACTAAAATTATTTAGCAAGCCATGATTGCTTTGGGTCTACTAAAAACTTCAAGAAATATCTCCCCACCACTTGTTCGTAAGTTCTCTAGTTCTACAATCATGTTTTCATCTGTATTTCCTTGTTGAAATTGAGCTATAAAGGCATTCTTCATTTAGTCCCAAGTAGCAAATTGGTTTTTGGAAAATTGAGTAAACCATTTTTTTGCTAAGCCTTCCAATGTTTTTCGAATAAGGATTAGAAAAGCATCTTCCCTTTGCATTAAGCCCCTTCTTTTACATAGGGATAAAAATCACATGACATGGTCATCATGATCTTCATGTGCGAATCTTCTAAAGGAAGGAAATTTGATATTCAATGTGTAAAGAAAAGTATCTAAGTCTACTTGAGTTTCCATACTTCCAACCGATGATGTGAATGAAAGAGGAGTGGCTAACCTATGATTGACTTTCCTTCTTATTGTTTTTAAACAAACTCATAATGTTTTTGTCTAGGTTGCGGTCATGAGCTACACATCCTATTCCTTAGGCATAAGCTGAATTCCAAGGAAAGGAAAAGTTACCTCTTCAATTACGATGTGGACACCTTTGAACTTCTTCTTCACTTTGTAATTGTCATCCTCCTATGCTCAAGCTCCCTTATCCCATTTGGCATGTCAAATTTTGTTGATAGGTTCTTTTGTTGAAAGGGGCTTGAGTATTTTTAGTAGAAAATTACAGAAGAAGTAAAAAGAAAAGTTTCATCAAAAGCCTCTATGCCTTGATTAGCATAAAAGATTACAATAGGTTTGTCTAGAATAAGACAAAATATTTTCTATGTGTAATCTTTTTAAGACAAAGAAGTACACACAAGTACACAAAAAATCACAATTACTTGTGCGATCAGCCTTTGCACCGGTCCTTCACCTTCTCTAGTAGCTTGCCCTTGTGCACTCCTTGCACTCAAGCTTCCAATAAGGTTGAAGCCTTTGTCACTTGTGAGTCAAGTAGTGGTTTAAGGAGAGCCTATGGCAACTGATTATGCTAGTGATGTTGATGTCATTTTCTCCTATGGTCCATCTCATGAATTCTCTTCTTCATTGGATGTCACACATACTGCTAGGTTGCTTGATGCATAAGCCACTTTCCATGTTACTTTAGTTTGTGAGTAGTCTTGTTGATTCTCAGGTGAGATTCATGAATGTGAGCACATGCATGATTGTTGGACATATGACATTGAGGGTGTAGGAGATGTACATCTTTTTCTAACTAGTGGAGCATCATTTTCCCTCATGCATGTACATTATGTTCCTTGGTTTCATATTGGCTTGATTTTAGTTAGTGAGTTGCAGAAGAGCAGATGTTACACATTCCTTGGTGAGCATCATTTTTAGTTGTAGTTGGAACAACTTATGGTTGTGAGAGGTGCTAGGATTAGGCATAAGTATCCACTACAGGTAGTATGTGTGAGAGATAGTCTCATCTCAGTGGGAGTTCAGCCTTATGTGCAGTGTGAGGCATTCATGATGCACATGTATGGTAGGATTTTGATGCTCACATGGATGCACATGTAGAACATGTTTGGGATGTTGATGATGTATATATAGAGCATGATTATGTTGATCATATGGATGCTTATGTCTCATTTGTTTCTACCTATTCACATTCATGATGCACATGTAAGCCACAATTTGGATGCTCACATGCATGCACATGTAGAGCATGCTTTGGATGCTCATGATGCTTATGTAAAGCATGATTTTATTGATCATATAGATGCTCATACTGAGCACACTTTGGATGATCATTTGGATGCTTTAGAGCATGATGTGAGTGCTCATATAGTGATGGCACACGATTAGAGCTTAAACATCACATGGGCCTTGGTGTTGATGTTGTGTAGTTAGCTCATGGAGAGTGCTTATGCCTAGGTAGACTCAATATCTAGTTTGGTGTCTCTCATTTGACAATATTTATGCATTTCTCCGGGTATCAAGCATTGAGAGATAATTAAGTCCTTATATTTCTACTTGAATGGTCCATGAATACTTGGATTGTTTTATCCCAATGAGAGATCATCACAACTAGATTAACATGTTCTCGGGATGGTTGTTATCACACGTGCATCCACTAATCATTTTTGGTTCATCCTAGATAATGCATATTTTGGTTTAGCAAGAAGCAGCCAGAGTATAAGGTAGCTATGTCAACTACAGTTGAGCATGCGTGGCTTAGATATCAGTTGGATGATCTGGGTGTTCACCAGTCCTTAGCAAGCATCATCTTTATTAATAGTCAAAGCACATTGGCAGTTACGATGAACCCTACAGTCCATGATGGCACAAAGCATATTGATATATACTATATTTATATCAAGGAGAGACTTCCTAGAGAGAGATGTTTGTCTTATGTGCCCTACACGATAATGTTTTAGACCTTTTCACAAAGGCTCTACCTACTGAGAAATTTGAAGTTCTTGTCAAAAGCTTTGGGCTCACTTCCTTTTGTTCATTGGTTTCATACCTCATAGCTTGTCACTTCCTTATACATGAGTGCGATTTCCTTGTTCACCACATCATTCCCAAGAGGGATTTATTGATGCATCTTGGCCATGACATTTGTGAACACTTTTATGACTCCCATGGCTCTTTGTTTCCCTCTTCAAGAGATTTTTCCCCTTGGATCGTATATATAACTCTAACCCTAGCACATCACTTATCTTTTTACCTTCATTGGTTTATACAATGAGGGTTCTGTTATAATCTAAGCTTCTTCTTCTTCTACCTTGTACTGTACATGTGATTTCATAGTCCTTGAACTACAAAAGGTTACCTAGTACTTCTTGCTTCAATGGACTATGTTTTTTTCTTCTTTGAGCAACTTAACTATTCAAATGGCTTACTTGGATACTAATCTAAATGGCCAAAACTATTTGTTCTCAGTCAATTGGAATCATTCACTCAATGAATCGGATTGTGAGACTACTCCATTGAGTCCAACTAGTGTGCCCCATCTATCATGTGTCCTCTTTAAGTGGAGCCTACCATTATTCCAAACCAGACCCATAACATCTTTGGATATAGTTTTGTTCTTTAAACAACTAAACTTAATCTCCCTATTTGCAGATTTTACACTATTTGTCTGCCTTCCAAATCCAAAAGGTTGTATAGACTTGTAATCTAGTCAACGTATAACAACCTTATTGTTCAAAATACAACATGTAAAATACTATGCAAGCCTTTTAAGACTTGCGAAATTTCTTTCTAAAATAAAAAAAGGAGGTGGTCTTATGAGGATGGATTTGCACTTGATGAACATGAAGTGGTGTTGCAAAATCTTCGCACTACACCAACCAAATGAACTCTAGAGACATGTAGTGGGCCCTCTTATCTTGCCAAAGGATGTATTAGACACCCTATGTACCTTGGAAGATAACTTTCAAAAAGATGAATCAAAACATACAAGTTTGACTAAGAGATAACATGAAGAAACTTCCTATTTTGGTATTGTATGCTTCACTATTTCACTTAGTGCTCATTCTCTTATTAAAATTAACGATAGAGCTTCTAGAGGAATCTAAGTAGGAAGAAATGCAACATATTCGGAGTTATTTCATAAAAAATGATTGACCATGCTGAGAGAAATTAATTTAGCAAGTCACGTATGTAATCCCGAGTTTTTAGGAAGTAGAAGATGGAGAGATATAGGTGACTTCTAATGAATATATCTCATGATTGAGAAATCCAAATGCAACAAAACTTTGAGACTGTATATTAGACTAGGAGAGCTAACCTTATCAAGTTAAATCACTAAAAATAATGCCCCATGCTTAGAGAAACCATCTCTGCAATCTGACTGAAAAACTAAGAAGTATTACAGTGAACAATACACTAACATAGGCATGAAGATATGGTCACAAATGATCATCAATTGAAACGTATATTGAATGGACATTATAATGGACTTATTGATAAATATGTGTGCCTTGAGATCACACTCTGATATGGCAAGAAGCTCAGCTAATGAGTGTACATTTCCATGACTAAAAAGTCATGTATATATAATGAAGATTGGAGCCAAGATTTGAATTTTTTCCCTTCTCATCAAGTGGGTTCAAAGTATTTGCTTCAAATATGGTATATGTTTTACGACATTTGAGGGCTCACATGTATGCTTAAACTTGCCATGTACTTGTTCCAATAACTCCCCTTCAAGTTAAGTAATCTTGAGTTCTTTAGTCTTCCAAGATTACCTACAAACCAAGCATACCTTTGAATTTACTGAGTTTTGTTCCATCTAATGCCTTAATTAAGATGTCAGCACATTGTTGATGAGTTGACACATATGATGGCTGAATTTCCTTGCTCAAAATCTTCTCTCTTACATAGTGGTAATATACTTGAATATGTTTAGTCCTCGCATGAAAAGCTGGATTGGTAGCCAAGTGAATGGAACTCATGTTGTCACCAAAAATACTTGGAGTTCCAATCTCCAATCCAAGATCTGTAAATAGTGTCTTCATCCACATTGCTTCTTGAGTAACTATAGCGAGACCTTTGTATTCAGCTTAAGTAGAGGAGAGAGCAATTGTGGGTTGCTTCTTAGATGACCATGAGACATGTTTCAACCTTGCAAAGGTAAGATATCCTGAGGTGCTTCTCCTGTCTTCCTTGGAACTAGTTGAATCTGCATCATAGAAGAATTTTAGACCTAACTTAGATACATAAGGGTAGTATAACCCTTCATTCATGGTCCCTTTGAGATATTTGAGTATACTCTTTGCAGCTTCCATGTGAGGTTTCCTGGGTGTGTGCATAAATTGACTTAGCACACGCACACTATAACATATATCTACTCTTGTCAATGTGGCATAGTTCAAACTTCCCACAACACTTTGATAACCTCTAGTATCTTCTATGAGTTCACCTTCATGTGAGCTCAATTCATGATTAACCTCCATTGGAGTACCTGCAATCCTACAGTCTTGCATCTTGAACTTTGTCAAAAAGTCTTTAATGTATTTCCTTTGAGTAAGGAATAGACCATGATCTTTGTATACTACTTCCAATCCTAAGAAGTATGTAAGTGAACCTAAGTCACTTATCTTGAACTCTTCTTTCATCTACTCCTTGATCTTCTTTATCCCATATGCATCATTTCCTATAACTATAATATCATCCACCTACACACACAATAGATGACATCAAAATTACTCTTTTTGATGAAGAGTGATGAATCTTCCTTGCTAGGTTGAAATCCTTTATCCTGCAGGAATCAAACAAGCCTGTGATTCCAAGCCCTTGGGACTTGTTTGAGTCCATATAGAGCTTTATTAAGCTTACACATATAATCAAGATGTACTTGGTTCTCAAAACCAGGTGGTTCTGCCATATACACTTCTTCTTTTATCCACCCATTAAAAAAATGCATTTTTTACATCAATTGAAGTATCTTTCAATTCTTTGAAGAAGCAATATTAAGTAGAACTCTAATTGTAGGCATCTTTGCCATAGGAGAGAAACTCTCCTCATAATCAATTCCCTAAGTTTGTGCAAATCCTTTTATAACAAGCCTTGCCTTATACCTATTAATGGAGCCATCTGAGTTCTTATTCAATTTGTAAATCCATCTTGAACCTATCACTTTCATTGATAAAGACTTGGGAACTAATTCCCAAGTGTTATTTTCCTCAAGAGCTTCAATTTCTTCTTCCATTGCATGCCTCCATTATGATTTCTTCTTTGCTTCCTCAAATGTTGAGGGTTCCTCTTGATTTATATCTTGTGCTAGATAGATTGAATGTTTAGTAACTAGAGAAGTATCAAAACCATACCTCTCTGGTTTTCTTTTCTCCCTCATGGACCTTCTTAGGCCATGATGTGATGATTCTGCCTCTTGTCCAAGCTCTTGCATTTTAGCTTTACCTTTAGCTTTCAATCTGAGATGCTTCATCATCTTCTAAGGTATCCTGTTATTCAATTTTATAAGGTTTATCCTTGACAAGTTTTGGAAAATCTTCTTCAAGATCATAAGGTTACTTGATGTTACTGCATGAGTCTTCATACCAAGAACTATTCTCAACAAACACTACATCTCTACTCACCAAGAATCCTTTGGCTGTTGGGATGTATAACCTGTAGCCTTTTTGGTTCTTGTCATATGCAATGAACACACGTCTTTCAGTTTTTGGATCCATATTTCCTCTAACTTGTGAAGGAACATGAGCATAAGCAATACATCCAAAAATTCTTACAATGATCCAAGCTTGGTCTTCTTCCATTCCAAGCCTCATATGGTGTCATACCATCTAGTGACTTTCAAGGTAACCTGTTAATTAAAAAAGTGGATGTGGATATAGTCTCAACCCATAAATAATTAGGTAATTGTTTTTCGTTTAGCATAGACCTTGTAGCTTCAACAATTGTCCTATTCCTTCTCTCTACCACTCCATTTTGCTCAGGAGTGTGCCTTGTAGTAATCTCTCTTTTGATTCCCCTCTCTTGAAGGAAGGAATCAAAGTCATGGGAGTACTCTCCCCCTTCATCTGACCTTAGCCTTTTTAGTGTTTTATCTGTTTGGTTCTCCACAAGAGCTAAATATCTTTTGAAAGCATGAAAAGACTTCATCCTTGTGTTTCATAAAGTAGAGTATAGTCCATGTACTGCAATCATTAATGAAGGAGACATAATACGTTGATCCAGATATTGAAGCATCCTTGCTAGGTCCCCATACATTTGTATGAACCAAGTCCAAGAGATCTCCATGCATATATCCTTTCTTCATGAATGGTAACTTGTGAGATTTTCAAAATCGAGATGCACTATATTTATAAATCATGTGTTGCTTTTATAGATTATGGAGTCCAAGTACACTTTGGTCCCTGTCGATTTGCTTTAATGATCTTTCACCAATATGTGCTAACCTTTTGTGCCACACTTCCAATTCTGTGAGTGTCTGACTACCATAATTAAAGAGAGCAATGTTCCTAGTGTCTTGTAATTCAAATGTGAATAATCTACCTTTCTTTTCACCCTTTGCAATCCTCCTAAATCCTTGAGTTGGATCTTCAACAAATGATCCTCCTTTTGTGAACCTAATGTGTAGGCCTTTCTCCACAATCTCTCCTACACTTATCAAATTCTTTGTGATGGTAGGGAAAAAGAGTACCTTGTTAAGTAGTTGATGGTTTCACCAGGTGCTTTTACATTTCCTATCTTCTCCACTAGATGCCTTGTATCATCACCTGTATGCACTTCATGCTTGTTCCTTGGATCTTCTAAATCTGATAGGAGGGCCACATCTCATGCCACATGATTTGAGCAACCTAAATCTATGTAGAAAACATGCTCATCATATTTACCTTGTGACATTGTCATATTCATGAGAATTAGAGAGTCTTCTTGATTTGAGTGTTTTAAGTAATTATTGTAATCTCTTCTTCCTTTGTATCCTCCTTGGTATGTTGAATTGTTGTAGTTGTTGTGGTTGCCATGGAAATTATTGAACCTTCGTCTTGAGTAGCCATAACCTCCTTTGTTGTAGCCTCTGCCTTTTTTATTCTTGGAATTCCTAAAGCAATTCTCACTTGTATGATTAGTTAATCCAAAAACTGAACAAGGATTAAAGTCTTGGGGTCTTCCCCTGCCTTGTCTTCCTCCTTTGCCTCTACCTATACCATGTCTTCCTCTACCTGCATAGTTAGCTTGGTGTGTACCTGTTTCATCATCTACTTTCTTTCCTTTCCCTTTGTTGTCTTTGCCTTTATTCCTTTCAATATACAAAGGAGAAGATTCATTACCTTTGGAACCTTCTCCATTCTTCATAAGCTTGGCCTCTTGATTAAGTAGTTGTCCCATGAGTGTATTGAAATTTGGTACATGCATATCCATGTATAGATCCATTGTTGTAGTAAAGGCTTCCCACTTTTCATCTGCCTTTAGGCCATTGATGACTTGCCTTACAATTTGTTCTTCATCTATGACTTCTCCAATGCTTCCTAGCTGATCAACAATATCTTTGATCTTTTGCTTGTAGGTTGTGAAGTATAACAATAGTTGGTTCTTTTTGGCCTTTGTGGTTGAAGAGAAGAAGGCCTTGAGTTCATTCCACACCTCCTAGGATGTTTTATATCTTCTAATGTGTAGCAACAAAAAATATGAGATAGAGCTGAGGAGATAAGACCTTGCAAGTGCATCCTTGGAGCACCATGTGCTCAATCTTTCTTGCACCTCTTGTGTAGGTTGATCTTTATTCCTGAAACTTGGCATAACTTCATCTCTAGCTATATAACCATATAGATTCTTGCCTTGAAGATAAGTTTCCATTCTTAATGACTAGGCTTAGTAGTTACCTCTATCCCATCTGTCAATTGATGAAGGAAATTCATCTGCCATGTTGTCCAACCTTGCGCTAATACCACTATGAGGATGGATTTGCACTTGATGAAGATGAAGTGCTGCAAAATCTTTGCACTACACCAGAAAAATGAACTCTAGAGACATGTAGTAGGCTATTTTAGCTTGCCAAAGGATGTACTAGACACCCTCTATACCTTGGAAGATCACTCTCAAAAAGATGAATCAAAACATACAAGTTTTGACTAAGAGTCAACATGAAGAAACTTCCTATTTTGGTCATGTATGCTTCAGTATTTCACTCAGTGCTCATTCTATGATTAAAAATGACTAGAGATCTTTTAGAGGAATCTAATTAGGATGCACTGCAACCTATTGGGAGTTATTTTATAAAAAAAGATTAACCATTCTCAGAGAAATTAATTTAGCAAGTTAGGTATGTAATCCCAACTTTTCAGGAAGTGGAGGATGCAGAGATATAGGTGACTTCTAATGAATATATCTCACCATTGAGAGGTCCAAATGCAAAACAACTTTGCGAGTATATATTAAACTCATAGAACTAACTTTACCAACTTAAATCTGTTAAACACACGTTGCCATCACAGGCGTGTTTAAAATCTTTCGGGTTCTTGGGAGTGGTAGGGATCTGATAATCAGAGGCCCTAAAACTTGATTTTCCCAATTAACTCATTCACATCGTAGTACACTATCATTCAAACCTCTGTTTGCTACGAATTACTATCAATACTCTGGTTCGTTCTCTCATAGACTTATTGTTCATACTCAGGTTAATACTTTCTCAATACGTAGCACCAGAGTTATTCATTACGGTAACACAGACTTCATTACCGTAACTTAATGGAACTGGACTAACTGCAAGTTAATGTAATAAAAAAAAGACGAAAACTGAGTACTACTCAGATTTCTCAAACACAACACCACGGCAACTCCACAGAACATAATCGCCCAGACAGACAGTCTAGCGATTCTACTGGTCGTCACCGGAGCATCCTTTCATTAGTTTATAAAGAGCTACATCACTTCGCAACGACCTTTCGGTTCGTGCGGAATACGCAAAGTAAAGAATTACAAATGCCAATCCGGCGGCTTACACTGGCACGTACGGTGGACTTGAACCCGCAATGATACAAAACTTAGGGCTCTTCTACTATACCCTGAATATACATGGTTCGAGCTAACTTAAAGGTTCTGGCAATTTTCAACTTCAGGCTATCTAGCATTTTCTTTAAAGTGTCTGGTTTGACTAACTATGCATCAGTACGAACAGAACTGGCGGCAGTTACTTGAGTCATCAAAATGTCAGCTTGCGTCTGCAAAAATGCCTCCTGTAAGTAAAAATCGTTTGTCAGGGCTGCATCCCGACTCAATTTCATGTCTTCGATCCGTTTATCTATTCGGGATAGATGTTCTGCTTGAATACCTAACTGTTTCTCTCTTCTTTCCAGTTCCTGAGCCTGATATTGAATTGTCTGGTAATATGCATCTCTTTCTTTTCTGATCCCTGTTATCTCCTTCTGCAGTTGACTAGTTGAGTTTATCTGAGCTTTAAGAGCAGAATTTGCTTCAAAAAAGTTGGCATTTGCTCTTTGGAGTTCTTCATTAGTCCGCTTAGCTAAATCTGCCATTTCCTATCCTTTCTGCATAACTTCATGTAGTTGAACTCGCGTTTCTTCCAATAAATTTCCAAGTGCTATGCGAGCATCCTCTTTATCCTGAACTAACTATTTTTAAGTGAAGAATTTCTGCATCAGTAGCACTTAATAACTCATCTTTGGCTTGTATCTCAGCTAACGCAGCATCTCTTTGGCTGATCAATGATTCGTGTTCAGCAAGTCGAGCTTGGAGTTGTTGAATTTGTTCGTGCAGAGCATGATTTTCGGCCTTTACTACATCTACCTCTTCCCGGAGTGGAGTAATATTTGCTTCAAGAACATCAACTTTGTGTTCTAATTCATGTCGGATACTATCACTAACCTCCTTCGTCTGCTTTGGTAGTTGCTGTGACAGTTGGATTAACATATGACCCATGGATGCTAACTCGGTAAACATAGGAATCGGAGGAAACAGGAGAGGAGGAAGTGGTTGGGATGAAGAAGCTGACAAGAGGTGATGGGAAGAGGGTGGAGAATAATTAGGGGAAGAAGAAGAAGTAGCAGGTTCTTCAGGGTTAATGGGCTCAACAGGTGCAATGGAATCGACCGGAGGCATGGGTGGAGGAGTGGGTAGAAGAGTGTTGGGTACCAACACTATTCTGGTAAGTTGCTACGTAGTTGCTTCAGTTTGGGCAACTGCAGAATCTACTACCGCAATCAATTCCTCAAAAATTTCTGCAACAATAACTTGCACATCTTCTTGCACATCTTTTGGACTGTTGTTGAGAATTTTCCCGAGAAGAGCTTTCCGTAGTATTGGCAGAAGATGCACTGTGGTCTTTTTGCCGTATGGGAGAAGATTGGGTGGATGAATCAAGGTGAATCGAGGTTGTAGTATCATGGAAAATCTCTTCTTCATGCCTGGTTGTTGAACCTTGTACTTGACTTTCAGAGGGGCTTATCCGTCTTTGCTTCCGGTGAAGAAGCTAGAAGAGATCTTCATCATCCTCTTCTGTATCTTCAAGTACTTGGGCAGATTCTTCATGGTATAAGATTGGAGCGTTTGGAGGCGGTTGCGTTGCTTGGAGGGCTGGAAACAAAAAAGTAAGGATGTGCGGAAGACGGGAATGCGGTAGATCTCCTTTGTTAACATGCTTAATGAACATAACGCATTCACGATGAATGCGCCGAAAATAATAGGAAACAAAATTAACAGGCTCCCAAGAAGCCATGTCAATCATCGAGTAGAACGGACGTGAAATCCCGTAAGTGCGTTTTTGTAGATTCAATATAGCCACTCCCACTTGTTCACTAATTTGGTAAGGACCAAACCACCGTAATTTGAATTTTCCAGCCGCACGATTTGATTTTGCATTATAAAACAGCACAAGTTGCCCCACCGTAAAAACTGGAGTTTTGAGATACGGATCATGAGTATGTGCTTGTCGCAACTGCATTTCTTGAAGGACCAACAAACTTTCCCAGCGATGTTCATCTAAATCCCTCAGTGCTTTCAACCGAAAAGGCAAAGAGTCTTCGGGTAACAATTTTTGAGTTATGGCCACACGTAGGCTTGGCACTACAATTTCCATTGGCGCTATTGCTTCCAGTCCATAGGCAAGCTTGAAAGGAGTCAGTCCGGTTGCAACTTTGTATGTAGTCCGGTATGCCCATAAGACTGTTGGTAGTAACTGATCCCATCTTTCTGGTGATTCCACAACCAATTTGCGCAGCATACTTAACAAGGTCTTATTAGTGCTTTCTGCCAATCCATTGGCACGAGGATAGTATGTTGAACTGAATTTATGCAGAATCTGAAAAGTGTGTGTGAGCACTCGCATTGAATTATTAGCAAAGCGTGTTCCTTGGTCTGTCACAAGCTCCAGAGGTAATCCATAATGCGGGAAAATGTCCTTCATTAGACATTTAGCCATCGAAACAGCTGTGGCGGACCGTAAGGCCCAAGCTTCTGCCCATCTGGTAGCATAATCTGTACATGTCAGAATGTAGCGATTGTTGCTAAGGATTGCTGGAGGTGTCATTGGTCCAATAAAATCAAGACCCCATTTCTGAAAAGGCTCCAAAGGTAATACAAGTTGTAGAGGAAAGAAGTGACATTGTAAAGGCTGTCCAGATCGCTGACAAGTGTCACACTGCTGCACAAAATGAGTCACATCTTTATACACGGTAGGCCACCAAAGCCCACTTTGCAAAATTTTTCGGTGCATAAGATCTGCTGCAAAATGTCCATCGGAGGGTATTGAATGGGCCATAGCAATAACCGATTTTACTTCATGTGGGGGAATACAGCGAAGTAAGACACCAGTATGATCCATGTAGTACAATTGTCCTACAATCAACCGGAATCTCCGACTATAAACTGCAATTTTCCAACGCATAGTAGGAGAAGTTTGAGGAGGAGGACATCCATCAGTAAGAAAGGTTAATAACTGATCATAGTAGGTAGGTGGCATAGGAGGTTCGGCAGATTCGTCACTAGTCGTTTCAGTAACGTAAATTGCTAGTGTGGTGTCATCAACGCCCACCGGAGCTTCACTGAAATCCAACCAAGAGAGGAAATCTGCTAATGCATGTGTAGTGCCGGGTCGATGAATTACTTCATAATGGAACTCTTGTCACAATAAAACCCAACACGCTAAGCGACTAGCTAAATGCTGCTGTCGGACCAGATACACCAATGCAGCATGATCTGCATGAAAGGTGAATTTTCGGCCTAACAAATAATGCCAGAATTTCTTTACAGAATACACTAAACCGAGACATTCTCTTTCAGTTACTGAATAATTCCTTTCAGCAGGAGCGAGTCGACGACTTGCATAGTAGACAGGCCGAAACCATTTTTCTGTTTGCTACATTAAAACACTTCCAATTGCTATGTCTGAGGCATCGACGAAGACGTGGAACGTGCGTTCCCAATCCGGGGGTTGCAAAATGGGTGCATGAGTCAATAATTCTTTTAAACGATCGAAGGCAGTTTGACATTCTGGAGTCCAGTCGAACTGTCGTGGAGTGCTTTTCATGAGCCGATTAAGTGGTGTGGCGAGATGAGCTAACCACCGTTAATGGCGACCATGCCACCGAATCTGTCCCAGGAATCGCATAACTTCTTTTGGTGTGGTAGGCACAGGTGCTTCCAACATGGCTGCAAATTTGTCTGGATCGACTTGTATTCCTTGTGTAGATATAATGTGGCCAAGGAGTTTGCCACAGGTGACTGCAAATACAGATTTTATCGGGTTCAGGTAGAGGCGGTATTCACGGCATTTCTCAAAACAACACCGTAAATGATACAGGTGTGCCACAATCTTGCCGAATAAGGAGAAGTCATCTAAGTATACTTGCATAAAAGAAGTGAGGTAGGGTGAAAATATTTCCTGCATACAGCGTTGGAAGGTGCTGGGAGCATTCCTTAACCCAAACCACATGACCATACAAGCAAAAACACCCGAGTTAGTAATGAAAGCAGTTTTTGGTATGTCTTGTTCAGCCATTCTGACTTGGTTATAACCACTATAGCCGTCCAAAAAGAAGTACATCTCATGTCCAGCCACTCTGTCTAGCATTGTGTCAAGAAAGGGAAGAGGAAACGGATCAAGCACCGTGGCTGCATTCAGTTTCCGGTAACCCACACAGATTCGGAGCTGCTTATTTTTCTTAGAAACAATAACAATTGGTGATATCCATTCAGCGTGTTCTATTGGTACGATGAATCCCACCATTAATAACCTATCGAGCTCTGCTTTGACCTGTGCTGCATAGTTGGGATTCATACGGTAACTGGATTGTTTAATTGGCTTCACTTCCGGCTTGAGCACGACTCGATGTTGATAGATGCGAGGGTCAAGTCCTTTCATATCGCGGTAATCCCAGGCAAAAACATAAAAAAACTCACGAAGAAGCTGGATCAAGTCTGTTTGAAATGCCTCGGACAATCCTACCTTTATCTTGACAGGTCACGGGTTCACTTCATCTCCCAAATTATAGGTCATTAACTGGTCTTCCGGGACATAAAATTGACGAGGTTTCCCCAAGTCATCAGCTGATTGTAAAAGTTGATGTAAAGTAGCTCCATCCATAGCAACATCATCATTTACAGTTGTATCTTCGGTCACGGGAACAACGGTACACGCTGTCGGACTCCTGTTATCTGCTACAGCTTGAAGATCTATAGTACCCAAGGAGATCAGATCTTTATTATTCTTCAAAAATACGTCTTCGTCGTCATCGGATAAGCCATCCAACATGTGGACCGGCTTTGCTACATAAGGTCTGGCATGTAGTTCACAGGGCTAAATAGCATCCAGTTTGACAACATATTTACGGTGGTTGTCTTTGAAAGTCAGTTCCTGTGCTGACCAATCCTGTATGACTTCAGCCTGTTTCAACCATGGTCGACCGAAAAGGAGATTATAGAGACTGGACTCCGGTAATTCTAAGACTACGAAAGTCATCTTAAACGTGGTACCCTGCAAAGTAATGGGGATATTCCTTACGAGGCCCACCGGATGGACTCGGGATTGATCTACCATTCTCACAAAGAATTGAACAGGTTCGATTTGGGTCCACCCTAACTTCTTGCAGAGAGCCGCAGTTGCTATGTTCACATGGGAACCACCATCGATTAACACTTGCGTAATCTTGTGATTTTTATGCCAGACAGTGATTAAAGGGACAGAATGATCCACCGTAGAATCAGCTTCCGGTTGTATTGGTGCAGTCACCAGGGTACTGGGAGATCCGGGACTAACCTGTTGTTGAAACTACTGCCTGACTCCTAGCACTAAAGCGAGTAGCTATCCCAAGGGAAGTGTAATGGAGGCTTTAGAGAGAATATCCCATACCTGATCTGCTGGAATTGTACTCTTACCCGATTCTGATGATGATTCTCCTATTACTGGGGTACAATCTTGTTCATGCGCTCCCACCTTTGGCAGGGGAACCTGTGTCACGGGAACTGGATCAGGGAATACCGTAGGCTCTTTGGTGGTCCATTGGCTAGCTTTGTTATACATTCTCTGCTGTTCACGGATGCCAGGTTCAAACACTTCCGCTGCTGGTTGCAACTGCTTACCAGATCGTGTCTAGACCACTGCTGCTTGAGTTTCCACTGGTGAAATATAGACCATATTGGTCATTGGGTTCTGACGCTCTTTCTTCATTCGATCATATTCGGCTGCATCCTTGCAGAATCTTTGGATGTGCCCAAGTTCACCGCAAAAATGACATCGAGGTGGTGGCAAGGAAGTACCTTCCTGTGATGTACCTGTCTGCTAGCGATTTGCATTGAAGTTGGTATTCCGCTGTCCCCGATAATTCCTATATCCTTGTGGTTGATTGTTTTGCATCTGTGGTGGCACATAGTGGGTGGCTGGCTGCCCTGGTTCTTGTATAATGGCATTTACAGCTGCTTGTCCCTGCACTTTGGCGTTATACGCAGAATTTTTGGTGGAATGTCCGGTGGTATTGCAGATAGCACAATACATCTGATTAAGGGCACAGGTACCACTGGTGTGCCCAGGATTTTTGCACTTAGTGTAGTACATCTGTTTAGCCGGATCCTCTCCAATGTTTTTATTGGCTTTTAGCCACTCCAAGTCTTCGGTGAATCCCCCAACCTTATGCTCTAGTTGCAGGGCCATCGCTATAATAGCATCCAGTGTCATAGCTCCCACACAGCGAATGATCATGATTTGTTTAAGCTGTGGGGTCAAACCATTAATGAACCACTAGGTTATGACATCATCCGGTAAATTAGCATGTGCCGGAGGTAATACTCTTAAATGAGATATAACAAATATAGGTGAGAATGGTTATCATGTTGTTTTAACTATTCTAACCACTACAAAAATACCAAAGAGACTCATGCATCCATTACTTCCAACACCATTCAATGTGCATATGATTTTGAAGGATTCTAACTGTTAAACGTTGTTGCTCCTTCTAACTATCAGAAGTGAGTTTAAGTGATTCTTGGGTTCTTGGGAGTGGTAGGGGTCTCTAGACAGAGGCTCTGTGCTTAGTTCCCATAATAACTACTTCAGATACAGTAAGATACTGATGCTAAGAACTTTATTAAGCTTTCATGAAACTTACAATTCTCGTCGTAGCTCAGCCAACGTGTACCAAATACACTCAGATGCTATATTACTAAACTTACTGAAGATACCAGAGACAAGAGTGATAATTCAACCTTTACCGAATAGACAAACAATCAGACAACACCGTAGACACAGAGAACTCGATAGTTCACACACATAGTACTGAAGACTCAGTGCGTAACTTAGAAAGACCCTTACTGCACTTAACTTTACCGTATGAAGATAGATTCCACACTACAGACAACACCATACCGATCTGAATACCAGAATGCTACCACAGTTGCTCAGACTTCACTAGCCACTGGCAGAACATTCCAAGAAGGGGTAACACACAATGCACGGATTAACACCATAACCCAATAGAGATTCACAAACAACTCACTCAGACAACAGTTCACGATCTATTAGATGTAAGTAGAACTCGCAGCCTCAACAGAGATCGATAGGTAACAAAACACAGATACACACAGTACAATCAGAGTACGCAGAAATTAGACAACAGCGCTATAGCAGCATTCAGGCAATCCCCCAGATGAACAATCTGGTGATTCCACGAATCGTCTCCCTCGCGCATCTTTCTTTTCATTGCTTTATATAAAAGCATACATCGTGCCTGCATAACAACCTTTTGCACGTGTGAAGCAAGATTTCAGTTATACAATCTTTCAATCCGGGGGCAGCTAACACTCATGCATGGTGGACTCGAACCCGCAGGTTTTACAAAATTATTGCTCATCGATAAGACCTTCTAATTACATATTTCTAGCTAATCTAAAGGTTTGGGCGATCTTTTTGTTTAGAGTTTCTAATAACTATTTTAGGGTCTCCGGTTCTATTAACTGTACGTCTGTTCGTACTGAACTTAGGGCTATGGCTTCATTGAGCAAAATTTCTGCTTGGGTCTGCAGAAAGGCTTCCTGTAAATAAAACTCTTTTGCCAGCGCCGCATCTCTGGATGTCTTTATTTTGGCAATCTGTTGTTCCATCTTCTGTACTCTTTCCTTCTGATTTTCTAGTTGATTCTATCTTTTTTCGAATTCTTGAATTTGAAAGTTTACTGTTCTTGTATATGATTCTTTTTCGTGTCTGAGATCTGCAATTAGCTTTTGTGTCTGCGCTTCCTTGGTTAAGTAGTGTTTGAGCATATTGTTGACATTTGCTAAATTTTCATTGGTTCTTTGAAGTTCTTCTTCTGTTCTTTTAGCCTGCTTCTACTGTTCTTGACTCTACCGCACCAATTCTTGTAGCTGAATTCTGGTTTCTTCGAGCAAGTTTCCTAAGGCGATCCTTGCATCTTCCTTGTCCTGGATATCTTGCTTCATTTTACTGATTTCTTCATTTGCAATCTGTAATAACTCTTCTTTCTTTGTGAGTTCCGCCATGGCCGCATCTCTCTGATTGGTAATTGTCTGTTGTTCTGCAAGTTGAGCTTGGAGATTGGCAATCTGTGAGTTGAGCTGATGGTTTTCGGCTTTAATTGCATCTATCTCTTCTTGCAGTGGCGTGATGTCTGCTTCTAGAACGTCCACCTTGTGTTGTAGCTCATTGCGGATGCTGTCTGTGGCTTCTTTCATTTGGATTGGCAGTTGCTGTGATAGGTTAATGAGTAATTGACCCATGTTGGCCAATTCAGAAATTACGGGAATCGACGGAAGTGGCAGCTAAGGTCGTTGTTGGGATGAGGAGGCGGTGAGCAGTTGTTGGGAGTTTGGTGGGGAGTAGTTGATGGAGGAGGATGAAGAATCAGTGGGTTCAGCAGGGTGAATGGGTTGGATGGGGATAATGGGGTCGATGGGTGGTTCCGGTGGAGTGGGAAGGACAGTCCGAGATGTTACCTGATCGACGTTTTGTTGTGCATTGTGTGCGACTGTGGACTCAACTGCCTTAAGCAGCCTTTCGAATGCTTCTTTAGCAACTTGTTCTTCATCTGCTTATTGTTCCCTTTCAGACTGTTGCTGTGATGCTTCTTCGGTAGAGGTTGTGTCAGCTTCAGTATGATTTTCCTGTTGTTGCTCTTGGGAAGATTGTGCGGAGGATTCATGCTGCATCGATGTTGTGGTGTTGTGGAATGTTTCTTCATCCTGTTTTTCTTCTTCTTTGTCGTCATCTTTGTTTCCTTCGGCAGATGCTTGTGCTTCACTCTCAGAAGAACTAATTCTGATCCTCTTTCTGCGGAATAGTTGGTTTAGCTCCTCTTCATCTTCTTCTTCATCGTCCCATAGTTGTACAGATTCTTCATGTCACAGAACAGGCCCTCTGGGTGGTGGTTGTGTTGCAAGTATTGCCCGAAATAGGAATGAAAGGATGTGCAGCAATCTGGATCTTGGCATGCCTCCCTTGTTTACCTGTTTAATAATGGACACGCACTCTCGGTGAATGCGGTGGAAGAAGAATGACGCGAAGTTGACTGGTTCTTGCGTAGCTAATTCTATGGCGAAGTACAAGGGGCGGGATATTCCATAGGTGCGTTTTTGTAGGTTGAGAATGGCTACTAAGAACAGGAGGGTTGATCTTTCCGGTTCCGATCGACAGAGAATCGCATACTCGTTGGATGAATACCTAGGAAATAACTCTACCATTCTAGCGACTGGCAGACTCGGGCCATTTTCCTGACCTTGCGAAGGGAGTCTAAAGGCTTCTTGCAAAAGCTTGGAATGTGATAATTGTACGGGATGGGAGGAGGTGATCGGCCAACTCTGCTTGGTGGCAGGTGTGTTGGTGATGGCGGAGATGATCTGGGCGAAGAATGGGTGGGACTCCACTGAATGCCAAGGAAGTTCAGCGAAGTTGGATAGCCCACGAATGCGTAGGAACTCTCCTACGTCTGGAGGGAGTCCATCACGAAAGGCGGCGTAGTTAGCCAAAGCTTCCATGGCGCACACGAAGACAGTAAGCACAAGCACACAGAGCACAGGGTAAGCACACAGAGTACAAATCACACGAACACAATAGCAATTTTCCACGAAACAGAAAAGGTTAAGTAGATGCGTTGCAGTGGAGAGCAATGAAGAATGATTAATCATCGCGCGGTATTGAAATGATAATTCTTAACTTTGGTGTGCATGCATGAGTAGCTGGCAAGGGCAGGGCGGCTCTGGACATAATTAGTTAACAAAACATGGATATCTACAGACTTATTTTATTAAGCATGCAAAATAAAAGAAAAGAAAAGAAAAGAAAAGAAAAGTGAACGCCAAAAGACGCGGCCAACCGCAAAACGTTTCAGTGCGGGTTAGATGTGTGTTGATACGGCTGCAGCTTGGAACCGTTGATGACATTCGGAAGAGGGATTCCAGTCAATGTAGTCAACCGAAAAGTTGCTTGGCCCACTTGCTCAGAAATTCGGTAGGGACCAAACCATCGCAACTTGAATTTGCCAGCACAGCGATTCGACTTTGCATTGTACAAGAGTACAAGTTGTCCCACCAAAAAAATTGGGGTCTTTAGATATCGGTCATGTGTTCGAGCTTGTCTTAGCTGTACTTCCTGCATAGTCAAAAAACTGTGCCATCGTTGCTCATCTAATTCTCTGAGTGTATCCACCCGAAAGGACAATGATTCTTCCGGTAGTAGTTTCTGGTTGATGGCTACTCATAAACTTGGTATAACTATCTCCATCGGTGCTATTGCTTCTAATCCATAAGCCAATTTGAAAGGGGTTAATATTGTTGTTACCTTGTATGTAGTCCGATATGCCCATAATACTACAGGCAACAGTTGATCCCATCTTTACGGTGCTTCCATAATCAATTTCCGAAGCATATTCAACAAAGTTTTGTTTGTACTTTCAGCCAAACCATCAGCACGAGGATAATAAAGAGAACTAAACTTATGCGTGACCTGGAACAAATGTGTGAGTACTTTCATTAAATTGTTGACAAAATGAGTGCCTTGATCTGTAACAAGTTCCAGTGGTAAACCAAAACATGGAAAGTCATCCTTCAGTAGAGATTTAGCTACTGCAACTGCTGTGGCAGACCGTAAAGCCCAGGCTTCTGCCCATCTGGTAGCATAATCAGTACATGTCAAAATATAACGATTGTTACTGAGGATTGCTGGTGGTGTAATAGGTCCAATGAAATCTAGACCCCACTTCTGAAAAGGTTCTAATGGCAGGACAGGTTGTAGCGGAAAATAATGACATGGTAACGGCTATCCTGACCTCTGACAATTATCACATTTTTTTACAAACTGCAATACATCCCTGTACATAGTAGGCCACCAGAGACCACTTTGCAGAATTTTCCGGTGTGTTAAGTCTGTAGCAAAATGGCCACCGGAAGGAATTGAGTGAGCCAAAGTAATAACTGAGTTAACTTCATGTGGTGGAATACATCGAAGTAAAATTCCAGTATGATCCACATAGTATAATTCCCCAGCAATCAACCGAAATCGGCAGCTAAAAACTGCAATTTTCTTGCGTATTGCTGTAGAAGTCTGAGATGGAAGGCATCCATCGATGAGGAAGGTCAATATCTGATCATAGTATGTAGATGGCATAGATGGGTCTGTAATTTTGTCATTAGTTGGTTCAGAGACATAAATTGCTAGTGTTGTGTCATCTACACCTACCGGAGCTTCACCGGAATCCAAGCGAGACAAAAAATCTGCTAAGGCATGTGAACTGCCTGGTCGATGAATAACTTCGTAGTCAAATTCTTGTAAAAGCAGGACCCATCTTGCTAATCGACCTCCTAGATGATGTTGCCGAACCAGATAAACAAGTGCTGCATGATCTACATGAAAAGTAAATCTACGGCCCAGCAAATAATGCCTGAATTTCTTGACAGAATATACTAAATCTAGACATTCTCTTTCTTTTATAGAGTAATTCTTTTCAGCAGGGCCCAATCTTCGACTTGCATAGTACACTGGTCTGAACCACTTATCGGTTTGTTGCATTAGAACGCTTCCTATTGCTATATCTGAAGCATCAACAAATACATGAAATGGGCGATCCCAGTCGAGAGGCTGTAAGATGGGAACTTGTGTTAATAAACACTTTAAGCGATCAAATGCTATCTGACATTCCTGAGTCCACTCAAACTGTCGAGGAGTCTTGGTGATTAATCTGTTTAGTGGTATTGCCAAGTGAGCAAGCCATCGTAAGTGTCGTCCATGCCATCTTACTTGGCCCATGAAGCGCATTACTTCCTTCGGTGTAGTGGGCACAGGAGCTTCTAACACAGCTAAAATTTTATCTGGATCTACCTGTACACCCTGTGCAGATACAATGTGACCAAGTTGCTTTCCACATGACACCGCAAACACAGATTTTTTTGGGTTCAAACAGAGTCTGTATTCTCTGCACTTTTCAAAGCAGCACCGTAAATGGAACAGGTGTGCTATCATCTTACCGAAAATTGAAAAATCATCAAGATATACTTGCATAAAAGAGGTAAGGTAAGGAGAAAATATTTCCTGCATACACCTTTGGAACGTACTTGGGGCATTCCTTAATCCAAACCACATAACAGTACATGCGAACACGTCCTAGTTGGTTATGAAGGCGGTCTTTGGTATATCCTATTCAACCATTCTAACTTGATTATATCCACTGTACCCATCTAAGAATGAGTACATTTCATGTCCTGCTACTCTATCAAGCATTGTGTTAAGAAAAGGGAGCGGAAATGGATCAGGCACTGTAGCTGTGTTCAGTTTCCAATAATCTACACATATTCGTAACTGCTTATTCTTTTTAGGCACAATAACAATTGGTGAGATCCATTCAACATGCTCTACTGGTACAATGAATACAACCTTCAATAACCTATCCAGTTTTGCCTTTACCTGTGATGCATAGTTTGGATTCATCCGGTAGCTGGGTTGCTTGATCGGTCTTGCTTCTGGCTTCAGCATGACCCTGTGTTGGTAGATGCGCGGGTCCATGCCTTTCATGTCTTTGTAATCCCATGCAAATACATCAAAAAATTCTCGAAGTAGTTGGATTAGATATGCTTGAAATAATTCTGGTAAGCTCTCTTTTATTTTAACAAGTCGTGGATTTGCTTCATCTCCTAAATTGTAAGTGGTCAGTTGATCTTCTGGAACATAAAATTGTCGAGGCTTCTCTGTATTCTCTGCTAGCTTAAACAGTTGTTGTAGATCAGCATCATCTATGGTAGCATTATCTTCTTTCATATCTGTTTCTGTTACAGTCATCACCGTACAAACTGAAGGATTCCAATTATCTACAACAGATTGTAGATCAATAGTTCCTAGGGAGATCAAGTCAATGTTATTTTTCAGAAACTCTTCTTCTTCATCATCTGACAACCCATCTAGCATATGGACTGGTTCTGCAAAATACGGTCTAGCATGCAACTTGCAAGGTTGTATAGTATCTAATTTTACCACGTATTTACGATTATTATCTTTGAAAGTGAGTTCCTGTACAGACCAATCTTGTATCACCTTAGCGTGCTTCAGCCAAGGTCGGCCGAAAAGGACATTATAATCAAGGGTGGATTTTGGTAATTCTAGTATGACAAAGTTCATCTTAAATCTTGTACCTTGTAAGGTTATTGGTACATTTCGTACAAGTCCTACAGGATGGACTCTTGACTCCTCGGCCATTTTGACAAAAAATTGAACTGGTTTGATGTTGGTCCACCCTAACTTTTTACACAGTGCAGCAGTAGCAATGTTGACACCAGATCCTCCATCAATTAGTACTTGTGTGATTTTATGATTTTTATACCATACCGTAATTAAAGGAACTGAACGATCGACCGTAGAATCAGGTTCCAGTTGTACTGTTGCCGTTGCTGGAATACAAGAAGGCACAGGACTGAACTACAGCTGGAATTGTTGTCAAACCCCCGGTACTAGTGCAAGTAATTGGCCCAGAGGAAGAGTGATAGATGCTTTAGATAAAATTTCCCAAGCCTTTTGTGATTGGGTTGTATTTCCCTCAGATTCTGAAGAGGATGCGCCTGCTGAAGATGAGGTGCCTACTGCTGAATTAAAATCCTGTTGTTGTGTTCCTTCCTTGGTTAACGGAGTCTCGGTCACCGGAGTAGGATCTGGGAAGACTGGCGGTTCTGCAGTGGTCCATTGACTAGCTTTATCGTACATCCTTTGTTGTTCGCGTATGCCTGGTTCAAATATTTCTGCTGCTGGTTGTAGTTGTTTACCGGATCGGGTCTGAATTACTGCAGCGTGCGTTTCTACTGGTGTGATTTGTACCATATTAGCCATTGGGTTTTGATGTTCTTTCTTCCTCTGATCATACTCAGCTGCATCCTTACAAAATCTTCTAATGTGACCAAATTCACCACAGAAATGACAGCGCGGTGGTGGCAAATTGGGATTTTCCGGTGGTGGTCCAGCCTACCAGCGGTTTGCGTTGTAGTTATTATTTCTCTGTCCTTTGTAATTTCGATATCCTTGTTGCTGGTTGTTTCTCATTTGCGGAGGTACATAGTGATTGGCTGGCTGCCTTGGTTTCTGTATAATTGCATTGACAATTGCTGTTCCCTGTACTTTGGCGTTATATGCACAGTTTTCGGTGGTGTGTCCGGTAGTGTTACAGATAGCACAAAACAACTGATTAAGTGCACAAGTGGCACTAGTATGGCCTGAATTCTTGCATGTGGTGCAGTACATATGTCTGGGAAGGTCTTCGGCGATATTTTTATTTGCTTTTAACCACTCCAGATCTTCTGTAAATCCTCCAACCTTGTTTTCCAACTTCAAAGCCATTGCGATCACTGCATCTAGCGTCATAGCTCCTACACAGCGTATGATCATAATCTGTTTAAGTTGTGGAGTCAAGCCATTGATGAACCATTGAGTAATAATCTCATCCGGTAGGTTGGCATGTGTTGGTGGTAACTGCCTCAAATGAGTCTTGAATAGCGTGGCGTATTCCTGTACTGTTTGATTTATCTTCTGTCTATTGTTTTGCAGGTAGTCAAAAATTTCGGCTGGATTCTTCTTTAGCCTGAATCTCTGCAAAAAGGCATCTCTTACTGCTTCATAAGTGCCGAAATGGTTAATATCATATTTTGTAAGCCATCTAGCTGCTTCGTTGACCAATGTCGATTGGAAAACAATAGCCTTATACGCCGGATCATGTGGATGGTTGAGCACTACGTAACTTATCTCAAATGTGCATACATGAGCATCCGGGTCATCTCCTGGGAATCCACCAAATTTGGTGTACGTTACTCCCGTTGGAGACGGCCTAGGTAGACATAGTTGTTGTTGTTGTTCGTTCATCGTGTTGATGGTTGTATGGTGACTATCTCCTGTATTCCGAGGCTGAATATCTGAACCGTCAGAATCTGTATCAATCTGTGCATTTTCCGGTTCGATAATCTTGTTCAGTATATTTCGAATCTCAGTTTTGAACAAGTTTCCTTCCTTCTTGATGTCCAATGTAGGAAGGCTTACTCCCAATAGCGGTGACTAGGCTGAAGATTCACCAAGAAATGGTAAATCGTCACCGGAAAACTGTAAATTCTCAATGACTTGTGCCGAAATGACATCGGAGGGTGTCGATTTTTCACCAAAACAAAGTACTTCTTCTCCTTCACTGGTTTCTTTGGCTAAGGTGTTTCTATTCGTGAACAAATTTGAATCTTTACCTAATGTTGTTAGACTAACTTCAGGCTGCGTCCTGGTAGATTCTGGAGTTACTATATCTTCGACAGACTGTGCCGAAATAGTACCAGAATTTACCAGAGGCGCAACACGTTCCACCGGAATATGACCGGAATCACTACTAACATTATTTACTTTCTTGACAACTGGGTTAGGTCTAGTTGTACTTCTACCTCCCGGAGTCGTTCTTAGTAAATTAAGTACCCCAGGCTGGCGGTTCTTTGGATACGTTTCACCGGATCGAGTAACTGGCATGTATCATCTTTTGTACTAATCGCGTACTGTTACTGTCGATTAAGAATTTACAGTCACGTTTTCATAACAGGTGTGCAACAATCTGATCTGTTGCCATCTTCCCATAGATAAATGGCAATCTTGATAACGCTTTCGACAGTTAAACGGCAATCTTGATGCCACCTTCCCACAGACGGCGCCAATGTTAAATGCTGTTGCTCCTTCTAACTATCAGAAGTGCGTTTAAGTGATTCTTGGGTTCTTGGGAGTGGTAGGGGTCTGTAGATAGAGGACCTCTACTTAGTTCCCAAAATAACTACTTCAGATACAGAAAGATACTGATGCTAAGAACTTTATCAAGCTTTCATGAAACTTACAGTTCTCGTCGTAGCTCAGCCAACGTGTACCGAATACACTCAGATTCTATATTACTAAACTCACTGAAGATACCAGAGACAAGAGTGATAATTCAACCTTTACCGAATAGACAAACAATCAGACAACACCGTAGACACAGAGAACTCAATAGTTCACACACATAGTACTGAAGACTCAGTGCGTAACTTAGAAAGACCCTTACTGCACTTAACTTTACCGTATGAAGATAGATTCCACATTGCAGACAACACCATACCGATCTGAATACCAGAATGCTACCACAGTTGCTCAGACTTCACCAACCATTGGCAGAACATTCCAAGAAGGGGTAACACACAATGCACGGATTAACACCATAACCCAATAGAGATTCACAAACAACTCACTCAGACAACAGTTCACGATCTATTAGATGTAAGTAGAACTCGCAGCCTCAACAGAGATCGATAGGTAACAAAACACACAGTACAATCAGAGTACGCAGAAATTAGACAACAGCGCTATAGCAACATTCAGGCAATCCCCCAGATGAACAGTCTGGTGATTCCACGAATCGTCTCCCTCGCGCGTCTTTCTTTTCATTGCTTTATATAAAAGAATACATCGTGCCTGCGTAACAACCTTTTTGCACGTGTGAAGCAAGATTTCAGTTATACAATCTTTCAATCCGGCGGCCGCTAACATAACTCCTTTGTTGCAAGATTTTTTGGTGGATATAAATGTATTGAGGGTTCATTGTTGTTTCCTAATTCAAATCTGTTTCATTATTATGAACACACCAATGTTTACCTTGATGGTTGAAAGAGAAAAAAAAGGAATGGTTTAGTAGTGTGGAGTTAGAGAAGATAATTGAAATGGTAACTTAGTCTTTGCTTTTAAGTTGGTTGAATGCGAAGTTGTGAAAGGACAAATTTAAAAGAATTAGCTTACTAATATATCTTTGAAAGGTGTGAAATTGGAAAAGGAAAATGGCAATCATACAATCCCTCATAAAAACTACTTTGGTATACATTGAAAGAAGCACACATGGTGGCTTGCTTCCTTTATATTGGACCATCATGAGAACCATGAGAGCTTATCATGCTATTTAAATCGAGCAAGGATTCCAAGTACCATTAAGCATCAACAAGAAGGTTTTTTCCTTGAAGTTGAAAATGTTGTAAAGTTTAAAGTGGAATGACATATGGCAAGAGAAATGAAAAGACTTAAATGTATTTTTACTTGCAAGCTAAGTAATAATACGAGACATCCATGCCTTTAAATGGCTTCAAGATATTCTAATCTCTCATTAGATTACACCTCGAAGGTATCATCAAGATGATCAAAGTTGGAATCCTATCCTTAGCATTCATTTGATGGGAGTACATGTATGCATGTTACATGATATACTCCTAATATTGGAAAACATTTTGAAGCTACATATAAAATATGCTAGCTAACAGTTCCTTATCATATGTGCTATAATTGCATTCAGAAGGTTTGAGTTTCCTACTTTCAAATGCAAGAGGATGATTGTTTTGCATTAAAATAGCACCTATACCAGAACCACTAGCATTCGTAACTACATGAAATGGTTGTGCAAAATTAGGTAATTGTAGAACAGGCCCATCGGAAAGTGCATACTTAAGTTTATCAAAACATTGTTGTTGGGATACTCCTCATACAAATTTTAAATTTTTCTTCAATAATAAAGTAAGGGGAAGGGCTATATAAGAAAATCCCTTTACAAACTTTTGATAGAAGCTTGATAATCCTAAAAATGAACGAACATCATTCAATGATTGAGGTTTAGGCCATTCTTCAATTACTTTAATCTTCTTGGGATCTACATGAATGCCTTGAATAGAGACGATATGTCCAAGATACTCTATCTCCTTTTGGAAGAAACAACTCTTTTCAGAATTAGCATAAAGTTTATTTTTACATAACAAATCAAAGACTCTTGCTAAATGAGTTTCATGTTCAGTGTCAATCCTACTATGAATAAGTATATCATCAAAGAAGACAAGAACAACGTCTTGGTATTCAAGGAAAATATTATTCATCATACGTGCAAAGGTGGCGGGTGCACTAGTAAGTCCAAAAGGCATTACCATGAATTTGAAATGGCGGTGTTGAGTTCTAAAAGTAGTTTTATAAATGTCATGTGATGTCATTCTTATCTGATGATATCCAGATTTGAGGTTGATTTTACTAAAGACACAAGCTCCACGAAGTTTATCTAGCAGGTCATCTATCCTAGGGATATGATACCTATTCTTAATGGTAATTTTATTAAGTGTGCTATAATCAATGCACATTCTATACGTCTTGTTCTTCTTCTCAACTAAAAGAACAAGGGCTCCAAAAGGAGAAGAGCTAGACCGTATTAGTCCTTTGTTGAGTAAATCTTTAACTTGTCTAGCTATTTCATTTTGGTGTAAAGGTCCATGCCTATAAGGTGCTTTATGAGGAGGAGAGCTACTAGGAATTAAATCAATCCTATGGTCAAGAGATCCCCTGGAATGTGGTAATGCAGAAGGAAATTCAGCCATAAAACAATCTTTATACGAGTCCATAAATGACTTATGTGCACTTGGAAGTGTATGTGTATAATCAATTATATTATTCATAAAGACAATACATGAATTATAACCTTTCCTAAAAGCTCGTTTGACTTGTGTATGACTAGTGAACGGGAAGGGTTGAAAATCATGCATTGTAGACAGTGAAACATCTTTATTTTGAAATTTGAAAGTAATCGTGTGTGTATCATAATCAATGCAGGGGTTGTTATTATGTCAAAACGGCATGCCAAGTATAACATCATATGACTGCAATGGAGCAATTAAAAATGAACTTTCTTCTTTATATGAGCCTATACAAATTTGAACATTATGTACCTCGTTCGTAACATTACACCTATTCCCTAAAAACGCAGCCTTAACCTTATACATAGAAGGATGAGTAGTAAGGTTAAGAGTTTTAACTAGCTTACGAGGAATAAAATCATGCGAGCTACCATCGTCGTGTAAAACATTTACTACTATGCCATTAATGGTGCCATGCATGCAGAGAAGAGAATGGTTAGAAATTTTGTTACCTAGGGTACTTAGTTCTTGCTCTAATACTTCTTCAGACTAGTTAGGTTTAGTGTCAGCAGGAACAACCTCCATGTTATGTACTTGAGCTTCAATGGGTTTCCTATTAGTAGATCTCATCCGACAGGCAGATTTGGTACGACCAATCTTTCCACAATTCCAACAAGTTATACGGGGTCGTTTTTGTTGAGTATTCAGCATGGTATTTTGAAGAGTGGTAGGTTTGTGAGGCTGGCCAAGGGTTGATTTGTTGGATGGTACTAAATGGGATTGAGGAGGGCGTTGGAAAGTAGATGAAGCGAATGTAGTAAAAGGATGCTTAAAAGGAAAATTGGCTTTGACGGGTTGTTGACGTTGATGGGTTTGCTGTAAGCGAAGTGTTTTAGTGATAGATTGGAGCTCCTTTTCAGTATCATGCATGAAAGAGATAACTTCATACAAAGTTGTAGGTCGGAGGGTATGGAGCTTTTCTTGGATTCCCATCTCCAAGCCATCTTCATATTTCCATTGCAAACTTGCTTGAGGAACCTGCTCAAGTGAACGAAGTAATAAAAGACATTGCCAAAAACATTTAGTATAAATGGATACATTATCTCCTTCTCTCCATCCAAAAGTTTTCCATGCATGCCGTGCATGTAGGTGGAACTGGGAAGGAAGGAAAGACTCCTTAATTTTTTCCTGAAATTCATCCCATGTGGTAGGTCAGTTGGTACTATTCCATAAAACATTCCACCATAGCTGAGCTCTTCCTACCAAATAATTGACATTTAAAACATTGAAAATCCATTTAACCTTCCATGATTCCATAATATACAACAAAGGACATGCTAAATACATGGAGTGAAGCACATATAATAGTCTATTTGGTGAGTGCTAGTTATTAGACATGTGTATATAGAGTGAATATTATTGGTATTTATTTCTTTCTTGCACCACCATTTTGTATGCCCATGGGTCTTATGTTTTTGATAAGTATGGGTCATGGGAATTATGAAACACACACAGGATGGAGAGGTCATGTTATCAAGCAAAATATGTATATTCTAAGAATAGAGGACATGGAGGAGAAAACATCTGACCAATCTCTTGATGACGTGTTTGCTCCTACATCATTTCCATTTGTATCTGCATGAGTGCATCTGCATTTTGTATCCAAGAGGCACTCCATTTCCATTTTATATTGTATCTCTTTTGTATTTGGATACTTTTCCACTTGCTTCTACTCCTTCAAGGGGAATTATCCCACATTTGATGTACTTTTGAGAGCCCCCTCCAACTCTATATAAGGAGGGTCTCTCCCTCCATTTGTACTTGGTTAGAACTGTGAGGAGCCTACTCCATGCTCTTCGCAAGCTCACCATGTGATGGAGTTTTCCCATTTCATGGTCTATTAACATTTGAGTCTCACACTCTTTCTTTTGTGAGTACACTATTCTTTTCATTTTGCTCCACCTAGTATCAGAGCACTAGGTAGATGTCTTGGTGTTGTATTTGGTGGTCATTTTAGTGTTGGTGATGGTAGAGCTTGGTTGTGTTGCTCTCGAGTCATTGGAAGAGGTCCTTTTTTCCATCATTTTGTGCTCTTTTTGGGTCTTACATTGCCCACTTTCCGACCCTCATACACTTTTGTTCATTTGGATTTCACCAGTTTACCCCATTTTCCCTCCCTCCCACCCTATTTGTATCGAGTTTATCATTTGGCATGGATATTATGTGGAATTTTGGGAATATATCATCGTCACTAAAGTATTTATAAACACTATTCGAGTGTGTTTTTAATGGAAAAAATTATATTAGTCATTATCTAAGTCATCCTTTAGCATCTCTACTCTTTCCATTGTTGCCTTCTTTTTTGAGATTTTGTCCATCCTCAATGAAAAAGTTCAATGTGTTTTTCTTTTAATGGACTATAAAACTCTTTTATTTGCATGCAGAAAGGTCCTTTTTGAACAAATTTGGCTCAAAAGCTTTCCATCTGTAAGCATCTCTCCTCATCTATGCTTCTATTCAATACATCTCACAATTGTTATCGAACAAATTTGGCTTAGATACTCTCCATCTATAAGCATACAACATAGCTATATCTACATTTTTGTTGATGAAGCACAACAATTATATGGAGTTAAGGAAGCAAAAACATATATTCACATACAAAAATCCACGATTGAATTTTTACTTACCTTTGTTATATCCATCCATTGCCCATTTGACTCATCATTCATAACAATATTGCTTGCACAATCTCTCCTTAGTAGAGAGAGAAGATAAAAAATAATTGTCTACAACACATGTGCTTGGTCCCTTACAAACAAGAGATAGATTTTCAATATCCTGAATGTTGTGTTGATAGATCTAACAAGCCCACCCTATGCCATCTACCCCTCACTCAAGAACACTCAGATGGATCTCTTACGGACAAATTGGGGGCTTCTCTAGACAAAGGCCTCAGAGTGCAACACATGAAACTAAAAACATAAGGTGTTTCTCATTCAAGAGCTACTACTATGCATCAGTTCTGCAGCTTGTGGACCTAGTAATCATAACTTCTTCACACGATGGTAGAGGAGTAGTAGCTGTCTTTGAAACGACAACATTAAACTCCCCCAAGAAAGAAATCAATTGCACCAATTTCCTTTGAGAGAGAGAGAGAGAAAAGCAACACTTGTTTTAGCACTCCTAGGACTCTCTACTCAAGGTACCATAAAGGGGGCATCTTTTCCAGTTTAGAGAACACAAATTGCTTTTGCCAAGCTATTTTGATTGTGCTTTGAAGAGTCCAAAACTTCCTCCACTCAAGAGGAGCCCATCTCACTACGTGGGACCATCTCTATCTATCAGAGAGAGAGAGAGATTGAACATTTGTGCCAAGATTAGGTCTTTGAATAATGTGACTCACCTTGTCACCAAGGTCAATCCTCCATTCTCTAAATTTAGATAGAGGTAATCTTAGCCCCACTACATGGAAAAGTGAAATAAAATTTTATCTCTTCTTCAAGTATCAAATTTCGATAAACCCACATGGCTGGCATAGTCAATGATATCATCAATGATATCAAACATCATCTAGTTTTCACAACTTTACAAGCAACTCACACTCTAAAGATCCTAATTTGATCAATCTAGACTTGTGAGATGGTGTGTGTTTTATTGTAGTATAGTTCATAACCAAACATTTGCAATAATTCTCTCATTTCCTTTTGAAGCCATGTTTAATTTTAGTACCTAGAAATTTAATGGGTTTATTGTGAAATCTCCAAGGGTATCCCAATCCTCATTGTGATCAATCCCTTGGCACCTACCTTGGCATAGAATTTGGCATCCGTTTTGGCAGTAAATGTTAATCCTTTTACTCTACATTTCTTACTTTCTCAAGGATCTAATGGTACATTGTCAATTCTTTATTTGTATGTCCCACAAGAGTTTTCACATTCCCCCATCAAGGGATCCCTTCTGTTGGCCCCAAGTAGCCCAACTATTCTTGTACCAAAGGGGTTTATTTTGTACTTCCAAAGGGTTTAAACCCCACTTTGGTACTCTCCAAAAGAGTTATTCCATATTTTCCAAGGGGTCTTAGCCCGTAAATTTTGCACACATTTGGTTTACTTTGGCATGTAGTGCCCCTCTTATAACATCTAGAATATAAGAAAGGCCTTGAATGTGTGCACGATATTTTTGAAATTCCTAAGCATACTCTAAGAATATGTTAATATGCATCTAGCTACTCTAAGACATCTCTCTCCATCGATTCATCTTGGTTTCTGTGCCAAGTATATGGCTATTGTAAGCCTGCCTCCTCTCCAAGGTGTCTATCTCATCATCAAGTGTCAAGCTACTCTAAGCCCTCCCTACCCTGACTCAATTTTTTTGCCGATTTTGACTTTATTTTTATCACTATGGTAACTTATTTTCAATAGCGACAATGCCAAGGATCTCGAGCGTGATGTCTTCAAGTCAATGGTACTTACCTTCTTTTACACCAATTTTATGCCAAAGGATGAGCGAATAAATGGCACCAACTCTAATCTTAAGGAAACTGATATAGGAGCCTGAAAATTATGGAATGTCAAAGTCAAGAGAGCTTTAGGACAATTACTTTAGCTTGTGATGGATTCTCCAAGGGCCATATTATCTCTTGCAAAATGTTTCATGAAGCTTGGAAGATGTTGTAGGATCTTTGTGAGGATAGACATCCTTAAAAAATATACATCATACAGGTTGATTTTCAAAACCTATCAATTATGCCCTAGGAACCCGTTACTAAAGTTATTGCCACATTCGAAGACTATCAACACAAGCAAGCGTTGTGTGATCGATAAGTTTCTAGGAAGGACATGTCCATTTGCCTTCTCAATAAGATTTCTAGATCTTATGAAACATTTGTAATAACCCTTTACAACCGCAACCACATATTAACTTGGAAAGAAGTTCAGTGACTTTTTCTTCTCCACGACTCTCAAGAAAAGTTGACATCCTCATAAGAAATCATGATGAAGGCCAAAGGACCCTTCAACAAGGAAAAGTATGCTAATCACAACTCTAGCAACACATTTAAACAAGGTTCGAATGATTCACCAAAGATGTTTAGTTGCAATTACTATGGTAAACCAGACAACTTGAGAAATTCTACTACAAAAGTGAGAATAGCTCCAAAGGATTTACCTCTAGGAACCAATCGAAATTCTTTCAGCATAGGTCTCATTGTCCTAGTGAAGACCTATTTATTTCCACTGAAGCCAATGCAATAGTTACTTCGAGTTTATCTCAAGAGCGGATATTTGACTGTGGAGCCACATCGAATATGTGCAAGGATCATGAATCCTTTGAAGAGATTGAAGACCATACTAGAGAATTCTATATAGGAAACAATACAAGTCCTCCCATATAAGGCAAAGAAAAGGTTCAAATCACCAATCATCTCACGGAGTTTAAGGCTCTATACTATGTATAATTTGTTCCAAACTTGTGCATGAATCTACTATCAGTTAAGGCCATCATTGACCATGAGAAGCAAGTTTTATTTGATTAAACTTCTATGAAGGTGATTGACCCTACAACTAAAGACATTATCGCATAGGGAGTAGACGACAAAGGGCTCTAGAAGCTATAATGTTTTCTATCTAAGGAGTGTATTTCTAGCCTTTGGCACCAAAGGTAGGGGCACACCTCATAATTAACCAAAATTTCTGCATCACAGATTGTTAAGAGATTGCCCAAGATCGGCCACGTACATGATATCTATCAAGCTTGTAACCAAGACAAGCAACACAAGGCGCCCATCCCGATGGAGGCTTCCACTTGAGCTAGCAACCCTCTAATTGTACTCCACATGGACCTTTGTCGATCTTTGAATACCACTTCACTTAGTGGATCAATCTACTTCTTTCATCTAGTCGATGAACTTTTAAGATACATTTAGATATACTTTTTGAAGTCTAATGTAGATACCTTTTCCAAGTTTCGATAATGGATATCTCAAGTTGAGAATGAAGCATCCAAGTTAAAGAGTACTTTATGAAATGATGGTGATGAATTTTTCAATCATGACTTTGATAACTTCTTAAGGCAAAAAGGCATCAAGAGGCAAGTTACTCAACCCCATATTCTATCTTATAATAGAGTCACTGAGAGAAAAAAATGAAGTGTAATCAAAATGGCACGTACCATGCTTCACATCAAAGCATTACAATTCAAGTTTTGGGCAGAAGCAGTACACACTGTAGTGCACATAATCAATAGAGGCTTCACAAGTGCATTAAACAATAAGATTCCCTTTGAAGCCTACTATGGATACAAACCTAATTCACTATGTCAATTATGCACTTATGCATCAGGTTCAATAGATTTTAGAGCCTTCCAACTACAAAGAATCTCAAGGATAACATGAGTGGGAAGAAGAAATGCAAGTAGAAATGGATGCAATTGAGAAGAACAACACTTGGGTACTTATTCCAAATCTTTCAAATTATCAAGTCAATAGAGTTAAGTGGCTAGAAAAAATCAAGAACAAATCATATGGTACATTGGACAAGTACAAAAAAAGACTTGTAGCTAACTAATATAAGCAAAACCATGATATTGTTTATGAAGAAACCTTTGCTCCTACTGCACGGTTTACAACTATAAGAATCATTCTTGCACTAAGTGCACACTTCAAATTGTGAGAAGAGATGGTGATACAATCCAAAGATGAGGTTGGCACTACAGAAACCTGCTCTACACCTACCAAGATTTTCTTTCGGAATGCTTAGTGGACACTTTGAACTTGCTAATGAAGGAATAAAACATCCTTAGTGCTTTGAAAGATCGTCCTTCAATCGATTCATCAAAATAGATAACTAGACATAAAACAGATGATCAAGAAATTGATATTTTGAGATGGAAAGCACTTTGGAATTTTACGCATTCCTTCATCATAGGGGAATCTCATCTAGTTGACATCTCCTACTTTAATTCCATGATTTGCACCTAACCACGTCGCGGGATTCCCTTCTCCCTTTTACATTTGGAGATTTTACATTTCAAATTTTACAAGGGATAGTTTTTATGACTTCTCTTATTGAGAGTACATAAAAAACCACTGCATAAATGATTTTAATCAAGCACTAGGCTTGGCAAAATGCACCAACACAAATGGCCTATTTACCAACATGACATCAAAGGTGCTTTCCTAAATGGAGATCTTAAAGAAGTATGTGTTGACCAACCTGAAGGTTTCAAGATCAAAGGAAAGGAAGTTCAAGAGTACAAATTTCACAAAACACTTAATAGAACTAAACAAGATCCCAAGTCTAGGTATGAAAAGATCCACACGTTCTTTGAAGATAAAGGATTTCAACAAAGCACTACCGATGCTAACTTATACATCTATCAGACAGAGTCCTTAATTGCCATAATCTTCCTCTATGTAGATGTCTTGATCTTGACATGTTGAGATGAAGAAAACATCCAGTTCAGCATCACATAGCTTCACCTTGAGTACTCTATGATAGATCTTGGTCTACTTCACTACTTATATATGGAAAGTTGGCAAGAGAAAGAACACATATTCTTATCACAAAAGAAGTACTACTCTCATCTTCTCTCCATATATAATATGGACAAATGTCGATCAATATATATGCCACTTGATCCCAATATCAAGATCACACTCGAGGATTCATCATCACTTTTTTGTGACCATACGTATAGACAACTTCTTGGATCATTACTTTACCTTGCCAACACTAGACTAGATATTGCCTATGCAGTTGGTATACTCAATTAGTTTTCACATCAGCCTCATCAGTTACATTGGGATGCTATTGAGAGACTACTTCAATATCTTGCCCTCACCCGACATCATGGATGTTGCAAGTATAGAGGGGAAATCAAACTCGCCGGATATTCGCAGTCAAAGTGGGCTAGTGATCTTGATTCATGACGATGTCACAAAGGTGCATAATTGGGTTGATCAACTTCGACTATAAGTGTTCCAAAGTGATTCACACTTTGTACTTGAATGGTAAAAAGAGTTGTACTTGACCACAAGATATCAGTGATAAAAATGCTTCTTTACTTCCTCTTTATTTGGAAAAAAATATAGTCAATTCTAGATGTATTGAGTGAGAAGAATATTGAATGATTTAGCTTTATCGCTTAATATCATGTATGAATAGCGAATCGGCATCTTAATCCAGAGACAAAACAAAATCAAGAATTGGATGTATTGGAATGATGCAAATAATTGTTTTCGGTTTACATTCCAGATGTATAATCAGCAATAACGACCATTATGTGTAATATTCAACTTTGAAACACAAATAGTGTGTAGATCTCTGAAAGCACAATTCAAAGTAAACGATTTTTTCATATAATTCAATGCAACTCCTTAAATTCCTTTTAGCTTATACGTTTTCTCAATCACGAGACTCAAGTTTTATTCTCAACGATATATTCAAGCCTTCATTCCACTACAACAGCGAATTCGTAGATCAACGAGTAAGTATTCTTAGGAAAGTGATAAGTAGAAAAAGTATGTCTCTGCTTGCAATGATTCACACTTTGCTCATGATTCAAACTTTTTCCTACTTTATTAATACATCATACTTTTATCCATTGATCTAACTCATGAATTAACAGAACATTGGTTTCAAAAATAAAGAAACCTAGAAATCATGTGTATACGGTACACAAGTCGTTCTTGTTCTTTATGCATGTAAATCAATAACACACCTTCTATACTGATAGCGATTTGTTTGTTCTCTATATAGAGGAATTCAAATGTAATAGAATTAAACGGCTACACATAGAGTATTAAATTGTTGATGCACATTAATTTATGCATTAATCATAAAAAAGCATTCTTGCAATGATAAATATTCACAAACTCATTGTATCAGAAAACATTGATGGTGTTTTTCCCATGATCTGAAGGGAAGCCAGAAAGAAAATGATAATTCAAGCTCCAATCTTATTAAGCTAAATTACTCAATTCTTTACTAAGCACTTACATTATGAAGCTTGTCTTCTTCCTCACAAGGGCATCAAGATCTATGATAGAGTGGGTCATCCCACTCTGCTCTGCTATTGGGGATGTAGGTACTTTGTTCTTCATAATTATCTCTCGTGCTGCACTAAACTCCTCTTCCATTGTATAATTGTTATCATTTTTCAAAATATCCTCACACACCATTGCTATGGTGTCTGCCACAGAATCACCGAGTGGGATAGCTTTCTTTTCAAGAATATCAAATGTATTATCAAGTGGAATATCTGACATACTGGAGAAAAGACTTAGGCACTCATCCACACGGAGTGTGAATGCCTTCTCAATGTCATGAAGGAACATAAAATCCTCTCTGTCAACAATGATGATGGAGAGATACTCAATTTCCACCTATGGTAATGTGGGCTCAGAGGGGTTAAAATTTGACTTTGGGGGCTCTTTCGTGGTTGATTTCTCACACTTTGTCGTCCAGACCACCAAGGAACTCTCTCTGGATTATGCCACTCTCTCTCGCCAAGTCTATGAACTCTTGTTGGGGCTCATTGTTTTCATGATCAGATCCCCCTCTGACAAGTTTGGGGAGATCCATGGGTGCATGCTATGATTCCTCACTGATGATAAATATTCTTGTGGAGATGTAAGAAAGGTACCTAGTACCTATCCTCTTCTTCTTGTTAAGTTTTTTTTATCAAAGGCACTATTTCATCCAACAAATGCCCTGCATGGTTAGTGATTGCCATGAAGCACTTAAGGTGCCTTATGAAAGCTTCATCACCTTTTAGAATGTAGAGCAAACGGTCATATGGGACCCACTTACCTTCATAAGTTGGGATATCTATGGAAAAGCGCAAGATGTAGTATTCAAGGAGCTCTATGATTTCCTTGAGCACATCAGAGTTGAGTTGAATTGTCTTGGTCCAGATCAGGGACTCTAGAGACGAGGTCATACAAGTGTGTTTGACCTCTATACTGAGTTGATTCCAAGAACTCATCGAAGAGTTCTCGAGGATGTTTGGACAGGGGGTAGTAGAGGTTGAGGCAGCCATTGCACCTAAGGCTAGCGTGATTGCTATGGGTTGCATGCTCTTGGAGTGATTCTAGCTCTTCTTGCTTACAAAAGTGAGAAATGAGAGAATGACACTTGCTTTTAGAGTAGTTTCAATATTTTGAAGTGAATGGGACCCATTTAAAGGTAAAACTAATACCTAAAAGTAACAGGTATGATGTGGTTGAGTGAATGAGTGAGAAATGAGTGAATGACACTAATACCTGTAAGACTATGATGTGGTTGCTCCTCCACCACGGTAGATGGAAATATATCTACAACAAAAAAAATACACATCCAAATAAGGTATATTAAGAAATTAGAATAGGAATCAATGAGTAGTACGTATAATTGATAGGATATCTCATTTTGTATTAGTTTTCCAACTTCATGCTCGACATTGTAAAAACATGTTGCACAATGGCAACTATTTCACCATTTTTGAGCTTTTTGAAGCACAATAGCTTCCCTTTCCAATGAAGATCCAAGTTTCCACGACCTCTTACATGATGAGGGCCAATACCAAAGGGGTTGCATGTACACCCATGCACCTTTTGTAAAACTCATGTCCTAACAAATTGCTTGCTACATCCTTGATATTGGGAGATTGTAATGCGGTAACCTCATCTTTTGGATGCCTATAAGATTTAGGTTTCTCCATTGGAGTTCAAGCTATAGAAGTGATAGTTGGAATTCAAAGAGGAAGATGCACAAAGAAAACATGTAGACACAGGAGCTTCAATGGTATCCTAGGGAGAGAAAGTAGTGGAAAGAGATGAATTTTTGGGACTTGGGTATGAAAGTATGAGCTTTTGGAGGAAGAAAGTTGTATTTTGAGTTTTTTTTTTCAAAAAGTCACTTTTTTCAGGTTAATTCATGCACAGATTTTGATTTAGAAGTAAAAAATAGCACTTTTCATCCTAAAAAGTGGTTGGGCGGCCATTGAATGACGTTATGATGAGTTTTCAAACTTTTTAAGATTTTTTAATTTTTGGACCGAGACAAGTTACGAGATTCCTTCCTCTCTATAGAGGCAAAACCTGAACAAAGAGGAATCATGTCCCCTTCTCCCCCCTCAACCTAGTAATTTATAGGCCATAGACTGTGTCCACCACCCTCTTCTGATTGGTCCATCACTAATCACTCCTTAATCCAAAAGGCCCATGCAGGGTTCTGTTTTTTCCATAATGTGAAAATTGATTTTTTATCTTTTTATTTTAATTTTTTCTTTTCTTTTTATTTTTCTGTTTCTTTTTTCTCTTTGCATCAACCATTAGTTTACTACTTTTTTTTTAAATTATTTTTACTTTGAAACTTTTTTGTTTAAGGGAAAAGACCTAATCCTTAAACAAAGCAAAGGATCTAGAGATATGCACTAGAGGGATTCAAGATTCCACTTCCCAAGTGTTTTGAGAACTTGACATATCCTATCTATATAAAATAAGTCCATCTTTCTACTAAGAGCTTCAAGTAAGAATGTCCTATCTAGGTTCTCATAAAGGCTATAGGGTATCTGATCCTACTCTCTCACTGGCGCACACATCCCTACTAGGATTTGTAATCACTTATTATTGCAATTTAAAGCCTTATTTTATTCACTCCCTTATATATAGATCGAGGTTAATGCTATCTCACATGCATTAAGTACATCATGAATTGGAAAGTTACTAAAACATTGGAACCCTTTTTTTTTCGTAATATTCAAATCACATTGAACAAAGAAATACATGACAATCAACAAATATCGGATTCATTCACAATTCACATCAATAATGACTATGATGTCTTCTTAAAAAGCACTTGTTGGATGCAGCTTAGCACTATACACACACACACACACACACACATATATATATATATATATATATATATATATATATATATATATATATATATATATATATATATATATATATATATATATATATATATATATATATATATATATATATATATATATATATATATATATATATATATATATATATATGCTTTCAATACTTATCGGTGAAAATTCCAAAACCAAACTATTTGCTCAGAGAATTTGAGAGAAGAACATCTATGTAATTTGACTTAAAAAAAGTATCTTTTACTTTATCCTAAGACATGCAAATTTAGAACCATAAGCGTTGGTGAACTAAGCTGAATAGGATTGCGGTTAATTTCTCAACATTAAATGCAAAGATGAGATACATACCAATTGATTTAGTGCATGTTGTTGATGCACATTAATTTACGCATTAATCATAAAAAAACGTTCTTGCAATGATAAATATTCACAAACTCATTGTATCAGAAAACATTGATGGTGTTTTCCCCATGATCTGAAGAGAAGCCAACATGAAGAGGTTGATTGAGGACATTGAATTGAAGGATAAAGAAAAAAGGCACTTTATATACAAATATGTAGGAATGAAAAGACATCCACACAAAACATTGATATTTTCTTGGACAAGACTAAAGACCTCGAAGTAAAGCAATCCAACTTTATGTATATCAATAACATAACGAGAAAGAAACAACAATGCTTCAGGATTTATCTGTACAAAATTCAATAAACAATGCCAGTGTTTATCTCCAACACATAGCGTCTCCCCTTGTTTCTCAATTTTAGGGTTCAGCAAAAAAAGGGTCCTGTTTCAGCCAGAAATGCCTCTATTTAGTAGCCCATGTGATGCTACATTTAGAGTTGTAAAGAATGGTCAAAAGAACATACATCCTTTTCATCTATCTTCACTGCTTTATTGGTGTTAAAGTAGCAGTCCGTGAAAACACTGCCATAGCTTTTATTCTCGAGTAAATATAATCCACACTTTATTGTTTTGACTTCCATTCTCTTTCATCCTCTTTAAACTACCAACATGACTAAAACACATCAGAATACTTGCACACATCCGTTGCTCCCTGTATAATTTAATGTCGATTGGTAAAAAAATTTCTACTTGATTGGTAAAAAAATTTTGCTTGACCACAAGATCTTAATGATAAAACAGCTTCTTCACTTCCTCTTTATTTGAGAAGAAAATATAGTCAATTATGGATGTATCGAGTGAAATGATTTAGTTTTATCACTTTTGTCATGATGTTCAATTTCTCCATTCATAATCTGATGTGCGACTGTGAATACTTTATACAATGTGCACCAGCATAATATATTTATACAAAACTCACCAAAGGACAAATTCAGATATGGCAGAAATTTGAACAATTTCAAGGCAACACAGAGTTATTATTTGTTTTTTTTTTAACTATTGCTTAATCTATTTCAAATAAAAAGAAGAAAGATAAAACTTTACGTCCTCTGTGTGGTCCTTCTGCAAAATATCATAGAGCGTTTTTCACATAACGCCTTTGCAATACCCAAGCGATGCATTTTGGATATGTTTTCCTCCCTTTTGCAATTAGCTTAGATCTAATCATTACACAAGGTGATCATTTTCTTCGAGACTCTATCCGATTATCCTTCCTCTCTTTTGTCACTACCACACACCTTCACACCCTCTGTGCTATTTCTGTTCGTGTCCACTAGCATCAGATGAAGGCCATCTCTTTCCCGGACTTGTATTAATTAAAGGAAAAAAAAAGTACAAGTGAAGGGGACTAGTGCCCATGGGGCCCCCCAAATCCCACAAAGCAAGGGTGGATTTTAGAGAGTTTAGATGGCATTACAAAGAAGGTTAATTATCCTCTCATCACCCTCAAGCGGGGCCTGCTTGGGTTTAAGCTTGTTGTTGATCCGAAGGAGCACTTAATGATGCCTAAAGGGAGGGAGAATTTTAGAGTTAACGATTCTTTTGCCGAGGAGGAACAACAATTTCTCAATCGACCACTCTTTGGGGGAGTCACCCAAGCTATAAGCAAATCTTTTCCTTCAATTACTTCCTTTTGCCTTTCCCCTCACACTTATAATTACACTTGATGCTTGGTATTCTTTAGCAGCAGAGAAAGGTTTTTGCACACATGAAGATTTGACCTTTGGACATACACATTTTAATTGGGAAACAAAGCATTGAGAAACATGCAAGTATTACTCCTGTCGAGTGTTGATTTTTGATGGCCATATTGCCCGTTTTGGCCATTTTAGACCATAAAATAAGGCTGTATTTTTTTTTTAAATCTTCAAAAAATACATAAAAAATGTAAAATACATGTACAATGTGTAGATAACCTTCAAAATTGAAGGGCATGGTAGACCATCAAAATACAACACTACTCCTATCCATGAAATAAACAAGCAAACTTCACACAACCGATGATAGAATCGAAGCATAGAAATAGGAAAGGATCGTTGGCACACACTTTTTGCCTTACTCTTTTTTTTCTTCTCTCTCTCAATTCAAACTGTTTAGCCATCTTTTCCCGTTGGCTCTCTGTTTTGGAGGATTATAGAAATACACAAACCGCAAGATTGATATATTAGTGCTTGCAAAGTCTCATATTGTCTTTATATGCTTAAATAAAGTATTGTAGAAGAAAACTAATGGTGGCACTTCTTTTTAGACAATGCCATACTTTATAACAAAACAAGATCTATCCAAAAGGTACAAGATCTATGCAAAAGGTGAAGATGTCTGAATATTTGTAGTCTTTATATGGCCGCATTCATTTAGAAGACTTTTCTAACATGTAAGAAGTTCGTGGAAAGAAGGAAAAGAAAATGAGAAAATAACATAAGTCTTCTTATGTTGATCATACAAAGGCCTCGACCGACCAACTGGGACCTTTTGAAGTTTCGTGAATCATAAGATTCGCATACCAAAGGTTTTTTTTTTTTTTTTTTAATATAAAGGAAGTTCGGCAATAGCCTACTCTCCCGGACTTGAATTAAATTAAGAAACAAAGGTACAGTAGAAGGGGACTAGTGCCCACGGGACCCCCCAAATCCCACAAAGCAGGGGAAGCTTGATTGAATCCTAGGTTGCATTACAAAGAAGGTTAATCACCCTCTCGTCGCCCTCATGCGGGGCCCACTTGGGTTTGAGCTTGTTGTTGATCAAAAGGAGGACTTGATGGTGCCTGAAGGGGGGGGATTTCTTACTGTTGACAATCCTTTTGCCAAGGAGGAATAGTGATTTCTCAATCGACCACTCCCTGGGGGGATCGCCGAAGTTGAGAGCACACCTCTCCCGCCAAATTTTCCACAGGACTTCCCCTCTGATTGCGTTCCAGAGTGCCGCAGAGCAGCCGATCGCTTCTCCCAAAAGGACTTGTTTCCAACTAAACTGTTTCTGAAGTCTGATTTTCATTTCAACCGTCTGCCAGATTCTGTAGGAGTTGGGGCAAGTAAGGAAGATGTGTGGGACATCTTCGATTGCACGGTGGCAGCGTTTGCACCAAGGAGGGATCCCACAAAGCTTGCTTGCCTTGTGGTTGGTCCAAATTCCACGATGAAGAATTTGCCATAAGAGGACAGACTTCTTAATCTCTATAAGTGGGTGCCAGATACCCATGAATTTCATGTCCCACCGAAGCCGCGTCCAAGACAGGCACCACTTCTTGTTGAGGCTGATCTGGAGGTCAGCCGTTTCTTTGATGTTCGGGATTTTGAGTAGGCTATTTCCATTGTGCCATTTGAGACCAAGCGCATTTGGTGTGTCGTGTCCCATGAGAAGGCGAGTCTTTTGACGATCCCAAGCGAGGCATCTGCTTTGCAAAGTGTTCCATTCTACGTAGGAGATGTTTATGCGAGGGTCAATATCCTCGAAGTTGATCCAGCTCTTGGTGTCATGTTTCCAGAGGTGTTTCCATTTTTTGAATCCTTTGTTCCATAACTTCTTGGCATTTTGAATGTTCCACGACTCCACACTCCGGATGCCATGTATCGGAAACCAGATAGAGTCGTTTTGTCTGATTCCGGCCGCCCACTTCCAGTCCTCGCTAATTCTTGTGAAGCTTTTGACTTTATTCCAGCCCTTCCAAAGGGAGCACACGAGATTGGAGCCTTTCGGGAAGACGGGGATCGGGGAGAATAGCAGGGTCATGATGTCAAGATTCTTCCAGTTCGGGAACCCCATGAGGGCCAACTCATGCTTGTTTCTGAAGATCAGCTTGGCCCACGAGGCCTCCCTATTGCAGCAAGCCTTAATCATCCATTTGGCTGCTAGTTTGTTGGCCATACACCCAATGTCCAGGATACCAAGCCCCCCGCTATCTCTAGGGCTAGTGCAGATGGCCCATTTGATTTTAGGCACCCCCCTTCTGTTATGATCACCCGTCCAAAGAAAGTTTCTACAAATACTATTCAGTTTGGACAGGCCTTGCTCGTTCGGTCTCCAGCAAGAAAGGAAATAGATGGTAGAAGAGAGGAGGAACGTGTTGATAACCATCGCACGTCCAGCGAGATTGATTTGCATACCTCTCCAATAGTTAAGCTTGTTTTCGAGTTTGGCCAGCACCCAGTTCCATCGCTGCTCCATAGAGACGCCAAACCCCAAGGGGATTCCAAGAAGTCGAAAGATTTGGCCCTGCGGAATGATTTGACAGCCATGATCAATGAGAAGGCCAGGATGATGTCCCACAATAGCCCTGAAGGCGGTCTTAGAGTGGTTGATTTTGGATCCAGAGGCCTCACAAAAGGTAGCAAGACACCTCCAGAAAGTCTCCAGGCTAGTATTATCATTGTGAACGAACGCGTTCATATCATCGGCAAAAAGTCTCATGATGATTTGACCGTGGTCGTGAGGCAGCCGGAGGCCTTTGATATTGCCAGCCTCCACATGATGTGCCACAAGTCTGCTCAGCCCCTCAGTGGCGACGGCAAAAAGAAGGGGGGCCAGAGGGCACCCTTGTCTAATAGACCTTTTAAGATGGATCGCCTTCGAAAGTTTGCCGTTAACGTTAATTTGGGTCGTTGCGTTTCCGAGAAGGGTCGCGATCATCTTGGTGAATTTCTGACTACATCCGAGATCTTGGAGCGACTGCAGAATATAGTCCCATTCTAGCCTGTCGTAGGCTTTGTCAAAGTCGATCTTGAGGAAGACCACATCTTGATTAGACTCATTTGCAAATTGAATACCTTCCCATATATCCATAATGGTTTCCAGGATAGACCTGCCTTTGATGAAACCTTTTTGGTCCTCACTAAGCCAAGATCTCAGGTGGCACGAGAGTCTGTTGGCGATGACTTTGGCGATGATCTTGTATCCTGTTTGGAGCATCGTAATAGGCCGCTAGTTCTCGATTCTGTTCTTTTCCCCCTTCTTGTGTATCAACTTGATAATTCCATTATTTAGACAAGAAGGAAGAGCACCATACTTTAGCGCTTCTTGCCAAACCATCCGAAGGGGGGTGGCAACCACCAGCTTGAAGGATTTAAAGAACTCGTTAGTGAGTCCGTCGGGTCCCGGGCTTTTACCGAGAGGGAGGGCATCAATGACCTCAATGATTTCTGATTCAGAGATAGGGGCATGAAGCAAGGAGTGGAGGTTGGGTGGTATCCTCCGGGGGGAAACCCTAGAAATTGCAGCCATACAGTCCCTTCTATGGTGGGAGAGGGGGTTCGAGGTTCCCAGGAGTCTCGTGAAGTGCCCTTCGATGATGCCAAAATTATCTTCTTCCGAATTGCATACATTGCCAAGTGGATCTAGCAGTAGGGGGATCGATTCTCTGTTGTGTTTCCTTTTAAGGATACGGCACATCTCTTTGGTGGGTTTGTCGGCTTTGCCAGCCCACCACTCCTTGAAGAAGATTTGCAAGTTTTTCCTTTGTATTTCTTCCTCGTATCTCAACGCTGCTCTGATTTCTCGGAGACCTTTCTGGGCTTGGTGTTTTCCTTTCTTCACTTCCTCCTCGAGCCGCCAGAGTCTGTGGTAGAGAGCTACCCTACGAGCCCACCGCACAGTCTCGAGCATCTTCTTAGATCTGATCATGATCTTACGAGACTTGTCGACCGCACTTCTCCAGCACTTGGCTGGGGCCAAGCCAGAGGCGAACGCCACCTTCCACACATCGGCAATTTCTTGATGGACAGAGGGGAGAGAGAAGGTGGTTGCGTTGGCATGGAACCACGGAGCCTTGCGGATCTTGTTGGAAGGTTGAAAAGTGATAACGATCGGGTAGTGATCAGAGATAGTGAGGTCAGTGCGTTGCGTGATGGTAGGGTGGCCCCACTGATGGGTAAAACTCTGAGAGATGTAGCATCTGTCGAGTCTAGCTTTCCTCAGGTCCTCGCCCGCTTGGAGATTCGACCAGGAAAAGCCATTCGAGTCTTTGAATTCAACCAAATCCAAGTGAAGTTTGGTCATGTCCCACGTTTCTTTCTCTCGACTGTCGATGACCCTGCCCTTGCCCATCCATCTGTCCATAGGGTCCTCCACCATGTTGAAGTCACCACATATGAGCACGTTGTGGGGAAGCGAGTCTAAGGAGGCCCAAGTGTTCAGTCTCTCCAATTCCCCGTTAGGGGCGTACAAAGAAACCATAGTAACACAAAGGGGAGCACCAAAAGAAACAGCAATCCAACGGTGACTTACATCTTCAATGAAGTTCTCAAGCTTTTCAAACCAGAGTTGTTTAACCCCGATAGCCGTTCCTCCAGACCCCCGCGGGTGTTTCGTTGGGATCCACACATGGGCCGAGGAGTGTCGTGCTTCGCAGTAGTTGTGACCACAGTCTAACCCAACTATGTAGACCCCTATTCTTGTGGGATAAGCAGGCTCCCGTGGGTACTATGGACTTCCTTGTACAATTGCAATTTCAAAGTTAAAGCCTGGAGGAGTAGGCCTCGGCTGAACCTCCATTTTAAAAAAACGAAAGGAGAGTGCTCAAGATGTCCTTCCAATTTGCAATGGCATTGGCCTTCGCCTTTTCACATGTTCTCCTAACGCAAGGGCATAAAAGTACAAATGTTCAATTTGCCTTTTCTTTCGCTTTTTTGCTTGGAAAATAGTAATATACGTCAAGCTATGCTCCCTCCCCTCCTCTAACTAAAAAACAAAAGGTGTAAATTGATGAGTGCCAAGTCACCACGCTTTGGCATTAACCTACGTGGACACCTACGTGGACAGATATGTTTCGAGAGTGTTGTTCTTTCACTTATATGGTGTGAACCTCGCCTTATTCACCTTCGCAATACACCACTTATTTTCTATCCATAGCTGCCGCCCTTTACATGGAGAGGTGTAGAGGTAACATTTCAATGGGTGAGAATCAATCACATCATTTCACGCTGCAGATTGGACCACATCAAAAACCAAAAAGCCCTTTTAAACATGAAAAGGAAAGGCGAACATATTTTACCATTGGTAAGATTTGAGAGAATTTGGAGAAGCTTGTAGAGGTAGAAAAGTGAGTTGTGATGTGAAGAAGTTTGGTCCACTCAACTAGCACAGGACAAACGTTTGCACCTATGGAGAGTGAAATATACCTTATAAGCATGTGATTAGTGCAATAAAATCCACTATCGACTTTGGAGAATCAAGGACAAAGAGTTGATACAAGAAGAATAGGTTTGCACCTTGACTAGCTCAAAAAACATGTTATCTTTGGATGAAATTATCAACTTTAGATGCTCATAGTACCCACCATGATTATAATTGAAAAATGACCTTTTGGAGGAATGATACACATGGGGTTTAGTGTGTAAAATGCACAAGTTTACAAGTAATAATCAGGATATGCTTCTAGAGTGAGCTTAACACTCAACAGAGATACCCCCAATTTTTCAGGGTTGCACAAAGATAGACCTCGAGATATTAAAATTGAGATTTTTCCAAATCTACGAAACCAAATGCTTTGGGATCGTGTACACCTAAACAAGATACTAGTAAATTTCCAATGAATACTCACACATTCCATTTTGAACTCTCTAGAAATAGCAATGGCCTCTCCAAGTTCACTATTGTTGAAGAAGATGGTACACAATGATGACCCAAAGTGTATGTATATTGCTTCAATGTATTGTATAATAGTTTTGAAGTCTTTATATAGAAGGCTAGAGTGCTACAACTTGTACAAGAGGATTTTGAATTCAAATCAAGGCAAGATTTTTTGTTGAAGAGAATCAATCCACTTTCCTATAATCTAGGAAAAGTTAAGATCTAATATGATCTACTTTTGGGTGATTGATTATCAAGCTCTATCACCTCAAATTCATGGAATGTGAGCTATCATTTTCTACTTTCACATGTGTAAAACTATTGGTAAATGATCCTTAAAAAATCCTTATGAAAAATACCAAAAATGAGCACAAATAAAAAATCTTTTCAATGGGAAACTTTGACACAATTCAAATGATGATTTTTTTTATGAAGATGTAATCCACCTCAAGCATAGTGTAAGTTTGATGTTCCAACAACTCTCGCCCAAAAAAAAACATGCTTTAGTCTTCATTCTCTAATAGGTTGAATACCTTCCATTGATGTAAATCTACGAAGCTTTATTCCATCGTGCCTTTGTCATCATATCTGCTACATGATTTTTAGTTGAAACAAAAGAAATGTCAATGTCCTTTGCTATGATCTTCTCTCTAATGAAGTGGTAATGAACCTCTATGTGTTTTGGGTGCATGGAACTTACATTATCTCCAAATATGTGAAGTTTGGAACTCACAAGTCCCAAATCTCATTACAATGCTTTTAACCATATTGCCTCTTAAGTTGCTATGGTCGAACCTCTGAATGTATCTCTTCTGAATCAAATACATTCCTTCATCTGTGTATATGATCTCCATACCTAAGAATAATGTGAGCTGACCTAAATCAATGATTTTGAATTCCTCTTGCATATGACTTTTGATCTTTGTATGCCATTCATATCTTTGTATGCCATTCATATCATCACCTTTAACAAAGATGTCATCTACATATACACATAGATAGATAACTTCATTGTGATCATTTTTGTAAACAAAGAGGGATCTAAGTTTCCAAGTGTGAATTCTTGATCTTGTAGGAGGTATGTAATCAACCTCTGATTCCAAGATCTAGGATCTTCTTTCAACCCATTCAATTTTTTCTTAAGTGTGCAAACATAAGATGCATGATTAGGGTTTTCAAAACCTAGAGGTTGTGACATGTATACCTCTTCACTTATCCAACCATTAAAAAATGCATTTTGAACCTCAAGTTGGAGGTCTCCAATTTCTTATAGCATCTACACTTATCAATGCTCTGATTGTAGTCATCTTTGCAATTGGTAGGAATGTTTCCTCATAGTCTATACCATGAGTTTGTGAGCATCCTTTGAAAAATAATCTTGCTTTGTACTTACAAATTGATCTATTTGAGTTTCTTTTGAGTTTATATACCCATCTACAATCGATTGCCTATTGATTGGGTGACGTTGAAACCAGATTGCAAGTGTCCATCTCCTTCAATGCATCTATCTCTTCTTTCATAGCCTTTTCCCAATTAGGGTTTCCCTTTGCCTCTTCATACATTGAGGGTTCTTTTGAAATTCAGTCCTTTGCCAAGTAGATTGAATGCTTTGTAACAAATGTGAAATCATACACCTTTCTGGTTGTATTTTCTCCCTTGTTGAACTTCTAGGTGCTAGCTTGGAGCATTCTCCATAATCTTGCATTTTTTCTTTGCCTCTTCACTTCGATAGCTTGTAATCATTTTCTCTTTCATCTTGGTCATCATCTATACCACTTCTTGGATCCTAGACCTGTGTATCATGCTTGCTTCCTAATTGATGGAAATGGAAATCAGATCATATGGTAGAGTTACCTTTTTTTTTTGTCTTCTTCATACCAAGACCTGCGTCCTTCAAACACATCATCGCTACTTGTAGTGAATTTCTTGGTTGAAGGATTATAGAACCTCTAACCCATTGGAGTTGAATCATATCCAATAAATACTACCTTTGTTGCCCTTTCATCTAGCTTACCTCTATTTTGTGAAGGTACATGAACATGAGCTAAACAAGCAAACACCTTGCAATGTCCAAGACTAGGTTTTCTTCCATACCATGCTTCATAAGGAGTCATACCTTGAAGTGATTTGGATGGTAGTCTATTGACAAGGTACACAATAGTTAAATAGCCTCTTCCCATAGCTAATGTGGCAACCTCTTTCTTTCAAGCATTTATTAGGCTAATCCAACCAATGTCTTCTTTCTTGTCTCTGCAATTCCATTCGATTGAGGAGAGTACCTTGTAGTCTCTTCCCTCTTCATAAATTTATCCTACAAGATTGGATCAGATTCCTTGGAGAAGTATTGTTGGTCTCATATAGACGTCATCACAAATGTACGGACTCTCATACTCACTTCTCCTCATAAAAGGGTCCATGCAGCTTAGCGTATTACGGATCATTTGCGGTCACTTGCAGGTGGAGTATTGAGTACATCTAACAACATCGTCTTCTTCTGGAACCCTCCACCTCCCAACAAGGAATTTTTCTTCAAGGTCTACCATGCCTTTCAATTCTGGAGGATATATGAACACAATACCTATATCTCACATTTTAGACATAATTTATGAAAATTATGACCTTTTTTGTCTTTTAAAAGGAGATTCGGGAAATTTCTACTCCCCCAGCTCTAACTTTGAAATTACAATTGTACATGTGAATGGGCAAAGTACCTGTGAGAGCCCACATATCCCATAAAGCAAGAGTTAAACTGGGTTACAAATGGTTTCAAACTAGCCAAAGCTATTATATGTCCAGGCTGGGAGTTGAACTACGGACCTCCATAGCAAGATGCCAAAGCTTTATCAAACCACCTCTGGGATGTGGATATTATGACCTTATTTTAAAGTCTAAGTTGGCCAAAAGAGGCTATTTGGCCATAGAAAAACAACTATACTCGTGACTCCCAATTTGTTATCATCACTCTCTAAAGGTCTCAATCACACTATTAGTAGGAGAAGAGTTGGGTGCTAGCTTGAGTGAGGAAAGGAACAATCCTTCATGTTGGATAAAGAAACAAAAAAAACGGCCCTCTCTTAATAGCATATGACATATCATATATGTAAATGATTTATTGGATAATGATGGTCTTCACTCTCTATCGTCGTGCCTTGTGAACTTATTCTTTGTATCTATTAAGCAGGAAACGATCACTTATTTCACGTCTCGTGAGACTCGACACGTTTCGGAAGAAAAATATTAATTTTTCTAAGAGAATTTTTCGTCAAACAGTGACTTCGGATGTCTCGCTGCTTTTGCCTATACAAGAGAACACCCTTGAACATGCTACCTGAGGACCTCAGGTAGATATCATGGCGTTCTTTGCTACCACAGCAACTCGAAAACCGGATGCTATCGACACAATGGTCGAAGAACTTCAGACATCGTTAGTGAAGCCAATTAAACCTACCAACAGGGTTTAAATTTGATACCCACCTCTGGGCTTCAAAAAAATACTCCTAAAGCTCAGCTAAGAAAATATGGTCTTCATATGAAGTTTTACACGAGATCAAAGGCTTCACATGTAAATTTGAAGTGTATATACATACACAACAATAGATATATATATATCTGTACATGCATAAAATTCATAAATACACACATAGATGCATACATCTGTACATACATAAAATTATTTGTTTTTGCTTCTCATGAGACAATTGCTAAGACCATTAAGAATGACATAAAATTATATAAAATACAGTTATAGATAAATTTATGCAAACATATGTACATACATGCAGATGTTCATACAAATGTACACACATACATACATTTATGCAAACATATGTACATACATATAGATGTTCATACAAACATATGTGCATATAACATACTTATGGGCATACATACATACATTTATGGTCATTCACACAAACAAAGAAATATATGCATAAATACATGTGAGATCCCTTGGGGATTGAACCCAAGACCTCCTCCTTCACATCTTTGAGACTTAACTACTAAGCTAAGTGGATCACTTGTTCACAAGAGCACAAGACCTCCTAGTAAGTCTAAAGTCGAGATCTTTGGTCATAAAACGGATGACCAAACTATGTCTGATTTCAGATCTGTCTAAACCAGGTGTAAGGAATTGAACTCACAACCTCTTGGTTAGGAATGTGATGGGCTAACCACTTGCCCCAAAAGCCATGGTTGAGGATTACTTCCTAATCCTCTCTCTTAGGGTGTGGTTCAACCATCTCCTACCAGGATTATGTTACACCGGGCGGACCCCTCGATCATAGACTTACTTTATTACATTCTTCCCCCCTTGGAAAATATTTTTGTCCTCGAAAATAGAGCTTTCCAAATCTTTTGGAATTGGCTCAGATATGGTATCTAATTCCTTTGTAAAAGACCAGGGTTAGCCGATGAACTAGGTAACTAAATTAAACATCCTAGACAGATGTTCTATACAAGAACCTTTTCAAACATTGAAAGATGAAAAGTTCAAGATTAACTTATTCATTTGAGTTTGCTTCAAGTTATAGTATAAATGATTTTCTAGAGTCCAACATATGCTAGAATAGAAAAGTTAGGAATTGCTCATCAATTCCCAGGAACTTTTAGCTAAAGCTAGTCTTTGAGAAAAGTGTCCTAAGTTGGACAAATTTCATTACGAATTTGTATTGGGCAAATTGTAGTATGGTCGACTCAAAGAAAATGGTAACCTTCTCTTACAGTTTACATAGGATTTTTAAACTCATTAGGACAAAGTAGTCCTCTACTTGGGTGAAAAAATCAAGTAAGTGTTGGATCAAAGTAAACCATTGTACAAACATCTAAGTTAGATGTTAGAGACAACCAAACTTCAAGTTCTCCAAAACAAATTCAAGTGAATCAAGAGTTCTCAAAAGTCTTGTGAGGTATAAGAATCCCACCTTCATTACTAAGCCCATGCACCAGTCATGCTCAGAAATTGTCTAGTAATTTGAATCCACCCAGTTCACATGTTTGTGCCTAGATCGCACATCAAGAAACTGTGAATTATCTAGGGATATTTTTAGATCCACCCTTATTATTCATTCACTACTTTGTACTTTGACCAGTCTATCAAAGTGCAAAGACAGATAGTGTTTTGAATCATTTGGGCAGGGACGCCACCACAGAGATGAGACATGTTCTTCCAGTTCTAGAACATGACCATGTTTTTCCAGTTTTCGAACATGAGGCTTAGGGGTTGCCTACAGTATGTATATAGCTGTATTTTCGAGGACGAAAATATTTTCCAAGGGTGAAAGAATGTAATAAAGTAATTTTATGATCTAGGGGTCTGGCCAGTTCAGACAGATCTAAAATCGGACACCATTTGGTCATCCATGTGTATGACGAAAGATCTCCGGTTTAGACTTACTAGGAGGTCTTGTGCTCTTGTGAACAAGTGATCCACTTAGCTTAGTGGTTAAGTCTCAAGGATGTGAAGGAGGAGGTCTTGGGTTCAATCCCCATCGGAGACATGGGGAGAGTATTTTGCCCAAAGAGATCTAGAGCCTTCTAGAAGCATCCACTTGAGTTAACTCGAGTTAACTGGGACACTTGGCGCACATGTAGTTACATGGTTGACACATGGATGGTTACTATGCACTTGCCCAAGAAGGCAGTCCCTTGGAGAGAGCTATATATATATATATATATATATATATATATATATATATATATATATATATATATATATATATATATATATATATATATATATATATATATATATATATATATATATAGAGAGAGAGAGAGAGAGAGAGAGAGAGAGAGAGAGAGAGGAATTTGGTTGGGAGGAGAGTCATCTCTCTGGCATGTGGAGGTCATGATTCTTGTTCTCTTGCATTAAATGTGGGGAATCGAACCCACAACCTCGCGGTTAGGAGTGCGATGGCTAACCACTTGCACCAAATGCCATGGTTGAGGATCACTTGCTAATCCTCTCTCTTAAGATGTGGTTCAACCATCTCCTACTAGGATTATGTTACATTCCTTCCCCCTTAGACTGAGCATTTCCCTCAATGCTCACTTGTGGACCTTTTGACTCTCTTGGAGCCACTTTCCATGCATGAGTGCTTCCACCAACCTAAACTCCAGCCCATGGACCTATTTTGGACCTATCCCACCCCCCTCTATGGGTTCCCAAATGCCCATGCACCTTCATCTAAGACTAGTTTCACACTCACCACGGATAAGTGCTTCTTCCAAGTGTCCACGGATGTACCCTGTCTGGATGTACCCTGACAAGTGTACCCTGATAGGATGTAGCCTGAGACGCACCGTGTCGCGCCGCCGTCTACCAAGCCCAATTTCTCAACTAGGCTCTGATACCAATGTCGAGAATCGAACTCACAACCTCGCGGTTAGGAGTGCAATGGGCTAACCACTTGCCCCAAAAGCCATGGTTGAGGATTACTTGCTAATCCTCTCTTTTAAGGCATGGTTCAACCATCTCCTACTAGGATTATGTTACACTAATATATAATTTTGGCAATGTTCCTTAGAAGCCAAACCTAAAAAAAGAAGTTTTGTTGCAATCTGAAAGCATAAAACATGAACAACATGCTGCATACTTCTCAAAATTTTAAGTATCAACCATATCAAATGCAAGAAAATCAAAAAACAAAGAGCTCAACCTATAATCAAGTGTCACAAAAAAACACTCAAAATCAGAAATGAGAATAAGCAACCTCACCAATCCATGAATGAGATACAATAGATCGGACCATAATAATGTCATCTCTGGAAGTGGCAATGAGAGTTGATTTTGATTTACCTTTTGGCACCTTCATGAATCATCTTTTCCACGAGCATTTTCTTAAGCAAACCACCTTCTCAACCTTCAAGGAAACAACAAACACATCTCCACCATAGTTCAGAAGCTCCTTACCAAGTTGAATCTGTATCAAAGTTGAATCCTGAATTAAAGCTGCTAAAACCTCTATCCATCCTCTATTGATGTCTTTTCCCTTCGACCTTCTAGCTACAATCACTACACCTATACACAACTAGGCACACATACATGCATACACAAACATACCTCAAATGCTACTATGTCATGATAACCTATCAAAAGAGAAATTTCTTTAGTGATGAGAACCATATATATATATATATATATATATATATATATATATATATATATATATATATATATATATATATATATATATATATATATATATATATATATATATATATGTGTGTGTGTGTGTGTGTGTGTGTGTGTGTGTGTGTGTGTATGTGTGTGTGTGTGGAGAGCATTTACACTAACGTGTAAGAATTGGAACATTGGCTATCATAAAATTGAGCAGTGGACTATGGCAGCAATAATGCAGAACTATGCAGTAGCAACAATCTTCAAAGGCGTTTGTCCGATCAAATCCTATCATCTCTCCTTTAACAAGTCCTTGGTACTCCCTTGGGCCTGCATACATTATGAAAAAGTCAAAAATTGCTCACAAAGTCAATAATATAGTCCATAATGCACTATATTCTATACACATTACTATATTCCATAGTACATACACCCATGCATGATGGATACAAACATCCATGATCTAGGTCCAGCATGCCAAAAATGAAACATTTCATGACAATCTTGCTAATCATCTAAACGATGTACCTGAAACCATAAACAAAAAACATTTTCACATATGTAAAAAGCATCAAAGTTGATTGCTTGAAATTTAAAACTAAGCACAATTTATGTTCCAACTCATTTATTCCATTCAGTACCACAAAGAACAAAAATAGATAGTGTACAGGCATGCAAAACAACATAAAATGCCCTTCAAATATTGATGGTGAAATGAATGTTCTCAAACAACTTTGTAGATTGACCTGAAAATGGATGGATATCCATATCCTTGCAAAACTCCAACACCTGCAACAAGAAAATTGATGCCATTAGTGCCATTGATCCCATCATGCGGCTATGTAATACTCACAAATGGGGCAATCTTTAATGCAACTCCTCAAGAATGAGAAAATCATGAGACATACAATATATACAAGTAGGAACCTTGAGGTGCTCTCTTAAAGATATTCTTTGATCCACAGTTTATTCAATTAAATTTACAATGCTCTCTTAAAGATAATCTTTGATCCAGTTTATTCAATGATCTCTTAAAGATATTCTATGATGTGCATTAAATTTACAAGAAACTTCTGTTGATTATATAATGTTGGTTATAAACATTTTGTTGTATATTATTTTGAGCAATCCCAGTAGTTACGTATGTTATACATAAGATGTTCTCTGTAATAAACTCTGTAATATGTTATAGATATATATATAGGACAACAATTTTGTGTTTGACATTTTTGCGCTACATAGTTGTTAATATTACTTTCGTTTTGAAAAAAGAGAAATTCGTACTATATTCCTGGAGTTTTAGTATCTTTGGAAAAATACTCTCTAAAATTCTAATAATTACAAAATAGAGAGATATGCTCATCTCTCTCTAGATTTTGAAGCCCATATTAGTGATTTAACAAAACATGAGCGCTCATGTGAGTTTTGAAACGGAAAATAGATTACATTATACATGTTTTGGCATGCATCTAGTAAAGTGACTCATTCATGGACTTGGCTGCAACACATCTAGTAAAGCTCGTTAGCTAGTCGTTACACTACTCAAACAGAATAATGGAGGAAGTATGATTAAAGAAAAAATAGTTGGCTTATAGAGCATGGAAAACTTTCTCGAGATGATTGAGTGGATGGGGATGGAGGATATTCTTGAGGATTCAATGATCCCTTCAATCAACCTAAACCACAAGGAAGAACACATCTTCATCATATACAACTAGGACCCAATACAAAATTCAACTGGTTGAGACCAAAAAACTATGGATGCAAGCTTAAGAACTTGTCATGTTAGGCAGCCAAATGTACGAAAAAGATGTTATGATGGAAGAAATGTTCCAATATATGACCAATCCTACAAGATAAATGATTCAGAAATCTGTCAATTTAGATTTCGACCACAGCTGTCCACATGAATCAGTTACATCATTTTATTCCCTTGCTAGTTCATGAAATTGATCCTACATTTCCCCTCGATCTAATCCTAAACTGTTAGTCAATGAAATTCATCCTCCCATCGATTGAGAAGAAAAAAATAAACGGGTGTAAACATGGAATGATGCATTCAAAAGCTTTGGGTATGTAGTCTCACAATTAAGACGTTTTATTTTTTGCAGTCTCAAGCATATAAAAACGGAGAACAAGTGGGGCATGGAAGTTGTTATGTACAGAATAAATAAAAATGCTAGATAATCTTCATGATATAGATCATACTCTTTTCCTAAATGGAATCCTACATTATAAGAGTTGCTACCTCGTCAGGTCAAAATGATAGGCTTAGATACTATTCTTCCCACACAGGGCTTGAACACCATCACCGAGTGAATAGAAAATCAAGTTGTGTTTAAACTTTACTTGGAATCCTTGATGGGAAACTTGAAAGGGAGGCAGCAGAGCCCGGACTGGAGTCAAGATGGCACATTGCCCACTATCAATGGCCCATGGGAAGCTTGAAAGGGAGCTTGGAGGCTGGCAGTGGCCGCTACATCTAGAGTCTGGAGCGTGGAGTCAGGAGCCTCACTGCATCATCTAAAAGTCCTCTTACATTGGAGGTTGGAGCAGAAAAGCTCTGGAGACTGGAGCAGAAGATGGCGCACATGACACTGTAGTGACTAGTCTCAGCCAGAGCCTTCAGATCTGTTCGAGTAACTGTCGACGACTCCACGAGGCAATGTCCATTGTCATGACTCATTTGAGACATTGTGAATTTGTGTGGCACCGTGCTTCGAACAGACCTCCCAAATTTGTGGCTCATGCAAAATCATAAGGTCTCCCATACATAGCCGCTTCCCTATTTACTATTATGTAATCTACTAAATTCTAAAATCTATAATTTTAATTCTATTTCTAAATGAAATATCAAATTTCAATTTAACTTTAAAAAAAAATGATTTACAAATTATCGTTTATGTAAAACGAATGTTCTTAGCCACGTCATCTTCCACATGTTCAAAAAACATATGACCGATTGTCATGCCATTTGTCACTTGAATTTTTGTTTTCATCCCTTCAACACATTGGACAATCTATATCTTTAATTTACATATACTTGAAAGTTGGAGGTATAGTTGACGCCTGGGTTCAATATTGGAGCATCATTTGAAGTTTCTATCAATTTTTTGAACTTCATCATGAAGTCCAGACCAAAATGTAGGGATTCATTTGATGCTTAAAACCCTTGTTGACGCCCCATGGGGCTTCAAATTTAGACACTACTTGTGACCTAAAGGAAGTGGGATTCGGGAATCAGGAAGCACTGCTAGCAAACGGGGAATCGTGATAATGATCGTGATTCGTCATGTTAAAGAGCATGGGAACAATCATCAGTCACCCCGAAAACCAAGCCACCAAACGTGACCCACCATCCATATCCACGAAGTGAAGTTGGAATGTTACAGAATAATGATGTTGACTGAGAATGTGATGCTGACCGAAAGTGAGAATCGTGATTCTTCACCTGAAGCAAGTGAGAGCTTGATGCTTGAAAATGGGGGATCGTATCTAGCGGGTGTGGTTTAGCAGATGTGCCTTGTATTCCTAGGAAGATAGCCAGGGTTCAAGTCCCACCTGGGGCTAGATGCTTCAGAGTTCCCCAAGATGGGTGCATCTACCTTACAAAGTTGGGTGTGTGTGTCTTTCCAATTCATTGTACTCTCAAAAAAAAAAAAAAAACGGGGGATCGTGATTCGCGAATCGTGATGCTGAAGAGGAAGGGAGTGATGATGTTACAACATCAAGGGAATCATGATGCTGAAGAAGCAAGGGATCACGAAAGCAAGAATCGTTAACACGAGTATGCGATGCTCGAAGAAGATCCCCAAAATTCCAATGACAGATTCTATGGGGAAGCGAGCGTGGAAGTGAGAGACTTAACATGCGCCCTCCAACACAACGATAGATTCTATGGGGAAGCGAGCGTGGAAATGAGGGACTTAACATGCACCCTCTAACACACTCACAACACGACAAAACCGCAACAACGGACAAGTTATGATGGCGTTTGGAGCTATGGTGGCGGTGCACAGACATCTTCCATTGTAGTTTGTCACTATATTGAATGAGCCATGGTGGTGGTGCATTGACCTTTTGTTCTTCTCAAAGAATCAGTGCTCACAAAAACTACCCTCATAATGTAGTGCTCACAAAAACTACCCTCATAATGTAGTGCTCACAAAAACTACCCTCATAATGTAATTGTACTGGTTAAAATTGATAAAAACTGGCTTTTCCTTTTTTTTTTTGGAAACTGAACTAAACAAATAAAAGAAGATAAAATACAGCCCGAATGGGGAGCTAACATAGACAAAGTCCCATTCACTAGTCCCAAGGGCACTAGTCCCATTCACCTGTAACTTTTCTTCATTATTTTAATTAAAGTCCGGGAGATTAGGCCATGGCCGAACTTCCTTTTATAAAAAAAAACATAGACAAAGTCTTAGAGGTTGTTACGAATGATATTCCAAGAATTCCATCAGTCTGAGTCTCTTGCCAGAGTAAAAAGCAAGGAAAGACTTCTTCCAGGACCTATAATGTTGCCTTCTACATATGTTTCCCCAGGACTTAAGAGAGCAAGCGGCATCAGACATAGCAGCTTTACAATCATTGAAGATTTGTATAATTTTTAGATTACAAACAAAAAGCAAGTCTTTGGGCTTCTGAGAGAAAATCCTAATAGTTCTCTCTCTCCATATATTCCAAAGGAGCTGGTTTCTCAACATTTGCCATAAACCAACTTCAAATCTGTAGCTTTCCCCAATAGGACTTCTCTTGGAGAAGGGAGAGACATCCCCAGAGTGTGGCAATAAGAAGTGATAACATTCTAGTATCTTTTGGCTTTAGAGCAGTATAAAAAGGTATGTTCCAGTTCTTCATGTTGACCACATGCATTACAAAGACCACTGCCAATGTTGAGCTTCAGAGCTTTGCTGCTTGTCCAAATAGCTCTATGAATGATTAGCCATAGCAAAATGGTGTGCTTGATGTTAGTAGAGAAGGCCCATAGCAACCTAAGCATGTATCTCCATTGGTGACTATTCCACTCCACTTTCCATCTGTCATTTAGCTTATGAGAAATACTTTGAACTGATCTAAAGGTTTTCTTGTACCTATTGTACATATGAGCAGCCACATGACAGAGATGTATAGGCTTGTAAGAGAGAAACACAAACAACTTGTCAGAAAGAAATTCCAATCTGTTAATGATCATATCTTTGGATGTAAGAGAGAGTCCAGGGAAGCCATTCAGCTCCTAGGGTTCATAAGACCATTAGACCTGCACAAAAAAGAACAGTTAGTAAAACCGAGTTGTCTATAGTTATTATTATAGAATCTTGCATTATGAGCCATAGTTATTAGTAAATATATTGGGCAAAGAGTAGTTTTTCTTAATTTCCATCCATGCATTCCACATAGCACACACCAATATACTGCCTTTAGGAATGAACGTAACATGAGAGACTATGAAATCCCATAGATTTAAGTGGTTCCAACACTTTAGTCCTTTAATATGAAACAGATGGATGTTCCTTTTAATTAAACAAGCCCATTCCTCATTTGAGGATATTGATCTCATAATCCATTTACTAGCCAATTGAGTGGCCATTTTGGTGGGGCATATGATACCCAGACCACCCTCCTCCTTCCTCATACAACAGATATCCCAAGAAACTTTAGCCATTCTTTTAATAAAATGAGAACCTCCCCATAAGCACCTTCTAGCCAGAGCCACGGCTTACTTAATATGTTTTTTGAATGGTTGCCAACATGACAAAAAATAAGTTAGGGATGGCAGAATGTAGTGCTTTAAGACGAATATCCTTTGAGAGAATGTCTGTTGCATTCCAATCCATTTGACAATTTTTTATTTAAACTTTTCCATCACCCAGTTCCATCTCTAGTCCATAGTCACATGAAAGCCCATTGGAATACCAAGTAGTCTAAAAAACACCTCTTTTTATAATATCACACTTTTTATCTATAACACAATCAGTCACCACACCATTAGTAGCAAAAAAACCAATTTTGTTGTGATTAGCCACATATCCACTAGCTGAACAGAAAACATCAAGGCATTTAAGAAACTTTACAGCAGATATGTTATGAGCAGTAGTTATTATATTTGTGTCATCTGCAAACATTTGAAGACCAAGTTGGGAGGGAGCACCGGGAATTGTAAGCCCTTTGATAAGACCCTGTTCAATGCAATCCTTGAGTAGCCATCCTAACGCATCACTGGTGATGGCAAATAAAAGGGAAGCTAGGGGATATCCCTGTTTGATAGACATGCACAATCTAAAAGAGTCAGAAACATGGCCATTCATAGCAATTATAGAATTTTCATTTCCAAAAAGAACACTTGTGAATTTAATAAACTCTTTGCCAAAGCCAATATCATGAAAATACTAAAGAATAAAGTCCCATTCCATTCTACCATAAGCTTTATCAAAATCAATCTTGAAGAAATAAACATCAATGTTTTGTTACCTAGAAAATTCAGTCCCTTCCCACAAAGAAATAATAACATCAAGAATGAACCTACCTTTGATGAAACCTTTTTGTTCAGGCAGAATGATGGAGTCCATGATAGGGCTCAATCTCCAAGCAAGGGTGGAAGCAAAGATTTTCTAGAGAGAATTCAAGCATGAGATAGGCCTCCAGTTACTAAGATCATCCTTGTCACCCTTTTTATGTATCAATTTAATAACCCCAGAGTTGATAAAGGTGGAAAGGCTCCCTCTCCTCAAGGCCTCTTGCCACACCAAGAGAACAATGGGCACCATAAAGTCAAACAGTTCTTGAAAGAATTCATTGGGTATACCATCAGTACTAGGAGATTTGCAAGGTTTCAATTTACCAATGGTTTCTCTAATCTTGCTAGTAGAGAGGGGGAGGTCCAAGATGGTATCCAATGCCTGAGAGATCATTTTTTTCTCTTTATGGAAATTAGGGCTCTAGCACTCTGGATGTCCTCCCCCCTCTTAGGAGACCTAGAGAAAACATTGGTAAAGAAGCTTAAAGCCTCCTCCAAATTCTCCTTAATCGAGCTAGTATGACCACCAACACTCTTTTTGAGAAATGTCACATAATCTTTAGATTTCTTTTTTTTCATAAGGTCAAACTTGTGTTTAGTTTGTCCACCTTACCAGCCCAAAATTCTCTTGATGTAGCAAGACCACCTCTAGTTGAGAGGTAATCTTCAAACATTAATCTATTTTGAAGTTCATAAATGGAGGTCTTTTTGGTATAAGGGTCCAAGTCACAAGAATCTACCTGGCCTATCACTTTAAGTATCATCATTCTTCTCTTCTTCCTAATATCCTTGATTTTAAGTTTATACTTAGTAAGGAGATCTTGAGTGTCTTTAGCAGACTTTTCCCAGGCAGTGAAGGGATCTAAACCTGCTTCAAAAAAAAAAAGCTAGTAAAAATCTTTTTAATTTTCTCTTTGATAAAGGGCAGTTTAAGTAAAGACATATCCAAGTGAGGCCAACCTGTTCTATAGTTAGGAACATTCATAAAAAACTGTAAATTGAGAGGCAAGTGATCAAACATCTAGAGAGAATCTTCTTTTGAGGAGTAGTGATTCCATAAAACCTAGAAACAAGTCACACACATGTAATAACGATCTAGTCTAGCAGACAAGGTATTATCAGCATTCATGTTGCTCCACATATGACCAACTAGAGGAGAGAAATCAACAAGATCAAGGGAAGAGACCATATTACTCCAACAACATTTTTCCTTACCATGTAAAATATTTTTGGAGTTACCTTGTCTGTCTTTAGTATGAGTAACCATGTTGAAGTCACCACTGATCTGGACATCACCATTGAGGGATGCAAGCTCAATCCAACATTTGCTTTTTCATCAGAGTTATTGGCTGCATATAAGCTAACAACAATAAGATTAAGAGGGTAGCTACATTTAAGGGCCACCCACTGTACAGTAGAGCTACTACAAACTTCTTTCACCAGATGATCAAGGTCATGAAGGATGCGAATGGAAGCACCCCTCCCCCGCCTAAAGCATGATTAGTGGTGTACCAATTATGTGTGCTTGAGGTTATGTTCGGACTCGAGATTAAACCCAATAGTTTGTATATCCTATAAACAAATAAAATCAGGAAGCAAAGACATATCCATGAGCCATTGATTAAACATTTTACTCCTCATAAGATCAGTTAACCCTTTGATATTAAAAGCGATTATTTTGAGAGAATCCATAAAAAACAGAGTCAGCAAGCATTCATTTCCTATGGTTCTTTAGTGGTTTAAATGCTAAACTACATACGCTAGTAGCATCCTTTCTTTTACTTTTACTAATATGGGGCCTCTGGGTTTATCAGACAAGACTTGATGCATCTCCACATCAAAGCCCTTTTCATTTGTCACCTGATCAGTATTGAAACATTACATATCATGATTGTTAAGATGAGTGGCAAAAACAATATCGTCAGCAGTCTCATGTTTAGAGCCATCTTTAGAAAAAGAGGAAGGCTAAGAGGCATTACGAGATTTATTTTGTTGCTCCTTCGAAAATTTGAAAGAGTGATTTACCTCCTTAACATTCATATGTTGAGTCTCATAATGGGGAGTATGATTAGAAGAATCCATACTTGATGAGTCCTTAGCTTCACTTGCATCAGCTTCTTCAATAGGCTCATTTAACAGAGGCAAAGGATTATTTATATTGTGCAACAGTGCATCATTATTTAGGAGCTAGTTCAAAGCTTTCTTCTTGTTCTTGTTGAAAACCTTTTTAAAATTAAAATCATTAGACACATTGTTCCCCTTGTGATTATTGTTGGATTTTTCTTGATCTTTAGTTGTAGAAGGAATTGATTCACTTTTTGAACATAAAAGAGTGCAATCCCTTATAAGATGTCCTTGTTTCAAGTAGTTAAAATAGGCATTTGGTAGGTTTGTGTAAATGACGTTCTGTTCATGAAGTCTTTGCCCATCATTATCCTCAATGAATAAAGTGGATTTAAGTTCCTTGGAGGTTTCTATTTCCACTAGCAACTGAGGATCCCACTTAGGGTTGAAACCATTTCTTCGGCTTTGGCCAATAACCCTTCCTAAGATGTTGCCTTAATGTTCTATCCATGGGTAGTATTCAATTGGGAGGTCTAGAAGTTCTATCTAGACAGGTATTTTAGTTGGCCTTGGTCCCGTGGGGTTGAAACCAGTCTGCCACTTAAAAACTAAAAGAGGAGTATTCCTAATAATCCAATGTCCCTCTAACAACACTTGCAAAGCACTATTGGCATCATTAAAGAAAAACATAAAGAAATTATTGAGTAGGTACTAACCATGATTAACTTGGAAACCCCTATTTTCCCAATTTATTTTAATCCATTGTTTTAGAGTATCCTGTGGAGATCTCTGTCCATCGCACAAACCAACAATCACTTTGTCATAGAGGTGGTTCTGCCATGGACTTAGGGAATCCTTATTTATCATAAGGGTGCTATTATCCTTATCTTCAGAATCACTTTCAATGTTAATTCTTTTATCCTTTTCATCATCAAAGCTTGTGCTAGCGCCATTCACATCATTAAACATTTTTTGTTTCCCTCTCTAATCAGCACAACCTTTAGGGTTAGCTGTCAAGCCTTGAACACCAAAGACATCTGCAACCTCTCAAGGAGGATCTTTTAGTACCTGAGCAAAGGAAACCATCTTTCCATTCAGCATTTTCGTCCATGCGGGAGGGTCCTCCATCAATATTTCATCAGGAGCTCATTGCACTGGGACTTTGTCTACTCGAAGATGATGCATAGTGTCCTTATTGTTGGGGGAAAGCAACTTGTAACCATTTCCTAGTGCCTCCTGCAGAGGAATCCCTCCCTAGAGGGGAGAAGAGTGGGAGAAAAGGCTTGAGTAGTCACTCGTCGCTGATATCTTGATTTCACATCATGTGTGGTGCGTCCTATCGTTACCTCCTCCTAACTTTCTTAAATATTAAAATTGGCTTTTCTAATATTCATGCCCATATTTTGCACCGCTTAATATTTTGGATGATTTTTTATTTTACTGGTTCTTCCATGTGAACATCCTTTTTCCATGTGAACATCCTTTTTTTAAAGGCTAAGTGTAAAAAAAACCCTTAAAATAAAGGTCCATCTGAAAACGTGTAGGTAAGTATATATACAGCTTTGACAAGATGTATTTAATATTATGCCATATGGTGCTAGCCACTAGGCGCCTGGAGTAGTGGAGAGTCATTCTGAATTTGTTAGGTTAACATTTTGATCCATTGCCTACATTAAATGTATGGTTAGTAGTAAAGAATAATTCTTCATCGAGGAATTTGGACTAACCATAAGGCAAGCAAAATTTGTGGGATCCCTCCGTGGTGCAAACGCTGCCACCGCGCAATCGAAGATGTCCCACACATCTTCCTCCTACAGAATCTGGCAGATGGTTGGACTAAAAATCAGAGTTCAGAAACAGCTTAATTGGAAACAAGTCCTTTTGGGTGAAGCGATTGGGTGCTCTGCGGCTCTCTGGAACGCAATCAGAGGGGAAGTCCTGTGGAAAATTTGGCGGGAGCGGTGTGCTCTCAACTTCGGCGACTCCCCCAGGGAGTGGTCGATTGAAAAATCTCTATTCCTCCTTGGCAAAAGGATTGTCAACAGTAAGAAATCCCCCCCCCCCTTCAGGCACCATCAAGTCCTCCTTTTGATCAACAACAAGCTCAAACCCAAGTGGGTCCCGCATGAGGGCGACGAGAGGGTGATCAACCTTCTTTGTAATGCAACCTAGGAATCAACCAAGCTTCCCCTGCTTTGTGGGATTTGGGGGGTCCCGTGGGCACTAGTCCCCTTCTATTGTACCTTTGTTTCTTAATTTAATTCAAGTCCGGGAGAGTAGGCTATTGCCGAACTTCCTTTATATTAAAAAAAATAAAATAAAATGCAAGGGGCATGTGGTGCACGAATAAAATATAATCACAAATAACGATGTAATAAAACAAATAAAATTCATGAGAATTCGAACCCCTTCCAATCTCCCCTCATGTATATGCACTCGTTTTAGGTAACTGAAATATGCACGTTCTATGCCATCTACGGTTCTTCAACATGGTATCACTCTGTTGCTAGAAGACATGCGCATTCCTCACCCAATCTCTCACATTCCACTGTGGAGAGATTCAACAAAACCCCACCACCTTCCCGACTCGCTCGGTGACAATGTTGCAAATTGCTCCACCACCTATACTCAACGGTTGCCAATTTGACAAACTCAATGGAGTGAATTACCTTACCTACGAAATGTGCATAATGCTCCTTTTAAAAAGGGCCTCTCTATGGGAAGTAATCTTTGGCACTCTCCCTCAACCAACTATAGCCAACCCAACATATGCACATTGGAGCTCTCGAGACCTATAGGCTCAAGCCGAATTTCTTATGCATCTTGTTCATCCAGTCTCCGCTATTGACACAAATGTCAAAGTAATGCACATGTTGAGTAAGTGACTAAGATGCAAGTGTGAAGAAAAATTGCAGTGTATTTCTAAGGCCCCTAAGGTCCAAAGTGTTTTTAAGAGTGTTGGGAAGGTTTAGGTGAACCCTCTCTTAGGTGCATATTTGAAGAATTAAAAGGCAAAGGTATGTGAAGCGGCAGCGTACGTAGAAGAGAAAGTATGGCCCCCCCAATTAAAATTCTTGTTTTGTCTAAAGTCACTATAGTACAAAACAGAGATTTGTTGGCTGCCACTATGGGAGACAATCTTGGGACATCAAGTGAGCACCAAGATACTCTAGCAATTAGGAGCATACGTGAATCCAAACTAAAATCAAGGCAAGGATTATTCTTGGAGGACTAAGCAAGGTGAGCATAGTCTAAGCTAAGCAAGAGAGAGAGAGCAAGAGACATACAGTGAGTGTCTGACACAGAGAATTGAAGTGCAAGGTGTGCATGAAGAGGACTCAAAAGTGTGTAGAGAAGTGCTAAGCTATACAAGCAAAGATCCCAAGGTCCCATTGAAGTTGTGCACGTGCCGGCCGAAGGTGTGCATCCCTCCACCTATTGGAAGCTTGAGTGCCAGGTGTGCACAAGTGCAAGCTTGGAGAAGGTGGAGGTCTGGTGCAGAGAAGGCCGGCAGCAACAAGAACCTTGGGTATTTTGTACTTTGTGATTGTGCATTGTATGGGATTCTGCAAGTATTTGGATTGTATTGTACATCACCATTGTACTTTCTCCTTATAATCAATCTACAAAAGCTTCTAGTATCTGTATCCTTCTTCTTGTCTTTCTTCCTTCTCCTACAAACACTCAAATCCCTTTCTGCGCAAGAATCCCCCAACAAAACTTGGCACGCATAGTGGGACAACAAGGAGATTTGAGCATAGGAGAAGCAAATTGCAAAGTGTAGAAGAATTCAAGGATACCGGCAGTACTATACTACCTTAAGAGGTAATCTTTCTTCCATTGGAACTCTCTTAAACTAAGAGGAGTATGAAGAGCTCATGATCGCAACTTGGTCTCAAAGCTTGAGGGTCCCTCGCAAAGCAAGAAGAAGGAAGATTATTTGAAGATCAACCAGCCCCTCGTCATCGACATCATCAATAAAGAATATGGCAGTCCAAGTAGATTTGAAAACTTTATTTTCAAGATTGAATATCAAATTTCCATCATTCAGAGGGCTAGCACAAAAAGACCCAGATCAACACATTAGGAGGTTCTTAGCATTATGTAAAACAAGGGGTCTGATGGAATGAGAGGATGCATTTTTATTCTTTTTCGTGCAACATTAGAAGGGTCAGTGGACAAATGGTTTAGTCAAGTTGCTAACAACCATTTCATTAGGGCGAAAAACGGCCGGAAATGGGTTGTTTGCTAATGAGAGATTAAGGAAATGGACAAATAGAGTCTTTCCACGTGTACAAGAATATAACATTGCTGTCTCTTTTAACCTTATGAAGAAATTATTTTTTTAATACAATATTCTCTAAAAGTGCCGCTAAAGTGATGAAGAGCCTCGTATTCAGTGTACAATTTTTTGGTTTGATGCAAAAAAAGATATTCTGGCACACTACACAAAGCATATTCTCACATTTCCAAGAAGGAATTGATTTTTGAAGATACGAAATATTTTTGGGTTCACAAAATTTCATGATCATTCAGCGACAGGGTTTACATCAAATCAAAAGTTTCCACGTGTACAAAGCCTTTTTCTCTATAAATACTGCCAGAATTTGTGAACGTCGATTTCTCGCTTTGAACATTCTTCTTCTTCTAAGTTCAAATGGCTTCTTTTTCTTGTCGTCCTTCCAATTGTGTAACCTCGTGTGAGGTCTACAACAAAAGAGAGGATTCTTTGTGGAAACCTCTTTCTGTGAAAGTAAATGAATGGGTAACTATGCTTCCTAGCTGTAGAGGTGCCCATAAAGTCAAGCGTGCCAAAAGAGAAAACACAAGAAACCACTAGAAAGGACGTATTCTCAGTTTCAAATTGAAGAGATGCGGTTGGTTTGCACGAGTACAACATGTGTACACCGCCAAGGATCTTCTTCTAGAAAATCATCTGCGATTCCCTTCGTACTATAAGTGAAGTTTTACAATGCTCTTCTATCATTCCAGTTGTTTTTGTATAACAAAACATATGTTTTTGTATAGCAGATATCTTTCCTTCCAATATTGTGGAATGGCAACGTGTTGAATGTTTAACAGGAACATTCAGAGTTCTCCATAAGGAATATGCAGAACTCATATATGCAGAAAAATTTGTTCAATTTTTCAATAGCATAGAGTTATTTGTCCATTATGTAGATTATCAAGTGCCACTAGGGAGGAGTTCTTATGGAAATCTTGTACATGTACTTGGTCCTTGCATCTCTTCATTAGATTGGGATGCTCCTGATCATTCAACAGTTTCAAGTTTTCTGTGCAAAATGAAATTTGACATCCAAAAGGCAATGTCAGCAGGCCGAATTTCGAGAAGGATAAAGATTCAATGGTTTTTGCCTATTCATATCTTTATAGCATGCTTTAAAAACATGTTATTACAGAAAACAAAAACAATGTGGTTGAATAGGAGAATCTCTATTTCAAAGATTGATGATGTTTTAGGTAGGGAATGGGATAGCAAACAAGTTCAAAAGCTAGGTGACATTATTTTATGTTAAGTTAGTCCCAATTCTTTTTCAATCTCATATTAGATATGTCGACAATCTCTGGTTTTAGGATATGACTATAGAAGGTGGAAAAAAAGGCTTGGACTTTGGATAGCCTTGGACTCAGAGGAGAGCTGTCTAGAATTTGAGTTAGAAGTATCGATTCATCCAGATTTTCAATCAAGGAAAATAATTGTCAGTGCAAATTGGAATCTCAAAAATGTAAGGGAGCTCCTAGAATACCTTGATGAGGTATCATCAGAGTGTAGATTCTCAATTGATGATGCAATAGTTAACAATAGATCAGAGAAATCATTATCTTGCATAACTTGCCTGCCACCAAGGGTGATTAAGTTCCAACCCTTAAGATTGTAACAAGTTAACCCTTGATATTCTTACATAATGTATCTCCCTCTTATAGAAGCTTCTATTGATAATTCCACTGAATTTTCTTTGCAGGATGGTGACAAAGAATGTGTTAAATTATGTATTTTAAATGTCTATATTCATATTTGCATTTTTTAATTTAATTTCAAGATTTTGATGAGGTTCTTATTGTACAATGATAAGAATATAAACCAGGACATTCTTAGATATTTTTTAGGTCCTTTATTTCATATTTCCATTGATTTTTATTTGCAGGAGTGAATTGATGACTTTAATTATTCCCCTTCATCCAAACTCATATTGGCATTTTTTTGTTTAATCTTAACATTCTAATGAGCTTCCAACTAAGAAAGAATTATACAGGAACTTGCATATATAAATTCTATATGAACAAGAGATCTAGAATTCAATATCTAGTTTCAATTAAATTATTTGAGTCTATCAAAGGTGCACATTAGTTGCAATTAAATTATTTGATCCTATCCATTCTTTCTGTCCTCAAGTTATGCAAGAGAAAGTATCATGGTGCACATAACAAGTAATATTAGAGAGGGTGGAGAACCTGGTGCAAATTCCAATCCAAGGTTTGATATTTCAAAATATGAAGAGCATTACTTAATTCATAAAACAGAGGAGACGAGATTAGAGAAAACGACCGATTCAAGCGACTAGTGAAATCTGAACTTGTCGGATTGCCCTTATCGCTTAGATCGGTCGTGTTAGAAACTACCGAGAGAGACTTCAAAAAGTGAATTTGCGTAAAGGTTTGACTCATGACTATAAAAACAACTTGCAACAGCTCATCTCATGCAAGGTTTCTTAAAGGGGATGCTATGTTGAAATGGATAATACGACCCATGCAAGCGATAGGGGTAATCCAAAATTCTCTTATTCCCCGTATCGCTTGTATCGATCGTGTCCTCTTTCTTCTTTACATTATTCTCTATCTTCTCCAATTTAAACTTTCCAACAAGAATGAAGTAAGAAACCCACAATGCAGTCATATTTGTGACACGAACAAATTTAATTGGACCATGCAATGAACTTTTGTTTAACTCTCAAGAGGTTCAATACAACTGTACATTTCTCAAGGCATATAGATATTGTTAAGGCAAATAAATATGGTTACAATGACCATCTTCTAGATGAAGATTGGCATAAGTACATAGAATTTGTACATAAATAAATCTTCCAACTTATGTTGGTTTTACAATAGATTTCAATCTTAGACTCAAAAATGATTCAACCCTTTCTATCCTTTTTGGAGCCCTCTTTTCTCTGATGCTTGTGGCCCTTTTTGGAGCTTTCACCTTGACTCATTTTCTTGGTCCTATGCTTCAATGGTGAGTGAAGAGGATGCCCTTTCTTTTTTTCTTCAGACTTCTTTTTATTAGGTGGAGGGGGTGGAGGTGGGTCTGAATCATTGGGGTAGATTGCATGTTTCATAATGCCATTTATTGCTCTCTCTCTCATCAAGATGATCCATGCATTCGAATAGTCTGATAAATTTAATTCTGGACTATAAAACCTTCTTTCCAAGAATCTTAGAGCATTTGCAATCACTCTCCAGCCACATGACGTTGCATCTTTCTGCAATGGCACATGAATTTATATGTATCCAAATTGCTTTTGTTCATTCAATTTAGCAATTCTAGGAAAATTCTGATCAATATGCATCTTGAGAAGTTTTGCAGCACTACATTGTAAAGTGAAAATCAGAATGGATGGCATGGCTCTTAAATAGAAAACAAAATGTATAGCAACTCAAACTTTGCAATTCCCATGTTGTGATTTAAGAGAATTGAGGAAAAGATCTTGATATGGATTGAAGTCAACAATAATAAGACTCCAATGGCCCCTGTCAATTAGTCGCATGTAAATATACTTTCTTTAATGAAACAAATTTCTTTCCAAAATGAAGATGAATACTTACTTCTCAATATATGGGTAGATAACACATTCTACCTCTTTTGTAAAATTCTGTAGAAAGGACTTGGCATCTCCATGTTTATGCAAAAAACACTGTGTCATCAGAGGATCTATGATAAATACTTTTCTTTGAACCGCTTCCTCACATTGTTGAAGAAGAACCCTACATATCAAGAAAGAAAAATTCACTTAAGGAACTAGAAAATTAAGCAATACAAGAGCACTTTATGGCCTCTAGATAATACCTGAGTGAAATGTTGACCACACTATCTCATATTTCAACATGAAACTCCCTCAACATTTTGTTGTCTTCAGGTCTAATGTCAAGAAACCATTCAATCTGCCATGCCATTGCAACATTAACTATTATCTGCCCATCTCCTTTCTTAAAGGGCTCTTTACTTGCTTTCTGTAACTTTTGAATCTGGTTTAAGATGACACTTTCCTCCGTAAATAATCCCAGCTTTTTCCTCTCCTCCTCACTATTTGCTACAGTTCTAGTTTCAAGATCATGAGTGACCTAAGGGTTAATCTCTTCAATGACAACTATTTTTTTGGGTGCTCGGGCTGGATGTATATTTAAAATATCAAAGAATATTTTATCATGGTGATCAATAGGAACCAAAGATTTATCACATTTATATCTTATTCTTGAAACAATAACATAATCCTTCGCCATTAGTGTTACCCTGTGAGAATGAGCAGCACATAAATAGGCACCATTCATAAAATCAATAGCAAATTCCTTTGCAGCTTCTTACAGGCATAGCAGTGCTTGCGTTTGCCACCTCACATTGATAAAGGATGAGGTCTTCATCAAAGAACAGAGGTTGGCTATGATCTCCTTGAAAACTCTCATAATAGAAGTCTAGGGATGAACAGTCCCACAGACTTTTGAGCTCTTCTAATTTCCCTCAAGGACTTAACATGGTACTTGACCCTTTTCTTTGAAGGCTTCTCTGATACATTGGCTTGACCCTTCTGGGGATTTTGCTCTTGGATGTTGGGTCTTATCGTTTGCATCGCTCGTGTTTGGACTTGAGGAGGAAGATGACATCAAAGTATATAGTTAAATATATCTCAAGAATTTTAGGCTTAGGAAATGAGATGCGACCGATGCAACATCTTAAGCTTGTATCGGTTTTGTCCAAGATCCTCATTTGAAGTGTGAGAAATCGATCACGATCGATGCAAGCGATAAGGCCCATCGGATATTTTCCGTTCAGCCTTATCGCTTGTATCGGTCGTGTCTAGGAGTTGCATGCAGCATTGATAATAGACATGTGGCTATGTAAGAATTCACCTTCTTCAGCAAATATAACATGTTTCTAGGTAGTTTGAAAAGAGATATTGATAATGACCGATGCAAGCAATAACGACAATATGAATTTCTCTGAGGACTCTAATCGCTTGCATCAATCGGGTCTATGCACATGCACACATGCATACATGCAAACACTTCATATGCATCGTATGCCTACATACACATGCATACATGCATTCTTTCTTCACATGCACATACCTCACACAAGCACATGCTACTTACATCACATGCATGCATATGTATACAACTCACATGCATAAATAAACTTCACATGCATATACATGCATAACACTTCACATGCATACACATGCATTCACAACTTCACATGCATAAACAAACTTCACATGCATACATGCATTACAAACTCATCCATACTTCCATTACATATGCACATACACTACATATGCACATGCACACATGCATACATGAAAACACTTCATATGCATCATATGCCTACATACACATGCATACATGCATTCTTACGTCACATGCACATACCTCACTCATGCACATGCTACTCACATCACATGCATACATATGTATACAACTCACATGCATACATATGTATACAACTCACATGCATAAATAAACTTCACATGCATATACATGCATAACACTTCACATGCATACATATGCATAACACTTCACATGCATACACATGCATCACCCACTCATGCATACTTTCATTATATATGCACATACACTACATATGCACATGCACACATGCATACATGCAAACGCTTCATATCCATCATACGTCTACATACACATGCATAGATGCATTCTTACTTCACATGCACATACCTCACTCACGTACATGCTACTCACATCACATGCATACATATGTATACACCTCACATGCATAAGTAAACTTCACATGCATATACATGCATAACACTTTACATGCATACACATGCATCACACACTCATGCATACTTTCATTACATATGGGCATACACTACATATCTACATGCACACATGCATACATGCAAACACTTCATATGCATCATATGCCTACATACACATGCAAACATGCATTCTTACTTCACATGCACATACCTCACTCATGCACATGCTACTCACATCACATGCATACATACGTATACAACTCACATGCATAAATAAACTTCACATGCATATACATGCATAACACTTCACATGGATACACATGCATAACACTTCACATGCATACACATGCATCACTTTCCTAACTTACGTGCACATGCATACATGCAAAAACTTCATATGCATCATATGCCTATATACACATGCATACATGCATTCTTACTTCACATGCACATACCTCACTCATGCACATGCTGGTCACATACATGTACTTCTCTTGTATGCACACATGCATACCTCTCACTTATGCACACATGCACCTCTCACATACATGCACATGCTATTCACATACATGCATATGTCACTAACATACATATACCTCTCACTTCTGCACACATGCATACCTCTCGCTTATGCACACATGCATCTGTCGCATACATTCACATGCATACACACAAACACTTCATATGCATCATATGCCTACATACACATGCATGCATGCATTCTTACTTCACATGCACATACCTCACTCATGCACATGCTACTCACACCACATGCATACATATGTATACAACTCACATGGATAAATAAACTTCCATGCATATACATGCATAACACTTCACATGCATACACATGCATAACACTTCACATGCATACACATGCATCACTTTCCTAACTTAAATGCACATGCATACATGCAAACATCATTCATGCATCATATGCCTACATACACGTGCATACATGCATTCTTACTTCACATGCACATACCTCACTCATGCACATGCTACTCACATCACATATATACCTATGTATACAACTCACATTCATAAATAAACTTCACATGCATATACATGCATAACACTTTACATGCATACACATGCATAACACTTCACATGCATAAAACCGCACATGCAAAAAACTTCACATGCATACACATGCATCACTTTCCTTACTTACATGCACATGCATACATGAAAACATCATTCATGCACCCATGCACACTACATATGCTAACATACATGCACACATGTACACATTCTTCACATGCATAAAACATATGCTAACATACATGCACACATTACTTTCTTAAACATGCACATTTCCAATATACATGCACATATTACTCACACAACATACATGCATATACATGCCTACTTAAAAAACATGCACTCTCTCTCTCTCTCTCTCTCTCTCCCTCCCTCTCTTTCTCTCTCTCTCTCTCTCTCTCATTCTCTCTCTCTCTCTCTCTCTCTCTCTCTCTCTCTCTGCGTGCTGGAGGCCGATGGAAGAGGGGGGGGGGGGGAAGGAAGAAGAAGCTTCTCTCTCTCTCTCTCTCTCTCTCTCTCTCTCTCTCTCTGTGTGTGTTCCATCTACGTCGCGTGACTGCAACACCTTTTCTCTCTCTCTCTTTCTCTCTTTCTCTCTCTCTCTCTCTCTCTCTCTCTGTTGGAACATTCTAATGGAAGTTGCACGCGCACGATCATCCTGCAGAGATCACATATGACTTTACAGTCGATCGACCTCTCTTTTCTCTAACTCTTCTTGGTCTGTATCAGCCTCCATACCAGGATGTGGAACCTAATGCTTGAACGCACATCCATAGCTATAGGAAATTATCATTGTCTACATATGATTCAGAGTCTAGTGTCTCTCTCTACACCTCCTAGAGTCACGGCCAATAGGTGCATAGCCCACCCGACTCTATCTCTCTCTTTCTCCATGGCCATCGTGCATATGCAACGTCATCCATCCTTCTCTGCCTCCAACCTATCTCCTGCGTATCCATTTTTGCCACCTCTAGGCATCTCTCTTTCTCTTTTGGCGGTCTCCATCTCCATCGATGTTTAGCGCAGCATAGCTTTGAAGCTCGCTAATCTGAAGGAATCCGTAGAAGTAGAGGAAGGGGAAGGGAGCACTAAATCACCCTCTCTCTCTCTCTCTCTTCAATGATACCTGGAAAAGAAGATCATAAGAAAAAAAGATCATGGATACACATATTTATAGTTATACTTTGATTATACGTGAGCATGTAGATAACTACAACTTATAGTTAGTTAACTAGTTAGTCATCAAGCTATTCTCTCTCTCTCTCTCTCTCTCTCTCCCTCTCTCTCTCTCTCCAGCTGTACCTGCAGAAGAAGATCGTAAGAAAAAATGATCATGGATACACATATTTATAGTTATACTTAGATTATACGTGAGCATGGAGATAACTAAAACTTATAGCTAGTTAACTAGTTAGTCATTATGCATACTAATGTTAACTATTAACTAACACACTACATATCTATAATTAACTAGCACATAAACATATTTATATAAAAACACACACCTAGAAATCTTATAATAATAAATAAAATATATTAACTACATGAAATAATTATATCAATTGAATATTATAATTTATCTATTAATATCATTTCTTTTAACTTATAAATTAATTACGTATATATTACTTATTTATATTTAATTCTCATTAACTATATAAATATAAATATCAGAGTCGTCTATCATAAAAAATATGAAACCTTCTAATTATAAATGTTCTTAAAACAATTTAGGCACTTAAGATTAGTACATATGTACTTATAAATAAAAATGCACACTTAATATTGATATAATCACTTAGAATAATTCTTTTTTACACATATATTAAACTTATAGACTTAAACACATAGGCATATATAAAACATATTAAGACACATGTACTTACATGCTCATTTAAGGAACACTAACCAATTCATAGGTTTAATTGGAACTCCATAAATATACTCATGCTTAGGTAGACAAAAATTCATAAACACATAGACATAAGCACACACATATATATATTCTTTAAGTATATATATGCAAACACATACATATAGCAAAAAACCCTCATTCACATTAACACTGATAGACACATGAACACATACATAATTGAGTGCACACACATAAATATAGATACACACCCTATAAACATAGGCACATATAATATCTATTCATGGATATCTTCATATGTTCATGAATACACATAAACTTACTTAATAATATCATAAACATATAAATGGACATAAAGAAGAGTCCAAATAAGGGTTCAATTAATCCTTCATTCTGAATATATTTTGTTCTTTTTCCTTCAGGTACCCAAGAGAAAAGTTTAGTCAATTTAAATCAAACCATTAAAAAATATGAGAGAGATATCAACTAATCAACTTTAAATCAAAACATTTTTCTTTCCATATGTTAATTCAAGTGAGGAAATCCTTCCAACATCTTCCCCCACCAAACCTGCACATCGTCCTTGATGGGCCAACCTGCAGTTTAATGAAAAGCAGTATGAAATTCTTTGGAAAAATCTATAATTTGACTCTAAATAATATTATAAAAAATGTTTCTAATTTCTAATTATGCTTGTGATAATAAAGAAAATTTATAAAATTATATAAATATGAATCGAAAACTGTTTCGATAAATGCATATAGTCAAAAATACAAATTTAGAAATCCTATAATGGCCATTTAGACAATCGAGGTACTTACCACTATTAACCCTGTTCATAAGTAAAATTTAATTTATATAAGTATGCTTTCTTCTATTTCTTAGACGTCCGCCATAAGATACATCTAACTAATTCTTTTGCAGCAAGCCTCCGCCTCATATAGCCCACTTTGAAATTCAAAATTCTTGCATACGCTGACCCATCACTCATTCCTTTTGTTTCCATTCTCATCTTCACTATAAATGGCTACCCGAGAATTACTTCATACGAACAATCATCTTGAACGAAGAAGTGAAACTCTTCTCGAATGCCACCTATCATTATAGGCACATTTGCATATGCACCTAATAAAATGCCAAAGCCATTGTCGGTTGTTCTCATCCTCTAGCCATGCTCTTTGTCAATTGGCCATCTAAATTTGTCAAGAAATTTCTTGGAAATAACATTTATCTCTGAACGTGAATCAATGAGAGCCAGAGCTAAACAGGAATCCTTTTCATCTCCAATTCTAATTTTCACTTCTAGCGTGCCTCGTGCCCAGAAGGTTATGTTTCACTTTTTAACATCTCATCATCAGGCTATATTGGTCCTAAAAAATTTCTATTCATGCTCCCAGTTATAAACTCTTTATCGTCTTCATAATCACTCTCACTTAATAATACTGCATCATTCATAGCTAGATTCTCTTCTGCCACATCTTGCATATCTTTGTCTTGTGGTAATGGAAAACATCTCCTTCTAATTAGTCAAATAAAACTATCCTTGAACTCCGGTTTTGCTATTGAAAACACTTGTTCAAGAGACATTGTTACTTGCCTTTTTATTAGTATATCATTTAAGATTTCCCTAGCATCATTTTTCTTCTCGAGCTCCAAAATCATTATTGCACGTGGAGCTCTTGTTCCCTTGTTTTTCCCTTTCTCTTCACTTTGTTTTTGGTCATCTTTATGTTGAGTTTTGGTATTTTCATTTTCAGATTTCTTCTGTTCATCCTGTGATTGAATATTTTCATCTGTTGGCTTTTTGCCTTCCTTTATTATCCTTCTTTTCTCTTCTTGAGATAAATTTGTATCCTCAAACTGTACTTTTTTATCAGTTTTTTTCTCATCCTCTCTCGTTCGTCTCCTAGTCGCCCTCCTATCTCCTTCCTCTACATCATCATGCATATCATCTCATCTCATTTTTCCTCAACATTGGCAATGTGAGAATAAACAGAGGCTTGATCAATAGGAGATCTCCATGTTGTTTTATACATTATTTCATCTCTAGCCCTTACTAGTGCCTCAATCGAATAAGGATTTTGGCTTGGCATAGAAAGAGCTCTATCATTAGCTGGCTCTAATCTAGAAGTGGAGGTACTGGTAGTTGCATTAGAGATCGTTAAATTTTCATATAACTTTTCTCATACCTCCTCTGCCCCAATTGACGGATAAAGGAAGTCATGACCTAAAGTCACACAATCTTATATCAATCTCTAAAACTAATTGATTTTTCTTTGCACTTTTTAGTTCGTCACATGCATAAGTTGCATGCTCTTGGCTATCACACCAGACACATCGTTTTCCGCCAGTCCCTTTTCTTTCAGTATTCCTTTGAAAGGCTGGCTAAGCAGCAAACTGAGTAGGTGGAGCTAGATGGAAAACTGGCTGAGGAGGAATGAATTGTGACATAACTGGTTGTATGGGTGGTGTTTGCCCTACACCACTACTGCTAGCTCTAGGATCATTAAAACTCATGAAGTATACTTTGTTATTCAATTGGGAAACCTCTTTGGAAAGAGATGCATGCATGTTCATAACATTCTCCATTTGTTTACATAGAATGTCTAGTTGAAATTCTATCAAAGCTTTAGGGGTAACTATATTGTGAGCCGTAGTTGCAGTTGTTCGCATTGGCATGTCAGTTTGTCTCACAGTAGGTATCTCTCGAGGATGAGAAGCAGTTGCTTTTGCATACAACACCGATTGTCTTTGCTTCATTTGAGTAACAGCCTCTGTTTCTCTTTTCACTTTTTCGTAGTCGTCGGTAAGGCCATATCTTTTTCTTGGCTCTTCTATACGTCTCTCAACCTCAGCCCTATCTTGAGGACTTAATATCTTGAGGAAATGTATAACTAGATCCGGATTTAAAGCATTTCTATCCTCTTCAGGGAGTTGAGCTAATCCTCTCATAAACTCACCATGAAGATGAGTTAGGGACTCATTGCTTTTTGAAGAGTTTATCCATCGCAAAAATCCTTCCCAACTATGCTGGCTAAAATCTTCAAGATAAAACATCTTATGTAATTCTTTTCTAAATTCCTCCCAAGGTTTATTGGAATGAACTTGAATACTTTCTAGGATAGAACTAGAAACAACACGGCCAAAATATTTCACTAAAACATCATCAGGTAAACCTTGGATTTGCACTTGCTCCTCAAATGCATCCAGGTACTCTGTAAGCAAGTGGATTTTCCTTTTTCTCTTAAGATAGCTTGGACTATGTGTGTTCTATCATATTATTTTTGAACATCTCCTCCATTTTGTGTTCTTGATAATGCTTTGAATAGAGTAGAAGATCTCTAATGGCAGGTTCTAATTGTTTCCTAAATTGTCTAAACCTATCCTTAGATGATAAAGCCACGAATGTTGGCTTTACCATACCCTAGGCTTTACTATTAATACTTTGTTTACTTAATCCTAAACTTATACTTATCTCTTGACTTGATCTTTTTTATTTAGATTTCTCTTTTACTTTATGAGTCTTTTAATTTTTAGAACTTAGCTTAATTTTTTAAACCTTTGAATATTTAATTACAAAGATTTGTCTAATAAAGTTTATATGCGTAGATAAATTTTATACAATATATTTTCTTAATTTAGATCTTTTGGATTTTTAATGTAATAAATAGAACAAAAATTACTACTAATCTCCTTAATAATATTTTCTTAAATTCATTTTGGATAAAACAAGAAAGAAATAAAAGCAACAACTCTAAATCAAAAGAACTTCAAAGCTAAAACTCTTTTTATGCTATAAAATTCTTTTTGTGCAATGAAATAAATATAAAGCAAACAAACAATCTTTCTGTTTTTTTTTTAATAAAGTCTTTCTTTTTGGTTCTATAAAAGATCTAAATTTGTGTATTAATCTTGATCTTCTTGTATGTTGATGGAGGGGGGAGTGAAGTGACGAAGCTCCTCCGATTAGATAATCCTCCTTCTCGTGGAGGCGCTCAGGTCATAAGACAAGCCCTCAACACCCAGGGAAAAAGTAAGTAATAGCAAAATCTTCACTCTTCTTTGTAGCTTCTTCCTTCACTTTCCTGCATACAAGAAGAAGATTAAGGTAACTAAATAAAAATTGAAAATACAATGAAAACCCTAAGCACACTAGCATCACGTTGTGGAGGTGATCACAATCAGGGTGGATCGGGTCCGATCGTGGCACACACAGGGTGTATGAAGCTAATGAATGTTGGAAGGTTTAAGGACATGAAAGTGAAATTAATGTTGAGTATGGAGAGGAGAGAGATGTTGAAATGATTATGGGAATGGAATGTAGGAGTGCAAGTTAGATTTATGAACATGACTGATAAGAATGAAAGAGAACCATACACACGAATCAAATTTGGAAGGAAGAATGGTCCATTGAAGGAGCTTCTTAAACACTTCCTACTTCTAATCCATATGCATAGTCTTCTTTGGTTGATATGTATGCATAACGAGAATAGATGGAATCCTTACACATAAATCAGTTTCGAAAGGAAGAATGGTCCAATATTGGAGCTTCTATACACTTTCAGAAACTAATCAATATGTATGGGTATGTATGGATTATATGCATGCAAGTGAATTATGATGATAGAGTTTAATCACAAGCTCAATGAAACATCCTCACTGGTTCAACGCAATGCTGTGGAGCCTTCTCACACATAGAAGAAAATAGAAGACCTGTAAAAATACTTAAGAGATTGATAGACAAGAGACAAGAGACAAGTGACAAGTGACATGAATTAAAAGGATTTGAATTAAGATACATGTATAAGATCATCGTGCCCGTCGGATCAGTGCTGACATCAATTCGGATAAGATAAGCCACTATTTTTGGAGAAACTTTGCATTATTGATCTTTAACTGTCAAAAAAGTCTTCTTTGATGAAAAAACTCGTGGATCCTCCTTCCTTTATGCTTTGATGCATCTCCACCCTTGAATATGAGCTCATCTTGACCGTACAACATGGTTCAATCATATTTTGACATGTGGCATCCCTTCAAGCCTTCAATTTTCTTATTCTAGAAAACTGTGGTGACCTTGAAAACTGGATTTTGTGCTCTTTGACCCTTCAAATATCCTTTGATGAAGATAGAATTTTGTAGGACTATGTTTTGGAAGGCCTCCTTTAGGAATGTGCAAAAAAAAACTCCCATCTGAATCTTCCTTGTACAAGTTTGACTACATTTGGAAGCTTGGAAGGTGGGATTAAGGTGTCTAGGAAGCTCTGATAGCCTTGAAACTTTGTACAAATATGTAGCCACATATGGTCTTTATACATGGCAAACCATATGGCTAACAAAAATTCCTATACAAAATTTTGTAGGGTCTAAGTGGAAAAATTACATTTTTTACAAAATGCACATGGCATATCAATGTGCTAGAAATCAAATTTTCATGTGAATTCGGGCTATAGACTGCCTTTGATAGGATTTACAAGTATATGAATTTTCATGTTATTTGGAGACATTGAAATTTTTGCCCTAATTTCCAAAGTTTGACTAGCTTTGATTGCTACCCTGGATTTGCTCGATTTCTTCCAAAGTTTGCATGTGCTCCCTTTGACATCCTTGATGCATCTTGGACTTCTCAGGGAATTCTGGCTACCTTCACCAAATGTGTTTCCTGTAGGCCTTCATGAGTGAGAGATGAGAGAAAATCTCGACAACATTCGCCCCCACTAAACCTGCGATTCCTCTGGAAGCACCACTCTAGTATCTGTGAAAAACAAAATGTTCCAGGCATCAAATTATTTTATAGGCAACATACATGGAAGGACAAATTGATCATATACATGAATGAGTAGGCAACGTGACATGAAGAAAAATTTGCATGAAAGAAAGAATTAAAACACGCAACATGAATATGCATGAAAAAATAGGCAAAATATATGCAAATGAACAAGCAACACTCACAACAAGAAAGAAAACAAACAAGCATCAATATGAAATGGAAGTGGATGTATTGAGTCGTTTTAAGCATCAGTTCCTCTCATCTTGAAGAAAAATTTGTACCTTTTTCATAAAGCAATCTACCTTAAATACGATTATAAACAAAGATTTAGGATTTTCAAGAGACATCTTTCATCTTAAGCTTATTTTAGATGAACTCCTTTCCTACATAAATATGAATATGCTCTTTCTCTAATAACATACAAGGAAATCTAACTAAACTCCATGAATGCATAAATCTGCCTATATAGCCCGTGATTTATTCTACTATGCCTCTTTATCCTCCTTTGGCTTGCTCTTTTTTTTTTATGATGATGATGATGATTCAGCAACTGTATGGTTACGATCACTTTTTTGGGGTGGAAGAAAGTGTAAACTTCCTAGTAATATGTAGCAGCTTTTTTTTTTTATGACGAGGAAAAATTAACCCCTGATACAAGGTACAACCATTTTTTATGACGGAGAACAGTCCTTTAAACTCCGATACAAGTGCTGTGAGATGGACTAAGGATGTAGAAACATGCAATAGCAGGAGCTAGGATTTCAACAATTATGCTTTTGATATAGGATACATATGCATGTTTATATATGAAAGTCATGTCTCCAAAATAAGCTTCCAAATCTACATGCCCTATTCTTAGTAGATAAGTTACTAGTTAAGATACAATTTTACACAAGTAGAGAAATCATTATTTTCCCTTTTTTTTTACTCAAGTGATGTGGATATGCAATGCAATGCAAAGACTAAAAACAAACATGCATGAAACAAGAACGAAAAAAAAATAGAATGAAAAAAGCAAAGCAACATGAACTTGAAAAAATTAATGATATTTTTATATGTTTTTTATTTTTTTATTTTTTTTTTTTTTATAACATGGATACTCTTGTTTATGAATCGGCCTCATTGTAATCATCTTCTTCAATGTCATTATCCAAAATGTACTCATCATTATCACGTTTCTTGAATAGCTTTATCCTTTTACCTGTAATCAAAGTTTTTAGTGCAACACCATTTAATTCACAAAGAGCATACGTACTGTTGTTGTTGACTTTCGATACAATGTATGGCCCAAACCACCGTTGAGTGAGCTTTTTGCGTGCATCATATTGAGAGTCAATGCACTATCATAAATGAGCACCCAATCTCCTACCTCAATTGGCTTAGGATGCAATCGATGAGTTTTATAAAAAATAATGCTTGTTCTTCATTCTAGATTCTCTTAATTTTTCAACGGCATCATCAAGTCTTAATTTACCTTGTTCTAACTGTTTAATGCGCAAACTCAAAAAAACATCAGTAGACACGTTTTTAGACGAAGGAAAATTTGACCATGCAGAAATATGAGACTGAATTGGAAACAATGGTTTTTGACAGTACATGAGTTCAGCAGGCATATATCCAGTAGTACGTGTGCATGTCATTCTATCTGCCCAAAGTGGAAAAGGTAAGAATCTAGGCCATTGTTTAATGTCACCGTTACATGCTTTAGATATGGCTTTCACAATAGGTGGATTCCCTCTCTCTATTTTACCATTGGCCTTTGGATTATATGCAGTAGTGAGAGACAAACGAATACCGTGACGCTCAAAGAACTCTTTAGCTTCTCTCGCATTTAACTCTCCACGATCGGCAACTACTTTCTCTATGTACCCAAAGCGACTTATGAAATCTTCAAGCAATAATTTGAAAACATTGTAAGTGGTCTTAGATCGTGGTACACGTCCCTCTACATGATTAGTTAAGTCTTCTCTTGCAAGTATAATGTAACACATTTTGTCAATACCTTTAGGCATAGTTACAAGATCTACTACCCACTTGTAGTGAATACAAGGTGGATAAGTAGGATGCAACGGATCTCTATGTTTGACTGATGAATGAAGTTGACAAGTACGACATGTAGAAACATATCTACTAAATACATCCTAGGCCAATAATAGGTACTTCTAATTTTTTCATATGTTTCAAAAAATCCTTTATGACCTGCCCATAATGTCTCATGCATTTCCTTCATTACTTGCAATTGAAGCCCTCGTTTTCCTAGGACTGGTTGTGGATTCTTAACCTTACCCTTAGCATGTCTCCAAAGATAACCGTTACATAGGAAAAAGTTATAAGCTCGTTTCCTAATGTTACAGAATCTATTCATAGTCCAGGGAGGTAATGGTTGTAGTGTACTTAGATACTTTCCTATGTCTCTCCAATCATTTTCGTACTCAGACTCATGAAATTTCTCATACTCATATATATGTGGAACATAGTCAACTAAATTCACATTCTTTATTAGATCACTTTCAAGATCATCATCAAATCTAGCTCTCGATAACATATCAGCAACTGAGTTTGACTTACCTGAAATATGAACTAACTCAGGATTTATGAACTTAATATATGAGATCCATCTAAGCATGGCTATATCAGGAGATGAACAATTGGCTATCATTCCAATGAGAGGCAAACAATCAGTCTCAACTTTCACATTTGCACCAATGAGATATTCTTTGTCTGTTTTCAAAGTTGTTACCATACCCCATAGTTCTCGTTTGGTCTGTGGATATTTTCGTTGTGTTTCATGTAGAATTTTGGCACCAAACCTAATTGCATATCTATTCCCTTCACTATCATCTTGACTTATGACCCAACCTATACCAATAGGACTAGTATCAATAGTCGATATAATAGGTTTGTTAGCAGAATAGTCTACACGCTTAAGGATGGGAGCTTCAAGCAATAATTTCTTCAATTTACGCATAGCTTGAGTGTGTTTGTGAGTCCAAATAATTTTTTGTTTCTTCCTCAATAAGTCCGAGAGACAATCAGCAACATGAGCAAAGTGTGGGGTCCAAATAACATAAAAGATGCAAGCACCAAGAAATCTACGTACCTCATTCATGTTGTTACATGTTTCAGAAATCTTGCTAATGGCATCAACTTTTTGTGGGTATGGCTTTCGACCATAATGGCCACATAAATCTCCAACAATAAGAACCTCGTTAACACCAAAAACAGATTTTTCTATGGAAAATGTGAGACCTACCTCTTCAAATCGTTGAAATATTCTTTCACAATTAGAGATATGGTCAAGAACAAATTTACGACATCCAGATGAATTTAAGGTAATGTCCTTTACACGTTCCTCACTCCCTTTAACTGGAATATCATCAATGAATGGCATTGTTATATGAGGGATAAAATCATGTAAGACCATATTCATAGCACTCATCATATGAGCCACAGAATTAGTCGCTCCTTGAGGTAAGGTACACATTCACACTAAGCCTAAAGGAGTTTTAATTGTGGTTATGTCACGACTATTAATTGCTAATTGGAATTGGTCATATCCATAATATAAATCACCCATTGAATAGATAGAATGTCCTGAAAATGATTAAGCAAACTCATCTACAATGAGTCATGTTCTTGCATTCCTTATGGTGACTTTATTGACGGGTTGGAGATCTTGAATAAAACGTAGTTTCCCATTCTTTTTAGGCATAGTGAACCATCGATTTGAGTAAGGTGCAAAAGATGGCTCTAAAATTCTCATGTTTATCTTCTCCTTAAGTAGTTTCATTAGCTCAGGTAAGTGAGCCTTTGGAACTGGTATAGGGCGAAGATTCCATGGAATATGTGGAATAGTAAAGATTATCATGGGTGCAACTAGCTTAGGATCTACACAACCAATCTCATGAGGATACATAGTAAAGGCTTTTCCATGGGTCTGTATAACTCTCAAATTTATCTCTCTCTGCTGGCAAAAGAAAGTCATCATCTCTACCAATTTTCATCTGTTTGATTGTCTCATCCGTGAATGTATGTCCTATGTTTTTCTTATCCGGAAGAATTGGATCATTTTTCATATCAATAATTTTTTCATTACTTCCTTGAGGTAATGGTTGAGCTATTGGTTTGATTTTTTTGTCTACAGTTTTGTACTTTGTTTCAACTAAGGCATCATGTGTTTGGTTAAATTTTGAGCACTTGTCAACATTAAGAGCATATTCCTGGATTACAGCATACTCATCAAGGGAAGAAAGAAGAATAATATGGGAATTAGAATTTTGTTGAAGACATAACTCTAACTCCTCAAGAGTAGAGAAACAATGAGATGTTTCAATCACATGCTCAATGTTCTCATCATGTTCCATGATTTTTTTGTTTTTATAATTTTTTTGGTTTTTTTGGATAAAAGACTTGGACAATTGACTCTTATGAAGAAAATCTAATCTAGAATGTGGAAAACAAAGTGACAAACTATTGTACATGTTGGTTGGATGCGAGATGTCAAACCAATATCCACTATTGACCCGCTCAACAATGGATTCTATTCGAAATTTTGATCATATGTAGCTCCAAACATGAATCGAGGTGCATAATCACTACAAGCATGCTCATGACTCTGGGTAACAATAGGTTTCTTTCTAATTGACAATCGATTCCTAGGATGATTCACTCCTACCGTCATGACTTGAAGTGATTGCATTCCATCCTTAGACTTAAATCTAGCATAGGTAGACCCATCATCCATGGCTTTAGTTTGCATACGACTCTCACAAATAAAGGGTTGACCTAAGAGAACTTCATAGGAGCAATTATCTTGAATAAAAATAGTGAAACTCTTCTGTGATTCCTCCTATGGATATGGGCACACTAGCACAAGCTCCATACAGGGTACCTACACCATTATCTGCAGTTCTCATATGCCATCCATAATCTTTATCTATGGGCCATCGAAACTTATCATAGACTTCTCTTGAAATCACATTGATTTCGGAGCCGGAATCTACTAATGCATTTACAGTGATAGTGTTCTTATCATTTCCTATTTTAACATGCATCTCTGATGTACCTCTAGACCAAGATTTTCTTTTAAAGTGACTTTCGGGATTGTTCTCATGATTTTCATGGTCAGGTTGAATAGGTCCTAAGAAATTCTTATTAACATTTACTTCATCATCATCAAAGTCCTCTTCATCAGATTCATCAAAGTTTAAGGCTTCATAGCTTGATATTGATCTAGATAATCTTGCATCTTAGTATCTATATTAAGCGGAAACCTCTTCCTTTTAATTAGGCCGATAAAGTTATCTTTAAAAACAGGCTTTGCAATAGAGAAAACTTGTTCTAAAGACATAGTCACTTGACTCTTAAGCAAAATGTCATCTAAAATCTCCAGAGGATCTATTTTTCTCTCAATTTCTGAAATCAAGATGGCTTTAGGTTTTCTTTTTGGTTTCTTTTGTTTTTGCTCAGGATCTTGTTTTTGTTCATGTTCTGGTGTTTGTTCTTCAGTTTGTTTTGATCGTTCTTGTTTATCTAAAGGCTTTGGTTCTGTTTTTCTTTGCGTTGTCTTCTTCCCTTTTTGTTTCTCCTCTTGTTTTTGTTCATTGGGTTGTGATTCTTGTTTTTTATCTTTGGATTGTGATGTTTCTCCTTGCTCTATGATTGTTTCTATTCCCTCTGAGGTTTGTTTTTGAGTGACTCTTCTTTCACTAGGATCAACTTCATCTCTTTTTCGTTTTTCTTCTACATTGGATATATGAGAAATAAGAGATTAATCTTCTATCGGTGATTCCCAAGCCGTTATTCTCCTAATCTCATCTCGTGCTCTTACTAAAGCCTCTATGGAAAAATCACCTTCCTTAGTCGGTTTACTTGATTCTACTTGTTGCTCATCAAGAGCTTCTAGTTTCACTCCTCTAGTTCCTACATCCGTTATGGTTATATTTTCATAGTGTTTTTTCATTCCTCCCTTACCATAATTTCCTTGCACAGGTAGCCTAGATGAATAGTCACATATTTTCTTGTCTATGTCTATTACTAGTCGTTGCTCCTTAGCAGCCTTCAATAGTTCACAATCTCTCAAAAAGTGCTCTAACGAATCACACCAAGGAAACCTACGAGGGCCACACACAAAACCATTTTGATTTTGAGGATTTTGATAAACTTGTGGTGGGAAATTTTGAAATTGAGGATTTTGTTGATAAGGTATTGCTTGAACATGATAATTAGTATTTTGAAAAGGCAATTGATGTATTTGAAGAGCTTGGGGAGCAACATGTGGTACTTGAGGTGCAAGAGGAGCTTCCATATTATATGGTTGATGATTCTGAGAATTTTGATTTTGAGGATTTTGAAAAGCTATTTGAGAAGCTTGAGGATACATGTTTTGATATATTTGAGGATTTTGCACATGAGGATGAGGATTTTGCATTGAAGGATTATGCATTGGAGGAACTTGATATGCTTGAGTAGGAGCTACTTGTGGATTTTGATTGGTAGCTATAACATGTTGATTAGGCTCTTGAAAAGACATTGGGCTCATTTTTTTTTTGATAAAAGGAAGTTCGGCAATAGCCTACTCTCCCGGACTTGAATTAAATTAAGAAGCAAAGATACAAATGAAGGGGACTAGTGCCCACGGGACCCCCCAGATCCCACAAAGCAGGGGAAGCTAGAATGAAACCTAGGTCGCGTTACAGAGAAGGTTAATCACCCTCTCATCGCCCTCATGCGGGGCCCATTTGGGTTTGAGCTTGTTGTTGACCAAGAGGAGGACTTGATGGTGCCTGAAGGGGGGGGGATTTCTTACTGTTAGCGATCCTTTTGCCGAGGAGGAATAGTGATTTCTCAATCGACCACTCCCTGGGGGGGTCGCCGAAGTTGAGGGCACACCTCTCCCGCCAAATTTTCCACAGGACTTCCCCTCTGATGGCGTTCCAGAGTGACGCAGAGCAGCCGATTGCTTCTCCCAGAAGGATTTGCTTCCAGCAAAGCTGTTTTTGCAGTCTGAGTTTCATCTCGACCGTCTGCCAGATTCTGTAGGAGTTGGGGCAGGTGAGGAAGATGTGTGGGACATCTTCGATAGCACGGTGGCAGCGTTTGCACCAAGGAGGGATCCCACAAAGTTTGCTAGCCTTATGGTTTGTCCAAATTCCTCGATGAAGAATTTGCCATAAAAGAACAGACTTCTTAATCTCTATAAGGGGGTGCCAGATGCCCATGAATTTCATGTCCCATCGAAGCCGCGTCCAAGACAAGCACCACTTCTTGTTGAGGCTGGTCTGGAGGTTAGCCGTATCTGTGATGTTCGGGATTTTGAGTAGGCTATTTCCATTGTGCCATTTGAGACCAAGCGGGTTCGGTGTGTCGTGCCCCATGAGAAGGCGAGTCTTGTGACGATCCCATGCGAGGCTCATTTGATTTTGGAAATTTTTGGTGTAATTAGATTGTAAAGCATCTATAGTCTTGGCCAAATTGGATTGTGTAGCAATAAGACTTTCCATTTGCTTAGTGAGAATTTCCACTTGAGATTGCTCAACTACACTTTTATTTGGCTCTACTTTGAAACCTTGACTCGGCTCCATCATTTGAGGAATAGGAGTAGAGTCAAAAATCATAGCATGGGATTGTTCTCTTACTTGCTCCTTAGTTTGTGAAAGGCTAGCTTGAGGAAGACTAGTTTGCTCATAAAGCATGGATTGTCTTTGATGTCTATGGGCTACAACCTCTACTACTTTACGCACTTTTTGCCAATTGTCAGTACGACCATAGCGCTTATCCAGTTCTTCTAATCGTCGTTCAACTTCCCTATGAGTTTCAGGATGAAGAAGCTTAAGAAAATTGATCACAAGATCAGGTTCCAAAGTTATCTTATCCTCATCAGGAAGTTGTTCATAACGTCTAATATACTCATTTTGTAAGTGAGTAATAGAGCTACTAGGCTTTGGTGAATTGACCCATCGTAAGAATACATCCTGATTATGTTGACTATAATCTTCAAGATAGAATTCTTTGAGCATCTCCTTTCTAAAATCACTCCAAGGAAGACTATCATATTGAGTGACACAGTTTATGATAGAGCTATCAACAATTCCTTCAAAGAATGATATCAAAGATCTTCGAGAAGACAAAAAATCATAGCTTGCTCTTCAAACAAATCTAAGTAGCTTGTGATGTTGATGCTGTTGAATTTTCCCTCTCAACATAGAAGAGACTATTCTTTGGCCTTGTTTCTCAAAAATAAGGGATTTGAATCCTTCCTCCATCTTATGTGAATAAGTAAGTGATGCACGATGCTCTAGATCTCTCACAAATGCGTTTACTTCACGATGAAGATGTGCACAATACTGTGAGAAATCCAATGCAACACTCAAGATGGATGATGATGATATGATGAGGATGAAAAATATGAAACAAAGGATATGGATCATAACCTCCCAAGAAGATCAGAAGCAAATGCCACGAAGCGTTTCACGTCGGGTTCAAATGTGGAGGTGATTGCAATCCGGATGGATCCGGTCCGGTCGTGGCACACATAGGGTGTATGAAGCTAATGAATATTGGAAGGTTTAAGGACATGAAAGTGAAATTAATGTTGAGTATGGAGAAGAGAGAGAGATGTTGAAATGATTATGGGAATGGGAATGTAGGAGTGCAAGTTAGATTTATGAGCATGACTGATAAGAATGAAAGAGAACCATACACATGAATCAAATTTGAAAGGAAGAATGGTCCATTGAAGGAGCTTCTTAAACACTTCCTAATTCTAATCCATATGCATAGTCTTCTTTGGTTGATATGTATGCATGATGAGAATAGATGGAATCCTTACACATAAATCAATCTCCAAAGGAAGAATGGTCCAATATTGGAGCTTCTTATACACTTTCAAAATCTAAGCAATATGTGTGGGTATGTATGGATTATATGCATGCAAGTGAATGATGATGATAGATTTTAATCACAAGCTCAATGAAACATCCTCACTGTTTCAACGCAATACTGCGGAGCCTTCTCACACATAGAAGAAAATAGAAGACATGTAAAAATACTTAAGAGATTGAGAGACAAGAGACAAGAGACAAGTAACAAGTGACATGAATTAAAAGGATTTGAATTAAGATACATGTATAAGATCTTCGTGATACGTCAAGTTAAGCAATCTACTGATCAAAGGCGGTTCCGACCTTCAAACCATAACAGTTCAACGGAATGTCACACGTAAGAAGATGAGTTCCACTTCATTGACCCTATGTATGTCTAGGCTCGTAACATCTAACTAAAGAAGTCTAAGACCCATTAAAACCAGCTCTAACTCACTCACACACTCCAATGAGGGTGAGTCAAGATAGAGATGCTGGTTTCAAGAGCCGCTCCTAGATTGGAGTTCTAACTTAAATTTGAAACTAGGTACCATACTCATACTAGCCCACCTTGGATCCTCACTCGGTCAACCGAGGGTGATCGTCTCAAGGAGACCTTAAGCTAGCAAGAGCCCTATGGATGCCTAACAATGATGCTCTAGGAGTTTGGAGGGGGGTTTATATAGTTTTTTGAATGCATTTGGGCCCTTGGATCTAGAGAAATCAACTCTCAACTCTAGGATCACTACTTTCGATTACAACCATCTGATTAATCAAATCAATGGCTTGGAATTGTTCTTTCTATCAAATCTAGTGTAAAGGAGTGATATTTAGGCGCCTTCATTCTCCACCATTGGATTTGGGGATGATCTGGACCGTCGAATCAGTGTTGACATCAATTCGGATAAGATAAGCCACTATTTTTGGAGAAACTTTGCATTATTGATTTTTAACTGTCAAAAAAGTCTTATTTGATGAAAAAACTCGTGGATCCTCCTTCCTTTATGCTTTAGTGCATCTCCACCCTTGAATATGAGCTCATCTTGATTGTACAACATGGTTCAATCATATTTTGACATGTGGCAGCCCTTCAAGCCTTCAATTTTCTTATTCTAGAAAACTGCGGTGACCTTGAGAACTGGATTTTGTGCTCTTTGACCCTTCAAATATCCTTTGATAAAGATAAAATTTATTAGTACTATGTTTTGAAAGGCCTTCTTTAGGAATATGCAAAAAAAACTCCCATCTCAATCTTCCTTGTACAAGTTTGACTACATTTGGAAGCTTGCAAGGTGGTATTAAGGTGTCTAGGAAGCTCTGATAGCCTTGAAACTTTGTACAAATATGTAGCCACATATGGTCTTTATACATGCCAAACCATATGGCTAACAAAAATTCCTATACAAAATTTTGTAGGGTCTAAGTGGAAAAATTACATTTTTTACAAAATGCACATGGCATATCAATGTGCTAGAAAGTCCATTTTCATGTGAAATTCGGGCTATAGACTGCCTTGGATAGGGCTTTACAAGTATATGAATTTTCATGTGATTTGGAGACATTGAAATTTTTGCCCTAATTTCCAAAGTTTGACCAGCTTTGACTGCTACCCTAGATTTGCTCGATTTCTTCCAATGTTTGCATGTGAACTCCCGTTGACATCCTTGATGCATCTTGGACTTCTCAGGGAATTCTGGCTACCTTCACCGAATGTGTTTCCTGTAGGCCTTCATGAGTGAGAGATGAGAGAAAATCGCGACGACAACGTTTCACGTCGGGATCACCAAATTATTGTTTGAGGGGCGTGGAGGGAGGCAGCCACTCATCCAAATAGATTCACACTAACCTAATCGTGTGGCTACACACTAGGTGTTTCTTAGTGTGCCTCAGAATCTAAGATGTGTTTTCAGTGTTTGGGAGTTAATAGCTAAGAATTTATAATCTATTTAAGTTTAATCTAAGAAAAACTAAGATTCATATGAAAGTGCATTTCTAGCATTTTAATATGTTGTAAAGATAAGTTCTTTTTCAGTAATTCGATTAGAACTTTCTTTAGTAATACAATTTTTAATAATAGCTATCTCGTCGTTTTTAGATTGAGTTTTCCTTTTAGGAGAAGGTGCAAACAAGATTTCTCTTTCGTCAAAATCAGGGAAAGCTATCGAACATAAGGTTTTAAATCTAGACAATCTATAATCAGAAGATCTAGAGTATAAGGTTTCAGCTACAATTTGATCTTTAACTTTTTTTCTTTTTCTTCTAAAACTATACTATCCTCGCTCTTGTTGATTTGTGTAGTACTATTCTCTAATGGAGCAAGTAAAAGCATATCTACAATAAAAGAGCTTTCTATTTTCTTTTTAGATGGAGTCTTACTTGTAGATGCAATATTCGTATTCATGAAAATTAAGTCTCTATGGTCCATATGGAAGTGTGTTTCTATACCTAGATATAACGCCTAAATGTAAAGGAAAAACTAATTCTTCGTTAGTTATTCTATCTTTAATGAGATCAACTATATCGTTTTCTTTTTGTTGTGGAAGAGTATTTCTTTTTAAGGTTGGAGGAAACAAATCTTCTCTATTTTCTAGTTCAGGTAAGACAATTGAGAGTAAAGGCAAAACTCTAGATAAATTACGAGTGTATTCTAAAGAACGTAAAGTTTCATCTATAACTTGATCTTTAACTATTTCTATTACTTCACTTTCGTTACTAATCTCGTTTTCACTGATTTGAGTAAAGGTACTTTCAATAGGTGCGGGTAAAAGCGTTCCTAAAACAAAAGAACTATCTAATTCTTTATTTTTAGTAACAGACTTGCTTGTAGATGCTAAATTTTTAGACATAATAAAGTGCAATATAAGAAATTAATTAAACTGTATAGTGAAGTGCTAAAACTTTAGAACTAAAACTAGTCCTCTACAAATGCTTGTAAAAAGTTCTAATACAGCTTTTAGAAAATATTCCTATACAGAAGCTTAATAATTCAAATTATCAAATAATAAACTAAAACTCAGCAGCATAAAAGCAGCTTCTATCACATAAAATCTTGTCAAATCCTCTTCAGTGCTAGTCAAGTTTTCTTCACAATGATCTGCAGAAGAAGATCGTAAACATACATAATTATGCTTTCATGAATATAAAACACTCATTTATAAATCTAACATTCAAAATTTAACATAATTTAAATTTATGCTAACACATGTTAATTAACTTTCTTATGCATATATAACTACACACTCACATACATTCTCTTATAATTATATCTATTTCATATGCTTACATACAAATATTAACTTTCACATGCATACTCATACAACTAACATGTACTTCTAATGCAATGTTATTCATGCTTATTATGCATTTATGCACAAGTAAACACATATTTAACTCGTGCACACATCTACTTTAAATAGGCATATGCTCTTACTTCACACATGCACATACATTCATTCATATCACCTACCTACTTCATTTATGCACATGCACTCATATACTCACTCATATGCAATGCACTAACTTTAATATATACATGCACTCTCACATACATTCATGCACAACTTATGCATACATCTTATTGAATGCACAACTTATGCATACATCTTATATTTCATATGCATACATATGCATCATATACTTAACATGAATACACATGCATAATACACATGCATATATTCAAACATACATGCACACATCACTCATGCACACATGCACCTCTTACATACATGCACATGCTACTGACATACATGTACTTCTCTCTTATGCATACATGCATACCTCTCACTTATGCACACATGCACCTCTCACATACATGCACATGCTATTCATATACATTTAATATCACTAACATACATATACCTCTCACTTATGCTCACATGCATACCTCTCACTAATGCACACATGCATCTCTCACATACATGCACATGCTATTACCATACATGCACATGTCGCTAACATACATATATCTCTCACTTGTGCACACATGCATACCTCTCACTTATGCACACATGCACCTCTCACATACATTCATGCATACAATTTATTCATATGCACTCATGCATACATATATCATACATAAACTCATGCATACATATGCATGCTACACATGCATATATGCATCATACATATGCATATCTCTCTAACATACATACATATATGTACACCTCTCATGCATACACATGCATATCTTCCTAACTTACATGCATATGCATACATGCATCACACACTTCCTAACGTACATGCATATGCATACATCTACTTGCATACATGCAAACATACACTTGCATACATGCAAACATACATTTACATGCATATACCTTAGTTCACATGCATCATCTTCTCATGCATACACATGCATAAATGCATCACACTTACATATGCATTCACAACTCCACATGTAGATACAAACTTCACATGCATACATGCATTACACACTCATGCATACTTTCATTACATATGCACATACACTACATATGCACATGCACACATGCATACATGCATTCTTACTTCACATGCACATACCTCACTCATGCACATGCTACTCACATCACATTCATACATATGTATACAATTCACATGCATAAATAAACTTCACATGCATATACATGCATAATACTTACATGCATACACATGCATAAATGCATCACACTTACACATGCATTCACAACTTCACATCCATAAACAAACTTCACATGCATACATGCATTACACACTCATGCATACTTTCATTACATATGCATATACACTACATATGCACATGCATACATGCATACATGCATACATGCAAACAGTTCATATGCATCATATGCCAACATACACATGCATACATGCATTCTTACTTCACATGCACATACCTCACTCATGCACATGCTACTCACATCAGATGCATACATATGTATACAACTCACATGCATAAATAAACTTCACATGCATATACATGCATAACACTTCATATGCATACACATGCATAACACTTCACATGCATACACATGCATCACTTTCCTAACTTAAATGCACATGCATACATGCAAACTCTTCATATGCATCATATGCCTACATACACATCGATACATGCATTCTTATTTCACATGCACATACCTCACTCATGCACATGCTACTCACATACATGTACTTCTCTCTTATGCACACATGCATACCTCTCACTTATGCACACATGCACCTCTCACATACATGCACATGCTATTCACATACATGCACCTGTCACTAACATACATATACCTCTCACTTATGCACGCATGCATACCTCTTATTTATGCACACATGCATCTCTCACATACATGCACATCCATACATGCAAACACTTCATATGCATCATATGCCTACATACACATGCATACATGCATTCTTACTTTACGTGCACATACCTCACTCATGCACATGCTACTCACATCACATGCATGCATATGTATACAACTCACATGCATAAATAAACTTCACATGCATATACATGGATAACAGTTCACATGCATACACATGCAGAACACCACATGCATACACACACATCACTTTCCTAACTTACATGCACATGCATACATTCAAACATCATTCATGCATCATATGCCTACATACACATGCATACATGCATTCTTACTTCACATGCACATACCTCAAACATGCACATGCGACTCACATCACATGCATACACATGCATCACTTTCCTAATTTACATGCACATGCATACATGCAAACATCATTCATGCACACATGCACGCATATGCTAACATACATGCTCACATGTACACATTCTTCACATGCATAAAACATATGCTAACATACATGCACACATTACTTTCTTATACATGCACATTTCTAATATACATGCACATACTACTCACACAACATACAAGCATATACATGCCTACTTAACAAACATGCATACTCTCTCTCTCCCTCTCTCTCTCTCTCTCTCCCCCTCCTGTCATCGTCTTCGTGCTAAAGGCCGATGGAAGAGGAGGGGAAGGAAGAACAAGCTATTCTCTCTCTCTCTCTCTCTCTCTCTCTCTCTCTCTCTCTCTCTCCTATCGCCGTCTCCGTGCTGCAGGCCGATGGAAGAGTGGGGGAAGGAAGAAGAAGCTATTCTCTCTCTCTCTCTCTCTCTTTCTCTCTCTCTATCTCTCTCTCTTTCTCTCTCTCTCTCTCTGTATTTCTTTCTTCTATCATTGTCTTCATTCTGAAGGCTGATGGGAGAGGGGGGGAAGGAAGAAGAAGCTATTCTCTCTCTCTCTCTCTCTCTCTCTCTCTCCCATCTACGTCGTGTGACTGCTTAACCTTTTCTCTCTCTTAGCTCGAACATTCTAATGGAAGGTGCGCGCGCGATCATCTTTTGAGATCACATATGACTTTACAATCGATGGACCTCTGTTTTCTTTAACTCTTCTTGGTCTGTATCAGCCTCCATACCAGGCAGTGGAAATTATCGTCGTCTGCATATGATTCAGAGTCCAATGTCTCTCTCTATAGCTCCCACAGTCACTACCAACAACTATGCAGCCCACCTGACTCTATGTCTCTCTTTCTCCACCGCCATCGTGCATGTGCAATATCATCCATCGTTCTTTGCCTCCAACCAATATCCTGCGCATCCATTTGTGCCACCTCTAGGCATCTCTCTTTCTCTTTTAGCATTCTCCATATCCATTGATGTTTAGCGCGACACAACTCTAAAGCTCGCTCATCTGAAGGAATCCCCATAAGTAGAGGAAGGGGAAGGGAGCACTGAATCACCCTCTCTCTCTCTCATCGTTGTCTGCGTGCTACAAGCTGATGGAAGAGGGGGGGAAGGAAGAAGAAGCTATTCTCTCTCTCTCTCTCTCTCTCTCTCTCTCTCTCTCTCCCCTATCGGCATTTGTGTTCTGTAGGCCGATGGGAGAGGGGGGAAGGAAGAAGAAGCTATTCCCTCTCTCTCTCTCTCTCTATCTCTCTCTCTCTCTCTCTCTCTCCCATCTACGTTGCGTGACTGCTGCACCTTTTCTCTCTCTCAGCTCGAACATTCTAATGGAAGGTGCACGATGCGATCCTCTTGTTAAGATCACATACGACTTTACAGTCGATCGACCTCTGTTTTCTTTAACTCTTCTTAGTCTGTATCAGCCTCCATACCAGCCTGTGAAACCTAATGCTTGAACACACATCCATAGCCGTAGGAAATTATCGTCGTCTGCATATGATTCAGAGTCCAGTGTCTCTCTCTACAGCTCCCAGAGTCAGCACCAATAGCTGTGAAGCCCACCTGAATCTATCTCTCTCTTTCTCCACCACCATCCTGCATCTCCAACATCATCCATCGTTCTTTGCCTCCAACCAATCTCCTGTGCATCCATTTGCGCCACCTCTAGGCATCTCTCTTTCTCTTTTGGCATTCTCGATCTCCATCGATGTTTAGCGCGACACAACTCTGAAGCTCGCTCGTCTGAAGGAATCCCGAGAAGTAAAGGAAGGGGAAGGGAACACTGAATCACCTCTCTCTCTCTCTCTCTCTCTCTCTCTCTCCCCTGTCGCCGTCTGTGTGCTACAGGCCGATGGAAGAGGGGGGAAGGAAGAAGAAGCTATTCTCTCTCTCTCTCTCTCTCTATCTATCTATCTCTCTCTCTCTCTCCCCCTCTCTCTCTCTCCTGTCGTGGTCTGTGTGCTATAGGCCGATGGAAGAGGGGAGGAAGGAAGAAGAAGATATTCTCTCTCTGGCTCTCTCTCTCTCTATCTCTCTCTCTTTCTCTCTCTCTCTCTGTCTCTCTCTCTCTCCCTCTTTCTCTCTCCTTCTCTCTCTCTCTCCAGCCGTACCTGCAAAAGAAGATCATAAGAAAAAATGATCATGGATACACCTATTTATAGTTATACTTAGATTATACGTGAGTGAGCATGGAGATAACTAAAACTTATCGCTAGTTAACTAGTTAGTCATTATGCATACTAATGTTAACTATTAACTAACACACTACATATCTATAATTAACTAACACATAAACATATTTATATAAAAACACACACGTAGAACTCTTATAATAATAAATAAAATAAATTAACTACATTAAATAGTTATATCAATTAAATATTATAATTTATCTATTTACGTAATGTTATTTCTTTTAAGTAATTAGTTAATTACATATATATTACTTATTTATTCAACGTATATATATTTAATTTTCATTAACTATATAAATATAAATATCAAAGTCGTCTATCATAAAAAATGTGAAACTTGTTAATTATAAATGTTCTTAAAATAATTTAGGCACTTAAGATTAGGAAATATGTACTTATAAATAAAAATGCACACTTAATATTGATCTAATCACTTAGAATAATTCTGTTTTACACATATATTAAACTTATAGACTTAAACACATAGGCATACATAAAACATATTAATACACATGTACTTACATGCTCATTTAAGGAACATTAACCAATTCATAGGTTTAATTGGAACTCCATAAATATACCCATGCTTAGGTAGACAAAAATTCATAAACACATAGACATAAGTGCACACATATATATTTTTCTAAGTATATATATGAAAACACATACATATAGCAAAACACCCTCATTTACATTCATACTCATAGACACATGAACATATACATAATTGAGTGCATTCACATAAATATAGATACACAACCCTATAAACATAGGCACATATAATATCTATTCATAGATATCTTCATATGATCATGAATACACATAAACTTACTTGATAATCTTATAAACATATAAATGGACATAAAGAAGAGCCCAAATAAGGGTTCAATTAATCCTTCGGGGCATTGCTTATCACGGTACCCTATGGGCGTACAGATTAGCTTACAAAGAAGCTATTGGCATATTCTCCATTTCAATTGGTTTATGGGATATTGCCTATTCAACCCTTTGAATTTCTACATGGGTCACCAAAACAAGCATTGATGCAGGGAAAGAAACACTGTGGTGTCTCTTAGAGGCTTGGAGCACTGCACAAAGTGGAAAAGATATGTCTACATGCTGCAAAACAATTGATAGAGACTCAAATGAAGAGGAAGGAGGCATAGAATCAGAATCTGTGGAACAATAACTTACAAACAGGCATGTTAGTTCTTCTCCATAGACCTCAAATCCACACATAAGTAAGGGAAAATGGCTTCCACGCTGGGAAGGACCTTATAGAATTAAGCAGATGCTAAATTGGGATGCACTAGAATTAGACACTCTGAATGGAGAAGTATTACCACTGGTCAATATATCAAGGCTCAAGGCCTATCATCAGCATTTCTGAGGAATTCTAGAACAACCTAGATCACCAGGAATTGCAATATTTGTCCAGGTTGTATATAGACCTTGCTTTTATATTTGGGAAGTTTTATCCATTTTCTATTTGTTTCTTAGTTCTTGTCTTTCAAGCAATTTCATAGCCTTTTAAGCCCCCTTCGTTTTTTCACATCTCTTGAATCAAGAAATATCGACCATTTCTATTGCAGCTCATGACATTCAATCATTATCATTATGCAACGTGAATATAACTTCCCATTTTGCCTTGTATATAGCACTTTCATAATATGATTTCATTTTCTCATCTTCGTCATCCAAGGATATAGGGTTCAATTAAGTACTATTGCTACCCTATTTTCTTATCTTTCATTTCATATATATATATATATATATATATATATATATATATATATATATATATATATATATATATATATATATATATATATATATATATATATATACCATCCTTTCTTTTTGTTTATCACCATCCCTCTCTTAAATTTATTTGAAATACATAATACAACTTCGTTCTTTCTTTTTGTATTGTCTTTTCTTTTTTTGAAAGAGCACCACTCCCTTCCCTCTCTTTTGTTTGACCAATTTATCACCATCCCTCTCTTAAATTTATTTGAAATACATAATATAACTTAGTTCTTTCTTTTTGTATTGTCCTTTCTTTTTTTTAAAGAGCACCACTCCCTTTGCTCTCTTTTGTTTGACCAAACATCTGTGCGAGCCTATCTTTTGTCCAACTTTGTAACCTATACCCCAATTTTTTTTTGCTTCATCTTGCACCTCCCTTTTGATAGTTTTCATTTGGGCTATAAATACCTTGCATAGGCTCTAGCATTCACATCTCGAACGGGCACCACCGCTGCCTCGACTTCCTATCCTTGACTTCATCTCATTCTGCCCCTAGTGACAAACACCCCGCCACGGCCTCCTCCCTCAGCCTTCATTCACACTCCATCTCCGTCAACCCACCTCCTCCCTCAGCCTCCGTCAACCCTCAACATCCCTCGGCCTCCCTCGACCCGCCCACTCCCCCACCCTCCCACCATCTCCCTCAACCCACCACCTCCCTCAGCCTCCCTCAACCCTCAACATCCCTTAGCCTCCCTCAACCCTCAACATCCCCCCGCCTCCCTCCACCCGCACACTCCCTCACCCTCCCACCACCTGCCTCAACCCAAAACATCCCTCACCCTCCTTCCGCCTCCCTCCACCCGCCCAGTCCCTCACCCTCCCACCATATCCCTCAACCCACCACCTCCGTCAGCCTCCCTCAACCCTCAACATCCCTCCACCTCCACCTTCCTCAGCCTCCCTCAACCCTCAACATCCCTCCGCCTCCCTCCACCTACCCAATCCCTCACCCTCTCTCCACCCGCCCACTCCCTCACGCTCCCACCATCTCCCTCAACCCACCACCTCCCACGGCCTCCCTCAATCCTCAACATCCCTCCATCTCCCTCCACCCACTATCGGAAAGAATTTATTCCTCTTAAAATATTATTAAAAATTAAAAGATTAATTGATTAGAATAAGTTTGCATAATTTATGAAAATTTTGATGATTAATACAAAGATGTGAAGTATTTATCAAGGTTTTTTCTAATGAAGTTGTGGGTATAGATTAAAAATTAAGGGTTAGTCAAGGGTTTATTTAGGTTTTGAAAGTAAATTCAAGGGTATTTAAGGGTCAAATGTAGGTTTTGAACATGTTTTATAGGGTTCAAGCTTAATTTCAAGGCTAATTAAGGGTTGAATTGATAAATCTAGAGGATTATGGAAGGGTAGAAGAATAGTTTATGGGTTATTTGGGGTTAAAAAACATGGTTTAAAGTTAATTTAAGGATAAACCTATGGTTAAAAAGATTATTTAAGTAGGTTTAGTCACTAACTGAGTTAATAAATAGGATAAATATATTAATTGAAACTTTACCAAAATATTTTTATTATAAATGATTAATTAAATATGCTAATTATTAATTATCATTATTAACACTAAGGTTATGGATATATTTAAATTTATTAATTGATAGATTTAATTTATTCTAAGTGAATAATTAATTAAAGGAATTGAAGGGTTGCATTTATTAAAATCTAAATGGATGGTAAAGGTCTAAAGTCAAGTGAATATTTAATTTAAGAAGAGAATGTGTGTATTTTTTGGGAAAACAAATAGGAGAATTGCCCACGCCTTTTTTTGGTTGAGATATGTTGAGTAAATGACGAGTTAATTGTAGGCTGCATGATTCAGTTAACTTAGGAAAAATGTGGGCTATGGTGGGCTACTCTCATCTATATAAGGAGGGGAGTCATATTCACAAGCTCATGTTATTTTTCAGGTACTCTATTTACTCTATGCTCTAGGCTATAGTTGTTTGTGCACTCATTTCCATGACTCTCCTTCTGGTAGGAGGAGAGAGAAGGCCATCTCTCTTGCTTTTGCATTTCATTTATTTCAAAGCAAATTCTTTTGTTCTGAATTCAGTCGACGCAGATGGAGTGACGAGGATTGAATTTTCTTTTCTTCTTTTTCCCTTTTCCTTTCTTCTTTTTTTTTATTATTTTCTCTATCCTTCTTTACTTTCCTTTTCTTTTCCCTCTTCCTCTTTCTCCCTCTCCCTCTCTTCTTTGTCGACAGCGCAGCAGCGCTACGTGCGCAGTAGAGAGAGAGAGAGAGGGAGAGAGAGAGAGAGAGAGAGAGAGAGAGGGAGAGAGAGTAAGAGAGAGTGAATGAGAGAGTGAGAGGTTTGAATTTATTTTTTTTCCTTTTTAGATTGTTTATTTTTTATTCTTTTTTTTAATTTTTCTTCTCCTTCCTCCCTCCCTGCAGCTAGTCGGTGGACCCGACCAACAAGGGAGAAGAGACAGAAAGATAAAGAGAGAGAGAGAGGAGACAGAGGTTTGATTTTTTTCTTTTTATATTTTTTTTATTTTACTTATGTTTTTTTTTAATCTCTTTCCTCCCTCCCTGCAACCAGCCGGCGAACCCGACAGATCGCAGAAGAGAGAGAGAGAGAGAGAGAGAGAGAGAGAGAGAGAGAGAGAGAGAGAGAGAGAGAGAGAGAGAGAGAGAGAGAGAGAGAGTGTGAGGTTTTTATTATTATTATTAGTATTTATTTTATTTTTGTTTCTTCTCTTCCCCTCCCCCTGCAGCCGACGACGGGCGCAGAAGAGAGAGAGAGAGAGAGAGAGAGAGAGAGAGAGAGAGAGAGAGAGAGAGAGAGAGAGAGAGAGAGAGAGAGAGAGAGAGAGAGAGAGAGAGAGAGAGAGAGAGAGAGAGAGAGAGAGAGAGAAGAGAGAGAGAGAGAGAGAGAGAGAGAGAGAGAGAGAGAGAGAGAGAGAGAGAGAGAGAGAGAGAGAGAGAGAGAGAGAGAGAGAGAGAGAGAGAGAGAGAGAGAGAGGATTTTTTATTTCCATGTGTGTTTGTGCATGTATGTTCATGCATGTGTGATGATGCATGTAGGTTTATGCATGTTAGTTAAATGCATGTACATGTATGCATGTTATGTATGCATGTTCATTTATGTTATTGTATGTTATGTATGCATTTTCATTTATGTTAGTGTATGTTATGTATGCGTGTATGTTAGTGCATGCATGTTCATATATGTATGTTAGTACATGTAAGTTCATGTTAGTTATGTATGCATGTTCATTTATGTAAGTGCATGTACGTTATGTTTGCATGTTCATGCATGTATGTATGCATGTCATGTATGTATGCATGTTCATTTATGTAAGTGTATGTTATGTCATGTATGCATGTTAGTATGCATGTGATGTATGTTAGCATATGTAGTATGTATGTATATGTATGTTAAAGTGTATAAAGCCTATGTATGTATATGAATTATAAGATGTATGCTTAAGTAATGTATGAAGGAATGATTGAAGTATGTACAAGTATATAATGCATGAGTGATTAGTGTCATGTGTGCATGAATAAGTTATGCATATTATTATGTGTATATTAAAATGATATATATGTATTAGAAAAGTTAATTTTCTTATAATTGCCTGAGTTTTAAATATGTTAAGTTTTAAATGAGTGTTTAATATTTTATAAAAGCATACTTATGGTTCTCATGTTATTTTTTAGATGATATGCAGCCCTGTTGAAGACGAACTGAAGAATTGAAGTATGGAAAAGAATTTATTTAGCTAGAATTCTAATGTTTAGTTTTGTATAGGATATCATTTTTATAAACAGTATCTTATAGCTTTTGTATAGGAAAACATTTATTTAAACAATTTATAGAATATTAATCTATTTGCATTTCATTTTATATATCTAAAGAAGCTTCATCTAGTTGTACTGTTTTACCTCCATCTACATTTGAATTACTATTTCCTAGAACAGTTGAAGTTAATGATACTCAAAATACAAAAATTGAAGAACTAGTTAAAGATAAAATTCTAGAAGAAACTTTGCATTCAAGAGAGTTTGATCATAGATTATCTAGAACATTACCATTAATTTCCATTGTTCCACCTAGTATTGAAAATAGTGAAAATCTTTTTCCTCCATCCATAGCTAGAAACACTGATAATTTTCAAATAGATTCAAACGTAACAGAAATCATTAAAGATAAACCTTAGGAAAAAATACTTGTTTTGCATAGTCACCCTGTGTGCGCCGTTAGCGAGACGATTGAATTGATCCACCAGTCGTCATGAATCGCTGCCATATTTGAACCGGACGTGAACAACAACACAGCAGGAAAGGTATAAACTCTTTTTCTTTTCTTGTATATGCAATAGTTTGGTGTATGTTACATGGTTGCAGCAACTGGAGGTGGTCATCTTGTAGAGGCAGAATTTGCAAACCTTGTAATTCCCTGGGTGTTGAGGGCTGGGCTTATGCTCTGAGCGCCTCCACGGGAATAGGCAAGTAGCTGAACCTCATCTCTTCACCCTTACCATCAAGTACTTGAAGAAATACGTTAGCACACATAACATTTAGCTCTTTGTATTAGGCATTTTATTGGTCAACAAATGTATACTTGAAATTATCACATGCACTCTAGCTTCTGCATCAACCGTCAGGTATATTTTCTAAACTTGAAATTGTTTCTTACTATTTAAGTAGGACTTTAAGTGAACTCAAAATATTAGGAATTATTAGATTAATACGACTTTAGTTTGAAAATTCAAAAAAAAAAATCATTTGATAGTTAGAATCTATTTTTCATTAAAATAGTAGGAAGTGTTTGATTAGTACGATATTAGTTTGAAAATTCAAAAAGAATTTTATTTGAAAGTTAGTATCTAGTTTTCATTAAAATATTAAGGATTGTTAGATTAGCACGATTTTAATTTGAAAATTCAAAAAGAATTTTCATTTGAAAGTTAGTATCTATGAATGGTTTAAAGGTTTTAAACTTAAAAGTAAAACTGGAACCAAACAATTTAATTAGCTTGGTAAGAGAACAAAAAACTAAAGTACAAGAAGAAATTAAAGATTATATTAAAAAACTTAAGTCTTGTCTAACATACATAATTTAGGAATATGATGTCGAAAACCCAAGGACAGAAAGTAGTTGAAGCAATGTTAAAAGAAAAAGGGAAATTCACCGGAGTTAATGCAACTAATTATTTAGAGACATTTGAAGACATAGTAAACTTACATGGTTTGTTGTAACTAAATGGGTCACTTTTCTATTAAGGCTTGCCATAGGGTCAACTTTAAGTGTATTGGAATATGATATGATGGGAGTTTCTTATTTCTCTCCCGTATCAAAAAAGATATGATATGATGGGAGTTTCTTATTTTTCTCCCTTATCAAAAAAGATATGATATGATGGGAGTTTCTTATTTTTCTCCCTTATCAAAAAAGATATGATATAAAGGGAGTTTCTTATTTTTCTCTCTTATAAAAAACGATATGATATGATGGGAGTTTCTTATTTTTCTCCCTTATCAAAAAAGATATGATATGATGGGAGTTTATTATTTTTCTCCCTCATCAAAAACAAATATGATATGAAAATTTATGATTCAAAATATGAAACATTGATGCTTGATGAATGTTTGATGAAAATTCTCCTATATAATTTTCTATGATTGAAAAAGGTATTAACAGTTGATGAAAAATCTTTGCTTTCAAAAGGTATATGTGCTAATCAAGATATGAAATTCTTATTTTTAATGAAACTATTTGACGCTTTTTTATGATTTTTTCTTTATTAAGAAAATATAAGAATTTTCAATATACTATGAGTTTTTTATACTAAATTATGATGATAATTATAAAACATTTATGATGATAAATATGATTAATAATATGATTTTCTTTTACCAGCATTATGATGGAAAAATATGATGATGATGTGATGACAAGTTTGATTAAAAATGATGAGTGTTGAAAGCTACTTAACTTGTAGTTTGAAGTTTATGATTATCAAAAGGAATTTTATTGAAGAGTTTTTAATAAAATCTGCAGATTTAAGATAGAAGATGAAACTTAAAAGCTAGGCAATCGAAGAAATATATGGATGACACGCGACGTAAAAGATGAATAAAAACAATCAGGTGAAAAAGCTTTAATAAAAGATTTGTTTGATTATATGCACTGCATTAATGAATGAGTCAAAAGCATATGTTCAAATTTTGTAAAAAAATCAAGTAGAATTTAAGATGTTAAATATTTGATATATTTATGATTGAAACATGAAAAACTTGTATTTATATGAACTGAATCAGATAGTTAAATAGAAATTTTGGAATTGAAAGCTTGTGGAAGAAATAGTAGCCTTATTATGAATACATGTATATGCTGAAAATTTTATCCATTAATAAGTAGGATTTTTGTATCTTACTATTTACTCCTTATGAGATCTGACCTCTAAATGAATTAAAAAAATAAAACTTCATACCCAATTAGCCTATATGTATGTGTTTGTAGTTGGTGCACTATGTTGGGCTAGTAGGCAGGGGGAACAACCTTGGTAGGGTGATCAAGGCCACGAGCTAATGCTAGTTTCATCATAGGCCTAACCTTTATGTTGTTATGCGCCTGCATGGGTCGGTAGGCAGGTGGAGTTACTCTGGTCGGGTGATCAAAGCCACGAGCTGACGTCGATTTCATGTAGGGCTGACATAGTTTTATCGTGTGCTATGCCAGGTTGGCAGACAAGTGGAATAAACTTGGCCGGGTGGACAAGTCCAGGAGTCGCACCCAATTTTGGTATAGGCCTATTTGTTAAAAATAAATAAAGAGCTGAGTTGGGATGAAGTAATAAATCAAGAAAAAATTGATATGAAAAAAGAAATTAATGGAGAGTCAGACCATAGGTAATAAAAGTAGGAGGCATGTAATTCTATTAACTGATGAAAAAGTTTTGGTATATGTTGTTATGCAGGATAAGTTACTTATTCCAAGCAAGTTACACGAACAGGACTATGACGCTTATGATTTATTCCTATAAATGCTTGTTTAAATGTGGATTCAGAGATCTAACATGATCTAACATGATCTAGAAGATTTGTGCTAATCTTTTTAATTGAACAAAGTATGAATCGATAATAAAATAAAACTTAGAAAATTTAAAACTTAGTTTAAAAAGAATTTGATATGTTCCACTGAATCTGCATGTTGGCCCATCGGGAGGATGTGCAAGTTTAGTGGGGGTAGGTGTCAGAAAGAATTTATTCCTCTTAACATATTATTAAAAATTAAAATTTTAATTGATTGGAATAATTTTGAATAATTTATGAAAATTTTGACTAATGTTTGATTTTAATCTTTTGCAGGATAAGAAGTTTGATAATTAATACAAAGATGTGAAGTATTTATCAAGGTGTTTTCTAATGAAGTTGTGGTTATAGATGAAAAATTAAGGGTTAGTCAAGGGTTTATTTAGGTTTGGTTAAAAAGGTTATTTAAGTAGGTTTAGTCACTAAATGAGTTAATAAATAGGGTAAATGTATTAATTAAAACTTTACCAAAATATTTTAATTATAAATGATTAATTAAATATGTTAATTATTAATTATCATTATTAACACTAGGGTTATGGATATATTTAAATTTATTAATTGATAGATTTAATTTATTCTAAGTGAATAATTAATTAAACGAATTGAAGGGTTGCATTTACTAAAATCTAAATGGATGGTAAAGGTCTAAGTCAAGTGAATATTTAATTTAAGAAAAGAATGCGTGTATTTTTTGGGAAAACAAGTAGGAGAATTTCCCATGCCTTTTTTTTGGTTAAGATATGTTGAGTAAATGAAGAGTTAATTGTAGGTTGTGGGATTCAGTTAACTTAGGGAAAATGTGGGCTATGGTGGGCTACTCTCATCTATATAAGGAGGGGAGTCGTATTCACAAGCTCATGTTATTTTTCAGGTACTCTATTTACTTTATGCTCTAGGCTATTGTTGTTTGTGCACTCATTTCCATGACTGTCCTTCTGACAGGAGGAGAGAGAAGGCCATCTCTCTTGCTTTTGCATTTCATTTATTTCAAAGCAAATTTTTTTGTTTTGAGTTCAGTCAACGCAGATGGAGTGATAAGGATTGAGTTTTCTTTTCTTCTTTTTCCATTTTCCTTTCTTATTTTCTCTATCCTTCTTTACTTCCCTTTTCTTTTCCCTCTTCCTCTTTCTCCCTCTCCCTCTCTTCTCTGTCGGCGGAAAAGCAGCACTACACACACAGCACAGAGAGAGAGAGATAGAGAGAGAGATAAAGAGAGAGAGAGAGAGTGAGAGAGTGAGAGGTTTGAATTTATTTTTTTTCTTTTTATATTTTTTATTTTTTATTCTTTTTTTGTTTTTCTTCTCCTTCCTCCCTCCCTACAACCAGCGGACGGACCTGACCAGCGATGCAGAAGAGAGAGAAGGAGAAAGAGAGAGAGAGAGGAGAGAGAGGTTTTATTTTTTTCTTTTTATATTTTATTGATGTTTTTTTTTTAATCTCTTTCCTCCCTCCCTGTAGCCAGTCGGTGGACCCGACGGACCGCAGAAGAGAGAAAGAGAGAGAGAGAGAGAGAGAGAGAGAGAGAGAGAGAGAGAGAGAGAGAGAGACAAAGAGAGAGAGAGAAAGAAAGAGAGAGAGGGAGAAAAAGGGGATTTTTAATTTCCTTTTCTTTGATTTTTATTGTTTTATCTTATGATTAAGATTTTATTCTTCTTTTTTTTATTTTATTGATATTATGTTTATATATATACTAAGTTCTCTAATACTTATATTTTTAATTTCATATATTAATATAAATAATATTTATTAAATATTTATATTAAAATTATAAGAAATAAATATGATTTATGATTATTTATGTGTATGAATGAATATGTATTTACGTATATGTATTTATATATGTATGTGAATATATATGTCTTAATATATGTCTATGTTTCAGTATATGTATGTGTATGTATATGTACTTATGTATGTATGTTTCAATTAATAACTCATCTTAGGTTCATTATATTTTAATATTAATTTATATCTTCTATGTATTAATTATTATTGTTTTTTTTTACTTTCATTTAACATATGACATGAATATGCATTGAGTATGATTGTTTGAGATGAATGATATGAATGGTTAACGATTCTATTATGTATGTTGGTATGAAATGGAGGGTATGAAGGATGTATGTGTGTGTTTATTTATCTAAATTGTTTACATGTATATGATTTGAATTCCTAAACCTTTTTTATGAGTTTCAAGTTACCAAAAGGAGGGTCCATTTAGCCATTATTCCTTATCTTTGTCAAAGATTTCATCATAGTATCTAAACTTCTCCTTATCCAATCATTTATCCCTTCCTTTTCTTATCCATTAGCCAAGCTTCTTCAACCCTTACTTGCTAATTTATGATAGAAACTTATTAGAAATGCATAAGATTTAGTGATTTTTTGTACCCATGATAAATGTTAGTGCATGTACCCATGAATAAATGTTAGGCATGCTAGTGAATGTTAGGCATGTTAGTGAATGTTAAATATGTTATGTATGCATAGTTAATGCATGTATGTTAAATGTTAGTGCATGTACCCATGATAAATGTTAGGCATGTTAGTTAATGTATGTATGTAAAAGTTAGGAATGTTAATGAATGTTAGATATTAGGTAGTGCATGCATATGTTAATGCATGTTAGATGTTAGTTAGTGCTTGCATGTTAGATGTTGGTTCCTGCTTTCATGTAAATGTTAGTGCATGATAGTGCATGCATATTAGATGGTTTGTGTGGATGATAGGTAAGTATATATGTTTATGTATATAAATTAGTGTTTATGCATAATAGTTAAATGCATGTTCATTTATGCATGTGCATGTATGCATGTAATTTATGTTTGCATGTTCATGCATGTGTGTGTGTGTATGCATATATGTGTGTTAGTGCATGTAAGTTTATGCATGTTAGTAAAATGTATAATCATTTATATGTTTGCATGTCCATTTATGCATGTGTATGAGTGCATGTGATTTATGTTTGCATGTTTGTGCATGTATGCTCATACATGTGTGTTTGTGCATGTATGTTCATGCATGTGTGATAATGCATATAAGTTTATGCATGTTAGTTAAATGCATGTTCATGTATGCATGTTATGTATGCATGTTCATTTATGTTAGTGTATGTTATGTATGCATGTTCACTTATGTTAGTGTATGTTATGTATGCGTGTATGTTAGTGCATGCATGTTCATGTATGTATGTTAGTACATGTAAGTTCATGTTAGTTATGTATGCATGTGCATTTATGTTAGTGCATGTGTAGCTCAGTGATGAGTAGCACCTCCTTTAATGTCAATCCGGGAAGACGTGAGGATGGTATGAAGACCTCGAGCAAGTGGAGGCACAAGTGCATGAGTGAGAAGCACACCAACATGCACACACATACACACACGCGTGCACACACGGCAAGACAAAGAGTGAGAAGCAATGTAGTTCTTAGATTACTTTCAAAAAGCTCTTACAAGTTCATTTCAATTACAATCTAACCTCAAAAATGAGCTCTCTAGCTCTATTTATAGTTTTTGACTAGGTTTTGGCCCTGTCCAGACCTAGTGTCCGGCCTAGTTAAAAATTAGGTTCTAGGGCCAATTTGAGGGCTTAAATGGAGTCTAAAAAATACGAAAATTGATATGTAGGTACTTCTAAGGCTCCTCAAGCTCAAGGACTCCTTGGCTTGCACAAAATGGAGCTACAAAAATATGAAATGGTATTTACAATGATTGTTAGTGATAAGAATCACTATTATAAAGATGTTGATTTGGAAAAATTTGAAGGGCCTATCTGCCAGATTTGCGTCGACTGCTTTGTCTACTTAATCCTTCACCTCGCTCTGACTCTCTCTGCTGGCTTCCTTGTCTAGTCAGTCCTTGGGTGCCCATACTGCTCTCAACACCCCCCCTCTCTCGCGTCTGTCGTCCCTGACAGACCCTTGTTGCTGGGAGTGTTGGATGTAATATTCCACAACCTGAGTGGCAAGCTGATGTTCTTGTATGCGTAGTCCTCTAGCCAAGTCTGTCATCATACGATCCCAATCAATTGGTCCTGGAATGTCCGGATGTGGCAGACGTAACTGATCTGCATGGATCGCTTGTTCTACTGCGAATAGATGTAGCAAATGTGTGGGTCTGGGAATGAAGATTCTTGAATGATATTCCCAGAATCCCGTAGAGAACATTTCCTCAAATGTCTACTTGAAGCATGCGGGTAAGTACTTTATTCGTGCATGCCAGGCAAAGATTATAGTGACCGAGGGAGTCTGGCTCATGTCGTAGACTAAATCCTTATTACCTTGGGAGAATCCAGGGGCAAAGATGTATGGAGCTTGTACCATCCGAAAGGTTTTGAAGACAATGGTCATGAGATCGAATATTTTCATACACATTTTTGCTGCTATGTCGGGTACATTATTTAGACCTGTAGACCAGTGCCGAATTGTTGATATCATGTAGGCTACGGTTGGGGTCCCTCGAGGTGGAGCAAAATATGGATAGTTAACCCAAGCCGAGCATTCTTTATTGTTTCGTACCTTGATCGCAAATGCTTGCCAAGATCTGCGACGTACCATTGGGCAATAACATGGATTATACTTGATATGCAGTGGCATGGTTGCCCAGGTGCTCATCATCTCAGGGTAATCGGTTAGTAGACGTGCATGCCAATTAAGCTGGAAAATCGAGCCCGCACGCGCATCTGTCGGTAAGTCCTCTGGCTCAAATTCAGTGGCAAATGTGGGCTCCTTCCTTGTATGTCTTTTAACTTCTGCATTATAATCATGTAGCAAGACAAAATAAGGCATGTATTGCGACTCTGATGTTGTGATTAACCGTTGGTGGGATAGGTTCTGAAAGTAAGAAGACCGAAGGACAGTTTCTTCCAGATTTGTGAGAGATTGCATTTGCACGACAACACAATCATCATGTGTCTTACCCACTTTCTCAACGCTTTTGACCCAATCTGGAACTTGAATTTCTAAAGTGTCATGTCCTTCCTCTGTAATCCGACCACCGGGTGTTGGCATTGGCTCGTACGGCTCTTCATAGCTGTCATCGACGGGGATTTCCAGTACTGTTTCAGGTTCTGGTTCTTCATTGGGCGAGGGTGGCCTTTCATATGGTAAGAGGCGTGCTTGGAGTTCTGCCACCTGCTTCCGGAGGGTCTCTACTTCTTCTGTAGAATGTTGCAAGATTATCGGCTCCTGTTGAGCTGTGGGGGCACTGGCTATCTGTTTCTTTAGGTCTGCACATTCAGTCTCTAACTTTTCATATGACTCCAAGAAATTTGCATGCTCCTCAAGTAAGATACGAATGTCTTCCGATGGGACTGCTCTATACTTGGTAGGGCTAATGGTTGCTCTTGCAGTTCCTTCCATAGCCGCTTCAAAGCTGTCTTGGTTTTGTTGTTGAAGCCTCTTGTTCTCTTCTAGTGCTATTGCCATATGCTTCCTTAATAGCCCAAGGTTGCATCTGAGTGTAGCATTAGATATCATTTGCGCTTGAAGCACTGTTTCTAGTTCCTTGACTACTTGATCATCTACTGTCGATGTCTTTGATTCCCATTCGGAGTGAGCCTGCTGTAAGGTGGTATGCTCGGTTAGGAGCGTTTGGTAATCAGCTTCAAGAGTGTTGACTCTAGCTTGCAGACGCTAAGATTCTGCCTGGAGGGCAGCAGTGCATTCTTCCAATTGATGGTATTCTTGTTGTAGTTGATGTGCACACTGAAGTAATGTATTGAACGTGCTATTTACATTATGTGATGCAAGGGGAAAAGTTTGAAATGCAGGGGAGGTGGGATTGGGTAGGGGGGTAGTGAATGTTGTGTGTGCCAATGATGTGAGTGGTGAGGTGGGGGGTAAGGGAGGGGGAGATGGTGGAATCGTGGGGAGAGGTGCTGTGGTTGATGAAATGTCCATTGGGTCAGACAAGGTGGTGTGTACAGGGGCTACCATGTAGGTGGGTATGGTAGGTGAAGTGACTGTGGTGTTCGTGTAAATTGATGTCGTTGCGAACATCGGGGAAATGTGCCTTTGAAACATTGGAGAGCGGATGAACTGCTCCACAAAGGACGGGTATTGGGGTGGTGAGGTCAGGTTGAAAGAGGTGTAGGGGCCCGCTGGGAAGTGAGCGTCATGGAATGGAGGTACCCGTATTGGGGGATAGGCTGGGAAACACAGGGTGCCTTCTGTGGGTGCCGGGTTTCCAACCACACTTGGGATTATGGGATGGCTAGTTATGGGTTCGGAGGATAGAAGGGTTGAAGCATACAAGGGATTGGTGACGAAGGAGAAGAGGGTGTCTTGTGAGGTGGGTTCTCGAAATGAGAATGATGTGAATGAGGATGGGTTATAAGTGAAGGTAGAGGTGATGACTGTCGTTTCTTCCATGGTGGGAGGTGGTAGTGGGGGTGGAGAAGGTAGTGATGGGGGATGCTGGGGTGAGATGGGTGATGTCTGAACGAAGGTTTCAGCAGAGAGGTCAATGGTGGTGGTGGGGGTAGCTGTGGTTTCAATGGGTACTTTGTGTTTTGTGACGGGTATCCTGATAGTCTTACCTGCTCGTGGTAATGTGTCAACTCTGCGTTTGTCATACCTCACGGACTGGCGGACTTCAGTGTGGACAGCCTTCGGAACTCCTAAAGATTCTGACACTAATTTGAGGGTGTCAATGAAATGTTGGTCCACCCCCTCATCTGATAGCATTTCTTGCATCAAAGCTTGACCTGATACAAGAGAGAGTTGATGCCTTTCATGTACTGCTTTGATTGTGTCGTATAACCTTTGTAGTTGAGCTGTATATGCAGGTGCACCTACAAGTTCTGGCACGTCTGGTTGCTCATCATGATGCTCTTGATCATAATCCTCCTCATCTTCCTCCTGTTCTTCTTCTTCATTGTCCTCTTCATCCACTTCAACTGTGGTGACAGGTACTTGGGAGGTTGTTGCTTGCATTTGCACATTCTCCACTTGTTGTGCCTCTTCTGCCTCCAGCTCTACATCTTGTAATAATTGTTCGAAATCTTCATTCGTGAATTCTTCCAAAGATGCACCACTGGGAAATTCAAGATCGGTTGGGATGGGAGGGAATATCAAGGTAGAACCATCGGTGCTGCGTCTTGGAAGTCGGAGTGTGAATGGTCGGACTCTTCGGGGTGGAGGGGTGATGTCTGGTGTTAGGGTGGCTCCATGTGGTTGAGCACAAGGGACTTGGACAGTACCTCTCATCTTCTTAGAAGGGGGTCCAGTGGATGTCGTGCCTCTAAACTGCTCTACACGATTCCACATTAGGGCCCGTTGAATAGGGATGTCATAAGCCAAACACCTATAAATGATTCTCGCCAGAGCACAGCAACCATATAAAACTTGTTTCCACGGCCATCGTTTGTGAGCTAGGTGTATCTGATCAATTATCCAGTGGGGTAAGTTGATGGTAAGGCTCTGTGTCTCTGCCAGATACAAACTAAACCAAATCTTTTTGGGCGGCATGGTGAATCTATCTTGTGTAGGAAAAGCAAAGTGTTGCATGCACATGGGAAGGTGTATTGCAATATTAGGCGTCATGGACACCATGTCCTTGAGTTTGGTGAGGCTTTGATTTTCATGTAATCAGGCACTAGGGTCTCCTTCTCGGTAGGAATATGCATTCCGCGCATATCTAGGGCCTCTCTCACCAAGTTGTTGGATAACCTAAACCTCTTGAGCTCATTTCCTTTTGTTAGAGATGGGATCACAAATGAGCTTGCACCTTTTGGGTTCTTGTTTGGAGTCAAGGTGTTGATGAGATAGTAGCATCGCATGAAGTCAGGCTTTGGGAGCCGTGCATTGAAATATGCATCCAATCCTGCCTTCTCCCAAATCGAACGTAGACCTTATGCATTTTGTAACTTCTCAAATTCTCTTGTAAAGAAATGGTATTTACCGTGCTTCCCATTGAAGTCCAACTCTGATTCCCATAGGTACTTTCCCTCTCCCAAGGGTCCTCCCACTTCACTAAACCAGTGGGAAGTTTTTCCTACGGGCATGGTATGCCACTGGGAGGGTCCGCAATAGGTATGATTTTGATGGCCTGCAATTCTTCTGGTCTCTCATTTGTCTCAGGCAAAACGGGTAAACTGTCTAAGTCCACCACTTGCTGGCTCGTTTCTGTTTGAGAGCTAGTTCCTGCTGCCTCAGCCATGTTAAAAACTTTGCAGCTGGTTCTGTGAGAATATATGAATAAATGTTAACATTGCAATGGACACAAAAATGACACTGTGTCCCCTTGTTACAACATTAACATGAGGTTCGGGAGAGGTTAGGGGGTTAGTAAGTGCTTGGTGCTTGTGTGTGTAGTTAGGAATTGGGTAGACCTAAGAGCTAAGCGGAATGATGTGGTGTGAGAGTGAAGTAGTTAGTAGGTGGACATGGATTTACAATTGGGATCAGGGGGTTTATTACAAGTTTTAGGTTGCCAAATGCAATGGATAGGTTTTGATTTTGACTTTGTGGAGGCTCTAGAGAGTGTGATAGGGTATTTACTTGAAAAATGGGGCTTTTTAGGGACCCATTTACAAGTGATTCTACTTGTGCTCCTGGAAGAATACGTGTTAGTGCATGATGTGTAAGACTGGGCCTCAGATGTTCGCGTGAGTGAAACATGTTGTACAGGGTTTGGCCTTGGTGTAGCTATTTGAGCCCGCAAGCAAGCCTTAGGCACCCAGATTTGTCGTGATTGTGGGCTGGCCTTCATTGACTTCTTGGGTACCCAAATAGACTTCACTTTTGTAGAAGAATTTATGAAGGACTTCTTATTAGTGTTGTGTTGTCGATTACTTATAAGAGGTTTTGGCCGTGGTGTTGGCCTGGTCGGAACAGGCTGTTTGCCTTTTCGCCTCCATACTTGTTTCATCGGCTGAAACAATCTGCTTTGCTCCTTTTTTTGGCCTCCAATATAGGTAGTGTTCTGCTTCTTCTGTATTCGATCTGCCTTTGGTTGCTGCATCCCTCTGGCGTTTGGAACAGAAGGGAGTGCCTTCTTATGCTTGACTCCGTTGTTGAGACAATCCTCTTTCTGCATCATACATTTTTGGACAAGAATAGCATTGTCAACTTCATGTGCACCCCTGGAAGGACTAGGAGTTCGTGCCTTACCTAGTTCCTTGAGTGCCTCATTTTCCAATTCAACTGTAATTCGACTATGATTTACCCATACCTGAAGAAGTCCACTTCTTAGGTTTAGGGTGACTGCATGATCATAGATCCAGTCCTGACCCAAGACAAGAGGCTCAGTGAGGTCCTCATCTTGACACACTAGTACTTTGACTGTCATTGCTTCGTCTTGAATATAGAGGGGAAGTTCCACCTCGCCCATGCAAGGGCTTTCCACACCTCCCAATCCTATGAGATATGCTTCTATAGGATTAACAGTTAATTTCAACTCTTGACAGTAAGACAATTTTACAGCACTAGTGGCTGCACCTGAGTCAATCAAGGTCCTTACAGTTCTTGCACCCTTTCCTTGTCCTATATCTAAGGTTATAAAAGGACGTCGATCAATTATCCTATGAGAGCTGATACCTGAAACTTCACACATAGCCACGTGATATCCTTGGTCTGCATATGCACCTAGGCTAGGTTGCTCTCTACCTTGTCTTCTTACTTTCATTCTCCGTATGCGCTCTAAAGCTTCTGCTTGAGCTTCTTCTCGAATTTGCTTTTCTTCTTCTTTGCGTTTCTTAACAATATTGAGTCGGCTTAGCATTTCCTCTGTGAGAGGTTCCTGATATAACTTGACTCTGCATCCGCTAATGTAGCTCGGGAGAACATCACTCTCTAAAGTGGCTAGTTGTACTGCTCCACTTATCGAGATCCTATTTATGATCATAGGTTCGTAGCCTCTTTTCTCTAGTTTTCTCGCGTGTTGTTTCAAAGTGTAGACTAGTACTAGGTCGCCTCCCTTCAAACCTTTATCCTTAACGTGGGCATCAAAGTATGCCTTCTGTCGTTTCTTAGCTGCATATATTCCTGCAGCCGCCCTCAGTCTGGTTTCTCCTAATCGTTCAAGGTCAAATAGTCTAGAGGAGAGTTCATGACCCGTCCATTCATGCTCTTGTGCTACTTTCAGTGTTGGTATTAAGAAGTCTAATGGTAGCACTAGATTTTGGCCAAACACCATCTCAAAGGGGGTGGCTTGGAGTACCGTTTTGTAGGCGACTCGGTATGCCAAACAGCATGGTGTAGCTGTTTGTCCCAATTAGAGCGTTTATTGTTCACTAATTTCGTCAACACATTGCACAGAATCTTGTTGGTGCTCTCAGCCTGGCCATTTGCTTGAGGGTGATAGGGGGCAGACTTCTTATGAACTACCAAGAATTCTTGGAGCAGATTTTCAATAACTTCATTCAAGAAGTGAGTGCCTCTATCACTAACTAGCTCTATAGGTAGCCCGTATCTAGTGAACACATTCTCAAATAAAAACTTAGCTGTTGTTTGAGCATCGTTCTTCGTTGTGGCTTTTACCTCTACCCACTTTGTTAGATAGTCTGTCGCAACAAGGATATATTCTGCATGGGAACCCTTAGCTGGGGGATTAATAGGACCTACAAAGTCTATTCCCCACTTAGAGAATGCACGTCCACCCATCATAGGTTTCAGTGGCATCTCATCTTTACGTATAGGATACTGAGTTCTCTGACAGACATCACATCGTTTCACATAGGTATGTGCATCCATGTGAAGGGTCGGCCACCAGAAGCCCGCAAATAGTATTGCCTTGATCACCCGATCTGGTCCAAAGTGTCCTCCTGCTACACCTTGGTGAGCAGTTTCCAAGATCTTGAGATATTCACTTTCATGGACACATAGTCTCAGGTAACCATCCTTACCACGCTTGTAAAGATTATCCCCAATGAGTGAGTATTCTTGGGCTTCTTGTTCTAGACTTCTTTTCCGAGCCAGAGTCATGTCTGGAGGGAAGGCTTTCGTATTCAGGAAGGATACTAATGGTTCACTCCAATCTGGCACTATGGATACTTGATAAAGAGTGGCATGTTCCACAGGTGGTTTAGTGCAGCAGATTGGGCATTCCTTGCACAACTTTTGGACATCAGCTTCCATAGTCGGCCAATGCACTCCAAGTCTCCTTAGTGTTTGTAGGGTTCGTTGCTTTGAGTGGTGTTGCTCTAATGCACCTACATGTGCTAATTGCAACCATTTAGCGTACTCATCCTCTTCCACACAACAAGCCAAGATCCCTTGATCCGTGTGCTTGTACATACTTCCTGCCATGTTGTGATACTTTTGGGCTTTTACTACCTCTCTATCTTGCGTGTTTATTACTGGATGGTTAGGCCCGTATGTCAATACTGGTACCAATGGCTTAGCCCACTGCGGTACAACTTCCAAATTAAACAAGTAAGCGTCAGGAAGGTCATCTGACACTCCTTGTGGGGCTTCTCCAAATGTGAGCCTAGAGAGATGATCCGCTCTCAAGTGAGTCTTCCCTTTCCTTACTACAACCTCCAATTCATATTCCATTAGCAAGAGAAACCATCTTACTAATCTTCTTGTATTGCATGGCTTGTTCACGAGATATAACAATGCTTGGTGGTTAGTAAAAAATTTAAACTTGTTTGCAAGCAAATAGTGTCTAAATTTCTTAACTGCATATACCATGCCTAAGCCTTCTCTCTCAGTAGTGGTGTAATTTCGTTCAGCTGCATTCAATTGTCTACTGGCATAGGCAATTGCGAGATCCATATTACCTTCACCAGTAGGTTGTGCGAGTACACATCCAATAGCGTAATTGGATGCATCCACATGAACATGGAATGGCTTGTTCCAATCTGGTGTGGTCAAGATTGGTGCTGAACATAATCTTTGTTTAAGCTCCTGGAAGGAATTCTTACATTCATCAGTCCACTCAAAGTTAGTCAGAAGTCCGTACATGGGCTTTGCAATGACAGCATACATGTGAATGAACCGGCGGTAGTAACCACAATGCCCCATGAAAGCTTGTACTTCCTTGACATTCCTTGGCCTAGGTAGCTCTGCTATGGCTCTCACTTTCTCTTCATCAGTGGATATGCCATTCTTTGACACTATGTGTCCTAGAATCTTGCCTTGCCTGACCATAAAGATGCACTTTTCTAGGTTCAGGCAGACTTGATATTCTCTACATTTGTCAAAGATTTGTTTGAATTCGGGAATATGGGTTTGCCTAATGTTGGAATGAGCACAAAGATCATCAACATAGACTTCTAAGTTCTTCCTCAGGAACTCTTTAAATACATGGCACATTAGTCTCTGGAAGGTTGCAGGAGCATTGGTAAGCCCAAATGGCATTACACAAAAGGCAAATATACCCCACTCTGTGGCAAAAGCTGTCTTATGCTGATCTTCTAGAGCTATGGCTACTTGATTGTAGCCCAAAAATCTATCGAGGAAGCTGTACACTTCCTTGCCTGCTACTCTTTCTAAGAGATGCTCTGTGATTGGAAGCGGATAGTTATCTCGAATTGTGGCTGCATTAACCTTCTTCAAGTTAATGCATACACGCAGCTTTCCATTCTTCTTGGGCACCACTACGATGGGGGATACCCACTCAGTGTGCTCAATTTCATAGATGAATCCAGTTTCAACCAGTCTATCTATCTCCTCTTTGATCTTGGCAGCATAAATATCATTATATGTATATGGCTTTTGCTTAGAGGGTTTGGCATCTGAGGTCATGGGGATAGTGTGTGAGCATATGTCTGGATCAACCCCCTTCAAATCCTTGTAACTCCAAGCGAATACATCTCTGTATTCTCTTAGCAAGGCTATTAGCTCTTGTTCTTCCTCTTCTGTCAGGTCATGGCCTATGTACGTGCATCTCTCTTCTCCTTCTTCCATGGCTACCACAATTTTCTTTGTGGTTTCTTTGTTATCATAGGCCTCTCCTGATTGTGCCTCTCGTTTAGGCATTCTGATCATGACTCTTTTGTCATCTATCTCATACTTTTTAAAGTTTTCCGGGACCTCAAACAAAGATTCTTCCTCTTCTGGTGTGACTGCTCTCTTCTTTCTTTTCTTCCCTTCTTCCTTCGGGGTCACATGTGTGGCTAGCCTTACATCATTTGTAAGCTCTCCGTGCCTTTGGGGTTGAAATTCTACTTCATAGAAATATTCTTCATCTGATGCAAAAGGTGGATCCATACTGATTGACTCTAGATCGGAGTCGCTCGCATCTTCAAATGCATCAGGGCTAGGTTCGCATTCTTCTAGAACTGCCTCTCCCATGATTGGCTCTATGGAGAAGACTGAAATGTCATAGCCATCTTCATCACAGGGAGGTGTCCATTGTTCTTCATTGATGGCTACATCCATTGTTGCTAGGATTTCTGCCCAGCCGTGGGGTTCAAATTCTTCGTCAGGAAAAACTACAGGCGCATAGGCTAGAGTTCTTCTTACTTCAAGATGAAGATGAGTTGAAGGGAATGGAAGAGAATGAAGAAGCATTTTCATCTTCATCAAAGGGTAAAAAGAAGAAGAAGGATAATAAAGAAAAGCAATCCAAGAAGGAAATTAGGTCCCTCTCACCTTCTACTTCAGATTCTGTTTCTACTACATCTAAAGAGAAGTTTTCTAAGAAGAAGGAAGTAATATGTTTTTATTGCAAGAAATCTAGACATTTAAAAGTAGCATGTTATAAAAGGATTACAACAGAAAAGAAAAAGCCATCAGGTAATGTTGCAGAGGATGATAAAAAAGGGAAATCTCAAGGTGATTCTTATGCCTGTATCACCATTGAGGAAATAGCTTTTGATCAAGCAGCTTGACAAGTTCTTTCAGCAAGTCCTTGGATATTTGACTCAGGTGCTACAAAGCATATGACAGGTTGCAGAGATATGTTTTCTTCTCTTTCTTATTCTACAAGTAGAAGTGTTACTATTGCAGATGGCAATGATTTGGATGTTGTGGGAATAGGTACAGTAACCCTAAAGTCAAGGGCAGGTGTTAATTTTCAGATTTCAGATGTTCTACATGTACCTGAAATGAAGAAGAATCTGCTATCTATATCTACATTTTTAGCTGATGGTTTTAAAGTTGTATTTGAGAGAGATCTTTGTAAGATCTTATACCACAAAGACAACAAGTTTATTTTACAAGGTGAGCCATTAGTGGAAAAAATGAGCCCTGCATGGGCCTTCTAAGGATTTGGATTAAAAAGCTTAATCTAGGAGATTAAGGGAGCTTGCAAAAACACTAGTGGTCTTCCCAAACAAAATAATATTTCTTAAAACATGGTTTTCGAATTCTAAAAAAGGAAACATTTGAGGCCTTTGGATGCTTGAGATCAATGGCTCATATTTAAATGGATATAACTCTAGTGAGAGAAGGTCCAATAATGTAATCATAATAAAGGATGCGCAGGCACGTTTTGAATTCTCTCTTCACATTTTTTGGCCCTTAGATCAAGGGAAATCCAAGGGCATTCCTTATTTGGGGCTGATCAAAAACTTGGACCTGTCGTGAGCCATTAGATTTGGCTTTGATTGGATGAAGGAGATCAAAAGGCGCCTTTTGATTGGGGGGCTTCAATCTCAACCATTAGATCTTGTCCAGATCCAATGGCCCATAATTAAGGTGCTCAATCTTGCATAGTTTCAATCATACACGTCCGATTTAGACTTCGATCCAATGGTCTATATTTGATGGCACACTTTTTAGGAGAAATACAATCTTGGCCATTGATAAGAAGGAGAATCCGAGGGCCCATGTTAAATGCCCCCTTGATTTTTTTCTTTCCTCTTAAACCCTTCGATCATCTAGCCAATCTAAGGGCTCTTATTGATTCGCAAGCAATCCAAAACCATTCAAGAGTCTAAAACAACTAGTTCAAGGTGGTTTTTGCTCCTTTGACCACAAAAAACCAAGGGAAGCCTATGCCTATTCTATGAGATTAAGGGACTAGACTGTGGCCACCACCCTCTTCTCATTGGTCTATCACTAATCCTCCCTCAAGCTAAAAGGCCCAAGGAGGGTCCATTTTTTCCTCTAATGGCATAAAGGAGGGATCTTTGTTTTGTCAAAAATCAGTCAGGCATATGTAGTCAAATGTTCATCACCTGTGGAAGATATGAAGCTATGGCATGAAAGATTTGGACATATTAGTTTTGGAGCTCCCAAGAGTATCAAAGACAGAGGTATGGTTGAGAGTTACCCTCATTCAAGCTACCAAATGATTCAGATATATGCGAAGGTTGTCTTGAAGGTAAGATGCATAAACTACCTTTCAAGAAACATGGTCATACTAGAGCTACCAAGAAATTGCAGATTATTCTTTCAGAGGTGAATCGACCTACCAGAGCAGACTCTATTCAAGGTTTGAAGTATTTCATTCTATTCGTTGATGATTTTACTAGATACTCATGGATCTATGGTCTTAAGTTGAAGTCAGAAGTCTTTTCAAGAAGTTCTTAGCTATGGTTGAAAATGAAAATCAAGAAACTATCTACATGCCCAGAAGTGATAGAGGTGGAGAATACTTGTCAAATGAGTTCTAGACATTTCTTGATGAGAAAGGTACTACTCGACTCCTTACTATTGCTTATACTCCTCAGCAGAATGGTGTTGTAGAAAGAAAGAATAGAGTACTTGTTGAGATGATGTGGAGCATGATGGCATCCAAGAGGCTTTCACCAAAATTCTGGTTTGATGCAGTACATACAGCTAATCACATTTTGAACATGTCATCTACAAAAGCTTTAAAGGTAATCACACCGTATGAAGCTTATTATCACAGAAAACCTAATGTGAGTTACTTCAGAGTGTTTGGATCACTTTCTTATGTACATATTGAGAAAAAGGACCGAGGCAAACTAGATGTAAAAGTGAGGAAAGTTGTTTTCATTGGATGTCCTGTTGAGAGTAAACGATACAGGTTTTATATTTCACAGACAGGTGAAGCTATTCTTCACGTAATGCTTATATTCCTAAAAATAAGGTTTATGATAAAGAAGCAAAAATTCCAGAGTTCATTAGTGAAAATAACTATGGATTTTTTAGAAGGATTTTGGATTTACATGTTCAGCCATATCAACAGGGAGTTAAAATTCCTAGGATTCAAGAAAAAGTTGAAGAAAGAGGAATTTCACAACCTTCTATAGAGTCAGTTCCACAAGAGACTTTGGTTCCAGAAATGGAAGAAGTTAATGTTCCAGAAAGTCCTAGTACCTCGAAAGGACAAGTTCCAAAATCCATGGAAGCTGAAGGGTCAGAAAGAGTTTCACCACTATTTAAAGATACACCTACTTGGTTATATCAGACTTGGAAAGATAATGGTATAAAGACTTTTACTGGAATAACAAGGAGTCAGACTAGACAACAACAACAAGATGATATAAGAACAAGAAGTCAGACTAGACAGCATCAACAAAAAGATCATGTAAGTTTCGCTGAAGACTTTGAGATTCATGATATTTTGGCTTTTACAATAGTTGAAGATGAACCTCCATGTGTTAAAGATGCACTTAACATTCCTATTTGGAGAAAAGCTATGCAAGAAGAGATTGATTCTATTCATAAGAATCAAACTTGGTAGCTATGTGAGTTATGAGAGGGAAAGAAGGCTATAGGTATAAAATGGATCTTCAAAATCAAAAGGAAAGCAGATGGTACTATTGATAGGTACAAAGAAAGTTTGGTTGTCAAAGGATATGCACAACAAAAAGCTATTGATTATGATGAGACATTTTCTCCTACGTCTAGGATGACTATTATTAGGTCAATACTTGCTCTAGCAGCACATTTTGGTTAGCATATATATCAACTTGACATTAAGAAGGCTTTTCTAAATGGTGATTTACATGGGGATGTGCATATTCAGCAGCCAGAAGGTTTTGAAGATACAGGTAAAGAACACTTAGTGTGTAAGCTTATAAAAGCTTTGTATGGTTTAAAACAGGCACCTAGAGCATGGTATGAAAAGATACATACATATCTTTTGACCATTGATTTCCATAACTCAGATGCAGCTCCAACTCTTTATGTTAAAGCTGAACCAGGTATGATGATTATAACAATCATTTATGTGGATGATATTATAGTCACAGGTCCTAGAGATGAAGATTTGCAAATGTTCAAAGAATAATTGAAGCAAACATTTGATGTGAATGATTTAGGCATTTTGCATTATTATCTTAGGATTCAGTTTCTCTTTGAAGATGAGTGTATCTATATGACACAATAGAAGTACATTGAGAAACTTTTGGAAAGGTTTCAGATGAGTGATTCTAAACCTATGCAAACACCTATGGACCAGAACGCATCTTTACAGATGGTACCAGATGCAGAGGCATTTGATGCTACTTTATATAGTCAAGCAGTTGGATGTTTAATATATCTTTGTAATACACGTCCTGATATACAGTTTGTAGTTTCTCAAGTATCAAGGTTCATGCAGAATCCGATAGTGTTACATTAGAAAGCAGTCAAGAGGATCTTTTGATATTTGAAGGGAACTTCAAATTTTGCTTTGGTATTTTCGGAATCTACACATTTGTTACTAAAAGGATTTTCAGATTCTGATTGCGCAAGTGATAGAGACACAAGAAGAAGTACTACTAGATTTTGTTTTTATCTTGGAGATTATCTTATCTCATGGCTTTCAAAGAGACAACCCACTATTGCAAATTCATCGTGTGAAGTTGAATATCGTGCAACATTTACAGCTACTCTAGAGTCAGTTTGGTTGTAGAAGATTTTCAGTTATCTTGATGTGAGAGCACATGAACCCATTCAGATATTTTCGGATAGCTAGATTGCTATGGCTATAGCAAAGAATCTAGTGCGTCATGCAAGGACAAAGCATATAGAGGTACACTACCACTATATTCGAGAGCAAATAGCTAAGAAGCACATTGAGCTGATTTATGTTCCTTCTAGTGAGAATGTTGCAAATATATTTACCAAAGCATTGACTAGAGAAAGTTATGAGAAGATTAGCAGGTTACTGAAGCTTGTACCAATATGACATTGAAGGAAGGGTTGTTGGAATCAATGTCAATATGGGCCAACATTAGCTTCATTAGAAGTTTTTTTCTCTTCAAATCGCAAAATGGGCCGAAAATATTTTATATGTAATTCATATTGGTTTCTATACAAGAAACCATGTGGGCAGCGTGGATAGATTAGCTTTCTCTCATCCCAACAGTGTGGGATCGAATCCTATCAGCAGCAGTGCGATAATATGTTTTTTTTTTTTTGAGGAAAAGCCAAACACAAATGGTGTCGATTATTCATGATCATAGCTTTTGTTTTTCCTGAAGTTTCTTTCGCATACGATCACGTACGAATTTTGCTTTATTAATTGCTTTTGGAGTGTGCTTTTCATTGGAGTACACAAACTATATAAAGAACAGACATGCTCATTGTTTATCATCACTCAAAGATCTCAAGCTAGAGTTTGAAGATTCTAAAGCTTTGGAGGTGAAGATTTGATGAAGGAGAGGCTACTCTCTTGGAGCAAGAAGTCTTCTACAAGGTAGTGGTAACTATCGTTTGTGAGTTAACCTTATATTTTGTTTTTAGGGTTTCTCTACCCTAATCTCAAAATTAGGCTTGGTTGATTTACAATTTTGTTACACTATTTTGTGAGAATAAGGTTAGCTTTGTTGCTCATTCACTTCACACACACTTAGATTTTCAACATAATCTAAATTTTGTATCATCATCTTCTTGGATATTCTTCCATTAGTGAGTGCACCACTTTATAGGGTTGAGTAGTGCTCCCATGTTGTAATTTGGACATCTATTTTTTAGTGAGTAAGCTTTGGCTTACGTTCCCTATCCTTGTCTCAAGATCTGTTTCTTTCTAACTCTCACTTATCATCTTAATTAATTAAGTGTGTATGCTCAAAAGGTTTTATTTTGGACCGATCCTAGGGCCCCAAATTCCAACACTTGGTATCAAAGCATAATTGACATACACACTTAGTTAAGATGAGTGAGAGTAGAATTGAGATTGAGGACAAGTTGGATGGATCTTCTAATTATCCCATGTGGAGTTTCATGATTATGAATAGTTTAGTGACAAAGGATGCATGGAGTATCATCAATGGATCCTTAACAAGACCAAGACAAGAAGGTAAAGAAGGAGCCACAACAGCTTCAAGAGGTACTAGAGTTACTATGACAGAACCAACTGAAGAAGAGGTAACTACTTTGACATCTAGAGTCACAGGTAGGTCTTTACCTACAGTTCCTCCTACTGAAGATCAAGCAAGATGGGATGCTAGAGATGCTTTAGCACTTTCATTCATAGCAATGAGTGTCAAAAAGCATATTCTACCACAGATCAGATCTTGCATAAGTTCTAGACAAGCTTGGTTGATGCTTGAGAACCTTTTTCAGAGCAGAATATATATTCTCTTTTTTTTCTTTATTTGCTAAGAAGCTACAGTTGCATACAAAATTCATCTTTTGAGTTCTCAAGAAACGTATAAATAAAGATAAAAAGTTGTTTCAAAAAGAATTTTGATGCAGTTCTATTGACTTTGGAGGTTGGCCCATTAGGGACGATATGCAAGATGATGATTCTTAAGTGATAAAGAAGATATCATAATTGTTTTATGTCGGTTTAATTACCAAAACAAGCTTATACTTCAAACTATGCACCCACATTAGGATATCAAAAATGCTTAAACTACACCAAAAACAAAGATACACAAAGATTAATTGACCAATGATAATAATCTTTGCTCCAAACTCAAGAAAAGGCATTAATATCACATATAAATGAAAGTTCAAGTCCAAATTTCATACTTTCATGATGGAACAAGAAACCCTTATCCTAAGGTGATATTTATCCTCTAGTTTGACACCAAGGAAGTGAATGCAATTCAAATAATAAAGCTTCATATTATTGTCCAAAAGTCTATAATTCCTTTCAAGGATCATTCTAGAGGTGAAAATGTTTCCAAGATCAATCCTTTCCTCGTGTTGTTTGTTCCTTAGGAGTAATTTCAAGTGCTTAAAGAATAAAGATCTCCCCACTAGTAAGAACGAAATTATTCAAGCTAGTTCAATAGCAAGTAGTTCCCTAGATATCTCAAACAACTCGTAGTGGTACTTACAGTCCAACCATTGACATAACCTAAATGGTGTATCAACCTTGAAGAGATTCAAACTTTGAAGTTTGCAAGTCATTAGAAGATGCTTGGACTTAAGTTAAGGGAAAGATCTTTAAAAATCCCATAGGTAAGACAAGGAGCTTTAGACAATCAAAGTGATCTTAGGATAAAGAAACAGTCTTTGTCATGATCGCTTGGTCAATAGGATATGACCAAACTTGTTAAAACTTATCCAAGAAGTTGCGATTGGAACTACCATGAAGTCTGCCCAAGTAATGGGAGTAAAGTTCATGAATGGCTCATGAGTGTTACCTCTTTAAGCATTAAATCCTTAGTTGGATTAAATATTTAAATCATATTTTTTTAGATTGAAGGTGCATAGAGGTAAAAGGTTCTAGACATTTGACGGCCAAAAAGAAAAGTAATCCATCATTCATAAAAAGCATCAATCACATTATCCTTTGACTTAAACCACTAAACAAAAGGATAAAGAGATGAAGGAACTTTTTTACTCTCATCAAAGTGAGATCTATAAAACTTCACAAAGTCCAAGTTTTGAATCGAGTTGAGGTTTAAATATCCAAGATCCTTTCAATGAAGATTAATTAGACTAAGTTAAGCACCAAGTCCTAGTGTAACTTGATAATATCAATCTTTCGACTCAAGTAATGCACAAGAATTGCATTCCAAAAAACGAATTCATAAAGAGACTAAATAAATGAAGGATTAACTTAGTCTAAAGTGAAGCATTAGAGTTTTGACCGAAGAAGAAATGTCATCATTTGAAGCTGAGTGGGTCGACACACTCGTGTTATATACCACACTAGTATCTTGTGGCTGGATGATGTTTACCTTTCCTTGATGAATATTTTTTGAGAATCGAGTTCACTTCTCTTAAAGATAGATAAATTTCTTCAATACTTTATTGAAATAGATCTTTCAAAAGTGAAAGCCTTGAATCACATGCAGTTTGGCTCTAAATTAGTTTAAAGTGTCTTAGAAGTTTGAATTGGTTGTAGAGAGTTTTAGTTTTATATTTTTTATTTCCAAACGTATTGGATCTTACTCAGATAGAATATCTTGTTCTATAAAGATCAAGGGTAGTCAGTTGGACAGGGTAACTAAATCAAACATCCCAAGTAGATTTTTTGTCCAAGATCCTCAGGGGTAGCGAGTGTCGTAGAGATTTCCATCTCTACATTTCCAAGAGCTAGACCCTTTAAAGGGGACATCTCAACTTGATGGCCGTCAAGGTGAGAATGATTCATGATTACCTATCTTATATACTTCATAAAAATATGTGAAAAGTACACTTTAAGAAGAAGATGATGGAAAAAGCATTGATCTAAATGACTTCGTTAATAAGACTTTATATCTCTGAACACATAACCATGTAAATATTCACACCCTATTTATTAAATTTTGAATGCACCCATGTGAGTAAGCTCAATTTGTAAATGTCCTACATATACATCTTCATTATGAGCATATCTATGAAACCACTTTAACTTTGAAAGTACAAAGGTGAATAGGTGAATGATTACTCTCAAGCTTTAATTTTGAAACTACAAATGTACTCCCCAAGCTTTAACTTTGACAGTACAAAGGTGAATAGGTGAATAGATGAATGGTTACTCTTAGGCTTTAACTTTTAAGGTACAAATGTACCCCCTCCAAGCTTTAACTTTGAAAGTACAAATGTAGGATTTAACTTTTAAGGTACAAATGTACCCCCCCCCCCAAGCTTTAACTTTGAAAGTACAAATGTAAAGGTGAATAGGTGAATATCTGAGTGAGTACTCCCAAGTTTTAACTTTGAAAGTAAAAATGTATTCTCACAAGCTTTAACTTTGAAAGTACAAAGGTGAATAGGTGAATGAGTACTCTCAAGCTTTAATTTTGAAAGTACAAATGTACCCCTTCAAGCTTTAAAAAGCTGAATAGCTGAATAGATGAATGGGTACTCTCAAGCTTTAACTTTGAAAGTAGAAATGTACTCCCCAAAGCTTTCACTTTGAAAGTACAAATGTACAGATGAATAAGTATAGTAATCATGGAACCTTCAGTGTCCCACAGACAAGAGTTAGATTGAGTTACGAGTTTAAACTAGCCAAAATCGTTACATGTCCAATCCAAGGGTTGAATTCTCATCTTCAGCCTCAAGAGCCCAAAGCTTTCCCAAACCACATACGAGACGTGAACATATAAGTGTTCTTTGCAACTTATGTAGTGGCAGAGAGGTATTCTATCTTGAAGAGAGCACTCCATAATAATGTACGCTGTCAGCCGAATTACTCCATACGATGAGTTTTGTAACGTAATATGTTGCGAATGCTTTCCTCTACGCATTAGCAAACTTTAGATGGTTTCACGTAATTAGATTTTGTTTGGATGTGATGTGTAAAACAATGGTTTGAATTATTGACACTTGGAATCTTTTTTACTAAAGCAAGAACTTCACAAGATATTTTCAAGTAAGCTCTTAGAGCAATGGAAAAGTTGAAGTCTGGTTTAGAATAAGTCGTGAGTTCAAATCTTGATATCTGCAAGGTGATAACCGTTCCTTTTGGCCAACAAAGATATAAGAATTATACTTAAAGGACTACCTTTAAACCTTGAGAATGGAGATTCTAGTTTGAAAGTGTTGGCTTTGGCAATCCTAGATGAATCATTATTTGTTATCGAATGAAAAAAAACAACACCAAAAAATCTTGATATCATGACTTAAACATTAATGAATGTTGAGCATGAGGTGAATTAAAATGTAGTTAACATGAAAATTTATGTTGTGAGAAAAATGATTCCACCGTTGCTCCACTCTTGCAGTTCTCACTATTTCAAACATTGAACATGTGTGAATTCATGTCAAGAATTATTTTTCCCAAAACCTTTGATGATATGAGAAGTTTTTGAATGTGATCTTTGAATAAATGTGATGAATTGTTTGTTCACATGAAGCCATGATAAGACTTTTATCTAATCATTATTCTCGACTTTTCTTCTATCATTTGACCTTGGTTGAAGCACCCCGTGCGTGCCGTATTTTAGAACACTGATAGTTGGAATTGATCTACCCAACTGAGGGCCTTCACGACACTTTTTGGACAAGGTAACTAAATCAAACATCCTAGATAGATGTCTTCTACAAGAACCCATTTGTAAGGAATTGAACTCACAACCTCTTGGTTAGGAATGTGATGGTCTCACCACTTGCCCCAAAAGCCATGGTTGAGGATTACTTCCTAATCCTCTCTCTTAGAGTGTAGCTCAACTATCTCCTATCTGTCAAGGGTGTGGTTCAATCATCTCCTTCCTATCACTTTATTACATTCTTCCCCCCTTGGTCAATCATTTTCCTCAATGATCTACTCTTGTATACCTCTAGCCTCTGTGATCAGCACCTTGAACTCACTTGTTACCCTTGAATTGATGTCCCTCAACCTCGCATAGTTTCTTGAATTTTGTTCGCAACCTTGGTGTCTTGAACACTGTTCTCAACCTTAGTATCTTGAACCTTGTTCTCACCCATGTTTGGTATCTTGAACACTCAATCAAGTGGCACCAAAGGATTCCCAATGACTTCACACTTCCAAGCTAGCTCATTGGAAAGTTCGTTCTAAGATCTTGACAACGGTATCTTACACGCCTCAATCCTACCTACGGATTGAGAGATACACCCCAATCTCTCTTGGATAGAGTTATCAAAGCGCCACTTCAACAATTTTTACCCTTTCACATGATAGAGTGCCCAAGCGCCTTTTTTAGAGGCCATTGGATCATTCCACCTTGCCCAAGCCTACTTCCTAGGCTCTGATACCAATGTAAGGAATTGAACTCACAACCTTTTGGTTAGGAATGTGATGGGCTAACCACTTGCCCCAAAAGCCATGGTTGAGGATAACTTCCTAATCCTCTCTCTTAGGGTGTAGTTCAACCATCTCTTATCTCTCAAGGGTGTGGTTCAATCATCTCCTTCCTAACACTTTATTACACCATTCAATCTTCAAAAGATGCTAAGACTAAGTTAACTTATTCATTCTAGTTTTTTTCAAGTGTCAAATAGATATTTTGTACAAGAACCCTTTCAATCTTCAAATGATGCTACATTTAAGTTGATTTATTAATTTTATTTGCTTCAAGTTAAGTAGCACGACTCCAATGAATTTCATAGAGTTTAATACACTCTTGAAAAGAAAAGTTAGGCATTTCTCATAAGATTGACAAATCCCAAGAACTTAAAACTGAATTCTTTAAGAAAAGTGTCGTAAGTTGGACAAAGTTAATTTTGGATTTGATTTGTTCAAGTTTAATTAGGTTGAGAAAAAATAAATAGCATACTTCCTCCTACATTTGACATTGCATTTTCAAGCCCAATAGGAAAAAGTGGTCCTCTGATTGGGTATTATAAATCAAGCAAATATTGGTTGTAAGTGAACCGTGGTACAAACATCTAAGTTGGATATTTGGGTCAACCAGAATTTTGGTTTGCCTTCCAAATCAAATTCAAGATAAAAAAGATTTTTCAAAGTCTTGATATGGATAGAAATTCCATTTCAATTACTAATTCCATGCATTAGTGATGCTCACAAATGGACTAGCATATTATATCCGCCCATTTCACTTGGTAGTGCCTAAATAGCAAATAATGCAAAAAATGAATTGGCTAGGGATGTTTTATGATCCACCCTTATTATTCATTCACTGCTTTGCACTCAGGTCATTTTATCAAGTGCAAAGTTAGATTGTGTTTTGAATTATTGGCCACCTTCTTGATTTAATGGGGAGACTATTTGCCCACTCAACAAGCATGGCAAAGAAGGGTGACTACCCCACTCATCTCCCACTAGACCACGGCCACTACTCCACCACTAGTTCTACTCCACCTCTAGATGGGCGACTACACCTCCCAAGGTGATGTGGCCTCTTCACATGCAAGGCGACTTGGACTATAGCAGAAAAAGTGATGACTACATTGGCATTCACTTGGTGTACCATAATGCAAATTATGGCCAATATAATTCCAACTAAGGGAGACTTTCATCAAGTTGGGCATCCAGGTAGGCGACTCCATGTGTGGATGACTACCCAATGTGGTGAACTTCAGGAAGAAATTACAAAGAGCTAAGGTATCTACAAGGAGTTAAGTTAATTACAAGGAGCTGAGGAAATTACAAGGAAAATATTTATTACATACTTCAATTAAAGCTATAAAGTAAGGAAATCATCAAGCTATGAATATTCTACTCTTTTGGAAGGTGCTACACTCATTGTGAACTGAACTTCTGAACTCTGCTCCCGGTGGCCTCTTCTACATCATTTTTACCAAATTTTGACTAGGTCCTAAAATAAGGATTGCTAGAACATTGGAACTTTGGAATATTCTAACATTGTTTTCCAACAAGTTTTATATATCCATTTAAATCAAATATGAGAGATAAGAGAGAGACTTCGTGTGCTACTATTGTGTACAAAAATGAGAGACGAAAAAGGCTCCTGAAGTGCAAGAGAGGTTGAGCGCGAGGGTACTCATCCCACATAAAAGTACCCATGTGAAATGTTCATTTTTCAATTTCTAAAGAAGTTGTTTGGATAGTAGTTTGCGTGAGTGTTGTCCCAAAACTAATTCACATTGAATGAGTTGATCGGTAGTTAGTGTAAATATTTGTCCAACTATGCATGACTCCCAATGGGGATTAAGCCTGGTCTTATCTATAGGGGAGGATCCTATGGACTTCTTAAGCCTTTTTGAAAGAGAGATTGAATGGGCTTTTGGATGGCCTTAAATAAAAACTTTTGTAGAGAGAAATCAATGACAAAGTCTCTACACGGACATGCTCATGGCAATTCAAATCGGTTGGATAACTATCCACATTCTCATGTGGATTCAAAAAATCTAATGCAAGAAAAACATGAGAATATAAACCTTATCTCGGAGGCCACTATTGTGGATGTTCCACAACCTCCAAAAAAAACCAACTAATTACCTAAGAGAACTAACTAGCAACACTCACACTAGAGAGAGAGAGAGATTGAGATGCAACTTTCCACCCAACCAACCCTTCAAATATATAGCTCCAAGACCAAGGGGGTAAGTCCCTCTCAAGAGGATATGTGTACCTTCCTTCACATGGGTTCCTAAAGTGATCACATGGTTTCCAAGCTTAAGAACTCACATGAAATCACATTCCTTCTAAAAGAAGACCCTCAAAGCTCTTGTGTACAAATCAAGTGACTAAGAGAAGCTTCTAATCAATCGTAAGGTACTCAACCCTAGATAATTAACCCTAAGGTTCAAGACCCATCTAAAAGGGGTAAATAAATAATAAATCCCAAGAGTTTCACATCTAGAAACCCAATGGTTCTACCCCTTAAACCCATGTATTTATACAACATTTTCCCTGGCATTGCACTATATACAACCAGTATTGGTGAACCATACACTCAATGGGATTTAGAATGTTCATATTATGAAACTATGTTATCTTTTCTCACCATTAGAATGTTCATATTAGTATTTCTCACCATCTATGGGGGCTTGAAAGAAAATATCTTAGTATAGTTGAAGGTTTACAATCATCATGGGACAGTTATATTATAAGGATATTTTTGGAGCTTGGCTCTCATGTATACCCTCTAGTGATTTTCATTATGTCTTATATATGGTACAAACCCATCTTCTAGATGATTATTTATGTCGAAACTTAACTATATGTAAGGTATTACAATTTGTACTATGATGGCCCACTTTGCACAAGAATTGTGGGCACTATGTCCATACTTATGATCCATGTTCACAGATGGACAATATGTTCATGTGAATTATTTTCCTTTACGACATGTATTGCCATGAAATCCTTTTTATAACTCGGGTGTTAACCAGTATTAAGGAGGGAAAAAGACATAAAATCATCCTAAATACTGGCAGATGTCATGCGGCTGTACATGAATATTCAAGAGTAATACTTAAGGTTGTCCCATTGCAAACATTTGGATATGCAAGATAATTGTGGGTCCTAGATATAATTCAGAGTTCAATAGAAATGGCACTTGTATGTTTGTGCAGATACTCTTAAGTCTCTTATCACATTCCTATAATACAATCCATATTGGCCCTAGAAATAGGTCTATAAATAAAATCTATACTTAGTCTTAGGCAAATACCTTGTAAACTGAAATGACGTATCCAGGAACTCTTCATGAGTAACACTCGTTAGTCTTTTCATTACTCAACAAGCAGGCGAGACCAAACATAGGATCACTTGATCTGGAAACTACTTTGGCAGCTTTCATATTGTTCTGTTTATATTCAGAATACGAATGTACCCTGTGGGGTAACACTACTTTGTTTTTTAGTCAAATAGTATGCATATGATGATATACCATTGGGAAGTAGTATAATTTCACCGTTTCATTCTCACTAAATATTTTCACAGGAGAATTGTACAAGACAGCATTGAGATTCGCTATTAAGGTACCTTTTCTCTTCATAGTACTATGAACAGTAAAAACTGACATACGAAAATCTTTTGCACCTCTGTGTACTAGAACCCATGTACACATACCATTGTTTACTCGAAAATTTGTTCACAATTTTACAGTTTGGTTACTCCAAAGAATGCAACTGCTTGTGCACATACCCGACATCCTCAAAGTATCTATTTAGTAAAGGGAGAATTTGTATCCTTCAAATGGATTTTGAGGGTACCACAGCCCAGCATTTGGCACACTCCCTTTGGCACTAAGTGCACAATGTTTGTATTATCAAACATATAAGGAGAGGAATTTTTGTGTATGTGCACACATGTGGCTTGGAGGCTAGTCTAAGCCCACCCACGAGCTCTCTCGGTGCATCGACTCATCTCATTTCTCCAAAGTGTCCAACAACTAGGGTTATTTCAAGCCCCCCACCCTCCCCAAGGAATTGAACTGTGGTGCCAAGCCTTTAACTTTCTTTCAAAAGTTTGCGATCATTTTCAAGTCATTTCTTATCACACATGTCTTTGAAAGTGTTTTTAAACACTTGACACTTACTCTTGCAAAGAAAAACCTCACTTCTTTACGAGTTCAAATTCAATTAAACTTTGTAATGTCAACTATTCGATCATGAGATACAATCACAAAAATCATAATTTAATTTGAAGACAATCAATGCAAGTTATCACTTTGTGGATGGAAAATTTAGAGTGAAGATATGGCCATTAGGCTACTTAACAAACTACCTAGGTTGTATGAAACCTTTCTAACGACCTTGTACAATCGAGGGCGAGTTCTAACTTGGGAAGAAGTCTGTCGTTTTTTGCTCCATCAAGACTCGCGTGCTAAGTCGACATCCTCCCAAGAGATTGCAATGAAGGCCAAAGGGCCTTTTAACAGAGGTAAAAAAGTTTGCGATCATTTTCAAGTCATTTCTTATCACACATGTCTTTGAAAGTGTTTTTAAACACTTGACACTTACTCTTGCAAAGAAAAAACTCACTTCTTTACGAGTTCAAATTCAATTAAACTTTGTAATGTCAACTATTCGATCATGAGATACAATCACAAAAATCATAATTTAATTTGAAGACAATCCATGCAAGTTATCACTTTGTGGATGGAAAATTTAGAGTGAAGATATGGCCATTAGGCTACTTAACAAACTACCTAGGTTGTATGAAACCTTTCTAACGACCTTGTACAATCGAGGGCGAGTTCTAACTTGGGAAGAAGTCTGTCGTTTTTTGCTCCATCTAGACTCGCGTGCTAAGTCGACGTCCTCCCAAGAGATTGCAATGAAGGCCAAAGGGCCTTTTAACAGAGGTAAAAAAGTTTGCGATCATTTTCAAGTCATTTCTTATCACACATGTCTTTGAAAGTGTTTTTAAACACTTGACACTTACTCTTGCAAAGAAAAAACTCACTTCTTTACGAGTTCAAATTCAATTAAACTTTGTAATGTCAACTATTCGATCATGAGATACAATCACAAAAATCATAATTTAATTTGAAGACAATCAATGCAAGTTATCACTTTGTGGATGGAAAATTTAGAGTGAAGATATGGCCATTAGGCTACTTAACAAACTACCTAGGTTGTATGAAACCTTTCTAACGACCTTGTACAATCGAGGGCGAGTTCTAACTTGGGAAGAAGTCTGTCGTTTTTTGCTCCATCAAGACTCGCGTGCTAAGTCGACGTCCTCCCAAGAGATTGCAATGAAGGCCAAAGGGCCTTTTAACAGAGGTAAAAATACTAGTCATCATACAAGCAATGGACCCAAGCAAGGATCGACTACTTCCTCCAAGAAGTATATTTGTAACTTCTATAGAAAAATAGGTCATTTAGAGAGATTAGGCTATAAGAAGAAACGGACCTTGAAGGTTTCTAGTTCGAGGCACTCATCCAAATGTTCCCAACATAGGTCACATTGCTCTAGCAAAGAACTCTTTATCTCTAGCGAGGCAAATGCTCTAGTTACATCTACCTCCCCTCATGAATGGATCATTAACAACAGAGCGACCTCGCACATGTGTGAAGAGCACACATATGAACTTTTACTTGGAGCTAACAAAATTCTACCTATTGAAGTGGAAGGAAAAGTACATATCACCAACACTCAAGGGGAATGCAAATCACTTTCAAATGTGTTATTTGTTCTTAGTTTATGCATAAAATTGCTGACAGTACAAGATATTACCGATCATAACAAATAGGTGTTGTTTGATAACACCTCTGTCAAATTCATTGATCCTTATATGAAAGACGTACTTGCGAAAGGCATTGAAGAAAAGGGCTTATATAAATTATCTTGTTTTCTATCCAAGGAATCACTATCTAGTTTATGGAACCAAAGATATGGCCACACCTTCTACTTACCAAGAAAGGATTTCCCAAGCTTTGACACCTCAATGATGTCTGTAAGGCTTGCACTCAAGGCCAGCAACATAGGGCTCCTGTTCCAAAAGAAGTGTCCACAAGGGCTCGGAACCCTTTAGCCGTTATCCACATGGATCTTTGTGGACCCATGAACATCCCATCTCTTAGTGGTTCAGTCTACCTTTTTCTGTTAGTTGATGACCACTCTTGATACATTCGGGTGTTTTTCATGAAATCAAAGGCAGACACTTTTACTAAGTTTTGTGAATGAATCCCCCAAATGGAGAATGAAGCTTCCAAGTCCGTTAAGACCATCCAATCATATGGAGGTGGTGAATTGATAAATCATGACTTTTAGAGCTTTCTTGTTATATTCCAGAGATGTACATGCTTGGAGGAACGAGAAGTCCCTTGCTCGAGCGATAGCCAAGGCCAAAAGCCAAGTTCATATGAGGTACCTACTCATGATGGCCAGATGAGTAGACGAACCTTAGAGAGAACTCTAGATGGTGACTAGGCAAGGGCTATAAATAGGCTGGGAGGTGAGTCCCACACATGTCATTCTCCACTTCTCACATTTCCCGATCAAGGAACTTCTCGTTCCTCCAAGCATGTACATCTCTGGAATATAACACTCTCTCCCCCTTCTAAAGATCATTGTCCTCAATGTATAGAAGGAGCTATAAACCTGGGAATCAGAATCTGTGATTCCAAATAATAAGAGTAGAGTGTACTAGATGTCTGAAATACTAGATAATAAAAAAGAGGACCACTCATCTCTTTGCTTCCTATCTAGCATTTCCATCCATAAATAGTAGTCCTTGCCTTGGGCATATTGTAGGAATCCCTCTGAGGCCCAATGAGTCCATATGCGCGCATCATAAGTACGCAGAATATCCTCAGACTTCCTATGCCTAGAACTTGAACACTCACTTGTGACGGCTTGTCACCTATAGAAACCTTGGCAACTTGCACTTGTCTCCTTGGAATACCCATTGATAGCTTGTCATATTGTGCAAAATCACTTACTCCACTAGAGTAATGAAGGATTTCACAAAAGCAAGGTTGATGCTAACATCTACAACTATCAAAAGGAGTCCTTGATAATCATTGTCTATGTCAATGACTTGACATTGTGAGGTTCAAATGACGAATGCATCCAATTCATCATCACAAAGCTTCACCTTGAGTTCTCTATGAAAGATCTCACAAAAGAATTATTGCTCTGATCTTCTTTCCAGATATAACATGGACCACTGTCACTCAATATCTACACCATTTGATTCAAACATCAACCTCACACTGGAGGATTCATCATCACTTGTGGATGAGCATACTTATGGATATCTTGTTGGCTTATTACTCTACCTTGCCAACACTAGACCAGATATTGCCTATACAATTGATATACTCAGTTAGTTTGCACATCAACCTCAACAAACACATTCGGATGTTGCTCAAAGAGTACTTCACTACCTTATCCTCAGTGTATGTACATCATGGTCTTTCATATAGAGGGAGCATCAAACTCAAAAATATATTCAGAATTAGATTGGGTTGGTGATCGTGATTCTCGACGGTCTAGGTCTGGATACATATTCTTGCTTGGATCAGGACCTATCTCTTGGGCAAGTAAGAAGTAGCCTACAGTTGCTCTATCATCCACCGAGGCCAAGTACCAAGCATCCAGCTTTGCATCATGTGAGGCCATCTAGCTTCGACCTTTATTATCTAGCATTGGTGTTTTGGAGGTTGCTTTGACACACATCCGTATGGATATCTAGTTAGTCTTGGCCATCGCCAAGAATCCAGTGTTCCACGCTCGAGCAAAGCACATCGAGATCTAGTACCACTTTATCCGCCATAAGCTCGTGTCTCAAGAGATTGCTCTACAAAAGTATACATCTCAGGAGAACTTGGCGGACATGTTCACAAAGGATCTACCTCTAGTTCTGCTTCTAGTGCTTGGAGGAGCTCTACCGCATTCACCCGCTCCAAAATGGAGCTACAGAGGGGGTGTTGACAACATGATTGCTCCTACATCATCTACATTTATATCTGCATGAGGCACTCCATTTCCACTTTATTTTCATTTTATATTGTATTTTCTTTCTATTTGGGTATCTTGCCATTTGTGTCTACCATTGTGTTCATTCTGCTTTTAGGGGAATTATCCCACATGAGATGTACTTTGGAGAGCCCCTCCTATAAGGATTTTCCCTCCTCCCATTTGTACTTGGTTAAAGCTTGACAAGCATACTCCATGCTCTTGGCAAGCTCATTTCTAATCCACATGACCTTAACCATTGCATGGTATACTCATTTTGAGTCTCACACACTCTTTCTTTTGTGAGTACACTCTTCTTGTGTGTTTACGATGATTCTTATTGTTGTGAATCTTGCAGTAGGAGCAAAGGTTTCTTCATAGTCAATGCCATGTTGTTCCTTGTATCCCTTAGCTACCAAACTTGTTGTGTACTTATCAAATGTTCCATCTTATTTGTATTCGACCTTGTAGAGCCACTTACCTCCTTTAACTTGATGATTTGTGGGTTTAGGAACAAGAACCCAACTCTTGTTCTTCTCTACTGCATCCATTTGCATTTGCATAACTTCTTCTTATTCAAGCTGTCCTTGAGCTTGTTTGTAGTTAGAAGGTTCTTGGATTTGTTGAATCTAATGCATCAAGGCATAATTGACATAATGACTTTGTTCTCATTGTCGATTGTCAATAAGTCATCGAGATCTTCTTGGTTGACTTAAAGTACTTGCTTCTTAGTTGGGTTTGGAAAAGAATGAGTCCCCCTCTCTAGTGTAGATGGGTGGACTAAGATTTATTGTTGGATCCTTCCTATAGTATGTGCAAGCTTCATTGAATATTACATCCTTAGATATTGTGATGGAGTGCTTTTCAAGATCATATAAGTGACACACTTTTGATTTATCATTGTACCCTATGAAAGTATGATTCTTAGACTTGTATTGCAACTTGTTGGGATCTTCTTTTGGCACGTGGACAAATGCTTCACTGCCAAATACTCAAAGGTAATGCATATTAGGCTTTCTTCCATAGTATGCTTCAAATCGTATCTTCTTGTGCAATGCACTCATGAAGCCTCGATTAAGTATGTGAAGAGCAGTATGCACTCCTTCTGCCCAAAGCTTGTGCGATAAGTCTTTAATATGGAGCATAGTTCTCGCCATTTCCATCACGCTTCGATACTTTCTCTTGGCTACTCCATTATGGGATGGAGTGTGAGGTTGAGTAACACTCGTTCAATGCTAGATGGCACCCACAAATCTGTGTCGAGGCAGACCTCAGTTCGCCGCTTCCTGCAACGATCAAAGTGGACATGGGCGAAGGAGATGTTTGGGAGCAGGATATCACCTACAAAAACCTCCCCAACGCGTGCTTTCGTTGTGGCCAGCAAGGTCACAGGATTAAAGACTGCCCTCTCATGCAAAAAAACAAGCGATTTCAAGAAGCCTCCAAAACTGCTCAAGACAACTTTGACGTTTTGACCCACTTGACCAAGGAAGGGGAAGGCAAGGGCCTCCGCAATCCACAAGCTGATGCCGATGGCTTTACCGAAGTTAGAAGAAGAAGGAAAAGAAGTCCGAGGGCCAACGGGGAGAGGCACAACCTGCCAATTGCCCCACACAACAATCTGTATTGCAATCTTGGAGAGGAGATCAACGAGCTCGACTACCCAGATGGGAAGCCACCTGCGGGAGACAACTACGACGAAGCCCTAGAGATCCCTGACAACAAAGAAACCCCCCAGGAAGGCTACACTACAAGTAAAGAAGATGGTTTCACTACTAATAATGAAGACAACATGGATAGTGAAAGTTCCATCATTGGATCGACGATCCCGGAAACGATGCCGAGCACAGAGCCCAATTCTCCCCAGCGGGGGGCATCCCGCAAAGGGAAACAGCCTTTGGAGTTACCCTGGAAAAGCCCTCATAAGAACCGATTTCTAAGTCGGGATCAGATCCCAGCGAAAAAGAAAGATGAAGCCAAGAGAAGAAAAGACAAGGCTCCCTCCCGCAAAGAGGGATCAATACATAAATGATTGTCATCTCGCTAAATGCTAGGGGGCTAACCGACCCCTCAAGAGCGGCCATCATTGGTCAATGGCTCCGCGACATTAGCTTAAATCCAGACATTATATGCATTCAAGAGACTAAAATTGACGGAGAAGACCTTCTGAAGCGACTCAGACAGGTTTCCTCGGCCCATGTGTGGATCCCAACAAAGCACCAGCGGGGGTCCGGTGGAACGGCTATTGGTGTTAAACAACCCTGGCTTGAAAAGCTGGAGAACTCCATTGAAGATGTAAATCACCGCTGGATTGCGGTTTCTTTTGGTGCTCCCCTCTGTGTCACTATGGTTTCTTTGTACGCCCCTAACGGGGATTTGGAGAGACTAAACACTTGGACTTCTCTTGACTCGCTTCCCCACAAAGTGCTTATATGTGGAGACTTCAACATGGTGGAGGACCCTATGGACAGATGGATGGGCAAGGGCAGGGTCATCGACAGTCGGGAGAAAGAAACGTGGGACATGACCAAACTCCACTTGGATCTGGTCGAATTCAAAGACTCGAATGGCTTTTCCTGGTCGAATCTCCAAGCGGGCGAGGATCTGAGGAAGGCTAGGCTTGATAGATGCTACATCTCTCAGAGCTTTACTCAACTGTGGGGCCACCCTTATCATCAAGCAACGTACTGACCTCACCATTTCTGATCACTACCCGATCGTTATCACCTTTCAACCTCCCAACAGGATCCACAAAGCTCCGTGGTTCCATGCCAACGCTTCCACCTTCTCTCTCCCCTCCGTCCACCAAGAGATTGCCGATGTGTGGAAGGTGGCGTTCGCCTCTGGCTTGGCCCCAGCCAAGTGCTGGAGAAGTGCGGTCGACAAGTCTCGCAAGATCATGATCAGAACTAAAAAGATGCTCGAGACTGTGCGGCGGGCTCGTAGGGAAGCGCTTTACCACAGACTCTGGCGACTCGAGGAGGAAGTGAACAAAGGAAAACACCAAGCCCAGAAAGGTCTCCGTAAAATCAGAGCAGCGTTGAGATACGAGGAAGAAATACAAAGGAAAAACTTGCAAATCTTCTTCAAGGAGTGGTGGGCTGGAAAAGCCGACAAACCCACCAAAGAGATGTGCAGTATCCTTAAAAGGAAACACAACAGAGAGACGATTCCCCTACTGCTTGACCCACATGGCAATGTTTGCAACTCGGAAGAAGATAATTTTGGCATCATCGAAGGGCACTTCACGAGACTCCTGGGAACCTCGAACCCCCTCTCCCACCATAGAAGGGACTGCATGGCTGCTATTTCTAGGGTTTCCCCCCGGAGAATTCCACCCAACCTCCACTCCCTGCTTCATGCCCCGATCTCTGAATCAGAAATCATTGAAGTCATTGATGCCCTCCCTTTCGGTAAAAGCCCGGGACCCGACGGACTCACTAATGAGTTTTTTAAATCCTTCAAGCTGGTGGTCGCCACCCCTCTTCGGTTGCTTTGGCAAGAAGCGCTAAAATTCGGTGCTCTTCCCTCTTGTATAAATAATGGAATTATCAAGCTGATTCACAAGAAGGGGGAAAAAAACAGAATCGAGAACTGGCGGCCAATTACGATGCTCCAAACAGGATACAAGATCCTCGCCAAAGTCATTGCCAACAGACTTGCGTGCCACCTGAGATCTTGGCTTAGTGAGGACCAAAAAGGTTTCATCAAAGGTAGGTCCATCCTGGAAACCATTATGGATATTTGGGAAGGTATTCAATTTGCAAATGAGTCTAATCAAGATGTGGTCTTCCTCAAGATCGACTTTGACAAAGCTTACGATAGGCTAGAATGGGACTATATTCTGCAGTCGCTCCAAGACCTCGGATGTAGTCAGAAATTCACCAAGATGATCGCGACCCTTCTCGGCAACGCAACGACCCAAATTAACATTAACGGCAAACTTTCGAAGGCGATCCATCTTAAAAGATCTATTAGACAAGGGTGCCCCCTTGCCCCCCTTCTCTTTGCCATCGCCACTGAGGGGCTGAGCAGACTTGTGGCTCATCATGTGGAGGCTGGCAATATCAAAGGCCTCCAGCTACCCCACGACCACAGTCAAATCATCATGAGACTTTTTGCCGACGATATGAACGCGTTCGTTCACAATGATAATACCAGCCTGGAGACTTTCTGGAGGTGTCTTCATACCTTTTGTGAGGCCTCTGGATCCAAAATCAACCACAATAAGACCGCCTTTAGGGCCATTGTGGGACATCAACCTGGCCTTCTCATTGATCATGGCTGCCAAATCATTCCGCAGGGCCAAATCTTTCGGCTGCTAGGAATCCCCTTGGGGTTTGGCGTCTCTATGGAGCAGCGATGGAACTGGGTGCTGGCCAAACTTGAAAACAAGCTCAATTACTGGAGAGGCATGCAAATCAACCTCGCTGGACGGGCGATGGTTATCAACACGTTCCTCCTCTCGTCTACCATCTATTTCCTTTCTTGCTGGAGACCGAATGAGCAAGGCATGTCCAAACTGAATAGCATCTGCAGAAACTTTCTTTGGACGGGTGATCATAACAGAAGGGGGGTGCCTAAAATCAAATGGGCCATCTGCACCAGCCCTAGAGATAGCGGGGGGCTTGGCATCCTGGATATTGGGTGTATGGCTAACAAACTGGCAGCCAAATGGATGATTAAAGCTTGGTGCAATAGGGAGGCCTCGTGGGCCAAGCTGATCTTCAGAAACAAAAATGAGTTGGCTCTCACGGGGTCCCCGAACTGGAAAAACCTTGACATCATGACACTGCTATTCTCCCCGATACCTGTCTTCCCGAAAGGCTCCAACCTAGTCTGCTCTCTTTGGAAGGGCTGGAATAAAGTCAAAAGCTTCACAAGAATTAGTGAGGACTGGAAGTGGGCGGCCGGAATCAGACAAAACGATTCTATCTGGTTTCCGATTCATGGCATCAGGAGTGTGGAGCCGTGGAACACTCAAAATGCCAAGAAGTTATGGAACAAAGGATTCAAAAAATGGAAACACCTCTGGAAACATGACACCAACAGCTGGATCAGCTACGAGGATATCGACCCTCGCATAAACATCTCCTACGAAGAATGGAACACCTTGCAAAGCAGATGCCTCGCTTGGGATCGTCACAAAACCCGCCTTCTCATGGGACATGATGCTCCGAACGCGCGTGGTCTCAAATGGCACAATGGAAATAGCCTACTCAAAATCCCGAACATCAAAGAAACGACTGACCTCCAGATCAGCCTCAACAGGAAGTGGTGCCTGTCTTGGACGCGGCTTCGGTGGGACATGAAATTCATGGGTATCTGGCACCCACTTATAGAGATTAAGAAGTCTGTTCTCTTATGGCAAATTCTTCATCGAGGAATTTGGACTAACCATAAGGCAAACAAAATTTGCGGGATCCCTCCGTGGTGCAAGCGCTGCCACCGTGCAATCGAAGATGTCCCACACATCTTCCTTACTTGCCCCAACTCTTACAGAATCTGGCAGACGGTTGGACTGAAAATCAGAGTTCAGAAACAGCTTAGTTGGAAACAAGTCCTCCTGGGAGAAGCGATTGGATGCTCTGCGGCTCTATGGAACGCAATCAGAGGGGAAGTCCTGTGGAAAATTTGGCGGGAGCGGTGTGCTCTCAACTTCGGCGACCCTCCCAGGGAGTGGTCGATTGAAAAATCTCTCTTCCTCCTTGGCAAAAGGATTGTCAACAGTAAGAAATCCCCCCCATTCAGGCACCATCAAGTCCTCCTTTCGATCAACAACAAGCTCAAACCCAAGTGGGTCCCGCATGAGGGCGACGAGAGGGTGATCAACCTCCTTTGTAATGCAACCTAGGAATCAACCAAGCTTCCCCTGCTTTGTGGGATTTGGGGGGTCCCGTGGGCACTAGTCCCCTTCTCTTGTACCTTTGTTTCTTAATTTAATTCAAGTCCGGGAGAGTAGGCTATTGCCGAACTTCCTTTATATAAAAAAAAACTTGTCTTTTTATTCCTTTTTGTTTGAGGAAGTTGTCAAAGTTGTGTTGTATGAATTCACCACCTCCATTTGATTGGGTGGTCTTAACGGACTTGGAAGCTTCATTCTCCACTTGGGTGATCCATTCAGGAAACTTAAGTAAATTTTCTACCTTTGATTTCAAGAAATACACTTAAATGTATCGGGAGTGGTCATCTACTAAAAGAATGAAGTAGAGTGAACCACTAAGAGAGGGGGTGTTCATGGGTCCACAAAGGTCCATGTGGATAAGGACTAAAGGGTCACATTGCTCTAGCAAAGAACTCTTTATCTCTATTGAGGCAAATGCCCTAGTTACATCTAGCTCCCCTCACAAATGGATCTTTGACAGTGTAGCGATCTCGCACATGTGTAAAGATAAAGATTCTTTTCAAGAACTTGAAGAGCACACAAGTGAAGCGTACCTTGGAAATAGCAAAAGTCTATCTATTGAAGGGAAAGACAAAGTAAAGATCACCAATACTCAAGTGGAACACAAAACACTCTCAAATGTGTTATTTGTTCCCAATTTATGCATGTTTTTTCTCTCAATAAAAGCAATTATCGATCATAACAACTAACTGTTGTTTTATAACACCTGTGTCAAAGTCATTGATCCTCATAGAAAAGACATGATCGCCCAAGGCATTGAGGAGAAGGGCTTACATAAACTATCCTGTTTTCTATCCATGCAATCACTATCTACTTAGTTAGTGACCAAATATATGGCCACACCTCCTATTTACCAAGAGTTTCTTCATCACAGATAATAAAAGGATTACCCAAGCTTGGGACCTCAATGCTATTTGTGTTGATGAAATGATTGCTCCTACATCATCTACATTTGTATCTACATGAGTGCATCTTTATTTTATATCTAGAAGGCACTCCATTTCCAATCTATTTCCATTTTACATTGTATTTGCTTTGTCTTTGGGTACATAGCCATTTGCTTCTATCATTGTATTCATTCTCATTTCGAGGGAATTATCCCAGATGAGATGTACTTTGGAGAGCCCCTCCCAAATCTATATAAGGAGGGCCTCTCCCTCCATTTGTACTTGTTTAGAAGCTTGAGGAGCCTACTCCATGCTCTTGGAAAGCTCATTTCTAATACACATGTGGAACATGTAGAACCATAGTTACTAATATCAACATAAATCCTAGGACAATAATAGGTGCTTGGATTTTTGTCATATGCTCCATAAAACCCTTTATGACCTGGCCATTAAGCACACTATTTTGCTCATTTGTAGAGAAATCAATTCCATTATTGTTGATCCTTCAAGGGATGGATTCCTTAGTTTCCTTAAGGATTGCGTGCATTTCTTTGATTAATTTTTGAACTTTACCAACCCACCATGCTTTGTAGATGTTAGGGTTCTTTCTATTTGTTTTCTCTTCATTTAAAATATTGCTTTTGATCTTTGAAGATCGATGTTATTGAATAAAGTCTATCATCTAAGAGCCTACGTGATTTACATATATTTTGAAATCAGAAGCTTCTTGGACACTCCTATGTTTGGGTAAAGATCTTGAGACTAGACTTAAGCATAAGTTCAAGTGCTCATTAAAACAATCAATGCACTTAGCCTAGTGTTTAATTCTCAAGGTTTGGAAGAAGCAGGTCCTAGGTTCAAGCTTGGTGGGGAGCATGGGGAGATAGTTTCTCCCAAAGAGCTATAGAGCTTTGACTCTAGTTTACATGTATTAACTTGAGTTCAGATAGACTAAACTCGAGTGGCAAGTACACCTTCCACTAGTGGAATCTAATGGAAGTTGTTAAAGAGGTGGTGGTTATCATATATCCACAAGTGAGCTCTAGTTACATTAATGGTCCCTCTTGGTGCGAGTAGCTATATATAGATATGTAAGATTGGGAGGAAAGCCATCTCCCAAAGAACCTAGTGGTCCTAATAGCCTAGTTGATTACACTGGTACTAGAGCCCTTTCCAAACGATTCTAAGCACCATCTAGCTTTTCATTTGATAGATTGATCTGAGTGCAAAGTAAGGAATGAATAATAAGGGTGGATTAAAAAAAAACATCCCTTGGTAATTCACTATTTTCAGTATGTGCTAGCAGGCCACAACATGTGAAATGGGTGGATAGAATATACTAGTCCATTTTTCAGTAATACTAGTGGTACAAAGAACTAGCTCTACTTTATTGCACCTAGAACAATTAGACAAGCGGCTTAGCATTATACTTGTTGGGAAAAGATTTTGTTGTTTTGATGATTAATTGGGTTCTTACATAAAACTCTGTCCTCCGTCTTCCAAACCACCCTCGTGCATACTCTCATCCAATGGAATAGTTATTACATGTGTCTTACATATGCATAGTTATTCTAGTTGCACGTATATGTCGAATAGTGGCATTCTTGATCGCAACGATCTTCTATGATACCCTTTGCTAAGAAACGAATGCAAAAAAGAAACTTTCGAGTATATCACATACAAAAGATTAAGGGGCATATATGAAAGCCAAGGGATAAAGAATCTTAAAGAAGAACGGAATAGGCAAGCAATATGTGCTTCCCACAGGGATAGAGGCCTGAGGAGGAAAAGCAATATCTCTCAGTTGGACTACTTGGAGGGGGATGAATAGCTACAGTGACGGTTGATAGAGAAAAACGAAGTCGACTATAGAGATAAGACAGAGACCTATGGCAAGAGATGTTTCAAGCAAGGAACACAAAATATAGCGATTCCTAGGAACTTCAAATGATTAGAAGAATGAATTCGCCAATTTGTAAGGCTGAAAAGTTATGAGTATCACGCCTCTCACATGGGCAATAAACAAGGTTATTAAGGACTGCTGGTCAAGAAGATATGTTGGTGCATGGAGCAAACCTAAGTTCTTATCAATGCCCAAAGTAATTCTCTTTAACTTTTGGAATAAATAAATATCAATTCATCATATGTCTTGGAGACTTCAAAGGTTAAAGTTTAAGTTTATCTTACTCAAAAGTAAAAGTAAGAGATTGAGAGAATCTCGTGACTGATTGTGAACCAAAACCTGTGACTTGGTTTATGAATTCAACTTCGAATTTTTCTTAGAAGTTAGGATTACCTTTATCGTGAAATTCCTAACTACCATCAATTCAAAGGTATGTATAAAAACGCTATGATAGAATTCACAGGTATGAGAGCACATACACAGAGTGATTACAACTTATTGAGTGAACAATGTACTATCTCGAAGTGAGGGAAGTCCTTCACATATTCTTTGTATCATCTGTGCAATAGCAATGCATATGATGGTTCATTTCTATTGATTTGATAGTTTCTGTCTATTGCTACAGTACCTTGTCAATCTCTATTAACTCCTTAGAGTCATTTTTCACTATGCAGGTACTTATTGTCCTTGAATCCAATCCTTGGATCACTTACTTAGGATTGTTATGAATGCATAGATCTCAAGATATAAGTGATTGTATCTAACAAGGTATGCGTACTATCTTCTTCTTGATAATTTATGTTTACCCCCAGACTTCTTACACTCATACTCAGTGTATGGTGAGTCTAAATATATGAAATAACTTTATTTTGTTAACTTAACACTTCAATTGAACGTATGCAAAAGCTCTCTACATAATGTCTACCATGCTATGAGCACTGAACAAATTAGTAAGAACATCTCTTCCATAAATCAAATGTTTCTCAGACATTTGGAAACCACTACTCATCTATTTTGATATAGAAGTTTGAGAGTGATGCTCGAAAGTACTTAGGTGGTGTAACAAATGAGTATAAACCCAAGTCGAAGAAGGCACCTTCTCAGCCCAAATCTGCAAGCAGCATGGGAAGTACAAGGGACTTGCAAAATGGGGCTTTTCCTTTGAGCAACCCAAAACCGAAGCAGCTCCAAACTCAAGCAGGCAGAAGCAAACCAACTTACAAGAAACGGGCAGCTGTCCAAGACAAGCTAACCCACACACACCATAAACCAAAATGGCCGGAAGGCCTCACAAGCGGAGGTGAACATATTCCCAAGAGTTGAGAGTAGATGCACATAGACAAACAGACTCTCGTGGGACAATCGTCAAACAATGAAACACACACCCAAGTGCGAAGCAGAAGCTCATATCCAAAACCAACTAAGGGGAGGTCGCCATGCTCAAGCCAACCCCCGAGGGACCTCAATTCTAAAGGTAGGATTTGGCTGTCGAAGACGAGCTGACCTCATGCCATGCAACCATTAAGGGACCCAAGACATTCCTCTTACCGAGCATCTACCCATGGTTGAGGGGCAACTGACGTTCCCAAGAACGGTGTTGAAGGGAAGGCTAAGCACACATCCCCATAGTGCTTCTTAGCCCGCATGTTGGAGGACACTCTTGGCTGGTTCGCAATGGAGAGGATGTCACAGAATCCACTCCCTTTATAGTTGCACACAATTTGGTGCACCAAGGAATACCACCCAAGCACCATAGGGGGCTGGGTAGAGATATAGGGCCATCACATATTCACCCCCTTTCCAATAGAGTTCTCGTCCTCAAGAAGTTGACCTATGGGTGCTAACTAAATCCCATTAATGGTGTAGTTGCATGGGTGACATTTTGTGAATGGCTTTTTTAGACTTTGCATGGTGTTCTTACTCTCAAAGTTGAAGCAATGTCCATATTACCATGGGTTGTCATGTGAATGCATATCTTAGGGAAACTTTATTTTCCAAAGAGGTCCGAACCTAACACTGCCAATTTGGCTTGAAGCAAAGGGACTAATAAGAAGGAATGGCTTGCCCCACTCCAACTGCATTGGCACAAAGCCAAGCTCCACATGAGCCAAATTCTACATTTAATTGGACATCGTAGTTTGGGTCAAAGCAATTTTGCCTGTAAGTAGGCTCAACGTGCAATTTTTGTTCCAAGAACCTTCACAAAGATCCTCTCATCAAGACAGATCATCGGTCCATCTAACTCAGTTTACCTCTGAATGTTCACATGCCCTTGTATCGCCTACGCGATCAATTTGCACTTAAGCTCTTGGAATTTCCAAGACAACTCTTATCATGAAAAGGGAGATCAATCCCCTAAAGTCAAGTTGTATCGAGACATCCACATGCCCCTTTGTTGCCATGCAACACAATGGGCCCTTTTTTTATCAAAGCGAGAAACTTAGTGCCTAACCAAGACACTAAACCATTCTCATAGAGAGCAATGCCCCTACCTCGGTTGATATTTAAATGAGGCCTTTTGACAGCCCAGAAGTGATACATAGCAAAGGCACAAATGCGTGGCACACCACTGACTTACAATCATGGTGTTAGAAATTCGAAAATTCCCTTTTTGTGATGGAAACGGCCCTCTCAAGCCATTCCACACTACCGCCATATTTTCAGCCTTGCTTAACAACCTACCAAGAGACAGCGGAGCACATTACATCCGGCTAGCACATGCCCATCATACGCTCCTCGATAGTTCTTGCCTTATCCAACACGAGCAAATTGTTGGCCCAAAAAGCTATCATGCTCAAGGCATGAACATACTGTGCATAGCAACTTACTTTTGCATCGGCCATAAACTTTGCCCCATGATAACTCAGGTCTCAAAGGAAAGCCACGAGCTACCCTTTGCACACAAGCCTCAGCCTTGAAGAGGACCCGAAGGTAGCTTACCCGAACCTTACCCCAACCTCGAAGGGATCCCGTAAGTCATCTCACAAAAAAGGCATGGACAAGGAGACCCCTGTCACAGCCCATCGGCCAACCGACCAACTTGTCCCCATCTCAATGGAACTCACAGACTCGAAAAAACAAAGGCATGAACAAGGGGGACATATCATTGTCACTGCCCATCTACCAAAGCCCACACAGTTGCTTTGGTCTCGAAGGAACCCATGAACGACTTACCACACATGGTTCGAACAAGGGGGACCTTTAGATCACTACTCGTCGACCACGCTTCTAACTTGTCCCGATCTCGAAGGAACCCACACACACTCTCTCTCCCTACCCACCACACGAGGGGACCTAAATGTCACTGCCTGCCAGTGAGTTTCTTCTTTTGCCCAACCTTGCCTAGGTCTCAATGGAACACGCAAGCACTGATTGCAGGAGGGGGACCTTAATCTCACTATCTATCGACCTCACCGAAAGAATACAAAGCAGCCAACATAAGGGCCTTTTGCAATCTAACACAAAAAAACGTGAGTAGGGGCGGCACAAACAAGCTCTCTTTTCTTTTGCCAAAATTTTCCATCACAAAACATTTCAAAAACTATTACAACAAAACAACGTACATACTTTGCATGCCCCAAAAACATATGGGCGCTTTACTTTTTCCCAAAATTCCAAGCATTGCTGAATATGAAATAGAACATGGGGACCAGTTATTTCAAGCCGAGCGATGCATATAATCCCCAAGACATCCACAAATATCAAAACTGTTATTAAACGAAAAATTTCAAAACTGTTATAGAACTGGCAGCCAGTTATGAAGAGGGGGTCTTTTCCTTGCTCACACAATCATGAAAAATAAGATATGCAGTCAATCCAGCCAAAGACCTCGCAAAGAGAAGCCTATCAGAACTGCCTAGTGTCCCCTTCATGGAACATGTGCTACGCGTGGATCGTAGTAGCCCTCCCAATGGTGTATGACTTACCAAGTGAGTTACCGCGTTACCTCTACTTGGCTTCACATGGCTAACTTGCTAGTATATGGAGGATCAACCTCCCTCCTCGAAGGGGGAAAATGGAGCATATGCCACATCAGTCCACCCTAAGAGGGATGCGAACGGGAGAGGGTGCCATGAGGGCCGAGCCCACAAACACATAACTCGGTGAATAGAACATGCCTTATACAAGGATCCAAAAATGGTGAGACGGCTGCCACTCTGCCCTACGACTTGTGCCACTCAGGTCTTAAAACTGTTCTGCTGCCAAAACTATGCCTTTGCCGATGGCGCAAACAAAGCCAAATGGCCCTCTTGAAGCTCACATATCCAAAAGACAATTTTTCATATTTTGCCAAATGGCCGATGTCCCATGCAAGGCCCATTGCAAAAGGTGCACACCGTTTTTCCTCAAAACTGAAATTTCAGCCCTTTGCCGACCGCCCATCCATGCCACCGCCGAGGGCTCGCACACACCCAACCATGAGAGCCGAAGCTCTCATACCAAATGTAATGAATGAGTACAAACCAAGTCCAAGAGGGTGCCTTCTCGGCCCAAACCCACAAGGAGCATGAGAAGTATGAGGGACTTGCAAAACGGTCCTTTGCCCTTCAGCAACCCAAAATCGGAGGGGCTCCAAACATAAGCGCACGGAAGCAAACCAACTTAGAAGAAACGGGATGCCATCCAAGACAAGCTAACATGCACACGCCATAAACCAAAAGGGCCCAAATGCCTTACGAGCAGAAGCAAACATAATCTCAAGACTTGAGAGTGGATGCGCATAGACAAACTGACTCTCTCGAAACAATCGTCAAATGGTGAAACGCACACCCGAGTGCGAAGCGGAAGCTCATATCCAAAACCAACAAAGGGGAGGCCATCATGCTCAAGCCAGCCCCTAAGGGACCTCAACTCTAAAGATATGAGGTGCCCGTCCAAGAGGAGCTACCCTCACGGCATGCAGCTATCAAGGGACCCAAGACCCGCCTAAGAGTGGCGGAGGATGTTGTGGTTATTGGGTATCTACCCACGGCTCGAGGGACAACCGAGGTTTCGAAGAATGGTGAGGAAGGGAAGGCTCACCACACATGCCCATAGTGCTTCTTAGCCCACATGTTGGAGGGCACCCTTGACCGGTCCGTAGTGCAGAGGATGTCATACAACACACTCTCCTTATAGTTGCACACAATTTGGTGCAGCAAGGAATACCAACCAAGAGGTAAGACAAAGAGGTATGGCAAGATGTTGCAAGGAACACAAAATATAACAATTTCTAGGTACTTCAAATGCTTAGAAGAATGAATTCGCCAATTTGTAAGGCTGAATAACTTTGATGTTTTGAGCTCTCATCTGAAAAGTTATGAGTACACATGGGAGCATAGCTGTAGTATCACGCCTCTCACATGGGCAATAAACAAAGTGAAGGATTGCTGGTCAAGAAGATATGTTGGTCTATTGAGCAAGCCAAAGCTCCTATCAATGCCCAAAGTAATTCTCTCTAACCTTTGGAATAAATAAATATCAATTCATCATATGCCTTGAAGACTTCAAAGGTTAAAGTTTGAGTTTATCTTATTCAAGAGTAAAAGAGAATCTCGTGTCTAGTTGGGATTATTCAACTTCGAATGGTTCCTAGAAGTTAGGATTCCCTTTATCGTGAAATTCCTAACTACCATCAATTCAAAGGGACGTATAAAAATGCTATGATACAATTCACAGGTACTAGAGCACACAGAGTGACTACAACTTATCATTTGACTGATATTGAGTGAACAATGTAGTATCTAGAAGTGAGGGAACTCCTCCACATGTTCTTTGTATAATCTGTGCAATAGCAATGTATATGATGGTTCATTTCTATTGGTTTGATAGTCTCTATCTATTGTTACAATACCTTGTCAAACTCTATCAACTCCTTAGAGTCATTTCTCACTATGCAGGTACTTATTCTCCTTGAATCTATTCCTTGATCACTACCCTAGGATTGTTAGAATTGTTAGGATTGTTATGAGCATGAATGCAAAGATTCATGATCATTCAATGCATAGACCTCAAGATATAAGTGATTGTATGTAACAAGGTATGCGTACTACCTTGTTCTTGATAATTTATGTTTACCCCTCAGACTTTCTACACTCCTACTCAGTGTATGGTGAGTCTAAATACACGAAATAACTTAATCTAGTTAGCTTAAAACTTCAATTGAACGTGTGGAAAAGCTCTCTACATAATTTCTACCATGCTATGAGCATTGAACAAATTATTGAGAGCTTCTCTTTCATAAATCAAGTGTTTCTGAGACATTTGGAAATGAGAACTCATCTGCTTTGATATAGAAGTTTGAGAGTGATGCTCGAAAGTACTTAGATGGTGTAATGACTGAATACAAACCCAAGTCCAAGAGGGTTCCTTTTCGGCCCGAACCCACAAGGAGCATGGGAAGTACGAGGGACTTGTGAAATGGGGCTTTTCCCTTGAGCAACCCAAAACCGAAGGGGCTCCAAACTTAAGTGCATGGAAGCTAACCAACTTAGAAGAAACCAGCATCCATCCAAGACAAGGTAACGCGCACACACCTGAAACGGAAATGGCCCAAAGGCCTCCTGAGCGGAGGAAAATGTATTCTCAAGAGTTGAGAGTGGACGCGTGTAGACAAATGGACTCTCGTGGGACAATCGTCAAATGGTGAAACACACACCCGAGTGCAAAGCGGAAGCTCATATCCAAAACCAACTAAGGGGAGGCCATCATGCTTGAGCCAACCCTCGACGGACCTCAATTCTAAAGAGAGGAGATGGCCATCCAAGACCAGCAGACCTCATGGCACACAACCGTTAAGGGACCCAAGACCCACCTAGGACCGATGGGGGCCATTCCCCTCACCGGGCATCTTCCCATTGCTCGAGGGACAAGCGATATTCCCAAGAACGCTAAAGAAGGGAAGGGTCCGCACACACCCCTATAGTGTTTCTTAGCCCGCATGTTCGAGGACACCCCTGGCACATTCGTAGTGTAGAGAATGTCACAGAACCCACTCGTCTTATAGTTGCGCACAATTTGCTACATCAAGAAATACCAGCCAAGCACCAGAAGGGGCAGGATAAAAATACAAGACTGTCACATATTCATCTCCTCTCCAATAGACTTCTAGTCTCAAACCACCACGCATGATGCATTCAATAGACTCGAAACCTTAAATTAGGATAATCTTGGGGTGTTATCTGTTTACCATTTTATTTTTCCTTGCAGAAGGAAATGAAAAGAAATTCATAGTCTAAATGTCCTTCACCTCAAATGGATTGATATAGGAGGCACCACTCATGCAAGGCCCTCGTGTTGAATCCCTTCTGGTAGTGTCTTTAGAACACAAGATGTGGTAGTGAATGCAAGCTGGATGCTTGGTCCCATGATTCCCATCTACAGAGTCGGGTCTTAAAACTATTCTTCTGCCAAAACGATGCCTTTGCTGATGGCCTAAAACAGAGCCGAACGGCCCTCTTGAAGCTCACATATCCCAAACACAATTTTTCATATTCTTCCAAATGGATGATGTCCCATGCAAGGCCCATTGCAAGAGGCGCACACCACTTTTCCTCAAAACTAAAATTTCAGCCCTTTGCCGACCACCCATCCATGGCACCCCCAAGGGCTCATATGCACCCAACCACGAGAGCCGAAGCCCTGATACCAAATGTAAGGAATGAGTACAAACCAAATCCAAGAGGGTGCCTTCTCCACCGGAACCCACAAGGAGCATGAGAAGTATGAGGGACTTGCAAAACGGTCCTTTGCCCTTGAGCAACCCAAAGTCGGAGGGGCTCCAAACATAAGTGCACGGAAGCAAACCAACTTAGAAGAAACAGGCCGCCATCCAAGACAAGCTAACCTGCACACACCATAAACCAAAACGGCATGAATGCCTTATGAGCGGAAGTGAACATATTCCCAAGAGTTGAGAGTGGATGCCAATAGACTGACTCTCTGGGAACAATCATCAAATGGTTAAACGCACACCCGAGTGCAAAGTGGAAGCTCATATCCAAAACCAACAAAGGGGAGGCCATCATGCTCAAGCCAGCCTTGAGGGACCTCAACTCTAAAGATAGGAGGTGGCCGTCCAAGAGGGGCTCACCTCATGGAATGCAACTATCAAGGGACCCAAGTCCCGCCTAGGAGTGGCAGGGGATGTTGTTGTTACTGGGCATCCACCCACGGCTCGAGGGACAACCGACATTCCCAAGAATGGTGCGAAAGGGAAGGCTCACCACACATGCCCATAGTGCTTCTTCGCCCACACGTTGGAAGGCACTCCTGACCGATCCGTAGTGCAGACAATGTCATAGAATGCACTCTTTTTATAGTTGCAAAAAATTTGGTGCAACAAGGAATGCCACCCAAGAGATAAGACAGAGAGGAATGGCAAGAGATGTTGCAAGCGAGGAACTCAAAATATAGCGATTCCTAGGTACTTCAAATGCTTAGAAGAATGAATTTGCCAATTTGTAAGGCTCAATAATTTTGATGGTTTGAGCTCTCATCTGAAAAGTTATGAGTACACATGCAAGCATAGCTATAGTATCACGCCTCTCACATGGGCAATAAACAAAGTGAAGGATTGCTGGTCAAGAAGATATGTTGATGCATTGAGCAAGCCAAAGCTCCTATCAATGCCCAAAGTAATTCTCTCTAACTTTTGGAATGAATAAATATAAATTCATCATATGCCTTGAAGACTTCAAAGGTTAAAGTTTGAGTTTATCTTATTCAAAAGAAAAAGTAAGAGATTGAGTGAATCTAGTGTCTAATTGAGATTGTTCAACTTCGAATTGTTCCTAGAAGTTAAGATTCCCTTTATCTTGAAATTCCTAACTACCATCAATTCAAAGGCACGTATAAAAATGCTATGATACAATTCACAGGTATGAGAGCACATACACAGAGTGACTACAACTTATCATATGACTGATATTGAGTGAACAATGTAGTATCTGGAAGTGAGGGAATTCCTCCACATATTCTTTGTATAATATGTGCAATAGCAATGCATATGATGGTTCATTTCTATTGATTTGATAGTCTCTATCTATTGCTACAGTACCTTGTCAAACTCTGTCAACTCCTTAGAGTCATTTCTCACTATGCGGGTACTTATTCTCCTTGAATCTATTCCTTGGATCACTACCCTAGGGGATTGTTAGGATTGTTATGAGCATGAATACAAAGATTCATCATCATTGAATGCATAGACCTCAAGATATAAGTGATTGTATGTAACAAGGTATGCGTACTATCTTGTTCTTGAAAATTATGTTTACTCCCTAGAGTTTTTACACTCATACTCAGTGTATGGTGAGTCTAAATACATGAAATAACTTAATCTAGTTAGCTTAAAACTTCAACTAAACGTGTGGAAAAGCTCTCTACATAATTTCTACCATGCTATGAGCACTGAACAAATTATTGAGAGCTTCTCTTTCATAAATCAAGTGTTTCTCAAACATATGGAAATCACAACTCATCTGCTTTGATATAGAAGTTTCCAAAGTACTTAGATGGTGTAACGAATGAATGCAAACCCAAGTTCAAGAGGGTGCCTTCTCGGCCCGAACCCACAAGGAGCATGGGAAGTACAAGGGACTTGTGAAATGGGCCTTTGCCCTTGAGCAACCCAAAACCGAAGGGGCTCCAAACTTAAGTGCACGAAAGCAAACCAACTTAGAGGAAACCAGCAGCCATCCAAGACAAGGTAATGCACACACACCATAAACCCAAATGGCCCAAAGGCCTCCTGAGCAGAGGCAAATGTATTCTGAAGACTTGAAAGCAGATGCGCATAGAAAAATGGACTCTCACGGGACAATCATCAAATGGTGAAAACGCACACCCGAGTGCAAAGCAGAAGCTCATATCCAAAACCAACTAAGGGGAGGCCATCATGTTTGAGCCAACCTTCGAGGGACCTCAATTCTAAAGATAGGAGATGGCCATCCAAGACGAGCAAACCTCATGGAACACAACCGTTAAGCCTGACCCAAGACCCACCTAGGACCGATGGGGGACATTCCCCTTACCGGGCATCTCCCCATGGCTCGAGGGACAAGCGATATTCCCAAGAACCGTGAGGAAGGGAAGGCTCCGCACACACCCCCATAGTGCTTCTTAGCGCGCACATTCGAGGACACCCATGGCTCGTTCGTAGTGCAAAGAATGTCATAGAATCCACTCGTCTTATAGTTGCGCACAATTTGGTGCACCAGGAAATACCAGCCAAGCAGGAGAAGGGGCTGAATAAAAATACAAGGCTGTTACATATTCATCCCCTCTCCAATAGACTTCTAGTCTCAAACCACCACGCATGATGCATTCAATAGACTCCAAACCTTAAATTAGGATAATCTTGGGGTGTAATATGTTTACCATTTTATTTTTCCTTCTTGGCAGAAGGAAATGAAAAGAAATTCATAGTCTAAATGTCCTTCACCTCAGATGGATTGATATAGGAGGCACCACTCATGCAAGGCCCTCGTGTTGAGTTCCTTCTGGTAGTGTCTTTAGAACACAAGCTGTGGTAGTGAACGCAAGCTGGATGCTTGGTCCCATGATTGCCATCTACAGAGTTGGGTCTTAAAACTATGCTTCTTCCAAAACCATGCCTTTGCCGATGGCCCAAAACAGAGCCGAACGGCCCTCTTGAAGCTCACATATCCGAAACACAATTTTTCATATTTTGCCAAATGGACGATGTCCCATGCAAGGCCCATTGCAAGATGCGCATACCATTTTTCCTCAAAACTGAAATTTCAGCCCTTTGTAGACCACCCATCCATGGCACGGCCGAGGGCTCACATGCACCCAACCACGAGAGCCGAAGCTCTGATACCAAATGTAACGAATGAGTACAAACCAAATCCAAGAGGGCGCCTTCTCCAACCGAACCCACAAGGAGCATGAGAAGTACGAGGTACTTGCAAAACGGTCCTTTGCCCTTGAGCAACCCAAAATCGGAGGGCCTCCAAACATAAGTGCACGGAAGCAAACCAACTTAGAAGAAACGGGCCGCCATCCAAGACAAGCTAGCCTGCACACACCATAAACCAAAACGGCCTGAATGCCTTATGAGCGGAAGTGAACATATTCCCAAGATTTGAGAGTGGATGCACATAGACAAGCTGACTCTCTCGGAAATATCGTCAAATGGTTAAACGCACACCCGAGTGCGAAGTGGAAGCTCATATCCAAAACCAACAAAGGGGACGCCATCATGCTCAAGCCAGCCTTGAGGGACCTCAACTTAAAGATAGGAGGTGGCCGTCCAAGAGAGCTGACCTCATGGCATGCAACTATCAAGGGACCCAAGTCCCGCCTAGGAGTGGCAGGGGATTTTGCTGTTACTGGGCATCTACCCACGGCTGGAGGGACAACCGATGTTCCCAAGAATGGTGAGGAAGGGAAGGCTCACCACACATCTCATAGTGCTTCTTAGCCCACACGTTGGAAGGCACTCCTAACCGGTCCGTAGTGCAGAAGATGTCAAAGAATGCACTCTTTTTATAGTTGCACACAATTTGGTGCACAAGGAATACCACCCAAGAGATAAGACAGAGAGGAATGGCAAGAGATGTTGCAAGCGAGGAACTCAAAATATAGCAATTCCTAGGTACTTCAAATGCTTAGAAGAATGAATTCGCCAATTTGTAAGGCTGAATAATTTTGATGGTTCGAGCTCTCATCTAAAAAGTTATGAGTACACATACAAGCATAGCTATAGTATCACGCCTCTCACATGGGCAATAAACAAAGTGAAGGATTGCTGGTCAAGAAGATATGTTGATGCATTGAGCAAGCCAAAGCTCCTATCAATGCCCAAAGTAATTCTCTCTAACTTTTGGAATAAATAAATATAAATTCATCATATGCCTTGAAGACTTCAAAGGTTAAAGTTTGAGTTTATCTTATTCAAAAGTAAAAGATTGAGTGAATCTAGTGTCTAATTGAGATTGTTCAACTTCGAATTGTTCCTAGAAGTTAGGATTCCCTTTATCGTGAAATTCCTAACTACCATCAATTGAAAGGGACGTATAAAAATGCTATGATACAATTCACAGTTATTAGAGCACATACACAGAGTGAGTACAACTTATCATTTGACTCATATTGAGTGAACAATGTAGTATCTGGAAGTGAGGGAATTCCTACACATATTCTTTGTATAATATGTGCAATAGCAATGCATATGATGGTTCATTTCTATTGATTTCATAGTCTCTATCTATTGTTACAGTAGCTTGTCAAACTCTATCAACTCCTTAGAGTCATTTATCACTATGCAGGTACTCATTCTCCTTGAATCTATTCCTTGGATCACTACCCTAGGGGATTGTTAGGATTGTTATGAGCATGAATACAAAGATTCATCATCATCGAATGCATAGACCTCAAGATATAAGTGATTGTATGTAACAAGGTATGCTTACTATCTTGTTCTTGAAAATTTATGTTTACTCCCCAAAGTTTTTACACATAGTCAGTGTATGGTGAGTCTAAATACATTAAATAACTTAATCTAAGTGATTGTATGTAACAAGGTATGCTTACTATCTTGTTCTTGAAAATTTATGTTTACTCCCCAAAGTTTTTACACATAGTCAGTGTATGGTGAGTCTAAATACATTAAATAACTTAATCTAGTTAGCTTAAAACTTCAACTGAACGTGTGGAAAAGCTCTCTACATAATTTCTACCATGATATGAACACTGAACAAATTATTGAGAGCTTCTCTTTCATAAATCAAGTGTTTCTCAAACATTTGGAAATCACAACTCATCTTCTTTGATATAGAAGTTTCCAAAGTACTTAGCTGGTGTAACGAATGAATACAAAGCCAAGTCCAAGAGGGTGCCTTCTCAGCCCGAACCCACAAGGAGCATGGGAAGTATGGGGGACTTGTGAAATGGGCCTTTGCCCTTGAGCAACCCAAAACCGAAGGGGCTCCAAACTTAAGTGCACGGAAGCAAACAAACTTAGAAGAAACTAGCAGCCGTCCAAGACAAGGTAACGCACACACACCATAAACCGAAATGGCCCAAAGGCCTCCTGAGTAGAGGCAAATGTATTCTGAAGACTTGAAAGGGGACACGCATAGACAAATGGACTCTCATGGGATAATCATCAAATGGTGAAACACACACCCGAGTGCAAAGCGAAAGCTCATATCCAAAACCAACTAAGGGGAGGCCATCATGCTTGAGCCAACCCTCGAGGGACCTCAATTCAAAAGATAGGAGATGGCCATCCAAGACGAGCAGACCTCACAGAACACAACCGTTAAGGGACCCAAGACCCACCTAGGACCGATGGGGGACATTCCCCTTACCGGGCATCTCCCCATGGCTCGAGGGACAAGCGATATTCCCAAGAAGAGTGAGGAAGGGAAGGCTTCGCACACACCCCCATAGTGCTTCTTAGCCCGCACATTTGAGGACACCCCTGGCTCGTTCGTAGTGCAGAGAATGTCACAGAACCCACTCATCTTATAGTTGCGCACAATTTGGTGCACTAGGAAATACCAGCCAAGCACGAGAAGGGGCTGAATAAAAATACAAGGCTGTCACATATTCATCCCCTCTCCAATAGACTTCTAGTCTCAGACCACCACGCATGATGCATTCAATAGACTCCAAACCTTAAGTTAGGATAATCTTGGAGTGTTATCTGTTTACCATTTTATTTTCCTTCTTGGCAGAAGGAAATGAAAAGAAATTTATAGTCTAAATGTACTTCACCTCAGATGGATTGATATACGAGGCACCACTCATGCAAGGCCCTCGTTTTGAATCTATTGTGGTTATCTTTAGAACGCAACTTACGCAAGCTCTGGTAGTGTACGACAGAAATTTTCTTCTCCGTGGCTGGATGCTTGGTCCCATCTGCAGAGTCGTACGTTGCCTTTTCCACCTTTCTTGCCTTTTCCTTCTATCTTTTTATAGTACGTGTATGCAGAGAGAGCGTAGACGTAGATGATAGTACGTCTATGCCGGTAGAGCAGGCTAACGTACTCGAAAATCATGTGACCTGAGCGAGGACATCGTCCTTATCGACGAGATGAAAAATGGTCACCATCAATCGATATTTATGACCGATACCTCTACTTTTTCTTTTCAAAGCGCATCAATCGATATTTGTGACCGATATTTACTTTTTTTTTTTTTTATAAAGGAAGTTCGGCCTTAGCCTAATCTCCCGGACTTTAATTATAATAAAGAGAAAAAGTTACAAGTGAATGGGACTAGTGCCCATGGGACCCCCCAAATCCCACAACGCAGGGGAGGAGTATGGCAAGCTATAGAGCATTACAAATGAGGTAGATAACATTACCATCACCCTCATGTGGGACCCATTTGGGTTTCAACTTGTTGTTTTCGAGGAGATAGATACAGTGATGTCTAAACGGTGGCGATCTCTTGACTCGGGAGATTCTTTTACCAAGGAGAAACAAGGATTTCTCGATCGACCATTCCTTAGGAGTTTGGCCAAAATTGACGGCACAGCGCTCTCTCCAAATCTTCCAGAGAGCCTCACCTCTGATGGCATTCCACAGCCTCGAAGAGCATCCGATCGCCTCACCCAACATCACTTGTTGCCAGTTGATTTGACTCGTGAGTCTCAAAACCCGGGACACGTGATGCCAGATAACACGGGACTTGGGGCAGTCAAAGAACAGGTGAGCTAAATCTTATATGCACCGATGGCAACGCTTGCACCATGGCGGCACACCACAGATTTTGTTAGCCCTTGCATTGGTCCAGATTCCTTTATGCAAGACCTGCCACATGAGAACGGACTTTTTGACCTCAATTAGGGGGTGCCAAAGAGACATGAATTTTAGCTCCCACCGAAGTTTGGTCCAAGCAAGGCACCACCTCTTGTTAAGGGTGTGGTGAACATCCAAATCCCCTTTGAAGTTCGGGATTCTGGAAAGCTTCTTACCATTGCTCCATTTGAGGCCCTCCGAGCAAGGAAGATCCTGACCGCAGAGAAGGCAGGTAGTTGAGCGGTCCCAGGCTAAACACCTGCTTTGAAGAAGAGTCCATTCCTCAAAGGTAACGCTAAGTCTCGGATCCAAATCTTCGAACCTAATCCACTGGCTGGTCTCTTGTTTCCAGAGCTGTTTCCACTGTTTGAACCCCTTGTTCCATAACCGCCTTGCAGTTTGGAGGTTCCAAGACTCCACTCCCCGAATGCCACTGATCGGGAACCAAATAGAGTCATTTTGTCTTATGCCAGCCGCCCACTTCCAATCATCACTGATTCTGATGAACTATTTGGCCTTGTTCCAATTCTTCCATAAGGAACACACGAGGCTAGAGCCTTTAGGGCAGACCGGGTGGGGGGAGAACAAAAGCGTGAGAATCCCTATGTCCTTCCAACCAGGGAGGCCAACAAAGGTAAGGTCTTCCGTGTTTCTGAAGATCAATTTAGCCCAAGAGGACTCCCTATTGCTCCAGGCCTTGATAAGCCATTTAGCCGCCAGCTTGTCAGCCAACCCAGCAATATCCAGAATACCCAAGCCCCCTGAGTCTTTAGGGCTAATGCAAGTTTCCCATTTGATTTTGGGAACCCCCCTTCTGTTGGGGTCCCCAGTCCAAAGGAAGTTCCTGCAGATTCTTTCTACTTTGGCCAAGTCTTTCTCCTTCGGTCTCCAACACGAGATAAAGTAAATAATTGTAGACAACATAAAAGTGTTAATAACCATAGCACGTCCTGCCAGGTTGACTTGCATACCTTTCCATTGATTCAGCTTGCTATCCAGCTTGGATAGCACCCAGTTCCATCGTTGGTCCATTGAGATGTCGAAACCCATCGGAATGCCAAGGAGACGGAAGACTTGACCGCTGGGGATGACTTGACACCCCCGATCCACCAACAATTGGGGAGTAGGCCCGCTGATTACTCTAAAAGCAGTTTTAGCATGGTTGATTTTTGAGCCTGATGCCACACAAAAGGTGTGGAGGCACCACCAGAACACCTCAATGGTGTTTATATCGTTATGCACAAAGGCATTCATGTCATCAGCAAAAAGTCTCACAACCAATTGGCCGTGATTTAGAGGTAAGGAAAGACCCTTGAGATTGCCAGCGTCCATGTGATGCTTTAATAGGCAGCTGAGTCCATTCGAGGCGATAGCGAATAGTAAAGGAGCCAGAGGGCAGCCTTGCCTAATTGATCTTTTTAAACGAATGGGCTCAGAGAGCTTACCGTTGATGTTTATTCTAGTTGAAGCATTTCCAAGAAGAGTGGAAACCATCTTCGTGAACTTTTGGCTGCATCCAAGGTCTTTCAATGATTGAAGAATAAAGTCGCATTCCAATCTGTCATACGCTTTGTCGAAGTCGATCTTAATGAAAACTAGATCTTGAGTAAACTCCTCCGCAAAAGCAAGGCCTTCCCAAATATCAATAATTGCTTCAAGTATAGATCTACCTTTGATAAAACCTTTCTGGTCCTCGCAGAGCCATGACTTTAAATGACAGGAGATTCTGTTGGCGATAACTTTTGCAATTATCTTGTATCCAGTTTGGAGCATGGTAATCGGACGCCAGTTTTCAATTTTGTTCTTATCTCCCCGTTTGTGGATTAACTTGATGACGCCATTATTCAGGCACTCAGGGAGGGCACCGAAGGAGAGAGCCTCTTGCCACACGAGGCGTAGTGGGGTGGCCACCTGAAGTTTGAAGGACTTGAAAAACTCATTGGTAAGGCCATCTGGACCCGGACTTTTCCCATTGGGAAGGGCATCAATAACCTCGATAATTTCATTCTCGGAGATGTTAGCATCCAGTAGAGCAATCAAGTTTTGTGGGATTCTGGTTTGAGCAACCCTTGAAATGGTTGCCATGGAGTCGCGCCTGTGGGGGGAAAGAGGAGTCGAGACCCCGAGAAGATTGGTAAAATGTTCGACGATGATAGTTCTATTCTCCACTTCCGTGCAACATTCAGTTCCATTGTTATCGACCATTAGGGGGATGGATTCCCTAGCTTGTTTCCTTTTGAGGATGTTACACATCTCTTTCGTTGGTTTGTCGGCCTTCCCTGCCCACCAATCTTTGAAGAAAATTTGAAGATTTTTCCTTTGGACCTCCTCCTCTAATCTTAGCCTTCCCCTGATTTTCAAAAGACCCTGTTGGCAATGTATCTTACCTTTGTTCACCTCTTCTTCAAGCCGTGAGAGCCTCCGGTACACCGTTTCTCTTCTTTTTTTTCGAATTCCTCTTATAGCCTTTTGAGTCCTGATTAGAATTCTACGAGTCCTTTCTACTACGTTTCTCCAACACTTAGCTGGTTCATTACAGTAAGCAAAGGCTTTTCCTGCCGCCCTTCGATTTAAAATAACCTCTCGCCTTCGACTAGTTGTGCTTCCAATCTCTTGTTTTTGAGTCCTTTTAGGATTTTAAGAGTCTAAAAAGGATTAGGCTTTTCCTAACCTGTGGGCAAGCGCTTTTGTTTCTCGCCGCCATGTCTATCCTTTTTCCTTCTTTGGTCCTTAGCAACGTGGCTCCCCCCCCAGTCCCAGTGCCCTCTTAAGGTGGACTCCGTCCCCTCGGACGTCGCACCTCCGATGGTCTCTCTGTGCAAGGAGTCTGTGGCGGCGAAGCAAGAAGAACTGATGAAAATTTGCCTCATCGGTCAAATCTTTGGTCCTCGGCCCCCTCTAGAAAATGTGAGAACTTGGCTCCGCAAGGAATGGTTCCCGCGTGGTATAATTGTGTGCAAATGTCAATTCCTGTCGGCGAATCATCTACTTCTCGTGTTTGAGAACGAAGAGATGGCCTTCCAAGCTCTGCAAGCAAGCTCCTGGCTTATGGGCCGGTCAACCTTATGTCTTTTTAAGTGGACCCCAGACTTTGTTCCGAACAAGTCAAAGCCTCTTCGTTACCCGCTTTGGGTGGAGCTTCCCAATCTACCATATTTCTTGTATGGTTTTCTTCAAGAAATCGTTTTACCGATCAGTCGCCCGATGGCCTCAAGAGGGGATGTTGGGGGGTTAATCTACGAGGGTGCTCAACACTCTTTCAATGCACGATGGCACCCACAAATTTGTGTTGAAATAGACTTGAACCAGGTCCTCCCCTCGAAGATCTCAGTAAACTATGGCGAGGGTAAGATTTGGGTACAGGAGATTACCTACAAGAATTTGCCCAATGCGTGCTTCCGTTGCAGGCACCAAGGTCATAGGATCAAAGATTTCCCCCTAAAGCAAAATACCAACAAAAACAAGCTTAAACCAGATGGGGCCCCAGATCCTCTCCCTCAAGTTGGCACTCGGGGTCCTCCCCCCCCGATGGAGGAAGAAGAGGGCACTCGTGTTGCCGAGACGGATTCAGACGGGTTCACGGAAGTAAAACACAGGAGGAAAGTTAGCCCTCAAAGATCTTTAGCAAGGAACGTTTCAACCACTGCTCCTTCGATTAACATGTACTGCAACCTAGAAAAGGAGATTAATGAGATTGACCTGCCACGTGATAAGCTTTACGAAGAAGACCCGGCTGACAATTCCCTTGGATGTTCTACAAGCAAAGAAGACAACCAAGAAGGTTACACCACCAGTAAAGAGGATGGCTTCTCGACTAGCAATGAAGATAACCAAGATAGTGAAAGCTCCTTCCCTGTCCCTACTCTTCCGGCTGGCATGCCAAGCTTACCAAAACAAAAGTCAAAGCTTAAAGGGAAACAACCGTCTGGTATGCCGTGGAAGAGCCCCCTCAAGAGTAGGATCCTAAGTCAAGAAGTGGGGAGGAAAAAAGAAGATCAAAAGAAAAAAAAAGATCAGGTCCCTCCCCCCAAAGAGGGCTACCATCAACAATGAAAATCAATTTGCTAAATGTAAGGGGTTTGTCGGACCCTTCAAGAGCGGCGATTCTTGGTCAATGGTTCAAAGACAAGTGCCTCAACCCTGACTTTATCTGCTTACAAGAGATTAAAATCAATGCAGAGGATCTCCAGGAACGGCTTAAACATATTTCTCCGAACCACCTTTGGTTCTCCACTTCGCACCCAAGGGGGGCGGGGGGTGCTGCCATCGGTATTAGTCACTCCTGGTCCGGTAGATTGACATCGACTTGTGAAGATCGGAATCATCGGTGGATTGCTCCCTCTATCGGACCACCTAATCAATTCACTGTGGTCTCAATTTATGCCCCTAATGGGGAGACGGACAGAATCGACACTTGGACTTCCCTTGACTCCCTCTCTCACAATGTTTTGCTTTGCGGGGACTTCAACATGGTTGAATTTCCTGAGGACCGTTGGATTAACAAGGGGAAAATTATTGACGGTCAGGAGAAAGAGATATGGGATAAAATCAAGTTCCATCTCGACCTAGTCGAGGTGAAAGACATGAAGGGGTTCTCCTGGTCTAACCTCCAATTGGAAGACTCTCTAAGGAAAGCTAGAGTTGATAGATGTTACATCGACCAAAACACCATCCTCTAGTGGGGTATTCCTTCGATTTCCCAACACATGGACCTGACTATCTCGGACCACTACCCAATTACTCTTTCCTTCAAACCGATTCCCGTGCTCCGAAAAGCTCCTTGGTTTCATGCTTGCCAGACGTCATTTTCCCTCCCCTCTGTGCACCAAGAAATTTCCACACTTTGGGCGGAGGCTTTTGCCCACTATAATGAACCGGCTAAGTGTTGGAGAAGCGCGGTGGAAAAGACTAGAAAAATTTTTGATCAGGACACATAAGGCCATAAGAGATATTCGGAATAAAAGGAGAGAAAAGGTGTATCGGAGGCTCTCACGTCTTGAAGAAGAAGTGAACAAAGGTAACTTGCAATGCCAACAAGGGCTTCAAAAAATTAGGGGAAGACTATTCTTAATAATGGTGTCATCAAATTAATTCATAAAAGGGGAGATAAGAACAAAATTGAAAATTGGCGGCCGATTACCATGCTCCAAACTAGGTACAAGGTAATCGCCAAAGTAATCGCCAACAGAATCTCATGTCATTTAAAGTCATGGCTCTATGAGGACTAGAAAGGCTTTATCAAAGGTAGGTCTATACTTGAAGCAATCGTTGATATTTGGGAAGACCTAGCATTTGCTGAGGAGACTGCTCAAGAGCTGATATTCATTAAGATCGACTTCGACAAAGCATATGACAGATTGGAATGGGATTTTATTCTTCAATCTCTGAAAGATCTTGGATGCAGCCAAAAGTTCACGAAGATGGTTTCCACTCTACTTGGAAATGCCTCAACGAGAATAAACATCAATAAAAAGCTCTCTGAATCCATACGTTTAAAAAGATCTATCAGGCAAGGTTGCCCACTGGCTCCATTACTCTTCGCTATCGCCTCGGATGGCCTCAGTCGCCTATTTAAGCATCACGTGGATGCTGGAAATCTCAAAGGTCTCTCCCTACCCCTTGGCCACGACCAGATGATTGCTAGACTCTTTGCTGATAACATGAATACTTTTGTTCATAACGATAGAAACTGCATTGAGGTGTTTTGGAAATGCCTCGACACCTTTTGTAAGGCGTCAGGTTCAAAAATCAACCATGCTAAAACTGCTTTCAGAGCAATCCATGGGCCTCTGCCCCAACTGTTCATTGATCAGGGGTGTCAAGTTATCCCTAGCGATCAAGTCTTCCGTCTCCTTGGCATTCCGATGGGCTTCAACATCTCGATGGACCAACAGTGGAACTGGATTCTATCCAAACTGGATAACAAACTAAATCATTGGAAAGGTATGCAAGCTAACTTGGCAGGGCGTGCAATGGTTGTCAACACATTTATGCTTTCTACGATTATTTACTATATCTCGTGTTGGAGACCTAAGGAGAAAGAATTGACCAAAGTGGAAAGGACCTGCAGAAACTTCCTATGGACGGGGGACCCCAATAGGAGGGGGATTCCCAAAATCAAATGGGAAACTTGTATTAGCTCAAAAGAATCGGGGGGCTTGGGTATCTTGGATATCACTGGGTTAGCTGACAAGCTGGCGGCTAAGTGGTTTATCAAGGCTTGGTGCAATAGAGAGTCCTCCTGGGCTAAATTGATCTTCAGAAATTCGAAAGACCTTACCTTAGTTGGTCTTCCCGGCTGGAAGGACATTGGGATCCTCACGTTGTTGTTCTCCCCTCACTCGGTGTCCCCTAAAGGCTCTAGCCTCGTGTGTTCCTTATGGAAGAGTTGGAACAAAGCCAAACAAGTCATCAGAGTCAGTGATGAGTGGAAGTGGGTTGCGAGGATAAGACAAAATGACTCTATCTGGTTCCCGATCAGTGGCTTAAGGGAGGTGGAGTCTTGGAACCTCCAAACGGCTAAGCGACTTTGGAACAAGGGGTACAAACAGTGAAAACAACTCTGGAAACAAGAGACCGGCGAGTGCGTTAGGTTTGAAGACTGAGACCCAAGACATAGAATTTCTCTCAAAGAATGGAATCTTCTTCAAAGCAGGTGTTCTGCGTGGGACCACTCAACTACCCACCTTCTCTGCAGACAGGATCTTCCTTGCCTAGAGGGCCTCAAATGGAACAATGGTAAGAAACTATCCAGAATTCCCAACTTCAAAGAAAACTTAGATGTTCATCACACTCTTAACAAGGTGTCGTGCCTTTCTTGGTCCAAACTTCGATAGGAACTTAAGTTCATGTCGATTTGGCACCCCCTTATTGAGATCAAGAAATCCATTCTCATGTGGCAAATCTTGCATAAAGAAATCTGGTACAATGCAAGGGCCAACAAAATCTGTGGTGTGCCTCCATGGTGCAAGTGGTGCCACCGATGCATCGAAGACCTTGTTCACCTCTTCTTCGATTGCCCCAAGTCCCGTGCTATCTGGCATCATGTGACACGGATTATGCGTCTCTCGAACCAAATCAATTGGCAACAGGCGCTGTTGGGTGAGGCGGTTGGCTGCTCTGCTAGGCTATGGAATGCCATCAGAGGTGAGACTCTTTGGAAAATTTGGAGGGAGCGATGTGCTATCAACTTTGGCCAAACCCCAAAAGAATGGTCGATTGAGAAATCCTTGTTTCTTCTAGGTAAAAGAATCTCCCGAGACAAGAGGTCTCCTCCATTTAGACATCACTGTATTTATCTCCTAGTAGATAACAGGCTGAAACCCAAATGGGTCCCCCATGAAGGAGATGATAAGTTTGTATGCCTCATTTGTAACGCCCTCTAGCTTATCGAACTCCTCCCCTGCTTTGTGGGATTTGGGGGGTCCCATGGGCACTAGTCCCATTCACTTGTAACTTTTCTTCATTATTTTAATTAAAGTCCGGGAGATTAGGCCATGGCCAAACTTCCTTTTATAAAAAAAAACTTTTAAATTCAAAATCATATCAAATACATAGTCTTCCTGGTCGTTACGAAATGCACAAAAAGTGGCCTTCGAATTACTTCTCGCCATGGTACAAGAGCATTCATTCAGACTCAAGGCAGTTTATACAAAGTACTCAATTTTTCTCAAGATAGAGTTTTGCACTATTTCACGCTTCTTAAGCTGCAATCGTGTAAAAGGTAAAAGCTACAATCGTGTGCTATCTTGAACGTTTAAAAGGGAAGTAGCATCTTTAAAGAGGGTTTCCAGCAGGGTTTCCAAAGGGCATTGCCTGATTAAGATGCCGACCATTATTACCTCATTTGTCATGAGCAATGTGGCTCCTCTTGAGTCCGGGTGTACCCTTGAGATGGATTCCGTCCCAGCGGTCGTCGCACCACCAGTGGTCTCTTTATGCAAGGAGTATGTGGCAGAAAAACAAGAAGAACTTATGAAAACTTGCCTAATCGGTCAAATGTTTGGCCCTAGGCCCCCTCTTGAAAGTGTGAGAAGTTGGCTTCGCAAGGAGTGGTTCCCGCGCGGCCTAATTGTGTGCAAATGTCAATTCCTGCTGGTGAATCATCTGCTTCTAGTATTTGAGAACGAAGAGATGGCTTTCCAAGCCCTTCAAGCTAGCCCCTGGCAAGTGGGTCAGTCCACCCTTTGCCTTTTTAAGTGGACCCCAGAATTTGTTCCGAACAGATCAAAGCCTCTTCGTTATCCGCTTTGGGTGGAGCTCCCCAATCTTCCTTTCTTTCTGTATGGATTTCTTCGTGAAATCGTTTCTCCAATCTGTCACCCGATGGCCTCAAGAGAGGATGTTGGGGGGTTAATCTACGATGGTGCTCAACATTCTTTCAATGCTAGATGGCATCCACAGATCTGCATTGAAATAGACCTGAACCAGGTTCTTCCCTCGAAAATCTCCATAAACTATGGAGATGGTAAGGCCTGGACATAAGAGGTTACTTACAAGAATTTGCCAAACGCGTGCTTCCGGTGCGGGCATCAAGGTCATAGGATCAAAGACTGCCCCGTGAAGAAAAGTACCAATAAAAACAAGCTTAAACCAGACGGGACCCTGGATCCTTTCCCCCAAGATGACACTTGGGGTCATCCCCCTCCATTGGAGGAAGAAGAGGGAACTCGCGTTGTTGAGACAGATTCAGAAGGATTCATTGAAGTAAGACACAGGAGCAAAGTTAGCCCTCAAAGATCAACAGCAAGGAACACTACGACAAATACCCCCTCGAATAACATATACTGTAACCTAGAAAAAGAGATTAATGAGGTCGACTTCCTAGGGGACAACCTCTTTGAAGAAGACCCCACTGATAATACCCTTGGGTGCTCTACCAGTAAAGAAGACAAGCAAGAAGGTCACACCACGAGTAAAGAGGAAGGCTTTACTACTAGCAATGAAGACAAGCCAGACAGCGAAAGCTCCTCTCTTGGTCCTACCCTTTCGGTATGCTTTCCAAGATTACCGCAACAAAAGTTAAAGCTCAAAGGAAAACAACCTTCCGGCATGCCTTGGAGTAGCCCCCTCAAGAGTAGAATCCTAAATCAAGAAGTTGGGAGGACAAAAGAAGACCACAAGAAGAAAAAAGATCGGGCCCCTCCCCTCAAAGAGGGCAACCATCATTAATGAAATTCACATCACTAAATGTCAGGGGTCTGTCTGACCCGTCAAGAGCGGCGATTCTTGGCCAGTGGTTCAAAGACAAGTGCTTCAGCCCTGACTTTATTTGCTTACAAGAGATTAAAATCGATAGAGAGGATCTCCAGAAACGGCTTAAATGCATTTCTCCGAACCACCTTTGGTTCTCCACTTCTCACCCTAGGGGAACGGGGGGTGCTTCTATCGGTATTAGTCACTCCTTGTCTGGCAATGTCACCTCAACTTTTGAAGGTCAGAATCATCGTTGGATTGCTGCCTCTATCGGGTTCCCTTTCCAGTTCACTATGGTCTCAATTTATGCCCCTAATGGAGAAGCAGATAGAATGGATACTTGGGCTTCCCTCGACTCCCTTTCACATAATGTTCTGATTTGTGGGGACTTCAACATGGCTGAGTTTCCTGAGGACCGATGGAACAACAAAGGAAAAATTATTGATGGTCAGGAGAAAGAGATATGGGATAAAATCAAGCTCCATCTCGACCTGGTTGAGGTGAAAGACATGAAGGGGTTCTCTTGGTCAAATCTCCAATCGGGGGACTCTTTGAGGAAAGCAAGACTTGATAGATGTTACATCGATCAGAACACCATTCTTCATTGGGGTATTCCTTTGATTTCCCAACACATGGACCTGACTATATCGGACCAGTACCCGTTCACTCTCTGTTTCAAACCGATTCCCATGTTCCAGAAAGCCCCTTGGTTTCATGCTTGTCAGACATTGTTTTCCCTCCCCTGTGTCCATCAAGAAATTTTTGAAGTGTGTGCGGAAGCCTTTGCTTACTGTACTGAACCGGCTAAGTGTTGGAGAAGCACGGTGGAAAGGACTCGAAAAATTCTAATTAGGACACAAAAGACTATAAGAGATATCCGAAAAAAAAGAAGAGAAACGGTGTACCGGAGGCTCTCACGGCTTGAAGAAGAGGTGAACAAAGGTAAGTTACATTGCCAACAAGGTCTTTTGAAAATCAAGGGAAGACTAAGATTAGAGGAGGAGGTTCAAAGGAAAAATCTTCAAATTTTCTTCAAAGATTGGTGGGCGGGGAAGGCCGACAAACCATCGAAAGAGATGTGTAACATCCTGGAAAGGAAACAAGCTAGGGAATCCATCCCCCTATTGATCGATAACAATGGAACCGAATGTTGCACGGAAGTGGAGAATAGATCTATCATCGTCGAGCACTTTACCAATCTCCTCAGGGTCTCGACTCCTCCTTCCCCCCACAGGCGCGACTCCATGGCAACCATCTCCAGGGTTTCTCAATCTAGAATCCCACAGAAACTTGATTGCTCTGCTGGATGCTAACATCTCTGAGAATGAAATTATCGAGGTTATTGATGCCCTTCCCAATGGGAAAAGTCCGGGTCCAGATGGCCTCACCAATGAGTTTTTCAAGTCCTTCAAACATGAGGTGGCCACCCCACTACGTATTGTGTGGCAAGAGGCTCTCTCATTCGGTGCCCTCCCTGAGTGTCTTAATAATGGTGTCATCAAGTTAATCCACAAAAGGGTAGATAAGAACAAAATTCAAAACTGGCGTCCGATTACCATGCTCCAAACAGGATACAAGATAATTGCAAAAGTTATCGCCAACAGAATCTCTTGTCATCTAAAGTCATGGCTGTGTGAGGACTAGAAAGGTTTTATCAAAGGTAGATCTATACTTGAAGCAATTTTCAATATTTGGGAAGGCCTTGCTTTTGCTGAGGAGTCTGCTCAAGATCTGGTATTCATTAAGATCGACTTCGACAAAGCATATGACAGATTGGAATGGGACTTTATTCTACAGTCATTGAAGGACCTTGGATGCAACCAAAAGTTCACGAAGATGGTTTCCACTCTTCTTGGAAATGCTTCAACTAGAATAAATATCAACGGTAAGCTCTCTGAGCCCATTCGTTTAAAAAGATCAATTAGGCAAGGCTGCCCTCTGGCTCCATTACTATTCGCTATCGCCTCGAATGGGCTTAGTTGCCTATCAAAGCATCACATGGATGCTGGCAATCTCAAGGGTCTTTCCCTACCTCTAAATCATGGCCAAATGATTGCGAGAATTTTTGTTGATGACATGAATGCCTTTGTGCATAACGATATAAACATTGTTGAGATGTTTTGGTGGTGCCTCGACACCTTTTGTGTGGCGTCAGGTTCAAAAATCAACCACGCTAAAAGTTCTTTTAGAGCAATCAGCGGACCTACTCCCCAATTGTTGGTGGATCATGGGTATCAAGTTATCCCTAGTGGTCAAGTCTTCCGTCTCCTTGGCATTCCGATGGGATTCGACATCTCGATGAACCAACGCTGGAACTGGGTGCTATCCAAGCTAGATAGCAAGCTGAATCATTGGAAAGGTATGCAAGTCAACTTGGTAGGGTGTGCTATGGTTGTTTACACATTTATGCTATCTACAATTATTTACTTTATCTCATGTTGGAGACCTAAGGAGAAAGACTTGGCCAAAAAGGAAAGAATCTGCAGAAAACTTCCTTTGGACTGGGGACCCCAACAAGAGGGGGATTCCTAAAATCAAATGGGAAACTTGCATTAGCCCTAAAGACTCAGTGGGCTTGGGAATTTTGGATATCATTCGGTTGGCTGACAAGCTGGCGGCAAAGTGGCTTATCAAGGCTTGGAGCAATAGGGAGTCCTCTTGGGCTAAATTGATCTTCAGAAACACGGAAGACCTTACCTTAGTTGGCCACCCTGGTTGGAAGGACATAGGGATTCTCACGCTTCTGTTCTCCCCCCACCCAGTGTCCCCTAAAGGCTCTAGCCTCGTGTGTTCCTTATGGAAGAATTAGAACAAGGCCAAACAGTTCATCAAAATGAGTGATGAGTGGAAGTGGGCAGCTGGGATAAGACAAAATGACTCTATCTGGTTCTCAATCAACGGCATTAGGGGGGTGCAGCCTTGGAACCTCCAAACTACAAAGCGGTTATGGAACAAGGGGTTCAAATAGTGGACACAACTCTGGAAACAAGAGACCAGCCAGTGGATAAGGTTCGAAGATTTGGATCCGAGACTTAGAGTTACCCTTGAGCAATGGACTCTTCTTAAAAGCAGGTGTTTAGCATGGGACCGCTCAACTACCCGCCTTCTCTACGGTCAGGATCTTCCTTGCCTGGAGGGCCTCAAATGGAGCAATGGTAAGAAGCTATCCAGAACCCCCAACTTCAAAGAGGATTTAGATGTTCACCACACTCTTAACAAGAGATGGTGCCTTTCTTGGACCAAACTTCGTTGGGAACTAAAATTCATGTCTATTTGGCACCCCCTAATTGGGGTCAAAAAGTCCGTTCTCATGTGGCAGATCTTGCATGAAGGTATCTGGTCCAATGCAAGGGCTAACAAAATCTGTGGTGTGCCACCATGGTGCAAGCATTACTCCCCAGAGGTTTTACACATACTCAGTGTATGGTGAGTCTAAATACATTAAATAACTTAATCTAGTTAGCTTAAAACTTCAACTGAACGTGTTTAAAAGCTCTCTACATAATTTCTACCATGCTATGAGCATTGAACAAATTATTGAGAGCTTCTCTTTCATAAATCAAGTGTTTCTCAAACATTTGGAAATCACAAGTCATCTGCTTTGATATAGAAGTTTCCAAAGTACTTAGGTGGTGTAACGAATGAATACAAACCCAAGTCCAAGAGGGTGCCTTCTCGGCCCGAACCCACAAGGAGCATGGGAAGTACAGGGGACTTGTGAAATGGGCCTTTGCCCTTGAGCAACCCAAAACCGAAGGGGCTCCAAACTTAAGTGCACGGAAGCAAACAAACTTAGAAGAAACTAGCAGCCGTCCAAGACAAGGTAACGCACACACACCATAAACCGAAATGGCGCAAAGGCCTCATGAGCAGAGGCAAATGTATTCTGAAGACTTGAAAGCGGATGCGCATAGACAAATGGACTCTCACGGGACAATCATCAAATGGTGAAACACACACCCGAGTGCAAAGCAGAAGCTCATATCCAAAACCAACTAAGGGGAGGCCATCATGCTTGAGTCAACCCTCGAGGGACCTCAATTCAAAAGATAGGAGATGGCCATCCAAGACGAGCAGACCTCACGGAACACAACTCTTAAGGGACCCAAGACCCACCTAGGACCGATGGGGGACATTCCCCTTACCGGGCATCTCCCCATGGCTCGAGGGACAAGCGATATTCCCAAGAATGGTGAGGAAGGGAAGGCTCTGCACACACCCCCATAGTGCTTCTTAGCCCGCACATTCGAGGACACCCCTGACTCGTTCGTAGTGCAGAGAATGTCACTTAACCCACTTGTCTTATAGTTGCACACAATTTGGTGCACCAGGAAATACCAGCAAAGCACGAGAAGGGGCTGAATAAAAATACAAGGCTGTCACATATTCATCCCCTCTCCAATAGACTTCTAGTCTCAGACCACCATGCATGATGCATTCAATAGACTCCAAACCTTAAATTAGGATAATCTTGGGGTGTTATCTGTTTACCATTTTATTTTTCCTTCTTGGCAGAAGAAGGAAATGAAAAGAAATTCATAGTCTAAATGTCCTTCACCTCACATGGATTGATATACGACTCATACGAGGCACCACTCATGGAAGGCCCTCATTTTGAATCTCTTGTGGTTGTCTTTAGAACGCAACTTACGCAAGCTCTCGTAGTGTACGACAGAAATTTTCTTCTCCGTGGCTGGATGCTTGGTCCCATCTGCAAGTCGTACGCCGCCTTTCCCTCCTTTCTTGCCTTTTCCTTCTATCTTTTTATAGTGCGTGTATGTAGAGAGAGCATACACATCAGTGCTTAAATTTGATGCCCGACCCTGGGCATCACCAAAATTTGAGGGATGCCCGAGGGATAAAAGTGGGCATCCTTAAAGATCATTCAAAAGCATGCTTCCAAATTCCAATGTATGGGATAGAAGTTAGAACATTATCTTGACTTATTATAGATTTTCTACAATGATTTTCTACAATGAATGGTGTAAAAAAAGAAGATTTTTTTTTTGTGTTTTAAGGTTCCAATCTTTGAAAAGCAATTCAATTAGCAACTGTGAGGCACTTCAAGCTGCACACTTTTCGTGGCATTTTGATGCCAAAAATGTGTTTAAAAGATACTTTGGGCACTCTTTGATTCGATAGAAATGGGGAGTGTTTAAGAAAGATGCTAGCAAAGAACTAGTCATCAATTCTCATCATATCAAACATAGAAAGATCTATAACTTACATTATAAATCATATCAACATAAATATAGGACATTGGCTGTATTTTCGACAAATAACAGCTCATGTGTGCCATGGATTATGATATTATTCAATAAGAAATTGACAATAAAAAGTAATCCTCTTTAGAATTAAGAATTTCCAATTTTAACCATTTAGAAATTTAATATATACTCACTACTTGGTCAATGCATATCATTCACAATTGGAGAGCATGTGCACTATGCAATAAGTGAATCATACATTGTTATATGTTATATGCTAAATCACAACTCACTAGTTAATATTCTTGGATATTGGTAGGAGCCATCAATGAATCAACAAGCATTCACTTGGGAGCATTGGAGCATGGGTAGAAACACTCTATAATATATATGTAAATTGGTCACTATGTAATATTAATGATCATCATGGCAATTATGCAAGTTCTTATCCAAATTATGAACCTATAGGTGTGGATTAGGAGAGTGGTATAGATATGGACAATGAGGCTTCCAAGTGCTTAAACAAGGAGCTCTCAATTTTCTCACTTAACCTTGAAGAGGCAAACTCAATTTTGAAGTGTTTGAGCCAAATTTGATACTAGAATAGAAATTATTCACTAGAAATGTGCTCAAGAAAATTAGAAAAGAATACCCCTCAGCTCTATTTTTTATAATAATCATCAACGCTAAGGGCCCACAATGTATATAGAGAGAATGACTATTGTGTCACATGCCCAAATTCAAATCCCACTATCAAGAGGCAAGAACATTGACACAATGGCTATAACTATTCACAATTTTGGCATAAATATATATATATATATATATAGTCGGATGCCCGGGTCTTGAACATGGGCATCCCTTGGGATGCCCAAACCTAAAACGTGGGCATCCTTTGATGCCCAAACCCCCCTTTGATGCCCATTTTGGGCATCAAATTTAAACATTCATACACATAGATGATAGTACGTGTATGCAGAGAGAGCGTACACGTAGATGATAGTACGTCTATGCTGATAGAGCAAGCGGACTCTCACAGGCGAACGTACTCGAAAATCATGTGACCTGAGCAAGGACATCGTCCTTATCGACAAGATGAAAAATGGGCACCATCAATCGATATTTATGACCGATACCTACTTTTTGTTTTCAAAGCGCATCAATCGATATTTATGACTGATACTTACTTTTTCTTTTTTTTTTTAAATAAAAGGAAGTTCGGCCTTAGCCTATTCTCTCGGACTTTAATTAAAGTAAAATAGAAAAGTTACAAGTGAATGGGACTAGTGCCCATGGGACCCCCTATAGCTCAGTGATGAGTAGCACCTCCTTTAATGTCAATCCGGGAAGACAAGAGGATGGTATGAAGACCTCGAGCAAGTGAAGGCACAAGTGCGTGAGTGAGAAGCACACAGACATGCACACACATACACACACACGTGCACACACGGCAAGACAAAGAGTGAGAAGCAATGGAGTTCTTAGATTACTTTCAAAAAGCTCATACAAGTTCAAAACTATTACAAGCTAACCTCAAAAATGAGCTCTCTAGCTCTATTTATAGTTTTTGACTAGGTTTTGGCCCTGTCCAGACCTAGTGTCCGGCCTAGTTAAAAATTAGGTTCCAGGGCCAATTTGAGGGCTTAAACGGAGTCTAAAAAATACGAAAATTGATATGTAGGTACTTCTAAGGCTCCTCAAGCTCAAGGACTCCTTGGCTTGCACAAAATGGAGCTACAAAAATATGAAATGGTATTTACAATGATTGTTAGTGATAAGAATCACTATTATAAAGATGTTGATTTGGAAAAATTTGAAGGGCCTATCTGCCAGATTTGCGTCGACTGCTTTGTCTACTTAATCCTTCACCTCGCTCTGACTCTCTCCGCTAGCTTCCTTGTCTAGTCAGTCCTTGGGTGCCCATACTGCTCTCAACACCCCCCCCCCTCTCTCGCGTCTGTCGTCCTTGACAGACCCTTGTTGCTGGGAGTGTTGGATGTAATATTCCACAACCTGAGTGGCAAGCTGATGTTCTTGTATGCGTAGTCCTCTGGCCAAGTCTGTCATCATACGATCCCAATCAATTGGTCCTGGAATGTCTGTATGTGGCAGACGTAACTGATCTGCATGGATCGCTTGTTCTACTGCGAATAGATGTAGCAAATGTGTGGGTCTGGGAATGAAAATTTCTGAATGATATTCCTAGAATCCCGTAGAGAACATTTCCTCAAATGTCTGCTTGAAGCATGCGGGTAAGTACTTTATTCGTGCATGCCAGGCAAAGATTATAGTGACCGAGGGAGTCTGGCTCATGTCGTAGACTAAATCCTTGTTACCTTGGGAGAATCCAGGGGTAGAGATGTATGGAGCTTGTACCATCCGAAAGGTTTTGAAGACAATGGTCATGAGCTCGAATATTTTCATACACATTTTCGCTGCTATGTCGGGTACATTATTTAGACGTGTAGACCAGTGCCAAATTGTTGATATCATGTAGGCTACGGTTGGGGTCCCTCGAGGTGGAGCAAAATATGGATAGTTAACCCAAGCCGAGCATTCTTTATTGTTGCGTACCTTGATCGCAAATGCTTGCCAAGATCTGCGATGTACCATTGGGCAATAACATGGATTATACTTGATATATAGTGGCATGGTTGCCCAGGTGCTCATCATCTCAGGGTAATCGGTTAGTAGACGTGCACACCAATTAGGCTGGAAAATCGAGCCCGCTCGCGCATCTGTCGGTAAGTCCTCTGGCTCAATTTGAGTGGCAAATGTGGGCTCCTTCCCTGTATGTCTTTTAACTTCTGCATTATAATCATGTAGCAAGACAAAATAAGGCATGTATTGCGACTCTGATGTTGTGATTAACCATTGGTGGGATAGGTTCTGAAAGTAAGAAGATCGAAGGACAGTTTCTTCCAGATTTGTGAGAGATTGCATTTTCACGGCAACACGATCATCATGTGTCTTACCCACTTTCTCGACCCTTTTGACCCAATCTGGAACTTGAATTTCTAAAGTGTCCTGTCCTTCCTCTGTAATCCGACCACCGGGTGTTGGGATTGGCTCGTACGGCTCTTCATAGCTGTCATCGACGGGGATTTCCACTACTGTTTCAGGTTCTGGTTCTTCATTGGGCGAGGGTGGCCTTTCATATGGTAAGAGGCGTGCTTGGAGTTCTGCCACCTGCTTCCAGAGGGTCTCTACTTCTTCTGTAGAATGTTGCAAGATTATCGGCTCCTGTTGAGCTGTGGGGGCACTGGCTATCTGTTTCTTTAGGTCTGCACATTCAGTCTCTAACTTTTCATATGACTCCAAGAAATTTGCATGCTCCTCAAGTAAGATACGAATGTCTTCCGATGGGATTGCTCTATACTTGGTAGGGCTAATGGTTGCTCTTGCAGTTCCTTCCATAGCCGCTTCAAAGTTGTCTTGGTTTTGTTGTTGAAGCCTCTTGTTCTCTTCTAGTGTTGCTGCCATATGCTTCCTTAATAGCCCAAGGTTGCGTCTGAGTGTAGCATTAGATATCATTTGCGCTTGAAGCACTGTTTCTAGTTCCTTGACTGCTTGATCATCTACTGTCGATGTCTTTGATTCCAATTCGGAGTGAGCCTGCTGTAAGGTGGTATGCTCGGTTAGGAGCGTTTGGTAATCAGCTTCAAGAGTGTTGACTCTAGCTTGCAGACGCTGAGATTCTGCCTGGAGGGCAGCAGTGCGTTCTTCCAATTGATGGTATTCTTGTTGTAGTTGATGTGCACACTGAAGTAATGTATTGAACATGCTATTTACATTATGAGATGCAAGGGGAAAAGTTTGAAATGCAGGGGAGGTGGGATTGGGGAGGGGGGTAGTGAATGCTCTGTGTGCCAATGATGTGGTGAGTGGTGAGGTGGGGGGTAGTGGAGGGGAAGAGGGTGGAATTGTGGGGAGAGGTGATGTGGTGGGTGAAATATCCATTGGGTCAGATAGAGTGGTGTGTACAGGGGCTACCATGTAGGTGGGTATGGTAGGTGAAGTGAGTGTGGTGTTCGTGTAAATTGATGTCGTTGCCAACATCGGGGAAATGTGCCTCTGAAACATTAGAGAGCGGATGAACTGCTCCACAAGGACGGGTATTGGGGTGATGAGGATAGGTTGAAAGAGGTGTAGGGGCCAGATGGGAAGTGAGGGTCATGGAATGGAGGTACCCATATTGGGGGATAGGCTGGGAAACACAGGGTGCCTTCTGTGGGTGCTGGGTTTCCAACCACACTTGGGATTATGGGATGGCCAGTTATGGGTTCGGAGGATAGAAGGGTTGAGGTGTACAATGGATTGGTGACGAAAGAGAAGAGGGTGTCCTGTGAGGTGGGTTCTTGGAATGAGAATGATGTGAATGAGGATGGGTTATAAGTGAAGGTAGAGGTGATGACTGTCGTTTCTTCCATGGTGGGAGGTGGTGGTGGGGGTGCAGAAGGTGGTGATGGGGGGTGCTGGGGTGAGATGGGTGATGTCTGAATGAAGGTTTCAGCAGAGAGGTCAATGGTGGTGATGGGGGTAGCTGTGGTTTCAATGGGTACTTCTTGTTCTGTGATGGGTATCCTGATAGTCTTACCTGCTCAGGGTAATGTGTCAACTCTGCGTTTGTCATACCTCACGGACTGGCGGACTGCTGTGTGGACAGCCTCAAGAACTCCTAGAGATTCTGACACTAATTTGAGGGTGTCAATGAAATGTTGATCCACCCCATCATCTGATAGCATTTCTTGCATCAAAGCTTGACCTGATACAAGAGAGAGTTGATGCCTTTCTTGTACTGCTTTAATTATGTCGTATAACCTTTGTAGTTGAGCTATATATGCAGGTGCACCTACAAGTTCTGGCACTTCTTGTTGCTCATGATGATGCTCTTGATCATAATCCTCCTCATCTTCCTCCTGTTCTTCTTCTTCATTATCCTCTTCATCCACTTCAACTATGGTGACAGGTACTTGGGAGGTTGTTGCTTGCGTTTGCACATTCTCCACTTGTTGTGCCTCTTCTGCCTCCAGCTCTACATCTTGTAATAATTGTTCGAAGTCTTCATTCGTGAGTTCTTCCAAAGGTGCACCACTGGGAAATTCAAGATCGGTTGGGATGGGAGGGAATATCAAGTTAGGACCATCGGTGCTACGTCTTGGAAGTCGGAGTGTGAATGGTCGGACTCTTCGGGGTGGAGGGGTGACGTCTGGTATTAGGGTGGCTCCACGTGGTTGAGCACAAGGGACTTGGACAGTACCTCTCATCTTCTTAGAAGGGGGTCCAGTGGATGTCCTGCCTCTAAACTGCTCTACACGATTCCACATTAGGGCCCGTTGAATAGGGATGTCATAAGCCAAACACCTATAAATGATTCTCGTCAGAGCACAACATCCATATAAAACCTGTTTTCGTAGCCATCGTTTGTGAGCTAGGTGTATCTGATCAATTATCCAGTGGGGTAAGTTGATGGTGAGGCTTTGTGTCTCTGCCAAATACAAACTAAACCAAATCTTTTTGGGCGGCATGGTGAATCTATCTTGGGCAGGAAAAGCAAAGTGTTGCATGCACATGCGAAGGTGTATTGCAACATTAGGCGTCATGGACACCATGTCCTTGAGTTTGGTGAGGCTTCGATTCTTCATGTAATCCGGCACTAGGGTTTCCTTCTCTGTAGGAATATGCATTCCGCGCATATCTAGGGCCTCTCTCACCAAGTTGTTGGATAACCTAAACCTCTTGAGCTCATTTCCTTTTGTTAGAGATGGGATCACAAATGAGCTTGCACCTTTTGGGTTCTTGTTTGGAGTCAAGGTGTTGATGAGATAGTAGCATCGCATGAAGTCAGGCTTTGGGAGCCGTGCACTGAAAATATGCAGTCAATCCTGCCTTCTCCCATACCGAACATAGACCTTCTGCATTTTGTAACTTCTCGAATTCTCTCGTAAAGAAATGGTATTTACCTTGCTTCCCATTGAATTCCAACTCTGATTCCCATAGGTATGTTCCTTCTCCCAAGGGTCTTGCCACTTCACTAAACCAGTGGGAAGCTTTCCCTACAAGCATGGTATGGCCACTGGGAGGGTCCGCTATAGGTATGATTTTGATGGCCTGCAATTCTTCTGGTCTTTCGTTTGTCTCAGGCAAAACGGGTAAACTGTCTAAGTCCACCACTTGCTGGCTCGTTTCTGTTTGAGAGCTAGTTCCTGCCGCCTCAGCCATGTTGAAAACTTTGCAGCTGGTTCTATGAGAATATATGAATAGATGTTAACATTGCAATGGACACAAAAATGACATTGTGTCCCCGTTACAACATTAAAATGAGCTTTTAGTGATAAGTCACTCAGTTAGTGAGTGCGCGATTCTTGCGTGTGTAGTTAGGAATTGGGTAGACCTAGGAGCTAAGTGTAATGATGTAGTGTGAGAGTGATGTAGTTAGTAGGTGGGCATGGATTTACAAATGGGGTCCGGGGGTTTATTACAAGTTTTAGGTTGCCAAATGTAGTGGATGGGCTATGATGTTGATTTTGTGGAGACTCTGAAGACTTGGATAAGGGTATCTACTTGCGAATGAGGCTTTTTAGGGACCCATTTACGAGTGATTCTACTTGTGCTCATGGAAAAATACGTGTTCATGCGTGATGTGTAAGAGTGGGCCTCAGATGTTCGAGTGAGTGAAACATGTTGTACAGGTTTTGGCCTTGGTGTAGCTATTTGAGCCCGCAAGCAAGCCTTAGGCACCCAGATTTGTCGTGATTGTGGGCTGACCTTCATTGACTTCTTGGGTACCCAAATAGACTTCACTTTCACAGAAGAATTTATGAAGGACTTCTTATTAGTGTCGTGTTGTTGATTACTAATAAGAGATTTTGGTCGTGGGTTTGGCCTGGTCGGAACAGGGTGTTCACCTTTTCGCCTCCATACTTGTTTCATCGGCTGAAACAATCTGCTTTGCTCCTTTTTTTGGCCTCCAGTATAGGTAGTGTTCTGCTTCTTCTGTATTTGATCTGCCGTTGGCTACTGCATCCTTCTGGCTTTTGGAAAAGAAGGGAGTACCGTCTTATCCTTGACTCCGTTGTTGAGACAATCCTCTTTCTGCATCATACATTTTTGGACAATAATAGCATTGTCAACTTCATGTGCACCCCTGGAAGGACCAGGAGTTCGTGCCTTACCTAGTTCCTTGAGTGCCTCATTTTCCAATTCAACTGTAATTCGACTATGATTTACCCATATCTGAAGAAGTCCACTTCTTAGGTTTAGGTTGACTGCATGATCATAGATCCAGTCCTGACCCAAGACAAGAGGCTCAGTGAGGTCCTCATCTTGACACACTAGTACTTTGACTCTCATTGCTTTGTCTTGAATATAGAGGGGAAGTTCCACCTTGCCCATGCAAGGGGTTTCCACACCTCCCAATCCTATGAGATATGCTTCAATAGGATTGACGGTTAACTTCAACTCTTGACAATAAGACAATTTAACAGCACTAGTGAACCGGCGGTAGTAACCACAATGCCCCATGAAAGCTTGTACTTCCTTGACATTCCTTGGCCTAGGTAGCTCCGCTATGGCTCTCACTTTCTCTTTATCAGTGGATATACCATTCTTTGACACTATGTGTCCTAGAATCTTGCCTTGCCTAACCATAAAAACGCACTTTTCTGGGTTCACGCAGACTTGATATTCTCTACATTTGTCAAAGATTTGTCTGAGTTCGGGAATATGGGTTTGCCTAATGTTGGAATGAGCACAAAGATCATCAACATAGACTTCTAAGTTCTTCCTGAGGAACTCTTTAAACACATGGCACATCAGCCTCTAGAAGGTAGCTGGTGCATTGGTAAGCCCAAATGGCATTACTCTAAAGGCAAAAATGCCCCATTCAGTGGCGAAAGGCGTCTTATCCTGATCTTCTGGAGGTATGGCTACTTGATTGTAGCCCGAGAATCCATCAAGGAAGCTGTACACTTCCTTGCCTGCTACTCTTTCTAAGAGATGTTCTGTGATGGGAAGCGGATAGTTATCTCGAATTGTGGCTGCATTGACCTTCTTCAAGTTAATGCATACACGCAGCTTGCCATTCTTCTTGGGCACCACTACGATGGGGGATACCCACTCAGTGTGCTCAATTTCATAGATGAATCCAGCTTCAACCAGCCTATCTATCTCTTCTTTGATCTTGGCAGCATAATTATCATTATATGTATATGGCTTTTGCTTAGAGGGTTTGGCATCTGAGGTCATGGGGATAGTGTGTGAGCATATGTCAGGGTCCACTCCTTTCAAATCCTTGTAACTCCAAGCGAATACATCTCTGTATTCTCTTAGCAAGGCTATCAATTCGTGCTCTTCGTCTTCCGTCAGGTCATGGCCTATGTATGTGCATCTCTCTTCTCCTTCTTCTAGGGCTACTACTATTTTCTTGGTGGTCTCTTTGTCCCGATTGCGCCTCTCGTTTAGGCATTCTGATCATGACTCTCCTGTCATCGATCTCATACTTCTTAAAATTATCCGGGACCTCAAACAAAGATTCTTCCTCTTCTGGTGAGACTTCTCTCTTCTTTCTTTTCTTTCCTTCTTCCTTCGGGGTCACATGTGTGGCTAATCTTACATCATTTGTAAGCTCTCCATACCTCTGGGGTTGAAATTCTACTTCGTAGAAGTATTCTTCATCAGATGCAAAAGGTGGGTCCATAATGATTGACTCTAGATCGGAGTCACTTGCATCCTCCAACGCATCAGGGCTAGGTTCACACTCTTCTAACACTACCTCTTCCATGATTGGCTCTATGGAGAAGACTGAAATGTCATAGCCATCTTCGTCACAGTGAGGTGTCCATTGTTCTTCATTGATGGCTACATCCATTGTTGCTAGGATTTCGGCCCAGCCGTGGGGTTCAAACTCTTCGTCAGGAAAGACTACAGGTGCATAGGTTGGGTCTTGAATTGATCTATGTGTTTCTTTTGCACCTACCTCTCTGGCTTTTTCTCTCTTCTCTTCTTCTACTACTACTTTGCACATCCATAAGTGGGTGTCTTCATGCATCCATGAGGATCCTGACCCTATGGAATGCACCGATTCTGTATCATCTTTGGCCCTATGGATGGGATTCCATTGGATAGGAGGGACATCTCTATGAGAGTAATCTTTGAGATTCACTTTGGTCGTAACACCTAAGTGTTGCAGGTACAAGGAATTGGTTCCCCAGTCCTGTACCACTTGCAACTGTCGCATAAAAGGTCGTCCCAAGATCTATTCATAGGCATGATTTTTGCTAAAATCACATATAGCAAATGTATGCTCGAACTCGACACCACATGTAGTGAGAGTTATGCCTTCTAACAATCCCAAGGGCCTCTCAATATGGCCGTCGGCCATCTGCAATTTCATTCTCGTCGGTCGGAGTGTTGGCTTGCCCCAACGCTTCCATAGGGAAGTGGTATCAATTGCAACTCCTGCACCTGAGTCTAGAATGGCCTTGGTGGTGTATCCTTGATGGGTGATAGGACGATATGTGTTTCACTCTTCGCCCTCACTCATGTCTCCTATCTTGTCCAATGGTATTTCTGGCACTGTTCTCTGGGATCCTACCTGGGAACGAGGTTTTGCTATCTCTGGTACTTGTTTGGCTACATGTTTCCATAGCTCTAGCCTTACTTTGAGTAGCTCTTCTAAGGTGAGGTTGCATTGTACTTTAGTGTTTTTCACTACCTCTGTGTTCCTAGGTATGACTGAGTCCTCATTTCGTACCATGACCGTGGGTGCTCTCATACAAGTAGACTTAGCTTCCCATGGGCCTGTGAAGTGGGGTAATTCTTGTAAAGAATTAGACTCAAAGTCTAGTCTTTCCTCAGAGTGGGTGCTCTCCTGCTCCTCATAAATGGATGGGATGTCTTGTGGGAATTGGTCATGTGCATCATCCACAAGTTCAATGGGAGGAGGGACTTCACTTTCCTTATCCCATTTGTCTTCTTGAATCTCTCGTAAGAATTCTGGTGTGAACCGATTCATCGAAGATGATGTGTCTGGTTCCGTAGAGTTAGGCTTATAGGCTTCCTGGGCAGGGAGATCTGCCCTTTCACTTGCCTTGTCCTTGTGTTGAGAGGCAGGTTCCTTTTCTGATTGTGCAATTAGCTTCTCTATTCTTTCTAACAGTCCATCAAAGTGCAACTGTGTCTTCGCTGAACTAGAGATGTTAAATAGGCGACTGGCCTCAAACATGGTCTGAGCCAATTCCACCATCTTAGCACAAATTTTGGTTCGTTCTAGCTCTAGTTCTGCTCTAGGGTAACACTTTTCATGATCAGTTACGTTTGGCCCTTCTTGGATTCTGGCCTGATATGCTTTAAGCATCATATTAAGGTCCTCGGGAGTGGGATCTGCTAGGACTGATCCTACTCTAGGGGGTAGTGGAATTAGGTGAGGTGGGTTGGAAGGTGGCGGGTCGGATGGAGTTGGGAATGGTGGAGGTGGGGTAGTGTGAGAGGGAGTTTGAGATGTGAGTTCAGTTATCCTGGCCTTTGTGTCTCTGAGGCTTTCCTCGAGTTCACTCATCTTTTTGGCCCATTGCCTTTTCATTCTTTCACGACTATCTCTCCAAGCTCTAGTCCTCTTCTTTGTCATGCTCTCCGTTTCAGTAACATCTGGGATCTTTTCCTGGCCTACACTTTGGTTCTGTTGCAGGGCTTGGGCTCTAGTGATTACTTGTACTAGTGCAGTGGAAGTCACACTCCCTGTGGAGTCTACAACTAACCCAATAACGTTGATAGGAGTGATTTTTGGCATATTATTGGGGTTCTTTGGGCAATCTCGTAAGAGATGCTCCTTTCCACATTCTTGGCAAAAGCCCTGGATCGTCACTGATTGGGGTTGTGTAGGTGGAGGCACGGGACAATCACCAATGAGATTATCTCCTTGACATCTGTAGCATGGTCCTCTAGGGAATGGAGGTCTTACTTGCCTAGGTTGAGGTCTAGGGTTGGGGTTTGCGTACATGACGTTTGTGTAATCTAACTCCCAACTAGGTTCATTTGGCTCTTCACTATAGTAGGACTCACCCTGTTCAGGAGACTGCATGTAGTAGGCCTGGGGGCTATCAACATGTGTAGAATAGAAACTATGGTCACTCGGATCACTTTCTGAAAGCACTGGTGTTACAGGGACTATAGCTCTATTCAGGTTTTCTTTTGCAGCAGCGTACTTTACTGGAATCACATTAGCTGGAGTAGAGGGTTGTTGTGCTAGCACAAGCTGAGGCCTTTGTTGGTTTTGGTAGGGTTGGTAGGTTTGTTGAGGCCTCGCATACTGCTGCGGTGGGTACTGATTCTGGTATCTTCCCTGCTGAGGGTATGGCTGAGGGTAGGGTTGCCTAACCGCTTGCTTATTGTATGGACAGTCTTGTGCTGTGTGATTTGTGTTTCTCCGTTCTATGGTGCAGTCTTGGCTACTCGGATTTACTTGGGGTTGAGCCATAATGGGACATACATTCGCCATGTGGTCACCACCACAAGTATAGCATCTTTTCACAGGGGCAAACCTTGGGGTCTAATTGCTAGTGACACCTAATTTCTGAGCTACTTTCTCTACAAATTCCTCAATTGATGTGGATTGCGTGGAAGAGAGGCTAGAGGCACTATCTGATCCTTTGTATATCTTGGAAAGCTCTAACTCCTCCCCTAGGTTATCCTCGATGTCAATGCACATGCGTACACACTCTTCTATGGTCCTAGGGTCCTTCAAGTACACATAAGATCTCAATTTGGTACTTAGCAATCCATCAAGGAATAGAGCCACTTGTTTGGCAGGTGTGGGTAACTCAGGGATGGGACATCTCTCTAGATATTACCTAAATCTTCTTCCTGCAAGTCTCACGGTCTCTTGAGGGGTTTGCTTGAAGCTGTGAATCAACGAGGAGTTATTATGTCGTATGCCACTCTTAGAGAATTTAATAATGAAAGCCTCTAGGAGTTGGTCTATACTCCTGAACTTCCTCTCGTTTAGTGGCTGAAACCATGTCAGGGTAGTGTTCCTAAGGGTTAGACCAAAGGCATTGTACTGCGTGAATAGGTCCTCCACTTGTTCTGCTCTCAAGACTTGCCTAAACTCTGCCACATGATCGTATGGGTCTCCTGTTCCATCGAAGTGATTTTTCATGGACTTGATTAACTGAGTTGGTCTCAAAATCCTGGTGTGTTCTCTGGGTCGTGGTAGAGGGAAGTCTTCCATATTCTTTTGATTTCTTGGGGCTCTATGTAGCTCAGGCTCTACTCTATTTGTTTCCATCCTCGTTCTTTCTCTGCCCCCTAGGTTAGCAAAGCTTACTTCTGGCCTATCTCTACTTCTGTCTCTTTGAGTTCCATGAGCTTGGGATGTTCTCGCTCCAGGGTGACCATAGGACACATTTGATCTTGGTTGGGGGAAAATAATTTCACCTTTCCAAGTGTAAGCATGCCTATCATTTTCTGTCACCACAAAGATCCTCTCTGAAGCGTGATCTAAGTAGGTCACTCTGCCTGGGCTATCAGGATCCTTAAACTCATAGATCATGATTGTTCCTATATCAATTGGCAGATCAGATTTATACCTCCAAAAGGCTTTGTTAGTTTCTCGGTTCAGAAGCAGATCTATGCTCTTATTATCTTGGGGAATCCACTCTGGTGTGATAATCCTAGTGAGAATAGATTTGCCTCGAGGGGTCCTTGGTTCTTCACCCATGTTTCCTTGCTCTAGGTCACCTAAGTCCGTTCCTGGGATCTCAATCCGAAATTCATCAGTCCTATCTGGATGACTGGTGACTACATATATTGTCCCTTCCTTGTCTAAGTACGCTCCATTTTCGAACTTGACAGCTGGGCGCTCTAGTCCAATAGATTGGTCAGGATTCTTAATCTGTACTACAGATCTTCCTAGGCCATCCTCATAGATGCTAGCACCTAATCGGTTGGTCCTAAGGTATTCCAACTGCGTCTTGTAAGGGCCTTCTACCTTGTGCAAGTATGGCACTCCTGAACTTCCCGTAGGTCTTTCCATGCCTTGAGACATCTCTGATTCACTAGTCTCAGAGCTAGGGTAGTATGAGTGGTGACTCAACTACTGGGCCCAAGACCTAGCAGTGTGGTTGACACTAGCCTCTGAAGACCTAAGACTTTGTTTATCTCTCCCTAGATGTTGCCCTGATCTAAGGTTCATAAGCCTAATTGAATAGCCCAAATTTTCCCAAGTACAACCTCGTTGCTGAGTCCTTTTGTATCAGTTACTTGATTCTTTTTAGTGGTTACCGTGTTTATGCTCTTGTCAGAAATCACGTCGTCAGGAATATTTGAGTATATTTTCGCACTGTAAGTTGATCGTTCCACGTTAGATTCTTTCCTTTAAGGTTATCGCATCACGAAGAGATTATGTTTAATCTTGAACTTGAGTGCATAGGTAGTCTTCAACTTGATTGATGCCTATCGTTGCCCTGACTTACTCCTAGCACTTCTCGCACTTAGCCTAAGCTACAAATTGATAGAGGGTGTTGAGGATTTTCCAACCTTGAGTTTCTTTCCTTGTGTTGTTGCCCTGGGGTGCCCAGGATGCGTGTTCCCAAGCTTGCACTTACTCTTGCTTAGAATGCCCTCAAGTTCTCTTACTAGACCTGTAAAAGTCCCACAGTTAGCTCAAGGCTTAGAATCAAATGACACAATAGACCACTTTCATGCATGTAACTCTCAGACCAAATTATCCTTTGCCTTTATGGAAAACAATCCCAAGGATCCCTCAGTTTTCCTACCTCGGGGTATGGTCAACTTCAAAATACCCTATCTAATAATCCTCACGAGCTTTCCAACAAAACAAGAATCACCGCAAACGGATTTCGTATGAGAAAGTTATGTCAGTTCAGGCTTCAGGGATTAAAACAGGGTTCAAACAGGCTAACAGGTCAACAGGGTTTCCTCAAATTGCTTGTTTATAGCCTCCCTATATGTCCTATAGCCCAATAGTTATGCCCAAAATTAGCCAAATTCCTCAATTTAATAAACCCTAAAAAATGGCCGAAAATGGCTGTCAATCGCGATCGACTGGGCTGTCAATCGCGATGGACTGGTGTCCATCGCGATGGACTGGTGTCCGTCGTGATGGATGGCTGTCCGTCGTGAGGGATGGCTGTCCGTCGCGATTGACAGTTGTCCGTTGCAATTGACGGCTGTCGGTCGCGATCGACTGGGCTGTCAATCGCGATGGATGGCTGTCCGTCGCGATGGACAGGTGTCAGTCGTGATGGATGGCTGTCCGTCGCGATGGATGGCTGTCCGTCACGATGGACAGGTGTCAGTCGCGATGGATGGCTGTCGGTCGCGATGGATGGCTGTCCATCGCGATGGACAGGTGTCAGTCGCGATGGATGCTATCAATCGCGATGGACTGAAAATTTGCAATTTTTTCAAAAATTTTTGTGGATCTGTGCTGTGCCAAGCCTCTAGTCTACTGGGATGCACTCAGTTTTACCAAAAGATGAAAATTTCTGTCAATCGCGATCTATAGAAGCTGGCGACTACGAGACAGTTCTGCACATTTCCGTACCTGCGCAACGTGTCAGAGGGGATGATGCTACTGGAACCTGCAAAAAACTCAACAAACATGCAAAAACAGTGCACACAAGATCGCTCTCTCGCTCTCTCTCACAAGTGAAATGAGGGAAATGAAAGGGGAAAAGAGATATAGTCAAAAAACTGAAATTTTGGCGATGATGGAGATGGAGGTGGAAGATGATGAGGATGATGATGGTGATGATGATGATGAAGTAAGGTAAGGAAAAGTAAAGAAATTACCTACAACGCCAACGGCACAACTCTACGTCTTACCATCACACGCTCGTCCTCAAAGCTCGATCCCCGGCAACGGCGCCAAAATTTGGTGTAGCTCAATGATGAGTAGCGCCTCCTTTAATGTCAATCCGGGAAGACAAGAGGATGGTATGAAGACCTCGAGCAAGTGAAGGCACAAGTGCGTGAGTGAGAAGCACACAAACATGCACACACATATACACACACGCGCACACACGGCAAGACAAAGAGTGAGAAGCAATGGAGTTCTTAGATTACTTTCAAAAAGCTCATACAAGTTCAAAACTATTACAAGCTAACCTCAAAAATGACCTCTCTAGCTCTATTTATAGTTTTTGACTAGGTTTTGGCCCTGTCCAGACCTAGTGTCCGGCCTAGTTAAAAATTAGGTTCCAGCGCCAATTTGAGGGCTTAAACGGAGTCTAAAAAATACGAAAATTGATATGTAGGTACTTCTAAGGCTCCTCAAGCTCAAGGAATCCTTGGCTTGCACAAAATGGAGGTAGAAAAATATGAAATGGTATTTACAATGATTGTTGGTGATAAGAATCATTGTTATAAAGATGTTGATTTGGAAAAATTTGAAGGGCCTATCTGCCAGATTTGTGTCGACTACTTTGTCTACTTAATCCTTCACCTCGCTCTGACTCTCTCCGCTGGCTTCCTTGTCTAGTCAGTTCTTGGGTGCCCATACTGCTCTCAACACCCCCCAAATCCCACAATGCAGGGGAGGATAAATCTATCATCACCCTCATGCTAGAGGGCAAGCTAGAGGGCATTACAAATGAGGTGGATAAATCTATCATCACCCTCATGTGGGACCCATTTGGGTTTCAACTTGTTGTTTTGGAGGAGATAAATACAGTGATGTCTAAATGGTGGAGATCTCTTATCTCGTGAGATTCTTTTACCTAGAAGAAACAAGGATTTCTCGATCGACGATTCCTTAGGAGTTTGGTCAAAGTTGGTAGCACATCGCTCCCTCCAAATCTTCCAAAGAGTCTCACCCCTGATGGCATTCCACAGCCTTGATGAGCAGCCGACGGCCTCACCCAACAGCACCTGTTGCCAATTGATTTGGTTCTTGAGTCTCAATACCCGGGTCACGTGACGCCAGATAACTCAGGACTTGGGGCAATCGAAGAACAGGTGAGCTAAATCTTCGATGCAACGATGGCAACGCTTGCACCATGGCGATACACCACAGATTTTGTTAGCCCTTGCATTGGACCACATACCTTTATGCAATATCTGCCACATGAGAACGGACTTTTTGATTTCAATAAGGGGGTGCCAAATAGACATGAACTTTAGTGCCCATCGAAGTTTGGTCCAAGAAAGGCGCCATCTCTTGTTAAGAGTGTGATGAACCTCTAAGTTCTCTTTGAAGTTGGGGATTCTGGATAGCTTCTTACCATTGCTCCATTTGAGGCCCTCCAGGCAAGGAGGCTCCTGACCGCAGAGAAGGTGTGTAGTAGAGCGGTCCCAAGCTAAGAACCTGCCTTGAAGAAGAGTCCATTCCTCGATGGTAACTCTAAGCCTCGGGTCCAAGTCTTTGAATCTAATCCACTGGTTGGTCTCTTGTTTCCAGAGTTGTTTCCACTGTTTGAACTCCTTGTTCCATAATCGCTTTGCAGTTTGGAGGTTCCAAGACTCCACCCCCTAATTCCACCGATCGGAAACCAGATAGAGTCATTTTGTCTTATCCCAGCTACCCACTTCCACTCATCACTGATTCTGATGAATTGTTTGGCCTTGTTCCAACTCTTCCATAAAGAACACACGAGGTCTTACTTTCAATGACGGAGCTCAATGGCAAGGTCTTACTTTCAAAGCCTCGCGGATATGACGGAACACACTGAGCTTTGGCTGCGCTCCCTTATAGTTGACCGCACGATGGCTATCTGCACAGCGATGTTTCTACCTAGCAATTACTCCGTTGCGCGATTTCTGATAGCTCCCTCCATCTTGTTTTAGTTTTGCTCCAGTGCGGCTTCGGGTTGTAGGTATCGCGATACCTCCCATCTGGTGTTGCCGATACCTCCCCTTGATGGCTTTGCTCTGGTGCGGCTTCGGGTTGCAGGTATCGCGATACCTCTCGTCTGGTGTCCTCGATACCTCCCCTTGATTGCTGTGTCACGATACTCCAACAAGTATCGTCACGTTGAGCCCCCGTCGCCTTTTGGTTTCATCACGCCTTTGTACTCGTATCATCACGGGTAGTTCTGCTCGGTCGCTTTCATGATATCGTCATGTTGAAGACCGTGGTATCGTCTCCTGCGCTCCTCTCGGTATTGTCTCGTGGTTCTCCGTGGTTTCTTCTCCTCTCCGTGGTATCGTCTAGCTGAAGTCTGGGCTTTCATCCCCTCTCCGCGTGGGAGTCGATCGTGATTCGTGTGGCTCTAAAAAAAAAAAAACAAAACAAATTCTAACTAATGGATTAGGTTCAAAGACTTAGACCCCAGACATAGAGTTACCCTTGAGGAATGGACTCTTCTTCAAGGCAGATGCTTGGCGTGGGACCGCTCAACTTCTCGCCTTCTCTCCGGACAGGATCTTCCTTGCCTTGAGGGCCTCAAATGAAGCAATGGTAAGAGAATATCCAGAATACCCAACTTCAAAGAGAACTTAGATGTTCATCACACCCTCAACAAATGGTGGTGCCTTTCTTGGACCAAACTTCGATGGGAACTAAAGCTCATGTCTATTTGGCACCCCCTAATTGAGATCAAAAAGTCTGTTCTCATGTGGCAGATCTTGCATAAGGGAATCTGGTCCAATGCAAGGGCTAATAAAATATGTGGTGTGCCGCCATGGTGCAAGAGTTGCCATCGATGCATCAAAGATTTAGCTCACCTGTTCTTCGATTGCCCCAAGTCCCGTATTGTCTGGCTTCACGTGACACGGGTTTTGAGACTCACGCACCAAATCAATTGGCAATAGGTGCTGTTGGGTGAGGCGGTCGGCTGTTCCTCGAGGCTGTGGAATGCCATCAAGGGTGAGACTCTTTGGAAGATTTGGAGGGAGCGATGTGCTCTCAATTTTGATCAAACTCCTAAGGAATGGTTGATCGAGAAATCTCCACCGTTTAGACATCACTGTATCTATCTCCTTGAAAACAACAAGTTGAAACCCAAATGGGTCCCACATGAGGGCGATGATAGATTTATCCACATCATTTGTAATGCCCTCTAGCGTACCACACTCCTCCCATGCTTTGTGGGATTTGGGGGGTCCCATGGGCACTAGTCCCATTCTTTTGTAACTTTTCTTCTTTACCTTAATTAAAGTCCGGGAGAATAGGCCAAGGCCGAACTTCCTTTTATTAAAAAGAAAACAAATTCTGATCAGGACTCATAAGGCCATAAGAGATATCCGGAAAAAATAAGAGAAAGGGTATACCGGAGACTCTCACGACTTGAAGAAGAAGTGAACAAAGGTAACTTGCAATACCAGCAAGGTCTTCTGAAAATCAGGGGAACACTAAGACTCGAGGAGGAGGTTCAAAGGAAAAATCTACAGATATTCTTCAAAGACTGGTGGCGGGGAAGGCCGACAAACCATCCAAAGAGATGTGTAACATCCTAAAAAAGAAACAAGTTAGGGAATCCATCCCCTTCTTGGTTGATAACAATGGGATCGAATGTAGCACAGAAGTTGAGAACAGATCTTTCATCGTCGAGCACTTTACCCATCTTGTCGAGGTCTCGACTCCTCTTTCCCCGCACAAGCGTGACTGCATGGCTACCATCTCAAGGGTAGCTCAACCTAGAATCCCGCAGAACATGAGGGATCTTCTCAAAGCTAACATTTTCGAGAACGAAATTATCGAGGTTATCGATGCTCTTCCCAATGGAAAAAGTCCAGGTCCTGATGGCCTCACCAATGAGTTTTTCAAGTCCTTCAAACGTGTGCTGGCCACCACACTACGTTTGGTGTGGCTCGAGGCTCTCTCGTTTGGTGCCCTTCCCGAGTGCCTTAATAATGGCATCATCAAGTTAATTCACAAAAGGGGAGATAAGAACAAAATTGAAAATTGGCGGCCGATTACCATGCTCCAAACTGGATACAAGATAATTGCCAAAGTTATCGCCAACAGAATCTCTTATCATCTAAAGTCATGGCTTTATGAGGACCAGAAAGGTTTTGTCAAAGGTAGATCTATACTTGAAGCAATTGTGGACATTTGGGAAGGCCTTACATTTGCTGAGGAGTCTGCACAAGATCTTGTATTCATTAAGATAGAGTTCGACAAAGCATACGACATATTGGAATGGGACTTTATTCTACAATCACTGAAAGACCTTGGATGCAGCCAAAAGTTCACGAAAATGGTTTCTACTCTTCTCGGAAACACTTCAACTAGAATAAATGTCAATGGTAAGCTCTTTAAGCCCATACGTTTAAAAAGATCTATCAGGCAAGGCTGCCCTCTAGCTCCTCTACTCTTCGCTATCGCTTTGAATGGCCTCAGTTGCCTATTAAAGCAGCACATCGACTCTAGCAACCTCATGGGTCTTTCCCTACCTCTAAATCAAGGCCAAATGATTACTAGACTATTTGCCGATGATATGAATGCCTTTGTGCATAATGATATGAACATCATCGAGGTGTTCTGGAGTTGCCTTGACACCTTTTGTGTGGCATCAGGCTCAAAAATCAACCATGCTAAAACTGCTTTCAAAGCAATCCGCGGACCCCCACCCCAATTGCTGTTAGATCAGGGGTGTCAAGTTATCCCCAGAGGGCAAGTCTTCTGTCTCCTTGGCATCCCGATGGGCTTTGACATCACAATGGACCAACGATGGAACTGGGTGCTGGCCAAGCTAGATAGCAAACTAAATCATTGGAAAGGTATGCAAGTCAACTTGGCAGGGCGTGCTATGGTTGTTAACACATTTATACTTTCAACGTCTATTTACTTTATCTCGTCTTGGAGACCGAAGGAGAAAGAGTTAGCCAAAGTGGAAAGAATCTGCAGAAACTTCCTCTGGACTGGGGATCCCAACAGGAGGGGGATCCCCAAAATCAATTGGGAAACTTGCACTAGCTCGAAAGACTCAGGGGGCTTGGGTATTTTGGATATCGCAGGGTTGGCTAACAAGCTGGCCGTTAAGTGGCTAATGAAGGCCTAGAGCAATAGTGAGTCCTCTTAGGATAAATTGATATTCAGAAACTTGAAAGACCTTACCTTGGTTGGCCATCCTGGCTGGAAGGACTTAGGGATTCTCACGCTTTTGTTCTCCCTGCTCCCGGTGTCCCCTAAAGGATCTAGCCTCGTGTGTTCTTTATGGAAGAGTTGGAACAAGGCCAAACAATTCATCAGAATCAGTGATGAGTGGAAGTGGGCGGCTTGGATAAGACAAAACGACTCTATCTGGTTCTCGATCAGTGGCATTAGAGGAGTGGAGCCTTGGAATCTCCAAACTGCAAAGCGGTTATGGAACAAGGGGTTCAAAGAGAGGAAACAGCTCTGGAAACAAGAAACTAACCAGTGGATTAGGTTCGAAGACTTAGACCCGAGACATAGAGTTACCCTTGAGGAATGGACTCTTCTTCAAGGCTGATGCTTGGCGTGGGACCACTCAACTTCTCACCTTCTCTCTAGACAGGATCTTCCTTGCCTTGAGGGCCTCAAATTGAGCAATGGTAAGAGAATATCCATAATACCAAACTTCAAAGACAACTTAGATGTTCATCACACCCTCAACAAAAGGTGCTGCCTTTCTTGGACCAAACTTCGATGGGAACTAAAGTTCATGTCTATTTGGCACCCCCTAATTGAGATAAAAAATTCTGTTCTCATGTGGCAAATCTTCCATAAGGGAATCTGGTCCAATGCAAGGGCTAATAAAATATGTGGTGTGCCGCCATGGTGCAAGCATTGCCATCGATGCATCGAAGATTAAGCTCACATGTTCTTCATTTGCCCCAAGTCCCGTATTGTCTAGCTTCATGTGACATGGGTTTTGAGGCTCACGCACCAAATCAATTGGCAACAGGTGCTGTTGGGTGAGGCGGTCGGCTGTTCCTGGAGGCTATGGAATGCCATCAGCGGTGAGACTCTTTGGAAGATTTGGAGGGAGCGATGTGCTGTCAATTTTGATCAAACTCCTAAGGAATGGTCGATCAAGAAATCATTGTTTCTTCTAGGTAAAAGAATCTCCCGAGATAAGAGATCTCCATCATTTAGACATCACTCTATCTATCTCCACGAAAACAATAAGTTGAACCCAAATGGGTCCCACATGAGGGTGTTGATAGATTTATCCGCCTCATTTGTAATGCCCTCTAGTGTACCACACTCCTCCCCTGCTTTGTGGGATTTGGGGGGTCCCATGGGCACTAGTCCCATTCTTTTGTAACTTTCCTTCTTTACCTTAATTAAAGTCCGAGAGAATAGGCTAAGGCCGAACTTCCTTTTATTTGAAAAAAAAAGGTTGAGTTTGTGAAGCTAGAGGGCATTACAAAGGAGGCGGATAAATCTATCATCACCCTCATGTGACTTTTCTTCTTTATTTTAATTAGAGTCCGGGAGAATAGGCTAACACCGAACTTCACTTGTAACTTTTCTTCTTTATTTTAATTAAAGTCCGGAACAATAGGCTAACTCCGAACTTCCTTTTATTAATAAAAAAAAACATGGTTGAGTTTGTTTCAATCAGGTCCTTCCCTCGAAAATCTCCATAAACTATGGAGATGGTAAGACCTGGACACAAGAGGTTACTTACAAGAATTTTCCAAATGCGTGCTTTCGGTGCGGGTATCAAGGTCATAGGATCAAAGACTGCCCCCTGAATAAAAGTACAAATAAAAACAAGCTTAAGCGAGATGGGACCCTGAATCCTTTCCCCCAAGATGACACTCAGGGTCATTCCCCTCCAATGAAGGAAGAAGGGGGAACTTGCGTTGCTGAGACGGATTCAGAAGGGTTCACTAAAGTAAGACATAGGAGGAAAGTTAGCCCTCAAAGGTCAACAATAAGGAACACTACGACAATTGCCCCTCCGAATAACATGTACTGTAACCTAGAAAAGGAGATTAATGAGGTTCACTTCCCAGGAGACAACCACTATGAAGAAGACCCCACTGATAATACCCTTGGGTCCTCTTCCAGCAAAGAAGACAACCAAGAAGGTTACACCACGAGTAAAGACGAAGGCTTCACTACTAGCAATGAAGACAACCGAGACAGCGAAAGCTCCTTTCTTGGTCCTACTCTTCCGGTATGCTTTCCAAGATTACCGTAGAAAAAGTCAAAGCTTAAAATAAAACAACCTTTGGGCATGCCTTGGAAGAGCCCCCTCAAGAGTAGGATCCTAAGTCAAGAAGTTGGGAGGAAAAAAGAAGACCACAAGAAGAAATTCTTATCCACGCTTTTGAGTTCAATCATCATTTTCTATAAATATTAGCATGCAAATATACTTACACAAATTCCAAGAAATTTTCATCTATCTCCACTCATGCATAAGAGTGCCTTATAATGCCCAAATAAATGATTGAGAATGATGTCAAGAACACTTTGAATTTCTTCATTTCTTTCCTCCATTCATCATCTTGATGTCTTTACTTCATATATCTTCTCTTCAATCGCAACCATTAATATACTATAACTTATACTTTTTTTGGCAATTTCCATTTGTTAGTTTTTATACATTCACAACCTTTTTGTTTTCAAAGGAAAGGCTTAACCCCTATGCTGAGGAAGAAATTTAGAAGGATGCATAGGCAGGAACTAGGATCTCTATGGATATCTTTGTCATAAATTAACATATATATATATATATATATATATATATATATATATATATATATATATATATATATATATAAGCAATGAATCAATCTTGCTATTGAAATTTCAAATTAAAATTATCCTTACATTCCCTGGCTGTCTCCATAATGATTCTAAACAATATTTCAAGAAATTGTTTTCTTACTCAAGTGGAATAGTTTATACTTAAACTTTGATACAATCACTGCCCTGTTTTAAAGTTTTTGCAAATAAATGAATGCAAATATGTAGTGCAATAAGATTAACTATCTACAAAGTAGATATTAATAAATACCACATGATCGTTTTTATTCTTCTTCAATTGGATCATCCTCATCTTTAATTTCATCATTAGCTACTTTCAATACAACATATATAGAAAACCATCTTCTCATTAATTCCTTTATTGCTTCATATTTACTATCGTAAACAAAAACTCAATAAACTTCTTGAATTTTCTTTGGCCATAGTCTATGTTGTTTATCAAAGTAAATTTTATTTTTCAAACTTGATTCCTTTATCTTTTGAACTATCTCTATCAACTTTTCATTATCTTATTCTAATTATTATAATCTTATGCATAATAACTCCTCTCTACACATGTTATCATTCCAAGGAAGTGTTATCCAAGTCAAAATTTCAGTCTAGATGGAAAAGAATGGCATTTGATAGTACATGAGTTCATCAGGAATATACCTTATGGTACGTTGCATGTCATTCTATCTACCCAAAGTGCAAAAAGTGAATATCTAGGCCATTTTTTAATATCATCATTACATGCTTTAGCTATGGATTTTACAATAGACAGATGTCCTATCTCAGTTGTATCATTGGCTTCTACATTATATGATGTGGTAAGAAACAAATGAATGCCATGATATTTGAAGAATTCTTTATCTTCTGTCGCATGTAACTCCACAATGGGAACTTTTTTTCTCTATACAAAAAAGGGGACATGATGTTTTCAACAAGAATTTGCAAACATTGTAAGTGGTCTTTGAGCATAATACATGTCCCTCTACATGATTAGTTAAGTCATCTCATGCAAGTACAATGTAATGCATTTTGTCAATTCCTTTAAGCATAGTTACAAGAAGTACAACCCAATTGTAGTAAATACAAGGTAGATACATAGGATGTAAAGGATCTCTATGTTTAACCGATGAATGAAGTTGGCATGTGGAATATGTAGAAACATAGTTACTAATATCAACATACATCCTAGGCCAATAATAGGTGCTTGGATGTTTTTCATATGCTCCATAAAAACCTTTATGACCTACCCATTAAGGACATGGAAATGAAAGAACACAATAACAAAATCAAGAATTCAACGGATGAACAATTCAAGGGATTAGGGTCATCGAAAAAAATGGATTCTTCTATTCACTTGAAGCGATTGTGTGAAAAAATTCAAGGTTTTAGCCACATTCATGTGAATTTCATGAGATTTTTGGAATATAATTTCTCTCTTATGATAAAAATACAACAAATTGTCAAAAAATATGTTTGAAATACATGACGGATTCAAGGGATTAAGGCCACCCAAAAATCTTGGATTTCCCTAATCGCTTGAATCGATCATATCAAACAAATCAAAGTCTTCGCTTTGTTTCTATGTATTCCATCAAGTCTTGAATAAATCTTCCCCTTTACCTTGAAAAACAAAAATAGATCATAAACATGTTTTTGACTAGAGTTGAACGATTCAAGTGAATAGGTCTATCTTAAAGTCTCCATTTCCTCTAATCGCTTTAACTAGTCATCTCAATAATACCATATGAATTCGATGCAAAGTAGAATTTATTTATTGGGCTTATCTTAATAGAAAAAAAGAGATCTCAAAAAGGTTTTCTAGTAGATAGGACCAATTCAAGAAGTCATGAATAAATCCTCCCGTTCTATAGCTTGAAAAATAAAAATAGATCATTAACATATTTTTTATGAGACATGATTGATTCAAGCAAATCACTATATCGAAAAGTCTCAGATTCCCCTATTTGCTTGAATCGTTCGTGTCAATAATATCCACTGAAAAAAAAGATTCCCCTAATCTATTGCCCTTATCTTAAAAGAAAAAATAAATCTCAAAAAGGTTTTTTTTACTAGACTCGACCAACTCAAGACGTTGGGCAAATCTAGAAATCTGAGATTCCAATAATCACTTAAACTAGTCGTGTAGAAGATTCCAAGATTAGGGATATTATCTTGCACACCAAGAGAGCTCAAGGAGAAGAGGAATTAGAGAAATTCATAGAAGAGGATTAGATCATGAAAACTATTGGAAGTTGGGGGTAGCACATAGGTCACAAAACAAATGGCACAAATGGAGGATCTTAGATAGTTCTCTAAGTTGAGTTGATCGTTAGTGTCACGTGGCATCCTCTGATTTGTTTATTTCATCTAATCATTGCAAATCTTGGCATACAATTTCACGTATCAACTTTTTAGTGATCCACGTCATTTGATCATTGAACGTTTTAGTTTTATTTTGCCATGTGTCACATGCAAATTGGTCCATATCATTTCTTTTTGTCTTCACCTATAAATATGAGTTGCCTTGTTCTTTTCTAATTTTTCAACCTTTAAGAAAATTCTGCCTACATAAGCAAGCACTCTAACTTAAATCTTATACACGACAGATTTGAGCAATTACACTAGTTTGACTCTCTTTGACTGTTTCTAGCCGCTTGTATCATTCATCTATTGAGATGGAAGAGAAGAATTTGATTGATGGTGAATCATTTTCTAGATGCAATGAGAATCTTCAGTCCCACCTTTGACTTTGAAGCACTTGTGGAGAAAAGCAAGGCATTCCATATCGATGAATGTGAGACCTTCATTAGGATAGGAAATGGTCAAGAAGTGATAATCTTTGGTAAAACTTATATCCAACCAATCATTTTTGGGAAGTACGCTTTGGATAGGTCTAGAATAAGTAGAAAATGTAGGATGATTTCCCCTTTGCAAAGCAAGATAGAAATTTTCCCAAAACATAAAAACAATTGTTGTTTATTGCCCTTGAGCATAGGGTTTCTGATTTTTGCCTTATCATATTTAGAAAGTCAAGTGAAACAGACTGTTGAAGAGATTAACCTACAAGAAAAAGAAGAAGAGGTTAGAAACTTTGATGTCACTACTTTCAAAGCAGAGGTTACGATAAGAGAGCAAGCAAAACATGTGAAAATCTTACAGAAATCACGCCTTCTCCCAAATCTCCCGTATTACTTTATCTTTGGGAAGGATTTCATTCCTCTATATTGCATTCAATATTTCTTGGGGTTTTACTCATTTCGATGAGGACACTCATTTGTGGAGGTAGCAAGAAAATGAGGTTAAGGTATGTCCAGATAAGAAAATTGTGGGAGACAACTGATTCAAGCGATTAGGCCCATTGAAGAATTTTCGATGAGCCTATTCCCTTGAATTCATCATGTCTAAAGTTTTATGGCTATTTCAACTTGTCTCTTATGTAGTATAATCCAATTATCATGTGTTTTTTATCATTTGCAAGACATAGCCGATTCAAGAGATTAAGCCCATCCGAGACTTTCTCATGAGCCTAATATCTTGAATCAATTGTGTTGTCAATTTCTCTATTTCATGATTTATTCTCCTCATCCAATATGTGTTCGACACATTCTTAGTGTGCACATCACAAAAGGGGCAAGTTTACAAGCTTCTCTAATGATAATGATGATCCTTGAGACCCGATCGATTCAAGGAATTATGCTTATCTTAGCCTTCACATGAGCATGCTTTCTTGAATTGGTTGTGTCTATTTAGTTCTTTGTTTGCTCTTTATTTAAGGCCTTTATCTTTCAATATTAATATATGTTGGCATGATCCTAGTCGCTTGAATTGAAGATTTCTTGATGATCCTAGTCGCTTGAATTGGTCATGTTCTACATTTCTTTCAACAATTATTTTTCCTTACAACTTTAGTGGTGTCCCGAGTCATTCAAAATTGTTTTGTTCTCTCTGATCTTGCATTTTCATTGTTTCCATATTTATCTATATTGGATGAGGAAAATTATCTTTGGGCCAAGGAAAGCTATAGAGAGTAAAGGAAAAGCAAAAGTAGATGCACATTCATTCATTCACTATCTTCCAAAGTTGAGTGTAGATCTATTCTATGTTGTACATAAGAAGTATAGTGAGGACCCTGATTTTGAATTATTCTCTCTAAATTGTCTTTCAACGTACATGGGTGTTTCCTCACTACCCTTTAATGCATATAGGATTTTACATCTTGAGAGAATAGTAGCATTCAGGATTTTTGGCTATGCCCTAGGGCTCAATGCTTCTAGAGTTGGACATTTTCTTTGTTATTTAAGCTATGCAATGGCTGCAGAGCTCTCAAATAAGTATTGTTGGCTATAGGAGAAATGAGTTTGTTAGATAGAGAGGAGAATTTCTAGAGTCAATCTCATTAAAAAGACTGAAAAAGGAATAAATATTTCATTTAAAAAATTTCATGTGTTCAAAAACTATATATACATCCAAATGTATTTTTTGGCCAGAAAATTTGTAAAGATATTCTAAATATTATAGCTTCAAACTAGAATGAAATCTCATTCTTTTTTGTATTTAATCCATATGGCTTAATGGAGATATCATCTTGTGATACTCCTTATTGACACGATCTGTATAGTTTATCTGGTGATGATATCTAGCTTCTAGTCTCCTTTGTAATTTTCTTCTAGAGCACCGGTCAAAAATCTCTTTGAAAGCATCACTTTTTGTGACTCCTCCTCCATTTCTTGTGCAATTGAAGAAGCTTGTTCTTGCTTGATAATGAGATTTTTTTCATGGCCTGGGTGTTCCATATGGAAAGTGTTTCCTTTTCTATAGAGAATGGACCATGCAAAAGAAGAATATGCTATAAAAACATAACTATAAATATCAAGATGTTTATTTCAAAACTCACCAAGTAGAATGGTGGAGTAGATAATTTCTTTGAAACTCTCCAACTAGTAAGTTATGTATTTGACACTCCATGCCTCTCTCATGGTTTCTATAAGCTCTATGATTACCCTTCTGAATTCAATCACATAGGTATCAGATATTACTTGTTTCCTCATGATCTTCAAAGTTTTATGTAGTCTGAACCAAACCTCCATTCTTTTTTTTTTTGCTATAATTGGATTGCTCTTTACATTTGTCGCAACCTCACGAAATTGTTTCCAACAATTCTACATTGCATTTAGATGTTTTCCAAATCCTTTCAATTTCTTTCAAAACTTTATGATTATTTTCAAGTGATTTCTTAGCACACGTGTCTTTGATAGTGTTTTTAACCGCTTGACACTTACTCTTGAAAATCACAACCTCACTTATTTACGAGTTCACGTTCACTCAAAATTTTCAATGTCAAAGAGTGAAGCTAGCACCTCATCTATGGCCAATTGTTTACCTTTCTTCATACCCATATTCATGCCCAACGATGAAAGATTAAATGGGAAAAACTATAATCATTCGAAAGATGTAATGAGAGCATATATGTACACAATCTCTTTCATGATGTAGGAAATGGGTCTAAATGTGAACCCTATGAGGCCAAAAACCTAGAATCTTGGCATATCTGGAATGTTAAAGATAAAACGGCATTACTTCTACTAGCCTTTGATGAGCTGACCAAAGGGCACATCATGGCATGTAAAACATCCAAAGAAGCCTAGCGGCGTTATACGAAGATAAAACACCCTCGAGGATCTATGCTTTAAAAGGAGATTTTTATAATCTAACTATTCAGCCATAAAATACAATCACAAAAGTCATAACTCAATTTGAAGACTATCAATGCAAGCTAGCACTTTGTGTCCAACAAATTTCCAGTGAAGATATGGCCATCAAGCTACTCAACAAACTACCTAGGGCGTATTATATGTTTGTAATGACCTTCTACAATCACGGACAAGTTCTAACTTGGGACGAAGTTCGTCATCTTTTGCTCCTTCATGACTCACGCGCTAAGTCGATCTCCATGTCCTATAGTTGTAATGGACCCAAGCTAGGATGGACTACTTCCTCAAAAACGTATAGTTGTAACTTCAATGGAAAGATATGTCATTTAGATAAATTTTTGTATAAGAAGAAACAGACCTCGAAGGCTTCTAGTTCTAGGCACTCATCCAAACCTTTGCAACATGTGTACCTATTGAAGGGAAAAGCAAACTACAGATCACCAATGCTCAAGGGGAATGCAAATCACTTTCAAATGTGTTATTTATTCCCAAGTTATGAATGAACTTGCTGTCACTAAACGCAATTCCCAATCATAACAAATAGGTGTTCTTTTATAACACCTTTGTCAAAGTCATTAATCCTCATACAAGATACATAATCACCCAAGGCATTGAAGAGAAAGGCTTATATAAATTATCTTATTTTCTATGCAAGGTATTAGTATCTAGTTTATGGCACCAAAGATATGTCTATACTTCCTATTTACTAAGAATCTCGTTATCAAAGATAGTGAAAGGATTGCCCAAGCTTGGGCACATCAATGATGTCTTCCAGGCTTGAACTCAAGCGAAGCAATATAGGTCTCCGATTCCAAAGGACACGTCGACAAGAGCTCAGAACCCTTTAGCCCTTATCCACATGGACCTTTTTGGACCCATGAATAGCCCATATCTTAATGGTTCACTCCCTACACATTTGGGTGTATTTCTTGAAATCAAAGGTAGACACTTTTACAAAATTTCTTGAATGGATCACCCAAGTGGAGAATGAAGCTTCCAAGTCCGCTAAGATGATGGACTAAGATGGAGGTGATGAATTCATAAACCACAACTTTGACAACTTTCTCAAACAAAAAGGAATAAGAAGATAAGTTACTCAACCTCACACTCCATCCTAGAATGGAGTAGCTTAGATAAAGAATTGAAGTGTGATGCAAATGGCAAGACCTATGCTTCATAAAAAATACTTACCCTACAAGTTCTGGCTAGAATTAGTGCATACACCTCTTCACATACTTAATCGAGGCTTCACTAGTGCATTGCACAACAAGACACCATTTGAAGCATACTATGGAAGAAATCCTAATGTGCGTTACTTTCAAGTATTTGGTAGTGAAGCATTTGTCCATGTGCCAAAAGAAGATCGCAAAAAGTGGCAATCTAAGTCTAAGAAGAACATCTTCACATAGTATAGTGTGCAATTAAAAGTGTATGACTTATATGATCTTGAAGAACACTCCATCACAATTTGTAAGGATGTGAAATTGAATGAAGCTTCCATATACTACAACAGGGATGGAACAAAAAATCTTCATCCATCCATCTATCCTTCTCACTTATCCCTTGATGCATTAGATTGAATAAATCCTAGAACCTTATAACTACAAAGAAGCTCAAGGACAACCTGAGTGGGAAGAAGCTATGAAATTGGAAATGGATGAAATACTGAATAACAAGCCTTGGACTCTTGTTCCTCAACCCACAAATCATCAAGTTATAGGAGTCAAATGGCTCTACAAGGTCAAATACAAATGAAACGGAACATTAAATAAGTAGAAAGCAAGATTGGTAGCTAAGGGATACAAGGAACAACATGGCATTGACTATGAAGAAACCTTTTCTACTACTACAAGATTCACAACCATAGGAATTATCTTAGCACTAAGTGCTCACTTTAAGTAGCCCATTTATGAGCATGACATCAAAAGTGCATTCCTCAATGGAGATCTTCAAGAAAAATTATATGTTGAACAACCGAAAGGATTCAAGATCCAAGGAAAGGAAGACCAACTATACAAACTTCACAAAGAATTTTATGGACTTAAGCAAGCTCCTAGGGCCTGGTATGAAAAGATTCACAAGTTCTTTGAGGCTAAAGGATTTCACAAAAGCAATGCTAATGCTAACCTCTACATCTATCAAAAGGAGTCCTTAGTTTCCATCATCATCCTCATGACTTGATATTGACAGGTCTGGATGACGAACGCATCCAATACATCATCACACAGCTTCACCTTGAGTACTCTATGAAAGATCTTGGACTACTTCACTACTTATTGGGTATGGAAGTTTGGCAAACAAAAGAAGGAATATTCCTATCATAAAAGGACTATTGCTCTGATCTTCTTTCCAGATATAACATGGACCAGTGTTGCTCACTACTCTACCTTACGAACACTAGACTAGATATTGCATATGTAGTCGGTATACTCAGTAATTTTGCACATCAAACTCGATAGACACATTCTAATGCCGCTCAAAGACTACTTCATTTCCTTGCCCTCACGCGACTTAGGGAATTCAAATTCAGATTGGGTTAGTGATCTTGATTTTTTAGGGTCTACTTCTAGATACATACTCTTGCTAGGCTCCAGACCTATCTCTTGGGCAATCAAGAAGCACCCTACACATGCTATATCATCCATCAAAGTCGAGTACCGAGCATCCAGCTTCGCAACATTTGAGGACATCTAACTTTGACATTTATTATCTGACATTAGTGTTTTGCAAGTTACTCTCATAGACATCTACACAAACAACCAATCACTGTTGGCCATCACTAAGAATCCAATGTTCCATGCTTAGACAAAGCATATCGAGATGAAGTACCACTTCATCCACGAGAAGCTCGTGTGTCAATAGATTGCTTTGGAGGGGAGTACCTGTCTAGAGAACCTCGTGGACATATTCATCAAAGCTGTACCTCCAATTTTGCACCATGGTGGATCTCTACAACATTCAGTCGCTCCAAAATGGAGTTGTAGAGGGGGTGTTGATGACATGATTGCTCCTATGTCATCTACATTTGTACTTGGTATGAGAGCGCTAGGTGGAGCCCTTGGTGGTGTGTTTGGTGGTCATCTTGGTGGTGGTGGTGCTTTAGTTTGGTCATTTTTCTTTCTGCTGATTGAAAGAAGCATTTGCCATCAGTTTTTCTCTTTGGGACCTCATTCTAGCCATTTACCCACCCTACCCTACCTTATTCTTCATCAATTTTGTACCCTTTTTAACCCTACCTTGCCACCTTATTCTATCATTTTCATGCTCCATTTCAAAATTTTATAGTGCTTATAAGCACTCTCTTGGATCCGTCTTGCTAACATGGATCATGCATTTTTTCATGCATCTCAAAGAGAAACAAAGAGAGAGAGAGAGAGAGAGAGAGAGAGAGAAACAAAGAGAGAGAGAGAGATATATTCTCCAAGTGCATATGACTTGTTCCTCCTCCTCTGTAGGAGCAACACGATCACTCATCTGCATGCCAAGAGGGATCTCTGAGCACAATAAAGATGCCATCACTCAATTCATCCCCTTTGATAGAACACAAATGCACTTTCTAGAAAGCATTGATGGCAATGCCCCACATGCTTTGCCCACTATGACACCTGTGATGATATCACCATATCAAGCTCGGGAGGTTGCTAGAATCCGATCACCACATGCTAGATTATCATATCATAGTTGAGCGTAGATAGGGGGCATATGCAATCAAATTTTTTTATCATGTTTTTGGTAGAATCAAATGGATCCACATGATCAATGTCAAAATATAGTTACTCCACGTGGCTTCATCCACATTTAACACTTCACTTATTTTCTGGTACCCTTGGTACTCTCCAAATTTAGAAGACATCGAGCCAAATCATCATGAAAGCAATGAACATGGACACCATCTGACTTCTTTAATTTTACCTTGCTCTATATCATTTCTCTTTTTTCCTAGCCTCAAGGATCATTGAATCCATATCTTTTAGCACTCTTTCTATTTGGACATCTTACTTTGTATTTTCGAAGGGCTTTAGCATTCTTGTGAGCATTTCATTTGGAACCTCCTATCCTCAAACTATCTATTTAGTAAAGGGACAATTTGTATCCTTCAAATGGTTTTTGAGGGTACCACAGCCCAGCATTTGGCACACTCCCTTTGGCTTTAAGTGCTCAACATTTGTACTATCAAACATATAAGGAGAAGAAGTGTTGTGTATATGCACACATGTTGGTTGGAGGCTAGTCTAAGCCCACCCATGAGCTCTCTCGCTGCATCCACTCATCTCATTTCTCCAAAGTGTCCAACAACTAGGGTTATTTCAAGCCCCCCACCCTCCCCAAGGAATTCGAGTGTGGTGTCAAGCCTTTAAATTTCTTTCAAAAGTTTGCGATCATTTTCAAGTCATTTCTTAGCACACGTCTTTGAAAGTGTTTTTAAACACTTGACACTTACTCTTGCAAAGAAAAAACTCACTTCTTTATGAGTTCAAGTTCACTCAAACTTTTTAACATCAAATAATGAAGCTAGCACCTCATCTATGGGTAATTTTTTACCTTCCTTCACACCCATATTCATGCCCAAAGATGGACGATTAAATGGGCAAAATTATATTACTTGGAAAGATGTAATGAGAGCATATCCGTACACCAATCTTCTTCACGATGTAGTAGATGAGTCCGAAGCTGAACCAAATAAGGCCAACGACGTATAATCTTGGCATATCGAGAATAATAAAGATAAAAGGGCATTAGGCCAACTTCCACTAGCCTGTAATGAACTTACCAAAGGGCACATCACAGCATGTAAAACATCCAAAGAAGCCTAGGATACTTTAGCAGCCTTATATGAAGATAAAACACCCTCGATGATCTATGCTTTAGAGACAAAATTCTATAATCTAACTATTCGATCACAAGATACAATCACAAAAATCATAGCTCAATTTGAAGATAATCAATGCAAGTTATCACTTTTTCGATGGAAAATTTGAGTGAAGATATGGCCATCAGGCTACTTAACAAACTACCTAGGTTGTATGAGACCTTTCTAATGACCTTGTACAATTGAGGGCGAGTTCTAACTTGGAAAGAAGTCTATCGTTTTTTGCTTTGTCAAGACTCGTGTGCTAAGTCGACATCCTCCCAAGAGATTGCAATGAAGGCCAAAGGGCCTTTTAACAAAGGTAAAAGTACTAGTCATCATACAAGCAATGGGCCCAAGCAAGGATCGACTACTTTCTCCAAGAAGTATATTTGTAACTTCTATAGAAAAATAGGTCATTTAGAGAGATTAGGCTATAAGAAGAAATAGACCTTGAAGGCTTCTAGTTCGAGGCACTCATCCAAACGTTCCCAACATAGGTCACATTGCTCTAGCGAAGAACTCTTTATCTGTAGCGAGGCAAATGCTCTAGTTACATCTACCTCCCCTTATGAATGGATCATTAACAACAGAGTGACCTCGCACATGTGTGAGCAACACACATATGAATTGTGACTTGGAGATAACAAAATTCTACCTATTGAAGGGGAAGGAAAATTACATATCACCAACACGCAAGGGGAATGCAAATCACTTTCAAATGTGTTATTTGTTCCCAATTTATGCATAAAATTGCTTTCAGTACAAGATAGTACTGATCATAACAAATAGGTGTTGTTTGATAATACGTCTGTCAAAGCCATTGATCCTTATATGGAAGACATGTTTGCCAAAGGCATTGAAGAAAAGAGCTTATATAAATTATCTTGTTTTATATCCAAGGAATCATTATCTAGTTAATGGAACCAAAGATATGGCCACACCTTCTATTTACCAAGAAAGGATTGCCCAAGGTTTTGACACCTCAAGCATATAAGGCTTTCTTCTAAAGTATGCTTCAAATCGCATCTTGTTGTGCAATGCACTCATGAAGCCTCGATTAAGTATGTGAATAGTAGTATGCATTCTTTCTGCCTAAAGCTTGTAGGGTAAGTCTTTGTTATGGAGCATAGTTCTCGCCATTTCCATCACGCTTCGATACTTTCTCTTAGCTACTCCTCCGTTATGGGATGGAGTGTGAGGTTGAGTAACTTGTCTTTTTATTCATTTTTGTTTGAGGAAGTTGTGAAAGTGGTGTTTTTATGAATTCACCACCTCCATCTGATTGGATGTTCTTAACGGACTTGGAAGCTTCATTCTCCACTTGGGTGATCCATTTACGAAACTTAAGTAAATTTTCTACCTTTTATTTCAATAAATACACTTAAATGTATCGGGAGTGGTCATCTACTAAAATAATGAAGTAGAATGAACCACTAAGAGAGGGGTATTCATGTGTCCACAAAGGTCCATGTGGATAAGGACTAAAGGATCACATTGCTCTAGCAAAGGACCCTTTATCTCTACTGAGGCAAATGCTCTAGTTACAACTAGTTCCCCTCACGAATGGATCTTCGACAGTGTGGCGACCTCGCACATGTGTAAAGATAAAGATTCTTTTCAAGAACTTGAAAAGCATACAAGTGAAGTGTACCTTGCAAATAACAAAAGTCTATCTATTGAAGGGAAAGACAAAGTAAAGATCGCCAACACTCAAGTGGAACACAAAACACTTTCAAATGTGTTATTTGTTCCCAATTTATGCATGTTTCTATTGTCAGTAAAAGCAATTATCGATCATAACAACTAGGTGTTGTTTTATAACACCTGTGTCAAAGTCATTGATCCTCATAGAAAAGACATAATCGCCCAAGGCATTGAGGAGAAGGGCTTATATCTTGTTTTCTATCCATGGAATCACTATCTAGTTAGTGGCACCAAAGATATGGCCACACCTCCTATTTACCAAGAGTTTCTTCATCATAGATAGTAAAAGGATTGCCCAAGCTTGGGACCTCAATGATATTTGTGTTGATGAAATGATTGCTCCTACATCATCTATATTTGTATCTACATGAGTGCATCTTTATTTTATATCTAGGAGGCACTCAATTTCCAATCCTTTTCCATTTTAAATTGTATTTGGTTTGTATTTGGGTACATTGCCATTTGCTTCTATCATTGTATTCATTCTCCTTTCAAGGGAATTATCCCATATGAGATGTACTTTGGAGAGCCCCTCCCAAATCTATATAAGGGGGGCCTCTCCCTCCATTTGTACTTGTTTAGAAGCTTGAGGAGCCTACTCCATGCTCTTGGCAAACTCATTTCTAATACACATGTGGAACATGTAGAACCATAGTTACTAATATCAACATAAATCCTAGGACAATAATAGGTGCTTGGATTTTTTTCATATGCTCCATAAAACCCTTTATGACCTGGCCATTAAGCACACTATTTTGTTCATCTGTAGAGAATTCAATTCCATGGATGGATTCCTTAGTTTGCTTAAGGATTGCGTGCATTTCTTTGATTAATTTTTGAGCTTTACTAACCCACCATGCTTTGTAGATGTTAGGGTTCTTTCTATTTGTTTTCTCTTCATATCTAATATTACTTTTGATAATTTTAAGATCGATGTTATTGAATAAAGTCTATCATCTAAGAGCCTACATGATTTACATACATTTTGAAATCAGAAGCTCCTTGGCCACTCCTATGTTTGGGCAAAGATCTCCTTGGCCACTCCTGTGTTTGGTGCCAGTATATAGATATGTAGCATTGGGAGGAGAGTCATCTCCCAAAGAACATGGTGGTCCTAATAGCCTAGTTCATTACACTGGTACTAGCGCCCTTTCCAAATGATTCTAAGCACCATCTAGCTTTTCATTTGATAGATTGATCTGAGTGCAAAGTAGGGAATGAATAATAAGGGTGGATTAAAACAAAAACATCCCTTGCCGATTCACTATTTTCACTATGTGCTAGCAGGCCACAACATGTGAAATGGGTGGATAGAATATACTAGTCCATTTTTCAGTAATACTAATACTAGTGGTACAAAGAAATAGCTCTACTTTATTGCACCTAGAACAATTAGACAAGCGGCTTAGCACAGTTTATATTCAAATGATCATTAGTATTATACTTGATGGGAAAAGATTTTGTCGTTTTGATGATCAATTCGGTTCTTACATAAAACTCTGTCCTCCGTCTTCCAAATTCTCATCCAATGGAATAGTTATTACATGTGTCTTACATATGCATAGTTATTCTAGTTGCACGTATATGTTGAACAGTGGCATTCTTGATCGCAACGATCTTCTATGATACCCTTTGCTAAGAAACGAATGCAAAAAAGAAACTTTCGAGTACATCACATACAAAAGATTAAAGCCAAGGGATAAAGAATCTTAAAGAAGAACGGAGGAAAAGCAATATCTCTCAGTCGGAAGTTCTACCAAGAGATAGGTTCAATGAGCAAAAGGACTACTTGGAGGGGGATGAATAGCTACAGTGACGGTTGATAGAGAAAAACGAAGTCGAATATAGAGATAAGACAGAGACCTATGGCAAGAGATGTTGCAAGCAAGGAACACAAAATATAGCAATTTCTAGGTACTTCAAATGCTTAGAAGAATGAATTCGCCAACTTGTAAGGCTGAAAAGTTATGAGTACACATGGGAGCATAGCTGTAGTATCACGCCTCTCACATGGGCAATAAACAAAGTGAAGGATTGCTGGTCAAGAAGATATATTGGTGCATGGAGCAAGCTTAAGTTCCTATCAACGCCCAAAGTAATTCTCTTTATCTTTTGGAATAAATAAATATCAATTCATCATATGCCTTGAAGACTTCAAACGTTAAAGTTTAAGTTTATCTTATTCAAAAGTAAAAGTAAGAGATTGAGAGAACCAAAATCTGTGACTTGGTTTATGAATTCAACTTCGAATTTTTCTTAGAAGTTAGGATTACCTTTATCGTGAAATTCCCAACTACCATCAATTCAAAGGTATGTATAAAATCGCTATGATAGAATTCACAGGTATGACAGCACATACACAGAGTGATTACAACTTATCATTTGACTGATATTGAGTGGACAATGTACTATCTCGAAGTGAGGGAAGTCCTCCACATATTCTTTTTTGTATCATCTGTGCAATAACAATGCATATGATGGTTCATTTCTATTGATTTGATAGTTTTTGTCTATTGCAAGTTGAGAATAGATCTATCATCGTCGAGCACTTTACCAATCTTCTCGGGGTCTCGACTCCTCCTTCCCCCCATAGGCGCGACTCCATGGCAACCATCTCAAGGGTTGCTCAATCTAGAATCCCACAGAACCTGATTGCTCTACTGGATGCTACCATTTCTGAGAATGAAATTATAGAGGTTATTGATGCCCTTCCCAATGGGAAAATTCCGGGTCCGGATGGCCTCACCAATGAGTTTTTCAAGTCCTTCAAACATGTGGTGGCCACCCTACTGCGTCTGGTGTGGCAAGAGGCTCTCTCCTTCGGTGCCCTCCTTGAGTGTCTTAATAATGGCGTCATCAAGTTAATCCACAAAAGGGGAGATAAGAACAAACTTGAAAACTGGCGGCCGATTACCATGCTCCAAATAGGATACAAGATAATTGCAAAAGTTATCGCCAACAAAATCTCTTGTCATTTAAAGTTATGGTTGTGTGAGGACCAGAAAGTTTTTATCAAGGGTAGATCTATACTTGAAGCAATTGTCGATATTTGGGAAGGTCTTGCCTTTGCTCAGGAGTCTGCTCAAGATCTGGTATTCATTAAGATCGACTTCGACAAAGCATATGACAGATTGGAGTGGGGCTTTATTCTTCAATCATTGAAAGACCTTGGGTGCAGCCAAAAGTTTGCGAAGATGGTTTCCACTCTTCTTGGAAATGCTTCAACTAGAATAAATATCAACGGTAAGCTCTGTGGGCCCATTCGTTTAAAAAGATCAATTAGGCAAGGCTTCCCTCTGGCTCCTTTACTCTTCGCGATCGCCTCGGATGGTCTCAGTCGCCTATTAAAGCATCACATGGACGCTCGCAATCTCAAGGGTCTTTCCCTACCTCTAAACCACGGCCAAATGATTGCGAGACGTTTTGTTGATGACATGAATGCCTTTGTGCATAATGATATAAATAGCATTCAAATGTTTTGGTGGTGCCTTGACACCTTTTGTACAGTGGCGTTAGGTTCAAAAATCAACCATGCTAAAACTGCTTTTAGAGCAAGCAGCGGATCTACTCCCCAATTGTGGGTGGATGAGGGGTGTCAAGTTATCCCTAGTGGTCAACTCTTCCGTCTCCTTGGCATTCCAATGGGATTCGACATCTCAATGGACCAACGATGGAACTGGCTGCTATCCAAGCTGGATAGCAAGTTGAATCATTGGAAAGGTATGCAAGTCAACTTAGCAGGGCGTGCTATGGTTGTTAACACATTTCTGATGTCTACAATTATTTACTTTATCTCGTGTTGGAGACCTAAGGAGAAAGACTTGGCCAAAGTGGAAAGAATCTGTAGAAACTTCCTTTAGACTGGGGACTCCAAGAGGAGGGGGATTCCCAAAATCAATTGGGAAACTTGCATCAGCCCTAAAGACTCAGGGGGCTTGGGAATTTTAGATATCGTTGGGTTGGCTGACAAGCTGGCGGCGAAGTGGCTTATCAAGGCTTGGAGCAAGAGGGAGCCCTCTTGGGCTAAATTGATCTTCAGAAACACGGAAGTCCTTACCTTAGTTGGCCTTCCGGGTTGGAAGGACATTGGGATTCTCACGCTTTTGTTCTCCCCCCACCCGGTGTCCCCTAAACGCTCTAGCCTTGTGTGTTCCTTATGGAAGAATTGGAACAAGGCCAAACAATTCATCAGAATTAGTGATGAGTGGAAGTGGGTGGTTGGGATAAGACAAAATGCGTCTATCTGGTTCCCGATCTACAACATTAGGGGGGTGGAGTCTTGGAACCTCCAATCTGCAAGGCAATTATGGAACAAGGGGTTCAAACAGTGGAAACAACTCTGGAAACAAGAGACCAGCCAGTGGATTAGGTTCGAAGAATTGGATCCAAGACTTAGAGTTACCCTTGAGGAATGGACTCTTCTTCAAAGCAGGTGTTTAGCATGGGATCTTCCTTGCCTGGAGGGCCTCAAATGGAGCAATGGCAAGAAGCTGTCTAGAACCCCCAACTTCAAAGAGAACTTAGATGTTCACCACACTCTCAACAAGAGATGGTGCCTTTCTTGGACCAAACTACGGTGGGAACTAAAATTCAAGTCTATTTGGAACCCCCTAATTGAGGTCAAAAAGTCTGTTCTCATGTGGCAGATCTTGCATAAAGGTATCTGGTCCAATGCAAGAGCTAACAAAATCTATGGTGTGCCGCCATGGTGCAAGCGCTGTTGATATATTTAGGTAGTGATGTGTGTGAACACTCTAGGACCGCTGGGGCACTTTTTTCCCTCTTTAGGAGGTTTTTTTCCCCCGGCTTGTATATACGCCTATTGCCCTAATGGGCTACTTATCTTTGTACATTCTCTAGTAATACATTCAATCTTGTGTGTTGTGCTCCAAGCTTCTTCTTCTTCCTTGTGCTGTTCGTGTGCTTCTGTAGACGTCTAACTCCAACAATTGGTATCAGAGCAGGTCGTCGCTTCTTCTAGGGCGCCGTCAACACTCCTCCGTTTGCAGTCTCAGATTCGCATGAAATTTGGTGAGCATACTGAGGGTGTTTCTGAGATCAAAACAGCTTTGCTGTGTGGTGCCGAAATCGTGATCTGAGCTCGTTTCGGCCTCCGAACGCACTATCGCAGCGCTTGTGTAGGCTATTTTGTCCTTTTGTGCCAAAGGTATATACCAATTTCTCTTTGCCAATTTAAGCGTCTCGAAGTCTGCTACAGGTCTAGCAGAACTCGTCTGGACAGTTCCGTTCAACTTTTTAAGATACAGTCAATCTTCTGCATCAAGGTATTTTAGTCACCGGCCATGGCTGAAAGCAGTGATGTATTCCGTATGTTGGCTGTTGAGGATAAGTTGGATGGTACCAACTACCCATTATGGGCTATATGATGCGACATATACTGGTTGCAAAAGGATTGTGGAACATTGTGCAGGGTGTTGAAAGACGTCCTGTTACACTTGTAACAACAGGTACTCCAAATACAGGTGTTGGAGCTGATAAAGATGATGTCCAAGATGATATTCCGCAGATTCCTGTCTGTGCTGCTGTTTCTGTTGCACCTACTGCAGAGCAGATTCGTTGGGATGGCACAGATGCCCAGGCACATGCATTGATAGCTTTGTCTGTCAAACGTGTCATTATTCCTCACATTCGCTCTTGCAGAACAGCAAAGAATGCTTGGGATACACTTACCACTTTGTACTAGGCTAGGAATGAGGCTCGTGTTGCTTACCTCCGAAAACAGTTGGAGAGTGAGCACATGAATGAAGGTGATTCTATGGACAATTTTCTTACAAAGATCAAAGACCTGAAGGAACAATTGATTTTTGCTGATGAGGTTATCCCAGATAGCTCACTTGTGCAGACCGTTCTGAATGGTCTTCCTGATTCATATCAGAGTTTTGCCTCTACTCTTCGGTTGATGATGAAAGGCAATCCGAATGCCTTGTCATTTGAGGAATTAGTCTCTGTTCTGTTGCAGGAAGATCAGTCCAGGCAGAACAGGTCCATTATGCGTGTTGCAGATCAAGCTTTCTTGGCTAGTCAGAAGGGCAAAGGAAAATGGAGCTCTTCTACTAGTAAGCAGAAATCTGCAGCGCAGTTTCTTCTCTTCACTCGAGCCTGCCTCTATAGGGAATACTGTCACATGCGCCAATAACTCCTCTTATCCTCTTATGGGAGTTGGTAAGATCATTCTGACTACTGCTGATGGTAGTTCTTTCACTTTGTTAGATGCTTTATTTGTGCCAGGGATAAAAAAGAACCTGTTATCAGTTTCTGCATTAGTCAAGATTGGCTTGGTTGTGAAATTCGTTGATGATAGGTGTACAGTCCATGATCTCTCAAATGGCGATGTGATTATTACTTCTGGCATTTTATGTCGTGGGCTATATAAGCTCATAGACTATGAAAGATCTGTGAATGATTCGGCATGTGCAGTTCATGATTCTCAGGCTATGTTAGATGCAAAGGTTTGGCATGCACGCTTTGGTCATCTGAATTTTGCTAGTTTATTACGCCTGTAGAAATCTGAAATGGTGTCCTCTTTGCCCAAACTTGAGGCACCAGGAAAACATGTTTATGAAGGCTGTATTTTGGGCAAAATGCAGCGTTCTTCCTTTCCAAAAGATGGTTCAGTTCGGGCTACGCAGAAATTGCAGCTTGTACATAGTGATGTCTGTGGTCCTATGCAGACACCCTCTTTTGGAAATTACCTTTACTTCGTGACTTTCATTGATGATTTTTCCAGGCATGCATGGGTATATCCACTCAAAGCAAAGTCCGAAGTATTCATGTGCTTCAAACAGTTTTTGGTTTTGGCTGAAAGTCTATCAACATGTAAAATGGGCACCCTCCGTGCTGATCGAGGGGGGGAATATATGTCTTCATATTTTAATGCATTTCTGGCTGAACGTGGGATAAAACACCAGTGTACAGTGCCGTATACACCTCAACAGAATGGAGTTGCTGAACGAAAGAACAGGTCACTCATGGAGATGGCGAGGTGCATGGTCAAAAGTCAGGCTTCACCACATAGTTTGTGGCTTGAGGCTGTCATGTGTGCAGCATATGTATTGAACAGGTGTCCCACTAAAGGGTTGCAGTCTATCACTCCATATGACGCTTGGCATGACCGCAAGCCATTTGTTGCTCATCTGCGTGTTTTTGGTTGTTTGGCATATGCATTAGTGCCTGAACAACATCGTAGAAAATTGGATGATAAGGCAGTAAAATGTATTTTTGTTGGGTACAGTTCTGAAAGTAAAGGCTATCGTCTGTATCATCCACAGACTAAACGCATTCTGGTTAGCCGTGATGTTGTCTTTGTGGAAGATGCTATTCAGCCATTGCTTTCATGTACTAAGGAGACATGTGTTAGCTCCAAAGACATGTATGATAGTTTGATGCCTCTTTTTACAGGTGGACAGGCTAGTGCTGGTCCTAATGAGGCAACTTCTCAGCCTTTGCAGGTTTCATATGATGATGCAGATCATTCCATTTCTGATGCAGATTTACATGATGCACTTGTTGATGAGAGAGCTGATATTGAGCAGGCAAAAACTATGCCAAAATGGCTAGTGCAGACTTTGTGTGACAGCAAATTAGATGCACCTTTGTCATATCGTACTCGTTCAGGCTCTCATAGTACCTCCTTTGCATCAGATTGCTATGCTATGGCTGCATCTAGTCTCTGTGATGAGAATGAGCCTGTTTCTTTTGATGAAGCACAAAATTCAGAAAATTGGATGGCTGCTATGCAATCTGAATATGATGCTATAATGAAGAATGGTACATGGTCTTTATGTGACTTGCCTCTTGGCAAGAAGTCCATTGGCACTAAGTGGGTATACAAGCTGAAGCGTAAACCTGATGGTACAGTTGACAGGTATAAGGCTAGGCTTGTTGCAAAGGGTTATGCACAGGAAAGAGGCATTGATTTTGATGAGACCTTTGCACCTACATGCCGTATGACTACTGTTCAGAGCATTTGTGCACTTGCAGCCCATCATGGTTGGAATGTACATGAGTTGGACATTAAAACAACATTTCTGAATGGTGACTTGCATGAAGAAGTGTATGTTTTTCAGCCCCGTGGCTTTGTGTAGAAAGGGCATGAAAACCAGGTTTGCAGGTTAAAGAAGGCATTATATGGTTTAAAGCAAGCACCACGCGCTTGGTATGAGAAGATACATGCCTATCTGATTGCACATGGTTTTGAGAACAGTCCAACTGAAAGCACCTTATATGTTAAACGTGCTAATGATGTGCTTCTGATCATTGTTGTCTATGTTGATGACATGCTGCTCACTGGTCCTATTGAGACACATATTGCTGATTTTAAGGCTGATTTGCATGCCTCATTTGAGATGTCTGATTTGGGGCATTTGCATCACTATTTGGGCATGCAGTTTAAGCACGTTGATGGTGGAATGGCTTTGTGTCAAACGAAATATATTGACACATTATTGCAGCGTTTTGGCCTTGAAGACTGTAAGCCTATTGCCACTCCTATGGAGACAGGTTTACGATTGAGTCTTCATGATGCTGGAGATGCATTTGATGTTGTTCTCTATCAGTAGGCTGTTGGATGCTTGATTTACTTATGCATTACTCGGCCAGATATTCAGTTTGCTGTCTCGCAGACGAGCAGGTTTATGCATTGCCCAGGAGTCACGCATTGGAAAGCGGTTAAGCGCATCTTTCGCTACTTGAGTGGTAGTCGGCTACTTGGGTTGTTTTATCCCAAGGGGGGATCACAACCGCCAGATTTCCATGCTTTTTCTGACTCTGATTGGGCTGGTTGCTATGACACTCGTGTGTCCACCAGTGGTTTTTGCTTCATGCTTGGTAGCTCATGTATATCTTGGTTGAGCAAGAAGCAGCCTACTGTGGTCACTTCCAGTTGTGAGGCTGAGTATAGGGAAGCTTTCACAACGACTATTGAGTGTGTGTGGCTCAGACGCCTTATGGCTGATTTGGGTGTTGGCCAATCTTCTGCCACCACCATCTTCACTGACAGTCAGAGCGCATTGGCAGCTGCGAGGAACCCTGTGTTCCATGCTCGCACTAAGCACATTGAGGTGCATTATCACTATGTCAGGGAGAGGTTCTCTATTGGGGAGATCAGCTTGGCATATGTGCCCACGCAGGAGAACATTGCAGACCTTTTCACGAAGGCTCTGCCTAGGGAGAAGTTTGAAGCTTTCCGCAAAGCTTTGGGCTTACTTCCTTTTGTGGAGTGATTTCCACATAGCCTTGCACTTCCTTATACATGAGTGTCAGCTCCTTGTTCACCGCATCACTACCAGGGGGGATTTGTTGATATATTTAGGTAGTGATGTGTGTGAGCACTCTAGGACCGCCGGGGAACTTTTTTCCCTCTTTAGGAGGTTTTTTTCCCCCGGCTTGTATATACGCCTATTGCCCTAATGGGCTACTTATCTTTGTACATTCTCTAGTAATACATTCAATCTTGTGTATTGTGCTCCAAGCTTCTTCTTCTTCCTTGTGCTGTTCGCGTGCTTCTGCAGACGTCTAACTCCAACAAGCGCTGTCATCGATGCATCGAAGATTTAGTTCACCTATTCTTCTACTGCCCCAAGTCTCGTGTTATCTGGCGTCACGTGACCCGAGTATTGAGACTCTCGAACCAAATCAATTGGCAACAGGTGATGTTGGGTGAGGCGGTCGGCTGCTCATCAAGGCTATGGAATGCCATCAGGGGTGAGACTCTCTAGAAGATTTGGAGGGAGCGATGTGCTGTCAATTTTGGCCAAACTCCTAAGGAATGGTCGATCGAGAAATCCTTGTTTCTTGTAGGTAAAAGAATCTCACGAGATAAGAGATCTCCGCCATTTAGGCATCACTATATTTATCTCCTCGAAAACAACAAGCTGAAACCCAAATGGGTCCCACATGAGGGGGATGATGAATTTATCCACCTCATTTGTAATGCCCTCTAGGCTGATATATTCCTCCCCTGCATTGTGGGATTTGGGGGGTCCCATGGGCACTAGTCCCATCCACTTATAACTTTTCTCCTTTATTTTAATTAAAGTCCAAGAGATTAGGCTAAGGCCGAACTTCCTTTTATTTCAAAAAAAAAACATGGTTGAGTTTTTGGAACAATGTTACTCTAAAACAAAGGTGGGCTTGGGTCCTCTTAATTACTGGAGGGGTTTGCAAATCAATCTTGCTAGCCGGGCCATGGTGATCAACACATTCCTCATATCCTCAATCATATACTTTCTTTCTTGCTAGAGACCAAAGAATCAAGATTTAACCAAATTAGAAAGTACTTGCAAGAACTTTCTTTGGACCTGTGACCATAACAAGAGGGGAGTGCCTAAAACCAAATGGTCCATATGCAGTAGCGAAAAGGAGAATGGAGGTCTGGGTATTATGGACATTGGTAGTATGGCCAATAAACTTGCGGCTAAGTTGATGATTAAGGCGTGGTGCAACAGAGATTGCTCTTGGGCCACATTAATTTTCAGAAACACAAACGCAATTACTATGGTAGGATACCCGGGATGGAAAAACCTTGACATCCTCACCCTCCTATTCTCTCCGATTCTGGTCTCACCCAAAGGATCCATCCTGGTTAGATCCTTGTGGTCGAGCTGGAACACATTTAAACCTCACATCAGAATTAGTGAAGATTGGAAGTGGGTTGCAGGTATAAGACAAAACAACTCTATTTGGTTCCCGATCCAAGGCATGAGAAACGTGGAGCCTTGGAATGTCTTGAGTGCCAACATACTCTAGAACAAGGGATTCAAACAATGGAAGCACCTCTAGAAACAGGACATGAATAGATGGGTGGACTTTGAGGACCTTCACCCTACTAGTGTGGTCACATATGAGGAATGGAATGTTTTACTGAGCAGACGCCATGCTTGGGGCCAATCTAAAATCCAACTACTTATGGGATAGGACTCTCCGAACCCAATGGGCCTTAAATGGTATGATGGTAATCACCTCTCCAAGCTTCCATACGTTGTAGCTTGCAATGACATTCACATCAGTCTCAACAAGAAATGATGTCTCAGCTCGACACGACTCGGATGGGATATGAAATTTATGTCTATCTAGCACTCTCTCATTGAAAACAAAATTTCAGTTCTCCTATGGCAAATCCTACGGTGTGGAATATGGATCAATGCAAAAGCTAACAAGATATGTGGGGTTCCACCTTGGTGCAAGAGATGTTGCATAGCAAAGAGGATATAGGTCACCTGTTCTTTGCTTGCCCTAAATCCCTACGATTATGGAGGGTCCTTGGTCGTTGTTTGGGACTCCAAGAACAAATCAATTGGAAGCAAACTCTCATTGGTGAAGCGATCAGTTGCTCTGCGGCATTGTGGAATGCGATTAGGGGAGAGCTCCTTTGGAAGATTTGGCGAGAAAGATGTGCTCAAAACCTTGGCAATAGCCCCAAGGAATGGTCAATCCAGAAGTCCCTTTTCCTTCTCGGCAAAAGAATTGCTAACTGTAAGAAAACCCCCCCTTCAGGCATCACAAAGAGCTACAGTATGTCAACAATAAGCTTAAAACAAGTGGGCTCCACATGATGGGGATGCAAGGTTTATCAACCTCCTCAATAACACCATGTAATCAATGCAAGGCCTACCAGAACGGCTATGGCAGATCATCGGAATGAAAATTAGTCATCAAAAATACTTCAATTGGAAGCCAGCTGTGTCGGGAGAAGCGAGTGGTTGCTCCGCGACTCTCTAGAATGCTTGAAGCTCTAGTCCATTGAGTATTCACTCTTCCTCCTTGGCAAAAGGATTGCTAATTGTAAGAAACCACCCCCCCTTTTTTAGGAGTCATCAAGTATTCCTTTTGATCAAGAACACACTTTACCCATGTGGGCCCCGCTTGTGGGTGATTAAACATTTTCTTGTAAAACCAGCTACACTCTGTAAAATCTTCACCTGCTCTGTGGGATTCGGGGGGTCCCGTGGGCACTAGTCCCCTTCTTTTGTATTTTACCTTTATTTAATTCAAGTCTAGGACAGTAGGCTAAGGCCGAACTCCCTTTATTTAAAAAAAGCATGGTTCAGTTTCCCGAGGACCGATGGAATAACAAGGGAAAAATTATTGACGGCCAAGAGAAAGAGATATATGATAAAATCAAGCTCCATCTTGACTTGGTCGAGGTGAAAGACATGAAGGGGTTCTCCTGGTCAAATCTCCAATTGGGGGACTCTTTGAGGAAAGCAAGACTTGATAGATGTTACATCGATCAAAACACCATCCTCTAGTGGGCTATTCCTTCGATTTCCCAATACATGGACCTAACTATCTCGGACCACTACCTGATTACTCTATCTTTCAAACCGATTCCCATGCTCCAGAAAGCCCCTTGGTTTCATGCTTGTCAGACATCATTTTCCCTCCCCTCTGTCCACCAAGAAATTTCTGCAGTGTGGGCGGAAGCCTTTGCATACTGTAATGAACCGTCTAAGTGCTGGAGAAGCGTGGTGGAAAGGACTCGAAAAATTCTAATCAGGACTCAAAAGGCTATAAGAGATATCCGGAAAAAAAGAAGAGAAACGGTGTACCGGAGGCTCTCACGGCTTGAAGAAGAGGTGAACAAAGGTAAGTTACAATGCCAACAAGGTCCTTTGAAAATCAGGGGAAGACTAAGATTAGAGGAGGAGGTTCAAAGGAAAAATCTTCAAATATTCTTCAAAGATTGGTGGGCGGGGAAGGCCGATAAACAAGTCGAAAGAGATGTGTAACATCCTCAAAAAGAAACAAGCTAGGGAATCCATCCCCTTATTGGTTGATAACAATGGAACCGAATGTAGCACGGAAGTTGAGAATAGATCTATCATCGTCGAGTACTTTACCCATCTTCTCGGAGTCTTGGCTCCTCTTTCCCCGCACAGGTGTGACTCCATGGCAACCATCTCAAGGGTTGCTCAATCTAGAATCCCACAGAACAGGATTTCTCTACTGGATGCTAACATTTCCCATAATGAAATTCTCGAGGTTATTGATGCTCTTCCCAATGGGAAAAGTCCGGGTCCTGATGGCCTCACCAATGAGTTTTTCAAGTCCTTCAAACATGTGGTGGCCACCCCACTGCGTCTGGTGTGGCAAGAGGCTCTCTCCTTCGGTGCCTTCCGTGAGTGTCTTAATAATGGCGTCATCAAGTTAATCCACAAAAGGGGCGATAAGAACAAAATTGAAAACTGGTGACCGATTATCATGCTCCAAACAGGATACAAGATAATTGCAAAAGTTATCACGAACAAAATCTCTTGTCATTTAAAGTCATGGCTATGTGAGGACCAGAAAGGTTTTATCAAAGGTAGATCTATACTTGAAGTAATTGTCGATATTTGGGAAGGCCTTGCGTTTGCTAAGGACTATGAACAAGATCTGGTATTCATTAAGATCCACTTTGACAAAGCATATGATAGATTGGAATGGGACTTTATTCTTCAATCATTGAAAGACCTTGGATGCAGCCAAAAGTTCACGAAGATGGTTTCCACTCTTCTTGGAAACGCTTCAACTAGAATAATTATCAACGGGAAGCTCTCTGAGCCCATTCGTTCAAAAAGATCAATTAGGCAAGGCTGCCCTTTGGCTCCGTTACTCTTCGCTATCGCCTCGAATGGACTCAGTCGCCTATTAAAGCATCACATGGACGCTGGAAATCTCAAGGGTCTTTCCCTACCTCTAAATCACGGCCAAATGATTGCGAGAATCTTTGCCGATGACATGAATGCCTTTGCGCATAATGATATAAACAACATAAAGGTGTTTTGGTGGTGCCTCGACATCTTTTGCGTGGCGTCAGGTTCAAAAATCAACCATGCTAAAACTGATTTTAGAGCAATTAGTGGACCTACATCCCAATTGTTGTTAGATCAGGGGTGTCAAGTTATCCCTAGAGGTCAAGTCTTCCGTCTCCCTGGCATTCGGATGGTATTCGACATCTCAATGGACCAATGATGGAATTGGGTGCTATCCAAGCTGGATAGCAAACTAAATCATTGCAAAGCTATGCAAGTCAACTTGGCAAGGTGTGCTATGGTGGTTAACACATTTATGCTATCTACAACTATTTACTTTATCTCGTGTTGGAGACCTAAGGAGAAAGACTTGGCCAAAGTGGAAAGAATCTGTAGAAACTTCCTTTGGACTGGGGACCCCAACAGGAGGGGGATTCCCAAAATCAAATGGGAAACTTGCATTAGCCTGAAAGACTCAGGGGGCTTGGGAATTTTGGATATCGTTGGGTTGGTTGACAAGCTGGCGGCAAAGTGGCTTATCAAGGCTTGGAGCAATAGTGAGTCATCTTGGGCTAAATTGATCTTCAAAAACATGGAAGACCTTACCTTAGTTGGCCATCCTGGTTGGAAGGACATAGGTATTCTCACGCTTTTGTTCTCCCCCCACCCGATGTTCCCTAAAGGCTCTAGCCTCGTGTGTTCAGTATGGAAGAGTTGGAACAAGAGCAAAACAATTCATCAAAATCAGTGGTGAGTGGAAGTGGGCAGCTGGGATAAGACAAAATGACTTTATCTAGTTCTCGATCGACGGCATTAGGGGGTTGGAGTCTTGGAACTTCGAAACTGCAAAGCGGCTATGGAACAAGGGGTTCAAACAGTGGAAACAAATCTAGAAGCAAGAGACTAGCCAGTGGATTAGGTTCGAAGACTTGGACCCGAGACTTAGAGTTACCGTAGAGGAATGGACTCTTCTTCAAGGCAGGTGTTTGACATGGGACCGCTCATCTATCTGCCTTCTCTATGGATAGGATCTTCCTTGCCTGGAGGGCCTCAAATGGAGCAATGGGAAGAAACTATCCAGAATCCCCAAGTTCAAAGAGAACCTAGATGTTCATCACACTCTTAACAAGAGATGTTGCCTTTCTTGGACCAAACTTCGATGGGAACTAAAGTTCATGTCTATTTGGCACCCCCTAATTGAGATCAAAAAGTCCGTTCTCATGTGGTAGATCTTGCATAAAGGTATCTGGTCCAATGCAAGGGCTAACAAAATCTGTGGTGTGCCACCATGGTGCAAGCGTTGCCATCGATGCATTGAAGATTTAGCTCACTTGTTCTTCGATTGCCCCAAGTCCTGTGCTATCTGGCGTCATGTGACCCGAGTATTGAGACTCATGAACCAAGTCAATTGGCAACAGGGGATGTTGGGTGAGGGTGTCGGCTGCTCATCGAGACTGTGGAATGCCATTGGGGGGTGAGACTCTTTGGAAGATTTGGAGGGAGCGATGTGCTGTCAATTTTGGCCAAACTCGTAAGGAATGGTCGATCGAGAAATCCTTGCTTCTTCTAGGTAAAAGAATCTCCCGAGATAAGAGATCTCCACCGTTTAGACATCATTGTATATATCTCCTCAAAAACAACAAGTTGAAACCCAAATGGGTCCCACATGAGGGTGATGATAGATTTATCCGCCTGATTTGTAATGCCCTCTAGCTTGCCATACTCCTCCCCTGCATTGTGGGATTTGAGGGATCCCATGCGCTCTAGTCCCATTCAGTTGTAACTTTTTTTTATTTTAATTAAAGTCAGGGAGAATAGGCTAAGGCGGAATTTCCTTTATTTAAAAAAAATGGGCACCATCAATCGATATTTATGACCGATACACGAGAGCATTACAGAGAGATACAAAAAAGGTTTTTTAACCTTTTTGTCCCCTCGTGTGGGACCCATTTTGATGCTAAGCTTTTAATTTCAAAGAAGAACACCCTATGGTGTCTAAAGCCGGGGACTTTCTAATGTTATGAATTCTTCTTCCTAGACTATCAAGGGTTTTTCCAATAGAAAAATCTCGACGAAGATTATCAAAGTTGATCCCACATCATTATTTCCATATTATGCAAAGAGCTTTACTTTTAACTTCATTCCACAAAAGACTCATAGGGTATGAAAAAAAAGGTTATTCAAGTCTTCCCTCCCAGAGTTGTAATGTGTACAACATCAGGGCATTCCACAAATTTGTTTGCATTGACATTGCTCCAAATCAACCTCAAAAGAATCTACCACATAAGAATGGTCTTTTTCTTCTCTATAAGAGGGTGCTAGAGGTCCTTGAATGTAAAATCGAATCTGATCGATAACCGACCTATGCACCATTTCCTGTTCAATGAACTATAATAGCGAGAAATCCTCTTGGTAATATGAATCTTTTCCATTCCGTTACCATTGGACCATCTCAAAGTTTCAAGACATGGGTGATCTTGGCAAAGTAGGTGACACTATCAAGTCCATCACCAGTATTCATGCGAGGTGCTTTTGGAAAAACTCAAATGATGCATAGAAACTCATAGATGGTTATTATTTCACTTAGGAAACGTTATCAAACTTGTTAGATGATCAAGAGCTTATGGGTAACAATTATGTAATTTAACTAATTTAGTGGGGAGCTAGTGTTGTGTTGTGGCATTGGAAGCAAATATTTAGAAATCAAAGAATCGATAGTTTCTTAGTCTATGGGAATGTTATGAGATATTTTTAGATTGACGTAAAACCTCTCTACGAAATACATCTAAACGAATTTACATTTTAATGAACTAAATCTATCCAAACGAGAGAAGTATATGAAGAAAAGTTCAGCATTTGCAACCCCAAAAAAAAACCAAACACTTGTTCTCTTTCCTCCTTCTTCTAGACTTCATACTTGATTCGTAATATCTCATAACTCTTGTAATGTTCTATACAACAAAGTTATCCAAAAACATAACACACAACAAACATGCATATATATACATAAAGACACGCACACACACACGCATGCACTCACATAACACTCGCACATTACACACACACATCTCAACCAAACAAACACACAACTCACACATGCATGCACACCACATCCCATTGATATTCATCTACACATGGACATATGATATTAAATACACTCATATTAATGATTACACACCCACACAACACACAATGCATATAGGCACCTACACACATATAAACACAACACTTAAGAATACAAAAAGATGCTATTAGTTAGAATAACATTCATAAACACACACACACACACATATATATATATATATATATATATATATATGCATTTAGTATATCTTCATATCCATGGTTATGTATGGAGGGTTTAGATCATGGAGGGTAGTATCGAAACTTCTTTGTTATTACAAATTTCAATTAGAGACTTGATCAATTCATGCTCATGGAATGGAAATGGCTTTTTTACTTTCAACTTGTATCGGACAATGTCAAGTCCGATTAAAAACTATTCGCTTTTTGGTACAACAAGCACTTGAAATAATATTTAAAAATACATTTTTAAACTTGGCTAGGCTTTCAAGAAACAACCTTTCTTATCCACGCTTTTGAATTCAATCATCATTTTCTATAAATATTAGCATGCGAATATACTTACACAAGATCCAAGATTTTCATCTATCACCACTCATGCATAAGACTCCCTTATAATGCCCAAGTAAATGATTGAGAATGATTTCGAGAACACTTTGAATTTCTTCATTTCTTTCCTCCATTCATCATCTTGATGTCTTTACTTCATATATCTTTTCTTCAATCGCAACCATTAATATACTATAACTTATACTTTTTTGGCAATTTCCATTTGTTAGTTTTTATACATTCACAACCTTTTTGTTTTCAAAGGAAAGGCTTAACCCCTATTCTGAGGAAGAAATTTAGAAGGATGCATAGGCAGGAACTAGGATCTCTATGGATATCTTTGTCATAAATTAACACACACATATATATATATATATATATATATATATATATATATATATATATATAAGCAATGAATCAATCTTGCTATTGAAATTTCAAATTAAAATTATCCTTACATTCCCTAGCTGTCTCCATAATGATTCTAAACAATATTTCAAGAAACTGTTTTCTTACTCAAGTGGAATAGTTTATACTTAAGCTTTGATACAATCACTGCCCTGTTTTAAAGTTTTTGAAAATCAATGAATGCAAATATGTAGTGCAATGAGATTAACTATCTACAAAGTAGATATTAATAAATACCACATGATCGTTTTTATTCTTCTTCAATTGGATCATCCTCATCTTTAATTTCATCATTAGCTACTTTCAATACAACATATATAGAAAACCACCTTCTCATTAATTCCTTTATTGCTTCATATTTACTATCGTAAACAAAAACTCAATCAACTTCTTGAATTTTCTTTGGCCATAGTCTATGTTGTTTATCAAAGTAAATTTTATTTTTCAAATTTGATTCCTTTATCTTTTGAACTGTCTCTATCAACTTTTCATTATCTTATTCTAACTATTATAATCTTATGCATAATAACTCCTCTCTACACATGTTATCATTCCAAGGAAGTGTTGTCCAAGTCAAAATTTCATTCTAGATGGAAAATAATGGCATTTGATAGTACATGAGTTCATCAGGAATATACCTTACTGTCTCTATCAACTTTTCATTATCTTATTCTAACTATTATAATCTTATGCATAATAACTCCTCTCTACACATGTTATCATTCCAAGGAAGTGTTGTCCAAGTCAAAATTTCATTCTAGATGGAAAATAATGGCATTTGATAGTACATGAGTTCATCAGGAATATACCTTATGGTACGTTGCATGTCATTCTATCTGCCCAAAGTGCAAAAAGTGAATATCTAGGCCATTTTTTAATATCATTATTACATGCTTTAGCTATGGATTTCACAATAGACGGATGTCCTATCTCAATTGTATCATTGGCTTCTAGATTATATGATGTAGCAAGAAACAAATGAATGCCATGATATTTGAAGAATTCTTTATCTTCTATCGCATGTAACTCCACAATGGGAACTTGTTTTCTCTATACAAAAAGGGGGACATGATGTTTTCAACAAGAATTTGCAAACATTGTAAGTGGTCTTTGAGCATAATACATGTCCCACTACATGATTAGTTAAGTCATCTCATGCAAGTACAATGTAATGCATTTTGTCAATTCCTTTAAGCATAGTTACAAGAAGTACAACCCAATTGTAGTGAATACAAGGTAGATACATAGGATGTAAAGGATCTCTATGTTTAACGGATGAATGAAGTTGGCATGTGGAATATGTAGAAACATAGTTACTAATATCAACATACATCCTAGGCCAATAATAGGTGCTTGGATGTTTTTCATATGCTCCATAAATCCCTTTATGACCTACCCATTAAGGACATGAAACAAATCAAAGTCTTCGCTTTGTTTCTATGTATTCCATCAAGTCTTGAATAAATCTTCCCCTTTACCTTGGAAAACAAAAATAGATCATAAACATGTTTTTGACTAGAGTTGAACGATTCAAGTGAATAGGTCTATCTGAAAGTCTCCATTTCCTCTAATCGCTTTAACTAGTCATCTCAATAATACCATATGAATTCGATGCAAACTAGAATTTATTTATTGGGCTTATCTTAACAGAAAAAAAGATATCTCAAAAAGGTTTTCTACTAGATACGACCAATTCAAGAAGTCATGAATAAATCCTCACGTTCTATACCTTGAAAAATAAAAATAGATCATTAACATATTTTTTATGAGACATGATTGATTCAAGCAAATCAGTATATCCAAAAGTATCAGATTCCCCTATTTGCTTGAATCGGTCGTGTCAATAATATCCAGTGAAACAATAGATTCCCCTAATCTATTGCCCTTATCTTAAAAGAAAACATAAATCTCAAAAAGGTTTTTTACTAGACTCGACCAACTCAAGACGTTGGGCAAATCTAGAAATCTCACATTCCAATAATCACTTAAATTAGTCGTGTAGAAGATTCCAAGATTAGGGATATTATCTTGCACACCAAGAGAGCTCAACGAGAAGAGGAATTAGAGAAATTCATAGAAGAGGATTAGAGCATGAAAACTATTGGAAGTTGGGGGTACCACATAGGTCACAGAACAAATGGTACAAATGGAGGAGCTTAAATAGTTCTATAAGTTGAGTTGATCGTTAGTGTCACATGGCATCCTTTGATTTGTTAATGTCATCTAATCATTGCAAATCTTGGCATACAATTTCACGTATTGACATTTTAATGACCCACGTCATTTGATCATTGAACGTTTTAGTTTAATTTTGCCATGTGTCACATGCAAATTGGTCCATATCATTTCTTTTTGTCCACCTATAAATATCAGTTGCCTTGTTCTTTTCTAATTTTTCAACCTTTAAGAAATTTCTGCCTACACAGCCAAGCACTCTAACTTGAATCTTATACACGATAGATTTGAGCAATTACACCAGTTTGAATCTCTTCGACTGTTTCTAGCTGCTTGTATCAGTCATCTATTGAGATGGAAGAGAAGAATTTGATTGACGGTGAATCATTTTCTAGATGCAATGAGAATCTTCATCCCACCTTTGACTTTGAAGCACTTGTGGAGAAAAGCAAGGCATTCCATATCGATGAATGTGAGACCTTCATTAGGATAGGAAATAGTCAAGAAGTGATAATCTTTGGTAAAACTTATATCCAACCAATCATTTTTGGGAAGTATGCTTTGGATAGGTCTAGAATCACTAGAAAATGTAGGAAGATTTCCCCTTTGCTAAGGAAGATAGAACTTTTCCCAAAACATAAAAACAATTGTTGTTTATTGCCCTTGAGCATAGGGTTTTTGATTTTTGCCTTATCATATTTAGAAAGTCAAGTCAAAGAGATTGTTGAAGAGATTAACCTACAAGAAAAAGAAGAAGAGGTTTGAAACTTTGATGTCACTACTTTCAAAGCAGAGGTTACGATAAGAGAGCAAGCAAAACATGTGAAAATCTTAGAGAAATCATGCCTTCTCCCAAATCTCCCGTATTACTTTATCTCTGGGAAGGATTTCATTCCTGTATATTGCATTCAATATTTCTTGGGGTTTTACTCATTTCGATGTGGACACTCATTTGTGGAGGTAGCAAGAAAATGAGGTCGAGGTATGTCTAGATAAGAAAATTGTGGGACACAACTGATTCAAGCGATTAGGCCCATTGGAGAAATTTTGATGAGCCTATTCCCTTGAATTGATGATGTCTAGAGTTGTTTTTTATGGCTATTTCAACTTGTCTCTTATGTAGTATAATCCAATTATCATGTGTTTTTTATCATTTGTAAGACATAGCCGATTAAAGAGATTAAGCCCATCCGGGACTTTCTCATGAGCCTAATAGCTTGAATCAATTGTGTTGTCAATTTCTCTATTTCATGATTTATTTTCCTCGTCCAATATGTGTTCGTCACATTCTTAGTGTGCACATCACAAAAGGGGCAAGTTTACAAGTTTCTCTAATGATAATGATGATCTTTGAGATCCGATCGATTCAAGGAATTATGATTATCTTAGCCTTCACATGAGCATGCTTTCTTGAATTGGTTGTGTCTATTTAGTTCTTTGTTTGCTCTTTATTTAAGGCCTTTATCTTTCAATATTAATACGTGATGGTACATTTGTAATGATTCTGATGAACAACCAATTCACGCGATAAGTCTCATTGAAGATTTCTTGATGAGCCTAGTCGCTTGAATTGGTCATGTCCTACATTTCTTTCAACAATTGTTTTTCCTTACAACTTTAGTGGTGTCCCGAGTCATTCAAAGTTGTTTTGTTCTCTCTGATCTTGCATTTTCATAGTTTCCATATTTATCTATATTGGATGAGGACAGTTATCTTTGGGCGAAGGAAAGCTATAGATAGTAAAGGAAAAGCAAAAGTAGATGCACATTCATTCATTCACTATCTTCCAAAGTTGAGTCCAGATCTATTCTATGTTGTACATAAGAAGTATAGTGAGGACCCTGATTTTGAATTATTCTCTCTAAATTGTCTTTCAACGTACATGGGTGTTTCCTCACTACCCTTTAATGCATATAGGATTTTACATCTTGAGAGAATAGTAGCATTCAGGATTATTGTCTATGGCCTAGGGCTCAATGCTTCTAGAGTTGGACATTTTCTTTGTTAGTTAAGCTATGCAATGGCTACAGAGCTCTCAGATAAGTATTGTTGGCTATAGGAGAAATGAGTTTGTTAGATAGAGAGAAGATTTTCTAGAGTCAATCTCATTAAAAAGAATAGAAAAGGAATAAATATTTCATTTGAAAAATTTCATATGTTCAAAAACTATATATACATCCAAATGTATTTTTTGGCTAGAAGATTTGTAAAAGATATTCTAAATATTATAGCTTCAAACTAGAATGAAATCTCATTCTTTTTTGTATTTAATCCATATGGCTTAATGGAGATATCATCTTGTGATACTCCTTATTGACACGATCTGTATAGTTTATCTGGTGATGATATCTAGCTTCTAGTCCTTTGTAATTTTCTTCTAGAGGACCGGTCAAAAATCTCCATAATGATTCTAAACAATATTTCAAGAAACTGTTTTCTTACTCAAGTGGAATAGTTTATACTTAATTGGTGGCAAAAGACCCTTCCATGATTGCAAAACACGATGAATGACAGTAACTGTAAGGTTTGGATCATTATGCACATTTGGATATGTGAAGAAAAACCTTGGACATTACAGTTCCGTTGTATACCAAAGCACAAAACAAATGCATTTGCACAAGGACTTCATCTCCAATGTCCTTAGGGATGCGATAAAAATGTGGCAACCAAGTTTTTTCTTTAATCCATACCATCGATCAACAAACACATATAACGCTCCGGATTTCTGAGTGCTTTACTTCCATGATGAATTGCTTTCTTTCTCTCTAAAGCTTGACTCTCACGATGGTTGTTAAGAAGGTTTTTAAAATTATCCTTCTCCTATGGTGTTGTAGCCCCCTTTGCCATGTTTTTCAAAGTGGCGCAAACTGAACATTCACCCATTCTAACTTTACGAGGAATAGACACATTGTTAAACTCTTCCTTCCATAATCGAGTAAAGTGATGATACAACACATACTTCTCATTTCTATTTTCCATGTCTTCTCTATATATTTGAAATACCTCTTGACGAGTAAAGTTATCTGACAAGTGCAACCTTCGAGTTGTAGGCATAACCTCACAATGCAAGCTAAAATAGTTCATCATCCGATTCATTGCATGACGTCCAACAGATCCTTTGGTCCCAACATGGAATGTATCCAAAATGAGATCCCCATTCATAAGCCCCTGTTGAACCCTATGTATTCTAAAATTTCCCACACCCATTGCAATTTTAAATGCAACCCTACAACATCGCATCCCTTGACTAAAGAAATATTCAAAAGCAACACGTGTTACTGACATGTTATCCTCAATCATTTGCATGCGAGAAACAAGGTATATATCCTTCCTTTCACTATCTAAATGGAGGAATTTCTCTCTTAGGTGCTTTAGTTTCTTCATTCCTAAATTGTACAAACATTTCAAACCACAACAATGCTTCACAATATCCAATGCAATCTGTCTATCTGAAGTAAGAAATTTAAATCTCTTTTGACTTACTTCACGAGGCCTTCTTTTAAAACATAGATTGAGCTTGCTTTGCTTTTCCGTTGCTCCACATGCACTTGAGTCAGAAGGGAGATCAATGGTGGGATCAGATGGGAGATCAAGAGGTCCATTTGGTTGAGCAGCATTGCACTGTGAATTGGATAACTTAAATGACTCAACAGAAAACATAGAATCATCAGCACGTTCTAAACCATGGGGATCATCACTTATGTGGAAAGGGTCAACTGAGAACAATGAATCCAAAATTGTATCAATATGAGAAGAGGAAGCAGATGCCCAAGCATCCACTGAAAAGATTGAGCTCATCTTCACTCAGTTCAAAGAAGACTGAAGATGAATGACCTTTTTAAATAAGTAGAAATTCGAAATCAAGTGAAGATGTCACATCAAATGTCACATCAAGTAGATATGAAATCAAAAGTTCATTAAAGTACATTAAAGTGCATTAAACATCAAATTACATTAAAGCCTAAAATTAAAGTACTTAATTACTCAGATATACACTAATAAGGGAACCAAAGATTTGATTCACTTTTGAAAGATGAGATACACAGTTGATTTCTAACTAGATATGAGTCATTGATTCTTAGCATTATGAGTGAATCAAAATATATCCAAGTTTAGTTCCAACTGGATTAGATATTAAAATTGTTTGGAGTAGTGCCATTGAAGACTTTACAAGAAGAAATTTTACCTTTGGTTAAGATTTCAAGGATTAGGTTTTATTGTGGTCTTGGATAGATCTCAAAGAGGTATATGAAAGTATATTCAGAAAGAATTATGTAAAAAAGAGGTACACGGAGAAGTATATGTAAGAATTATGTGTAAAAGCTACGATTTTCAAATGATTTTTGAATCTACGGAAGATTTTCAAATGAATTTTGAATCTATGATTTTTCTGAACGTTGGATGCTATGAATAACTTCATTTGATTTTCTCTTTTCTGCAAAGACAATGAGTGACGTTTGTTAATCAAGACGTTTGAACCCCAAAGTTCTTTGTTGAACGTTTATTCATACATTGATTTTCCTTTTCAACAATGTGTTACAAGGTAAATGTGAATATGAACTGAAGTGAGAAGGATAACACTATAAAGATGTCATTAATCTCCCATATTCAACACAACTTAGACTTGATTTTTTCCCAAGAAAGAGATTCTAAGAAACAACTTATACATGAGATTAGACTTCCTCATGTACATACCATACTCTGGCCATTGAAGTGTAAATTACATGCAAATGTATATAAATAGTTGCAAGGTTCTATAAATATTTCACTAAAGTCGAGGTGAAACAGCCTATTTGTGTGAGTGGTATTTCTTGGTTAGATAAGTTGACAGATATAGTAAGCTACTAGATTCATTCAGTTAGATCTAGTTAGTCTCTGGTTCAAGTTACCCAATTGCCTATAAATAGCAAAGGAGGAGATCATTCTCATTTTGAAAATCCACGAGCAAGAGAGAGCAATAGAGCACAGATAGCCATGGAGCACAGAGCTCAACAAACCAGCAAGGCAACTCTCATGGAGAAGAAGAATGTTGGCAAGAGTACCAAGAGGTAGACAAAATCATACCACAAAAAAAGATTCCTAAAGGATTCCTTTTGTATTGTTTGAGTAAATAGTATGCTTTCTAGGTTTTTATTTCTCGTAGCTCATAAAATATAGATCCAATGAGGGTACAACTCGATGCCAAGCATCGACTTAATGGTGTAAGTCGATGCCAGGCATCCACTTTTAGGTGCAAGTCGATGCCGTGCATCGACTTTGGGGTCCAACTCGATGCCTGGCATCCACTTGCAACCTCAAGTCGATGCCAGGCATCGACTTTAACTTAAATTTGATGTCTTGCATCAAATTGCATCCTCAAGTCGATGCCTGGCATCGGCCTGGAAGGTCGATACCTGACATCCAATGTGGCCTGAAAGTCGATGCTAGGCATTGACTTTAGGGTGCAAAGTCGATGCCAGGCATCACCTTTTAGGTGCAAGTCGATGCCAGGCATCGACTTGAGGGTGCAAGTCGATGCCTGGCATCGACTTGCACCCTCAAGTCGATGCGTGGCATCGACTTGCACACAAAGTCGATGCCTGACATCGACTTGGACCCACGAAAAACACATTAACATATGAGCTGATATTTCCAAGCCCTTTCAGGGATGCTGAGTCCAAAAGTGAGAGGCCCTTCAAGAAGCTGAAAGTGACAATGAGCTCTGTGGATCAACAACGTGACAGAGGCATTGGTCACCAAGCAAAACTGAAGAAAAACATTGCATCCTTATCCTCTGAGAAGGCTAGCAATCCGGTTGGAATGTCCTCTGGTGGACAGAGTAGCATCAAAATTCCTGAGGATGATGCAACTAGGAAGGAAAGGTCGAGGGATGAGGAGGTCTTAAGGACAGATCGTCCACTCCGGGACATGAAAAACCTAGAGTGGTGCCTTCAATATGTGGAAGAAAAGAATCCAGTCCTACTTGTGTTTGCAGGGGCGTATGGGAGAGGAAAGATCACGACAACACAGGGTTTTCAGTATGGCCTTGTGTTCAAACTGGATTATGAAGATGAGGATTCTGATAACCTCCTTGTCCTGGTAGAGACATCGAAAGGTTTAAGAAATGTTATATGCAAGATGGATTTCTTGTGCCCAGAGTGCTGTGTTCCAGAGAGGCTTGCAGAGATATGCAAGGACTCAGATAATCTTATCAAGGACTTGATGCCATGGATCCAGGGCAACATCATGCCAACACAACAGAAGATGACAACCCCTGTAAAGGCAAGGGGTAAGTAGTGCGTGCAGAAAAAGTTCCTGAAGAAAAAGAAGAGAATTGCTGATGAGGAGTCTTCTGACTCAAGCTCTAGCTCTGAGGATATAATAGTTGCACCTGATGGAGAGCTTGCCTCGGGTGTTCTTGGTACTGAGCATAACAAGATGAGGGAGGACATAGCTAGAAGAAAAGTTGTGAAGAAGGGGCAGTTGTTCCACCTGCCAATCAATATCATCCATAGGCCACCAATAGATCCAGTCACAGGGAGAAGGCCCCTTGAGATCAGGGAGCCACACAATTTGCACGTGTAGAATCGTAAGAAGAAAATGAAAATAAATCCTCATGCTACTGTTGTGCCTTTCCTTGTCATGGTGGATCTGGAGGAGTGCAGCTTTGTGGAGGAGTTCAATGAGGGTCTGTTTCAAGATTATACATATTATGTGATTGGTGGTTCACACTCTGCAGAGGCCCGCAGACAGCTAGTGAAGGAGCATCCCACCACATTCTTCTTCAGGTATGCAGAGTGCAAGATATATGTTGGTCTTACAACTGAGGAAGCCAAGCTTCTTGCTTGGGATCACAACAATGACAATGACTACAGGCCAAAAATGTCCTCCATAGAGAGAATTCAGTTCTTCCACCATGAATATGAAGATTGTCTCGTGAAGGAAGCTGGAAGAATACATCCCAATCCACGAAAGCAATGCCTTATTGAGGTTGGAATTGCACTGGATGAGAATCGGAAGTCTGATGCTTTGAGAAAATATGATCCATGGTTTCAACTAGCATTCAGAATAGGTGAGATCTGGGATCTGCAGGATAAAATTTTCACAATGTGGGAGAACAAGGAGGTCAAGGGCCAGAAGCAACGGAAGTCGAGGCCAGACCCACAGGTTGATCTGAAGGCAAAGGGAAGGAAAGTTGACCTCTCAATTGAAGAGGCTCCTGAGGACATGAAGCTGATACCATGGAGGGCCCTTCAAGGAATCAAGGATGATACATTGATTATATCAACTTTGTCAAGAGTAATCTCCAAGAAGTTAAGCCTGGAGGAGATGGTGACTGAGCTCAATAAGTATGTATGTTATTCTCACATCCTTTTTCCCTCCTCCCATGTTTCTGGTCTAACCTAGTCTTTTTTTCATTTCTGTGACTGTAGTCATAAAGTATACATGAAGATTCAGGAGGTGATGATGAAGAGGCTGGGTTGTTTTTCTTGGACAGAGGTCCAAGCAGACTATCCAACCACATCATCCTACAAAGCTTTATCAGAATATTTTATCCTGTTTCGTGATTGGGTAGGTTCTCTTTTAGAGAGCATGCCTAGTTTGCTATTAGACTAGATGCCTTGATTCACCTAACCAAATCGATGCCAGGCTTTTAGTAGGAACTCGACGCCTGGCATCGACTTGGGGGCATAAGTTGATGCCTGGCATCCACTTGGGTGCATAAGTCGATGCTTGGCATCGACCTCGTGGCATAAGTCAATGCCAGGTATTCTTATGATACTTCTTACATAACTCAGAAGAACTATGCATATATGGTCAAAGATGATGAAGAACCTCAGAACTATGATGAAGCTAAAGGTAAGAAGCAACGGGAAGAAGCCATGAAGGAAGAAGTCAATGCATTAGAGGAGAACAAGACATGGGAACTTGTTTCTAAACCAAATGGTAAGAAAGTAATTGGAAATAAATGGGTTTATAAAGTGAAGAAGCTTGCAGATGGAAGTATAGCCAGATACAAAGCTAGAGTGGTGGTGAAAGGCTATGCCCAAACCAATGGCATAGATTATGATGAGACATTCACTCCTATAGCTAAGATGTCAACTATAAGGACAATCATTGCTATTGCAACTTCAAAATGATGGACCCTAAGTCAATTGGATATAAAGAATGCATTCTTGAATGGATACATATGAGATGATGTATACATGGAACAACCTCAAGGGTTTATAGATTCCAAGTATCCAAATTTTGTTTGCAGGTTGAGAAGAACACTCTATGGATTGAAGCAAGCTCCAAGAGCATGGAACTATAGACTGGTGAAGTATCTCAATGATATTGGATATCAAAGTTGAAAAGCAGATCCAAGTCTACTCATCAAAAGAGCAGAGGAAGGTACAATCTACATTTGTATTTATATAGATGACATTATAATCACACGTACTTCAGATGAAGGAATCAAGGAGGTAAAAAGATTACTTGAAAAAGAATTCAAGATCAGTGACTTAGAAAAGTTGTCATACTTTCTTGGAATGGAAGTCACTTATACAGATCATGGCATATATGTATCACAAGAAAGGTATCTTCTGAATCTATTGAAGAAGTTTGATATGGAAAATTGCAGAGAAGCTTCAACTCCACTTGAAGTTAATCACAAGCTCAGTAAATATGATGGTGCAGAATACAAAGATATGAGGAAGTATCAATCTCTTGTGGGTAGTTTGATTTATGCTACACTAAGAAGACCTGATCTTAGTTCTACAGTGGGAGTTTTGTCACAATTCATGCATTGTCCAAAGGACCCACATTGGATTGCAGGTCAAAGAGTTCTCAGATATATAAAAGGAACTATAAAGGAAGGATTATACTATCCTTTTACATCAGATTTGAAGTTGAGAGCCTATAGTGATTGAGACTGGGCAGGTAACCAGGATGACAGAAGATCAACTCATGGCTACATGGTATACATTGGTGACAAGCTTGTAAGTTGGTGTTCAAAGAAACAACATACAATAGCATTATCATCAACTGAAGCTGAGTACAATGGACTTGTGGAAGCAGGTAAGGAGGTCATATGGATGCAGACATTGTTCAAAAGCTTGGGCATTGATCAAGGTATACCTACAATACATGGAGATAATATGATTTCACTTTATCTTGCAGCAAATCCAGTATTTCATGCAAGAACAAAACATATAGAGATACATTATCATTTCCTAAGAAAAAAGGTAATGGAGAAAGAAATTGAAGTGGACTACATTTCTACAAAAGATCAGATAGCAGACATAATGACAAAGAACTTGGATGGTGTGAAGACCAGCAGATTTAAAAGCATGGTAGGAGTAAAAGAAAAGAAGATGATATGAAGAAATAGAGAATGTCAATTAGTGATTGAGGGGGAGCTATTGGAGAAACAATCACTAATTGGACATATATTTGAAGGTCAAATCTTAGGAAGAAAACCACATGCCTATGTGAAGGGACAAATTCACAAGTGTATTATATTTGTAAAGTTAGTTCACTTTCGTTCTATAAGTTTTTTAAAAATCAGGAGAATAAGAAAATCTATATAAGTTAGTTTGTATCAACTGACGCAATGAGGAAGACAATGAGAAAGTGAGTTAGTACTCATTTTGTATGACTCAAAATTGTCGGGCTTCTCTGCATGAGAAAGCACTTGTGCATTTGTGAGCTTTCATAGTTATGGAAAGAGTTTATTAAACTTCTGTGTATAAGTCTTCTTCTTCCATCTCGAGAGTTTGTCTTGTGTGAAATGATTTCAAAAGTTGAAGTTCTCCAAGCAAGTCGATGCCTGACATCGACTTTGTGTTGATAAGTTTGTGTTTTATTCTCTGAGTGTTATGTACTGCTAGAACTTCTTAAAAACATGAAGTTTGTGGAGCAACTCGATGCCTGGCATCGAGTTTCAGCATAAAGTCGATGCCTGGCATCGACTTCCCACATAAAAGTGGTCTTGCTCATGTCTTGTGTTCATAGGGTAATTCTGGCACTGAAAAAGTGGCTAAAAAAGCTCAAAGTCGATGTCTCCGCATCAACTTTTGGTTGCAAGTCGATGCTATGCATCGAATTTTCATTTTTAGACACTCTGAATTACTAAAAGAGGTAAAATTTCCACTTTTGAAAGTCATATAGGGTCATCTTGTGAAGGCTATATCTTGAGTTCTAGAGATTCGTTTCTTGGATATGATAGCTTGTTGGAAAGCTCTACTCTTCTACTTTCATCCACCAAAATATCTTGGAGAAATAATATTTGAGCTAAGAGAAATTAGCAAAATACGGAAGGTATGTCATTTCAATGACTGGAAAGCTCTGAAGAAGTAAAGTTCTTGGTTTTGGCTATCATTTCTCCAAGTTTGGAGTGGTAATGAGTTAATAGTCATCCTAGAGGTCTTCTAGTGTCACATTAATTCATTTCTTGTGGTGTTTTACACATCAACACTATTGTGGAATCCCTAGATGTATTGCAATTAATTGCTCGAACAAGAGAACAAATTCCAAAGTCGCAGTCACCCTTGTAGAGCAAGGAAACGAGGAATTCCAGTTGTAAAAGAGACCGTGCAGCTGGACCATGATATAAGAAAGGGTCTTATCATCCCAGCTACACCCATAGAAACATGTCTTGCACCTGTCGAGTTAATCATGCCCAAGAAGACCCTTTCCCTTACAGCCTTAGTAGATTCAGGAGCCTCGTCATGTTTCATCAATGAAGGATTGGTTAAGAAACATGGAACTCTTGTACTTCAGAAGAACAGACAAGTAGTAGTGAAAGTAGTAGATGGATGACCTCTAGCATCTCGGAATATAAAAATGGAAACCACACCATTAAGAGTACACCTTGGTGACCATGAATCCCACATATGTTCCAATATAATATCAATCCTAGTACATCTAGTTATCATTGGAATGCCCTGGTTAAAGAAGCATAATCCAGACATTAATTAGGAAAAGAATAAAATCGCCCATCCAAACATCCAAAAGAACCCAACATATGTCGGAGCCAAAGCCTTCATACATGCAGTAAGGAAGGAACCTACATATATGATCTATGTCATACCAGCTCAAGAATCCAAGAATGATGATCCAATGCAGCTACCCAATCAGTACAAAGGCTTTGAAGGTGTTTTCAAAAAGAAGAATGCAGATATCCTCCTAGAGCATAGACCTTATGATTGTCCCGTAGATCTTCAAGAGGGAGCACAACCACCCTTTGGACCAATCTATAAACTATCTCCAAAGGAACTTATAAAACTAGGCAAGAACATTGATGAGAATCTAGGAAAGGGGTTTATCAAACACTCAAAGCCTCCAGCAGGAGCTCCTATTTTATTTGTAAAGAAGAAGGACGGGACTCTCTGGATGTGTGTAGACTATCAGAGTTTGAATAAAGTCACTATAAAGAACAGATACCCTCTACCACTCATATCAAAGCTCTTGGAACGCCTTGGAAAGGCAAAATTCTTCATGAAGATTGATCTTCGAGGAGCTTACAACCTTGTCAGGATTAGAGAAGGAGACAAATGGAAGACAACATTTCGAACAAGGTATGGCCATTTTGAATATGTAGTTATGCCATTCGGTCTTACAAATGCTCCAACTGTCTTCCAACATATGATGAATTATATCTTTAGAAAATATTTAGATGATTTTATTGTAATATACCTTGATGATATCTTGATATTCTCCAACAATCTAGAGGATCATGAATGTCATGTAAAGATAGTCCTAGAGAAACTAAGAGGAAAAGGATTATATGCAAAATTGGAGAAGTGCTCTTTCCATAACATAGAAGTGGAATTTTTAGGGTACATTGTATTAGATAAAGGAATTTTTATGGACCCGAAGGAGATTGAAACAATCCTTGATTGGCAACCACCTTCATATGTTTGAGATATACAATGTTTTCTGGGGTTTGTCAATTTGTACAGGATATTCATCAGAGATTACTCCAAGATAGTAATACCTCTTACCAAGCTTATAGGAAACTCTAAATTCTCATGGTCCAAAGAAGTAGAAAAATCCTTCTAGACCTTTAAATAAGCATTCATTGCTGCTCTAATTCTATTTCATCCTGATTCGAGTCAGCCCTTCCTCCTAGAGATAGATGCATCAAACTTTGCCCTAGGGGCCATTCTTTTCTAATATGGAGATGATGGGCATCTACATCCAGTTGCATATCATTCAAGGAAATTCTTCCCTCTAGAAATTAATTATGAAATTCATGATAAAGAACTTCTTGCCATAGTGGATGCATTTGATACTTGGCGTCACCATCTAGAAGGAGTACCTCATAAAGTTAATGTGTATATAGATCACAAGAACCTAGAGTACTTTATGACCACTCGCATTCTCAATAGAAGGCAATCTCGATGGAGTAACTTTCTATCCAGGTTTGACTTTTTCATCACCTGTCGTCCAGGACGTCAACAATGTCAGTGAGATGCCTTGTCTAGAAGATCTTACCTTGCATCAAAGAAGGGTGAAGAGGCCTTCGATCAACAAGAGAGTGTATTACTCAAGCCTGAGCATCTCCAGTTAGCAGCTATCTCTTCAACCCATCCTGAAGATTTAGCCTTGAATCATCTGATTCGTGAGAATCTACCACAAGATGAATTATTTTGTAATGTCAAATAGAAAACTCAAGAAGGAAAATTCCAAGACGTAAATGAATTCTACGATAAGGACGGGTTACTATTGTATAAGAACCTATTATATGTCCCTCCAGGAAAGCCTAGGATCCAAGTACTTCAACAACGTCATGATAACCTTGTAGCAGGATATTTTGGAGTAAATAAAACAATAGAACTCACATCCAGGGATTTTTGGTGGCCTCAAATATGGAAGGAAGTCAAAGTATATATCCGAACGTGTGACACTTGCAATAGATCTAAGGTACCACGACATAAGCCTCGTGGACTCTTGCAACCTTTACCTATTCTAGAAAGTCCATGGGCTTCATTGTCTATGGATTTCATCACAGATCTACCAAAGTCAGATAAGTATGATGCCATTCTTATTATTGTGGATAGATTCACAAAGATGGCACACTTCATTCCAACTAGAAAGGCAATCACAGGTGCAACCACTACTAGACTTTTTCTCATATACATCTTTAGGCTTCATGGATTGCCTCATGATATTGTCAGTGATCGAGGTCCACAATTCATATCCAGCTTTTGGAACAACCTTTGCAAGCTCCTTGGTGTCCAAGTTAAACTATCTACAACAAAACATCCATAGATTGATGGACAAGCAGAACGGATGAATCAAGTCCTAGAGTAATATCTCCGTTGCACTAGCAACTATCACCAAAATGATTGGTTTGAGTTGTTACCCTTTGTAGAGTTTGCCTATAACAATAGTGTTCATGCATCTACTAAGCAAAGTCCCTTCTTTGCAAACTATGGACAATATCCAAGGATGGATATACAAGTCTCAAATCATGTCAAGAACCCTGCTACCAGAGACAAGACCCAATACCTGATGGACATCCACAAAGAACTCAAGGAAGAGATCCATAAAGCTCAACAACAATATAAGTACTATGCAAATCAATATCGTGTCCAGAATCCATCGTACCAAATTGGGGATAAAGTATGGTTACTCAGAAACAATTTGCAAACTTCAAGGCCCTGTGCAAAGATAGATGATCAAAGATTGGGTCCATTTACCATCTTGCCCAAGATAAATCCAGCCACCTTCAAGCTCCAGCTACCAAGTACCATGAGAATACATCTAGTTTTGCATGTATCCATGTTGGAGCCATATCAAATTTCACCATTGAGGGGGGAGAGGCCTACTCTTTCACCACCTATGGAGATTGATGATCATGAAGAATTTGAACTCGAGCATATCCTAGATTAGAGAATATCCCGAGGAAGATTAAAGTACCTTATTCATTAGAAAGGGTATGACATCAGTGATCGTACTTGGGAACCTGCAGAAAACCTTCAAACAACACCAATCAAGGTTCGAGAATTCCATAAGAGAAATCCAATGAAGCTCAGACAAGAGAATGTGACCACTCCTTATGGAACTCGTCGCTTGAGGAGGAGGTAATGGCATGGACAAAGGAAACAATCTTGAATCTCAAATTCCATGTTAATCCTATATCTCATGATTGGTTCAGAATTTGGATAAACTAATTCTTCCATTGCTTCGAGAACATGAAAACTCCTAAGATCGATTGTCTTCTTCCTTGATTCTGACATCCAGAGACCACGCTTTGAATTGATGACATCATCAATTCGTAACCGCCCTAGAACCGCCCTTGGAAAACCTATATAAGGAGTGTTGAGAGCAGTATGGGCACCCAAGGACTGACTAGACAAGGAAGCCAGGGCACCCAGGGACTGACTAGACAAAGAAGTCAATGGAGAGAGTCAGAACAAAGTGAAGGAGTAAGTAGACAAAGCAGTCGACGCAAATCTGGCAGATAGGCCCTTCAATTTTTCTCAAATCTTTTAACAGTGATTCTTATCACTAACAATCATTGTAAATACCATTTCATATTTTTGTAGCTCCACTTGGTGCAAGCCAAGGAGTCCTTGAGCTTGAGGAGCCTTAGAAGTACCTACATATCAATTTTCGTATTTTTTAGACTCCGTTTAAGCCCTCAAATTGGCCCTGGAACCTAATTTTTAACTAGGCCGGACACTAGGTCTGGACAGGGCCAAAACCTAGTCAAAAACTATAAAAAGAGCTAGAGAGCTCATTTTTGAGGTTAGATTGTAATTGAAACGAACTTGTAAGAGCATTTTGAAAGTAATCTAAAAGCTCCATTGATTCTCACTCTTTGTCTTGCCTAGTGTGCGCGTGTGTGTGTATGTGTGTGCATGCTAGTGTGCTTCTCACTCACGCACTTGTGCAGCCACTTGCTCGAGGTCTTCATACCATCCTCACGTCTTCCCGGATTGACATTAAAGGAGGTGCTACTCATCACTGAGCTACACCAAATTTTGGCGCCGTTGCCGGGGATCGAGCTTTGAGGACGAGCGTGTGATGGTAAGACATAGAGTTGACGTGTTGGAGTTGTAGGTATTTTCTTCACTCTCATCGATTTTCTTTTACTTTCTTCACCATCTTCATCACCATCATCATCATCACCATCTCCCACGTCCATCTCCATCATCGCGAAAATTTCAGTTTTTTTTTACTATATCCCCACCTCCACCTCATTTCCCTCATTTCACTTGTGAGAGAGAGCGAGAGAGCGAAATTGCATGTGCTGTTTTTGCATGTTTCTTGAGCTATCTTGCAGGTACAGGTCACATCACCATCTCCAGCTTCCCGCGCAGGTACGGAACTCGACGAAACTGTCTCGCAGTCGCCGCCTTCTGTCCATCGCGATTGACAGAAATTTTCACTTGTTGGTAAATTTGAGTGCACCACAGTGGACTAGAGACCCTGCATACCACATTCCCACTAAAATTTTTGAAAATCTTGCAAAATTTCAGTCCATCGCGATTGACAGCTCTGTCCATCGCGATTGACAGCTCTGTCCATCGCGATTGACTGCCAGTCCATCGCGACCGACTGCCTGTCCATCGCGATTGACTGAACCCCGGTCCATCGCGATTGACTGAAGTCTCTGTCCATCGCGATTGACTGCCTGTCCATCGCGATTGACTCAACCCCCTGTCCATCGCGATTGACTGAAGTCTCTGTCCATCGCGATTGACTGAGTGTCCATCGCGATTGACAGCCCTATCCATCGCGATTGACAGCCAATTTTAGCCAAATTTTTTAGGGTTTGTTAATTGAAAAGTTGGGCTAATTTTGGGCACAAATATTATGCTCTTGAGCACATGGGGAAGCCTTAGGAAAACAACTTGGGGAAAACCTGTTGCACAGTGATCCTGTTTGAACCCTGTCGTAACCCTAGAACCCTGAACGGTCACAACTTTGTCATACGAGATCCATTTTTTGAGCTCTAGGGCTTGTTGGAAAGCTCGTAGCATATACTACACGATTTTTATATAGGGTATTTTGAAGTTGACCATACCCAGGGGATCAAAGTCAGGGGTCCTTAGGATTGTTTTCTTGAAAATCACTATGCAAGTTTGTGTTTGTGCTACATGAATGAAAATAATTGGTTCTGTCTTTGGAATGTAAATTTCAAAGCTAACTTTGAAACTCTTACAGAGCATCGAGAGGCGTTCTAAGCAAGTGTAAGTGTGAGCTTGGGAACACATTTCCTGGGCACTCAAGGGCAACCGAGCAGGAAACAAAAGGTTGGACACTTTTAACCCCCTCTGTCAATTCATAGCTTAGGCTAAGAACGACGAGAGGTAGGAGTAAGTCAGAGCGACGATAGGCAGTTATCAAGTTGAAGACTACCTAAAAACTCAAGTTCAAGCTAAAAATTTAATCTCTGTACTGTCGATAACATAAAGGAAAAGAATCTAACGTGGAACGATCAATTGCAAGTGCGAAACAACATTCAAACATTCCTGACGACGTGATATCAGACAAGAACTCAAACGCGATAAAATAACTAAAAAGAATCAAGTGACTGATACCAATTGAGCGGCAACGAGGTTGTACTCTGGGCAAAGAATTGGGCTACTTAGATAGGCATATGAACCTTAGATCAGGACGACATTTAGCAAGGGAAAGACAAAGCCTTAGATCTTCAGAGGCTAGTGTCAACCACACTACTAGGTCCTGGGCCCAGCAGTTGAGCCACCACTCGAACTACCCTAGCTCTGAGACCAGTGAGTCAGAGATGTCTCAAGGCATGGACAGACCTACGGGAAGTTCAGGTGTGCCTTACCTGTACAGGGTAGAAGGCCCTTACAAAACGCAGCTGGAGTACCTTAGGACCAACCGATTAGGTGCTACCATCTATGAGAACGGCTTAGGAAGATCTCTGGTCCAGATTAAAAACCCTGATCAATCCATTGGACTAGAACACCCAGCTGTCAAGTTTGAAAATGGTGCATACCTGGACAAAGAAGGAACCATATATGTAGTCACTAGTCACCCTGATAGGACAGATGACTTTGGGAATGTAATCTCAGAAGCGGACTTAGGTGACCTGGAACAAGGGAACATGGGTGCGGAACCTAGAACCCCTCGAGGTAAATCAGTTCTCACTAGGATTATCACGCCTGAATGGGTCCCCCAAGACAACAAGAGCATAGAGTTGCTCCTCAATCGAGAAACTGATGAAGCCTTTTGGAGGTATAAATCCAATCAGCCAACTGATATAGGAAATATCATGATCTATGAGTTTAAGGATCCGGATAGCCCAGGTAGAGTGACCTACTTAGATCACACTTCAGAACGGATCTTTGTGGTGACAGAAAATGATAGGCATGCTTACACTTGGAAGGGTGAATTTATTCTCCCTCAACCAAGATCAAATGTATCCTATGGTCACCCTGGGGCTGGAACTTCCCAAGCTCATGGTACGCAAAGAGACAGAGGTAGAGATAGACCAGAAGTAAGTTTTGCCAACCCAGTGGACAGAGAAAGAACGAGAACAGAGACGAATAGGGTAGAACCTGAGATGCATAGAGCCCACAGGAACCAAAGAAATGTAGATGGATTCCCTCTGCCGAGGCCTAGAGAGCACACAAGAACTTTGAGACCCACCCAGCTAGTTAAGTCCATGAAGAATTACTTTGACGGCACAGGAGATCCCTATGATCATGTGGCGGAGTTCAAGCAAGTCTTGAGAGCTGAACAAGTGGAAGATCTGTTCACGCAGTACAATGCCTTCGGTCTAACCCTTAGGAACACAGCACTTACATGGTTTCAGCCATTAGATGAGCGTCAGTTCAGGAGCATAGACCAACTCCTAGAGGCATTCATTGTAGAGTTCTCTAAGAGCGGCATAAGACACAATACCTCCTCATTGATTCACAGCTTCAAACAGACCCCCCAAGAGACTGTCAGATTGGCCGGAAGAAGATTTAGACAATATCTTGAAAGGTGCCCTATTTCGGAACTACCCACATCTGCTAAACAAGTAGCCTTATTCCTTGATGGATTGCTGAGTACGAAATTGAGATCCTATGTGTATCTGAAGGACCCTAGGACTATAGAAGAGTGTGTACGCATGTGCATTGACATTGAAGATAACCTAGGGGAAGAACTAGAGCTTTCCAAAATCTACAAAGATTCAGATAGTGCATCTAGTCACTCTTCCACGCAGTCCACATCAATTGAGGAACTTGCCGAAAAAGTAGCTCAGAAATTAGGTGTAACTAGCAAACAAATCCCAAGGTTTGCCCCTGTGAAAAGATGCTATACATGCGGTGGTGACCATATGGCGAATGTCTGCCCTATTATGGCTCAACCCCAAGTAAACCCTAGTAGCCAGTACTGCACCATAGAACGGAGATACACCAATCACACCGCACAAGATTGCCCATACAACAAGCAGGCAGTCAGGCAACCCTATCCGCAGCCCTACCAACAAGGCCGATACCAGAACCAAAATCCACCACCACAATATGCTAGACCCCAACAAACCTATCAGCAACCATATCAGGCCCAACAGAGACCCCAACCGGTGCTAGCTCAACAGCCTCCAAACCCCGCTAACGTGATTCCAGTAAAGTATGCTGTGGCAGAAGAAAACCTGAATAGGGCCATAGTACCAGTAACCCCATTGATCTCAGAAAGTGACCCGAGTGACCATAGCTTTGATTCTACACATGCCGATAGTCCCCAGGCTTACTACATGCAGTCTCCAGAACATGGTGAGTCCTACTATAGTGAAGAACCAAGTGAACCTAGTTGGGAGTCGGATTACACGAACGTCATGTATGCAAACCCCAACCCTAGGCCTCAACCTAGGCAGGTACGACCACCCTTTCCTAGAGGACCATGCTACCGATGTCAGGGAGATCACTTCATTCGTGATTGTCGCCTACCTCCACCTACACAAAATCAGTCCGTGATGATCCAGGGCTTTTGCCATGATTGTGGAAAAGAGCATCTTTTACGAGATTGCCCAAAGAACCCCAATAATATGCCAAAAATCACTTCTATCAATGTGATTGGTCTGGTTGTAGATTCCTCAGGAAGTGTCACTTCCACTGCACCAGTGCAGGTAGTCACTAGAGCTCAGGCATTGCAGCAAAACCAAGAGGCAAGCCAGGAAAAGGGCCCAGAGGCTAGTGAAACCGAGAGCGTGACAAAGAAAAGGACTAGAGCGTGGAAAGATAGTCGAGAAAGAATGAAAAGACAATGGGCCAAAAAGATGAGTGAGCTTGAGGAAAGCATAAGAGAAACCAAAGCGAGGATAACTGAACTCACAGCTCAAACTCCCTCTCACATTACCCCGCCTCCACCACTCCCATCTCCATCCGACCCACCACCTTCCCCACCGCCTTATCAAATCCCACCACCCCCTAGAGTAGGATCAGTCCTAGCAGATCCCACTCCCGAGGACCTAAACATGATGCTTAAAGCATATCAGGCCAGGATCCAAGAAGGGCCAACCATAACTGATCATGAAAAATGCTACCCTAGAGCCGAGCTAGAGCTTGAACGAACTAAGATTTGTGCCAAAATGGTAGAATTGGCTCAGACCATGTTTGAGGCCAGCCGCCTATTTAACATTTCTAGTTCAGCTAAGACGCAGTTACACTTTGATGGACTGCTGGAAAAAATAGAGAAGCTGATTGCACAATCAGAGAAGGAACCTGCCCCTCAAAGAAAGGATAGGGCAAGAGAACGGATAAGCCAGCCTCTTCAGGAAGCCCACGCGCCTCCTCAAGAAGCCTATCTTCCTCCCCAAAAGGCAGATGAGTCTCCCCCGAAAGCTTATGTACCTCCACAGGTGACCCACATTCCTTCTCAAAGAGCGTATGAGCCTGTTCGAAAAAGTAATAGAATAAGTAATCCTCCCCAAGAAGCTTGTGCTCCAGCCATCTATGGGAACGAGGAGAGAGCCAACGATAGAATAAGCCCTCCTTCCCAGGTTGCATATGCGCCTAATTCTACGGAGCTAGACACTTCTTCTTCTATGAATCGGTTTGCACCAGACTTCCTACGAGAGATTCAAGAAGACAAATGGGATAACGAAAGTGAAGTCGCCCCTCCCTTTGAACTTGTGGATGACGCACACGACCAATTCCCACAAGACATCCCATCTATTTACGGGGAACATGAGAGCGCTCAGTCTCATGAGAGATTGGACTTTGAGTCTAATTCCATACAAGAGCTACCCCACTTCACAGGCCCATGGGAAGCAAAGTCCACGTGTATGAGAACACCTACAGTCATGGTAAGGAACGACGACTCAGTCATACCAAGGAACACGGAGGTAGTAACGAACACCAAGGTGCAGCGCGATCCCACTTTGGAAGAACTGCCTAAGGATAGACCAGAAGCGCGAAAATATGTAGCCAGTCAAGTAACTGAAGCTGCAAAACCTCGTTCCAAAGTAGGATCCCATAGGACAGTGCCAGAAATTCCCTTGGATAAGATAGGAGATATGTGTGAAGGTGAAGAAGGGAACACCTATCTTCCCATCACCTATCAAGAGTACACCACCAAGGCAATTTTGGACTCAGGTGCAGGAGTTGCAATTGCCACTACTTCCCTATGGAAGCGTTGGGGCAAGCCAGCACTCAGGCCAACAAGAATGAAATTGCAGATGGCCGATGGTCATATTGAGAGACCCTTAGGATTGCTAGAAGGCATAACTCTCACCACTTGTGGTGTTGAGTTTGAGCATAGCTTTGCTATATGTGACTTTAGCAAAAATCATGCCTATGAGATGATTTTGGGAAGACCATTTATGCGACAGTTGCAAGTGGTACAGGATTGGGGGACCAACTCCTTGTACCTGCAACACTTAGGTGTTACGACCAAAGTCAATCTCAAAGATTACTCTCATAGGGATGTACCTCCTATCCAGTGGAATCCCATCCATAGAGCCAAAGATGATACAGAATCGGTGCATTCCATAGGGTCTGGATCCTCATGGATGCATGAAGACACTCACTTATGGATGTGCAAGGTAGCAGTAGAGGAAGAGAAGAGAGAGAAAGCCAGAGAGGTAGGTGCGAAAGAGACCCATAGATCAATCCAAGACCCAGCCTATGCACCTGTAGTTTTTCCAGACGAAGAATTTGAACCTCACGGTTGGGCAGAAATCTTAGCAACAATGGACGTAGCCATCAATGAAGAACAATGGACACCTCACTGTGATGAGGATGGCTATGACATTTCAGTCTTCTCCATAGAGCCAATCATGGGAGAGGCAGTTCTAGAAGAATGCGAACCTAGCCCTGATGCATTTGAGGATGCAAGTGACTCCAATCTAGAGTCAATCATTATGGACCCACCATTTGCAACAGATGAAGAATATTTCCATGAAGTAGAATTTCAACCTCAGAGGCATGGAGAACTTACAAATGATGTAAGATTAGCGACACATATGACCCCGAAGGAAGAAGGAAAGAAACGAAAGAAGAAAGAAGTCTCACCAGAGGAGGAAGAATCTTTGTTTGAGGTCCCAGAAAATTTTAAGAAGTATGAGATAGATGACAGGAGAGTCATGATAAGAATGCCTAAACGAGAGGCATAATCAGGAGAGGCCTATGATAACAAAGAAACTACCAAGAAAATCGTAGTAGCCCTAGAAGAAGGAGAGGAGAGATGCACGTACATAGGCCATGACCTAACAGAAGAAGAAGAGTACGAATTGATAGCCTTGCTAAGAGAATACAGAGATGTATTCGCTTGGAGTTACAAGGATTTGAAAGGTGTTGACCCTGATATATGCTCACACACCATCCCCATGACTTCAGATGTCAAACCCTCTAAGCAGAAGCCTTATACATATAACGATAATTACGCTGCGAAGATCAAAGAAGAGATAGATAGACTGGTTGAAGCTGGATTTATCTATGAAATTGAGCACACTGAATGGGTATCCCCCATCATGGTGGTGCCCAAGAAGAATGGCAAGTTGCGTGTGTGCATTAACTTGAAAAAGGTTAATGCAGCCACGATTCGAGATAACTATCCGCTTCCCATCACAGAACATCTCTTAGAAAGAGTGGCAGGCAAGGAAGTGTACAGCTTCCTTGATGGATTTTCGGGCTACAATCAAGTAGCCATAGCTCCAGAGGATCAGCATAAGACAGCCTTTGCCACAGAATGGGGCATTTTTGCTTTTAGAGTAATGCCATTTGGGCTTACCAATGCACCAGCTACCTTCCAGAGGCTGATGTGCCATGTGTTTAAGGAGTTCCTGAGGAAGAGTTTAGAAGTCTATGTTGATGATCTTTGTGCTCATTCCAATGTTAGACAAACCCATACTCCTGAACTCAGACAAATCGTTGACAAATGTAGAGAATACCAAGTCTGCCTGAACCCAGAAAAGTGCGTTTTTATGGTCAGGCAAGGCAAGATTCTAGGACACATAGTGTCAAAGAATGGCATATCTACCGACGAAGAAAAAGTGAGAGCCATAGCAGAGCTACCTAGGCCAAAGAATGTCAAGGAAGTACAAGCTTTCATGGGGCATTGTGGTTATTATCGACGATTTATACACATGTATGCTGTCATTGCAAAGCCCATGTACGGACTTCTGACAAACTTTGAGTGGACGGATGAATGTGAGAATTCCTTCCAGGAGCTTAAACGAAGATTGTGTTCAGCACCAATCTTGACCACACCAGATTGGAATAAACCATTCCATGTTCATGTTGATGCATCCAATTATGCCATTGGATGTGTGCTTGCACAACCTACTGGTGAAGGTAATATGGATCTTCCAATTGCCTATGCCAGTAGACAATTGAATGCGGCTGAACGGAATTACACCACTACAGAGCGAGAAGGATTAGGCATGGTATATGCAGTTAAGAAATTTAGACACTATTTGCTTGCAAATAAGTTTAAATTTTTTACTGATCATCAGGCATTGTTATATCTTGTAAACAAGCCATGCAATACAGGAAGATTAGTAAGATGGTTTCTCTTGCTCATGGAATATGACTTTGAGGTTGTGGTAAGAAAAGGGAGGACTCATTTGAGAGCAGATCACCTCTCTAGGCTCACATCGGGAGAAGCCCCACAAGGAGTGTCAGATGACCTTCCTGATGCTTACTTGTTTAATTTGGAAGTTGTACCGCAGTGGGCTAAGCCATTGGTACTAGTATTGACATACGGGCCTAACCATCCAGTGGTAAACACACGGAATAGAGAGATTGTAAAAGCCCAAAAGTACCACATCATGGCAGGAAGCATGTACAAGCACACAGATCAAGGGATCTTGGCTTGTTGCGTAGAAGAGGATGAGTACACTAAATGGTTGCAATTAGCACATGTAGGAGTACTAGAGCAACACCATTCGCAGCAACGAACGTTACAGACCCTAAGGAGACTTGGAGTACATTGGCCAACTATGGAAGCTGATGTCCAAAAGTTGTGCAAGGAATGCCCAATATGTTGCACTAAACCACCTGTGGAACATGCCACTCTCTATCAAGTCTCCATTGTGCCAGATTGGAGTGAACCCCTAGTATCATTCTTGAGGACAAACACATTCCCTCCAGACATGACTCTAGCTAGGAAAAGGAGTTTAAAACAAGAAGCCCAGGATTATTCACTCATTGGTGATAATCTATATAAGCGTGGTAAAGATGGTTACCTGAGGCTATGTGTCCATGAAAGTGAGTATCTTAAGATCTTAGAAACTGCTCACCAAGGTGTAGCAGGAGGACACTTTGGACCGGATCGGGTGATCAAGGCAGTCCTATTTGCGGGCTTTTGGTGGCCTACCCTTCACATGGATGCACATACCTATGTGAAACGGTGTGATGTCTGTCAGAGGGCTCAGTATCCTATACGCAAAGATGAGATGCCACTGAAACCTATGATGGGTGGACGTGCATTTTCTAAGTGGGGAATAGACTTCGTAGGTCCTATTAATCCCCCAGCCAAGGGTTCTCATGCGGAATACATCATTGTTGCAACAGATTATCTCACCAAGTGGGTAGAGGTAAAGGCTACAACAAAGAACGATGCTCAGACAACTGCCAAATTCTTGTTTGAGAATGTGTTCACAAGATATGGGCTACCTATAGAGCTAGTAAGTGATAGAGGCACTCACTTCTTGAACGAAGTGATTGACAATCTACTCCAAGAATTCTTGGTAATACACAAGAAGTCTGCCCCTTATCACCCTCAAGCTAATGGACAAGCTGAGAGCACTAATAAGATTTTATGCAATGTACTGACGAAATTAGTGAACACTAAACGCTCTGATTGGGACAAACAGCTACACCATGCTGTTTGGGCATACCGAGTTGCCTATAAAACAGTACTCCAAGCCACCCCCTTTCAGATGGTATTTGGCCAAAACGCTGTGCTACCCTTGGACTTCTTGATCCCTACATTGAGAGTAGCACAAGAGTATGAATGGACAGGTCATGAGCTCTCCTCTAGGATCTTTGACCTTGAACGATTAGGAGAAACAAGACTGAGAGCAGCAGCAGGAATATATGCAGCCAAGAAGAGACAGAAGGCATATTTCGATGCCCATGTGAAGGATAAAGGCTTGAAAGCAGGAGATCTAGTCTTAGTCTATACATTGAAACAACACGCGAGGAAGCTAGAAAAGAGGGGCTACGGACCTATGATCATTAATAGAATCTCCACGAGTGGAGCAGTACAATTAGCCACGTTAGAGGGTGATGTTCTCCCTAACTATATTAGCGGATGCAGAGTCAAGTTGTATCAGGAACCCCTCACGGAGGAAATGCTCAGCCGACTCAACACTGCTAAGAAACGCAAAGAGGAAGAGAAGCGAATTAGAGAAGAAGCTCAAGCAGAAGCTTTAGAACGCATCAGAAGGATGAAATTACGAAGGCAAGGTAGAGAGCAGCCTAGGACAAATGACTATGCAGATCAAGGATATCATATGGCAATGTGTGAAGTCGCAGGAACCAGCTCACCTAGGATAACTGATCGACGTCCTTTCGTAACCCTAGATATAGGACAAGGGAAGAGTGCAAGGACTGTAAGAGCCTTGGTTGACTCAGGTGCAGCCACTAGTGCTGTTAGAGTGTCTTACTGTCAAGAGTTACAGTTAACTGTCAATCCTGTGGAAGCATATCTCATAGGATTGTGAGGCGTGGAAACCTCTTGCATGGGCGAGGTGGAACTTCCCCTCTACATTCATGATGAGGCAATGACAGTAAAAGTACTAGTGTGTCAAGATGAGGATCTCACTGAACCTCTTGTCTTGGGTCAAGACTGGATCTATGACCAAGCAGTTAACTTAAACCTAAGAAGTGGACTTCTTCAGGTATGGGTCAATCATAGTCGAGTTACAGTAGAGTTGGATAATGGAGCACTCAAGGAACTAGGAAAGGCACAGACTCCTGGTCCTTCCAGGGGTACACATGAAGATGACCATGCTGTTCTTGTTCAAAACCCTGTGTTGCAGAGGAACGATGTTTGCAAAAAAGGAGTCAGGGATGCAACGAAACTCCCTTCTTTTCCAAAGGCCAGAAGGAGGCAACAACCAAAGGTGGAGCAAAGGCAGAAGAAGCAGAGTACTACCTATGCCGGACATCAAAAGAACCTGCACAGCAGAATGTCTCAACAAGTGAACCAAGTGTGGGTGCGAAAAGGCGAACACCCGGTTGCACCCACGCCAACCGCACGGGCAACGCCTCTTATTAGTAACCAACAACACGTCACTAATAAGAGGTCTTTCGGAAGTTCTTCTGCTAACGTGAAATCTATTTGGGTGCCCAAAAAGTCGATGAAGGCTAGCCCACAATCAAGACAAATTTGGGTGCCTAAGGCTTGTTTGCGGGCTCAAATAGCTACACCAAGAACACACCCTACACAGCATGATCCATTCACTCGCACAGCCTACATCTACTCATTTTCAACATCAAGGCACATGAGCACTAATAGAGTCAGTGGTAAATGGGCCCCTCAAAGGCCTTATGTTCAACCAAGAGCAAAACCCATCCACTACATTTGGCAGCCCAAGACTTGTAACAAACCTCCTGATCCCGATTGTAAATCTATGACCACCTACTAACCGTGTCACTCTCACATCACATCATTTTGCTTAGCTCTTAGGTCTACCTAACTACTAACTACACACACTATCACCGAGCACTTTTTAACCCCTAACCACTCCCGGACTTTAAGTTAATGTTGTAACAAGGGACACCATGTTATTTTTGTGTCCATTGCAATGTTAACTTTTATTCATATATTCTCACAGAATCCGCTGCGACATTTTCAACATGGCGGAGGCAGCAGGAACTAGCTCTCACACAGAAACAAACCCGCAAGTGGTGGACTTGGACAGTTTACCCGTTTTGCCTGAGACAATTGAAAGACCAGAAGAATTGCAGGCCGTCAAAATCATACCTATTGCGGACCCTCCGCGTGGCCACACCATGCCCGTGGGAAAGACTTCACATTGGTTTACCGAGGTGGCAGGACCCTTGGGGGAAGGAACGTACCTATGGGAATCAGAGTTGGACTACAATGGAAAGCAAGGCAGATACCATTTCTTTACAAGAGAATTTGAGAAGTTACAAAATGCGGAAGGTCTACGTCCGATATGGGAAAAAGCCGGATTGAGTGCCTATTTCAGTGCCCGACTCCCAAAACCTGACTTCATGCGATGCTACTATCTCATCAACACCTTGACTCCAAATCCGAACCCAAAAGGTGCAAGCTCATTTGTGATTCCATCTCTGACAAAGGGGAATGAGCTCAAGAGGTTTAGGCTATCAAACAATTTGGTGAGAGAAGCTCTAGATATGCGCGGCATGCATATTCCTACAGAGAAGGAAACCCTAGTACCGGACTACATGAAGAATCGAAGTCTCACCAAACTCAAGGACATGGTATCCATGACGCCTAATATTGCAATACACCTTCGCATGTGCATGCAACACTTTGCTTTCCCGGCGCAGGATAGATTCACCATGCCGCACAAAAAAATTTGGTTTAGCCTGTATCTGGCAGAGACACAGAGCCTCACCATCAACCTACCCCACTGGATAATTGATCAGATACACTTAGCACACAAACGCTGGCCGCGGAAACAGGTTTTATATGGGTGCTGTGCTCTGACAAGAATCATTTATAGGTGTTTGGCTTATGACATTCCAATCCAACGAGCCCTGATGTGGAATCGGGTAGAGCAGTTTCGAGGCAGGACATCCACTGGACCCCCTTCTAAGAAGATGAGAGGCACGGTCCAAGTCCCATGTGCTCAACCACGTGGAGCCACCCTAACACCAGACGTCACCCCGCCACCCCGAAGAGTCCGACCATTCACACTCCGACTTCCAAGACGCAGCACCGATGGTTCCACCTTGATATTCCCTCCCATCCCAACGGATCTCAAATTTCCTAGTGGTGCACCTTTGGAAGAACTCACTAATGAAGACTTCGAACAACTATTACAAGATGTAGAGCTGGAGGCAGAAGAGGCACAACAAGCGGAGAATGTACAAACGCAGGCCACAACCTCCCAAGCACCTGTCACACCTGTTGAAGTGGATGCAGAAGATGACGAAGATGAAGAACAGGAGGATGATGAGGAGGAGTATGATCAAGAGCACCAAGAGGAGCAACAAGAAGTGACAGAACTTGTAGGTGCACCTGCATATACAGCTCAACTACGAAGGCTATACGACACTATCAAAGCAGTACAAGAAAGGCATCAACTCTCTCTGGTATCAGGTCAAGCTTTGATGCAAGAAATGCTATCAGATGAAGGGGTGGACCAACACTTCATTGACACCCTCAAATTAGTGTCAAACTCTTTAGGAGTTCTAGAGGCTGTCCACACCGCAGTCCGCCAGTCCGTAAGGTATGACAAACGCAGAGTGGATACGTTACCACGAGCAGGTAAGACTATCAGGATACCCGTCACAGAACCAGAAGTACCCATTGAGACCACAGCCACCCCCATAACCACCACTGACCTCTCCGCTGAAACCTTCGTTCAGACATCACCCATCTCACCCCAGCATCCTCCATCACCACCTTCTCCGCCCCCACCACCACCTCCCACCTTGGAAGAAACGACAGTCATCACCTCTACCTTCACTTATAATCCATCCTCATTCACATCATTCTCATTTCGAGAACCCACCTCACAAGACACCCTCTTCTCTTTCGTCACCAATCCCTTGTACACTTCGACCCGTCTATCCTCTGAACCCATGACTGGCCATTGCATAATTACAAGTGTAGTTGGAAACCCAGCACCCACAGAAGGCACCCTCTGTTTCCCGACCTATCCCCCAATACGGGTACCTCCATTCCATGACCCTCACTTCCCATCTGGCCCCTACACTTCTTTCAACCTGACCGCGCCACCCCAATACCCGTCCCTTGTGGAGCAGTCATCCGCTCTCCAATGTTTCCGAGGCACATCTTTCCAATGTTCGCAATGACATCAATTTACACGAACACCACACTCACTTCACCTACCATACCCACCTACATGGTAGCCCCTATGCACACCACTCTGTCTGACCCAATGGACATCTCACCCACCACAGCACCTCTCCCCACAATTCCACCCTCTCCCCCTCCACTACCCCCCACCTCACCACTCACATCATTGGCACACACAGCATTCACTACCTCCCTACCCAATCCCACCTCCCTTGCATCTCAAACTTTTCCCCTTGCATCTCATAATGTAAATAGCACGTTCAACACATTACTTCAGTGTGCACATCAGCTACAACAAGACTACCATCAATTGGAAGAACGCACTGCTGCCCTTCAGGCAGAATCTCAACGTCTCCAAGCTAGAGTCACCACTCTTGAAGCTGACTACCAGATGCTCCTAACCGAGCATACCACACTACAGCAGGCTCACTCCGAATTGGAATCAAAGACATCAACTGTAGATGACCAAGCAGTCAAGGAACTAGAAACAGTGCTTCAAGTGCAAATGATATCTAACGCTACACTCAGACGCAACATTGGGCTATTAAGGAAGCATATGGCCGCAGCACTAGAAGAGAACAAACGACTTCAACAACAAAATCAAGACAACTTTGAAGCGACTATGGAAGGAACCGTAGGAGCAACCATTAGCCCTACCAGATATAGAGCAGTTCCATCAGAAGACATCTGCATCTTACTTGAGGAACATGCAAATTTCTTGGAGTCATATGAAAAACTAGAGACTGAATGTGCCGATCTAAAGAAACAGATAGCCAGTGTACCCACTGCTCAACAGGAGCCGGTAATATCACAACAATCTACAGAAGAAATGGAGACCCTCCGAAAACAGGTGGCAGAACTCCAAGCACGCCTCTTACCATATGAACGGCCACCCTCGCCCATTGAAGAACCAGAACCTGAAACAGTAGTGGAAATCCCCGTCGATGACAACTATGAAGAGCCATACGAGCCTATGCCGACGCCTGGTGGTCGAACTACAGAAGAAGGACAAGACATGTTAGAAATTCAAGTTCCAGATTGGGTCAGAAGGGTCGAGAAAGTGGGTAAGACACATGATGATCGTGTAGCCGTGCAAATGCAATCTCTCACGAATCTGGAAGAAACGGTCCTTCGGTCTTCCTACTTTCAACATTTATCCCATCAACGGTTAATCACAACATCAGAATCGCAATACATGCCTTATTTTGTCTTACTACATGATTATAATGCAGAAGTCAAAAGACATACAGGGAAGGAGCCCACATTCGCCACTCAATTTGAGATAGGGGATTTACCGACCGATGCACGTGCTGGCTCGATCTTCCAACCTAATTGGCGTGCACGTTTACTCACCGATTACCCCGAGATGATGAGTACCTGGGCAACCATGCCACTGTACATCAAGTATAATCCATGCTATTGTCCAGTGGTACGTCGCAGATCCTGGCAAGCATTTGCAATTAAGGTACGCAACAATAAAGAGTGCTCGGCTTGGGTTAACTATCCGTATTTTGCTCCACCTCGAGGACCTCCAACCGTAGCCTACATGATATCAACAATTCGACACTGGTCTACACGTCTCAATAATGTACCCGACATCGCGGCGAAAATGTGTATGAAGATATTCGAGCTCATGACCATTGTCTTCAAAACCTTTCGGAATGTCCAAGCTCCGTACATCTCTGCCCCTGGATTCTCTCAAGGCAACAAGGATTTAGTCTACGACATGAGCCAAACCCCCTCGGTCGCTATCATCTTTGCTTGGCATGCACGAATAAAGTACTTGCCCGCATGCTTCAAGCAGACATTTGAGGAAATGTTCTCTACGGGATTCTGGGAATACAATTCCGAAATTTTCATTCCCAGACCCACACATTTGCTACATCTATTCGCAGTAGAACAAGCGATCCATGCAGATCAGTTACGTCTGCCACATCCAGACATTCCAGGACCAATCGATTGGGATCGTATGATGACAGATTTGGCCAGAGGACTACGCTTACAAGAACATCAGCTTGCCACTCAGGTTGTGGAATATTACATCCAACACTCCCAGCAACAAGAGTCTGTCAGGGACGACAGACGCGAGAGAGGGGGGGGGGTGTTGAGAGAAGTATGGGCACCCAAGGACTGACTAGACAAGGAAGCCAGGGCACACAGGGACTGACTAGACAAAGAAGTCAGCGGAGAGAGTCAGAACAAAGTGAAGGAGTAAGTAGACAAAGCAGTCGACGCAAATCTGGCAGATAGGCCCTTCAATTTTTCTCAAATCTTTTAACAGTGATTCTTATCACTAACAATCATTGTAAATACCATTTCATATTTTTGTAGCTCCACTTGGTGCAAGCCAAGGAGTCCTTGAGCTTGAGGAGCCTTAGAAGTACCTACATATCAATTTTCGTATTTTTTAGACTCCGTTTAAGCCCTCAAATTGGCCCTGGAACCTAATTTTTAACTAGGCCGGACACTAGGTCTGGACAGGGCCAAAACCTAGTCAAAAACTATAAAAAGAGCTAGAGAGCTCATTTTTGAGGTTAGATTGTAATTGAAACGAACTTGTAAGAGCATTTTGAAAGTAATCTAAAAGCTCCATTGATTCTCACTCTTTGTCTTGCCTAGTGTGCGCGTGTGTGTGTATGTGTGTGCATGCTAGTGTGCTTCTCACTCACGCACTTGTGCAGCCACTTGCTCGAGGTCTTCATACCATCCTCACGTCTTCCCGGATTGACATTACTGACTAGACAAGGAAGCCAGGGCACCCAGGGATTGACTAGACAAAGAAGTCAGCGGAGAGAGTCAGAACAAAGTGAAGGAGTAAGTAGACAAAGCAGTCGACGCAAATCTGGCAGATAGGCCCTTCAATTTTTCTCAAATCTTTTAACAGTGATTCTTATCACTAACAATCATTGTAAATACCATTTCATATTTTTGTAGCTCCACTTGGTGCAAGCCAAGGAGTCCTTGAGCTTGAGGAGCCTTAGAAGTACCTACATATCAATTTTCGTATTTTTTAGACTCCGTTTAAGCCCTCAAATTGGCTCTGGAACCTAATTTTTAACTAGGCCGGACACTAGGTCTGGACAGGGCCAAAACCTAGTCAAAAACTATAAAAAGAGCTAGAGAGCTCATTTTTGAGGTTAGATTGTAATTGAAACGAACTTGTAAGAGCATTTTGAAAGTAATCTAAAAGCTCCATTGATTCTCACTCTTTGTCTTGCCTAGTGTGCGCGTGTGTGTGTATGTGTGTGCATGCTAGTGTGCTTCTCACTCACGCACTTGTGCAGCCACTTGCTCGAGGTCTTCATACCATCCTCACGTCTTCCCGGATTGACATTAAAGGAGGTGCTACTCATCACTGAGCTACAAGGAGGGTTTGGCCATATTCATAATCAGTCTTGTCAATACTAGTCTTGGGAGCTCAAGGAGTCGTGACCGCCAAGTAAGTACTCTCCAAGTCCGAGTTCCAAATCTTGTCTTGTTCCTTGTTCTAGTCTTCTCTAGTCTAGTTCTTGGACATCCTGTCTTTTCCTCTTGTAATCTTGTAGTACGAGAGCTTGTCAAGTTCTTTCTTGTATTCAGTTCATCTCCCAGAAGGGAGTTCTTGTAATCTAGACATCTTGTCTCATACTTACGATCTTAGGTTGTGGGATCTCCTATATCATCTCTAGTCCAGTTTTCCATACCTATTGGTCCCGGGTTGTCGGAAGTCTTGTATAAGCTAGGTCTTCTTGTATTATTTTCCCTACGCGGGTGTTCTTGTAATCATAAGTGTATTTCTGAAATCTTGTCTAGTGAAGTTAGAGAGCACCATCTAGTGCTCCCTTGACAATATGTATATGTATATGTATATGTATATGTATATGTATATGTATATGTATATGTATATGTAAATGTATATGTATATGTACATGTATATCTACATGTATATGTTTATGTATATGTATATATATATGTATATTTATATGTATATGTATATGTATATGTATATGTATATGTACATGTATATGTATTTGTATATGTATATGTATATGTATATGTATATGTATATGCATATGTATATGTATATGCATATATATATATATATATATATATATATATATATATATATATATATATATATATATATATATATATATATATATATATATATATATATATATATATATATGTGTGTGTGTGTGTGTATGTGTGTATGTGTGTATGTATGTATGTATATGTTGTTGGAGACCTCTTAATCTCCAAAGGTTTGATCTAAACTGACTTAAGAACACTTCTATGTCAGTTATAAACCAAACTTTACACAAATATTGTTCTTCTTTACCAAAACTTCCATTAACACTTCTCTGAGTGAAGAAGTGTTTACTTCAGAAAGTCTGCTTCAGAAATCAACTTCATTACCTGCACATAACTTCAAATTTCTTCAAGTAAATGATGCACAAGTATTCGAAATACCTTTGCGCAATCATACTAATCATTAGTTCTCAAAACTAATCACCAAAAGTTTAATTTGATCCTTAAGATCAAAGGTATGTCATAACTGTCTTCCAGAGGTAGCGCCTTCGACATGGTCAACTTCTTAAGTTGATTTCTCTCAACACAAAACCCGTTTTGCTAAATGCTTTTAGCCATAGCTTCCTTGTCTCCTAACTTAGATTTTAAGTGCTCACTCATCAAAAACTGTACAGTATACACTGAGATCTAAGCAAAATACTGAGACGGAAAAATGCGCTACTCTCAGACTTCAGTTTTCACATTCTACATATGAATGTTCCTATTGATCATTCTCACAGTAGGAGAGGAATTAGATCATGAAACTCTGAACATAGCTTCATTAGCTTCTCAATTAGATGTGTACAAAAGGAATCTTGATCCACATGATCAGACAGAGAGCACTCAGAGAAAAACCCGTCGCTATTTTCTGGGAAGAAACTCTCTACACATCTCTAAGACATTTGTCATCTACAAATGACTCTCTTACACATTTCTTATCATCATTAACTTATATATACATGATTTTTGACTCATCCCGCGTCTATGACATTACTCCTTATCATCCTAAGGATTTAGCTCTACTCAATTTACAAGGATTTCCACTTATATGTACATATGTGTACAAGACATCATTCTGAAATCTCCTTCACTATCTCAAGTATCTTCTTCCACTTCATTCTGACCATAAGCCTTCTTCAAGATCTTTATAATCACTAATTTGTGATTGGCTTGGTCCAACAGCTCCCCCTCAATCACTAATTGTGATTATTCCATTCTTCTTCACTCCTGCCATCTCCTTGAATCTCTGTAGCTTAGGTCCATCCAAGCTCTTTGTCATCATATCTGCCACTTGTTCTTTTGTTGGAGTATAGATCACTTCAATCTCTTTATCAAGTACCTTGTCCCTCAAGAAATGATACTGAATCTCTATGTGCTTAGTCCTCGCATGAAAAACAGGGTTAGCTGCCAAATACAAAGAACTCATATTATCTCCAAAAATAATTGGAGTACTATGATCAGTTTCAAAACTCTTCATCAAGGTCTTCAACCATATCACTTCTTTTGCAGCTTCTACCATTCCTTTATACTCAGCTTCTGTGGATGATAAAGCAACTGTATGTTGCTTCTTTGAACACCAAGAAACTAATTTATCTCCAACATAACAGAGATACCCATGAGTAGACCTTCTATCATCTGAGTCACCTGCCCAATCTGCATCACTAAACACTTTGATTCTTGTGTCAGAAGTGAAACCATAGTACAAACCTTCACTTGGGGTTCCTTTGATATATCTGAGTACCCTTTGGGCTGCAATCCAATGAGTCTTCTTTGGACAATGCATAAATTGTGACAACACACCTACTGCATATGATAAATCTGGCCTTGTCAAGATAGCATAGATTAAACTACCTACCAAACTCTGATATTTCTTCATATCATTGAATTCTTCACCTCCATACCTGCTTAATTTATGATTTACCTCCAATGGTGTAGTTGAAGTCTTACAATCTTCCATGTTAAACTTGACTAGAAGATTCTTCAAATACCTCTCTTGTGAAACATATACTCCATGTTGAGTATATACAATCTGCATTCCTAGGAAATAAGATAAGTTTCCCAAATCACTTATCTTAAACTCCTTCTCTATTTGCCTTTTAAGTTCATTGATTCCTTGAGCATCTGTTCCTGTGACAATAATATCATCAACATAAATGCACATGTAAATGTATCCATTTTCACTTGCCTTCACTAGCAAGCTACTATCTGCCTTTGATGCTTGAAATCCACATTCATTCAAGAACTTGACAAGTCTATAATTCCAAGCTCTTGGGGCCTGCTTCAACCCATACAAAGCTCTCTTGAGCTTACACACATAATCTGATCCAATTGAATTCATAAAACCTTCTGGTTGCTCCATGTATACTTCATCTGCAATGTATCCATTTAGAAATGCATTTTTCACATCTAATTGTGACAACTTCCATCCTTTACAAGCAGCAATAGCAATCAATGTTCTAATTGTAGACATCTTAGCAACAGGACTAAAGGTTTCATCATAATCTACCCCATAAGTTTGGGCATAACCTTTGACCACAAGTCTAGCCTTGTATCTAGACACCTTACCATCTACAAACCTTTTTGTTTTATATACCCACTTACATCCAATGACTTTCTGATTCTTTGGTCTTGGTACTAATTCCCAAGTTTCATTTTCAAGTAAAGCATCATACTCTTCCTGCATTGCCTTCTCCCAATTCTGTTTACCTTTGGCTTCTTCATAAGTGATTGGATCTTCTTCTGTCTTCACAATGTAAGCATAATCTTTTGTTGTTAGAAAAGATGTATCATAACTATACCTTATAGGTTCTTTCCTTTCTCTTAAGGATCTTCTGATTTCTGCACTTCTCAAAGTTTCAGCCTCATTTGATTCTGGATCAAATCTTGGCCCTTCTTCTACATGATCCTGCAATCTACTTTTAGAGTCAACATCATCAATACTGTCTTCATACACTTTTACTTTTGCCTTTCCTTTCCTTTGTATCTCTTCAACACCTTCATAATCATTTATTGATCCTGTATACCATGTATTTTGTTCATCAAATGTCACATCTTTGGTAACAAGAAATTGCTTTGTGGATGGACTCCACAACCTGTAACCCATCTGTCTATCATCATATCCAATAAACACATACTTCTCTGCTTTTGGTTCTAGCTTATGTCTTAATTGTGAAGGAACATAAGCATATGCTACACATCCAAATACTTTACAATGATCAAGAGTAGGTTTCTTACCCCACCATGCTTCATAAGGGGTTCCTCCATCCAAAGCTTTACAAGGTAACCTACTCACAAGGTATGTTGCAGTGTTAATGGCTTCTGCCCATAAGTAATTTGGACAATTCTTTTCCTTCATCATGGCTCTTGCAAATTCTACAAGAGTCCTATTTCTCCTTTCTGCTACTCCATTCTATTGAGGAGAGTACCTGCAAGTTACTTCTCTTTTTATACCTACATTCCACAAATAATCATCAAACTCTTTAGAGAAATACTCTCCCCCTCCATCTGACCTTAACCTCTTAAGCTTTTGCCCTGTGATCCTTTCTGCATAGGCATGAAAATGTTTGAATGTCTTGAAAACTTCTGATTTATCCTTAATTACATATAGAGTAATCCATCTGGTTGCATCATCAACAAACAACACATAATATCTGGATCCATTTATGCTATAGTCCCTTGAGGGACCCCATACATCTGTATGAACCAATTCAAGCATATTTGAATGCTTGTACCCTGATTTGTTGTAAGAACCTTTATGTGCTTTACCTAATTGACAAGCTTCACACTTGTACACCATATGTTGCCCTTCAACATTCGGCAATCCAAGCACCACCTGATTCTTTGACATTTCCTTTATAGCTCTCTCATTGAAATGACCTAGCCTTTTATGCCATAGGTCTAATTCAGACACCTTTTGACTTCCATAAGTAAATAATGCATGTCCCACATTACCTTGGACTTTGAGAGTCAACAATCTTCCTTCCTTTTTCCCTGCAATTATGTTTCTATATCCCTGATTTGGATCTTGCACATAAACACCATCATTTGTGAATCTTACCTCATATCCTTTCTCCACAATTTGCCCTACACTTATCAAATTTTTAGGAATAGTAGGAACATAAAGTACCTTGCTCAAAAGTGTACTTCCACTCTTTGTCTTCACTGATCCAATGCTCTCCACTTTATGTTTGGTATTGTCACTTGTTTGAACTGTATGTCCATTCACCTTTGCTTCCATATCAGTCATCAAGGATAGATTCCCACTCAGATGGTTACTACATCCTGAGTCAATATAAAACACTCTTTGATCTTCTCCCACTGATTCATGAGTTGCATTCAAGATAAGAGTCATATCATCCTTCTGACGTGATACATAATTATAATAATTGTTGTTGTAGGACTGAGATTGGAAGTTTCTTCCACCTCCTCTACCATATGATGTCCTACCACCTCTTCCTCTGAAGTTGCCTCTTTGGTTTCTGCCTCCTCTACCTCTTTGATTAAAATTCTGATTATTGCTTCCACCATTTTGATTGTTATACCAACAATCATTTGCCAAATGATTAGTTCTGCCACAAATCCAACAAGCTTTAGCATTATCTTTGTTCTTACCTCCTCTTCCTTTACCTCTGAAATTCATCTTTCCTTTTGTGAAGTTAGCTTGACTTGAATTCCCTTCATCATCAGTCGATTGCTTTCCCTTGCCATTCTTTTTCTTGTCCTTGGAGTACAAAGCTTGACTTGTACTTCTATCATTGTCTCCTTTAATGTCCTGCTCAAAAGTTAGCATGTGTCCTAGCAATTGATTAAGATCAGGAGTAAAGTGATCAAGTGACAACTCTATGGACAATATGAAAGGCTTCCACTTCTCATCTCCTCTCAGACCTGTAAGTATTTGTCTTACCAACTTATCCTCTTCAATGTCTTCATCCACTGCTCCCAAGCTATCTGCAATATCCTTCATCCTTGCCACATAATCAGAAATTGATTGTGAACTCTTCTTCTTGAAGGTTGTGAACTCAGCCCATAGTGAGAACTTCCTTGACTTGGTTGTATTTTGGAAATGCTCTTCCAAGGCATTCCAAACATCTGCAGCACTTTCCAATCCTCTAATGTGAGGTAGAAGATAATCATTTACAGCCATGTAAATGATACTCCTTGCTTGAGCATCCTTTCTCATCCAAGTCTTCAAAACTGCAAGTTCTTCCCTAGTTGGAATACTAGGATCTGCAAATTCAGGCTTTTCTTCATCTCCTGTAATGAATGCCATCAAATCTTTACTCATGAGGTGTGCCTCCATCCTCATGGACCAAGCTGGATAGTTCTCCCTATCTAGCTTATCAATCTGCGAGCTTTCTCCCATCCTTGACCTTCTGTATCTGCAATTACTATGGTTTATGAGGATAAAGTGTACCTTTGATATGAGCTTTGTCCTTCTTGATTCTTTTCGAACTCGTGCTTTGAACTTCTGCAGGTTATCTTCAATAATTTGTCCTTGTCCTACTTTGATTTGGAAGAACTCCAATATCTGCACCAATCGGAACTTCAATTGTCTTTTCTTCTCTTGTATTACACCTTCAGCTCTGATACCACTGTTGGAGACCTCTTAATCTCCAAAGGTTTGATCTATACTGACTTAAGAACACTTCTATGTCAGTTATAAACCAAACTTTACACAAATATTGTTCTTCTTTACCAAAACTTCCATTAACACTTCTCTGAGTGAAGAAGTGTTTACTTTAGAAAGTCTGCTTCAGAAATCAACTTCATTACTTGCACATAACTTCAAATTTCTTCAAGTAAATGATGCACAAGTATTCGCAATACCTTTGCGCAATCATACTAATCATTAATTCTCAAAACTAATCACCAAAAGTTTAATTTGATCCTTAAGATCAAAGGTATGTCATAACTGTCTTCCAGAGGTAGCGCCTTCGACATGGTCAACTTCTTAAGTTGATTTCTCTCAACACAAAACCCGTTTTGCTAAATGCTTTTAGCAATAGCTTCCTTGTCTCCTAACTTAGATTTTAAGTGCTCATTCATCAAAAACTTTACAGTATACACTGAGATCTAAGCAAAATACTGAGACGGAAAAATGCGCTACTCTCAGACTTCAGTTTTCACATTCTACATATGAATGTTCCTATTGATCATTCTCACAGTAGGAGAGGAATTAGATCATGAAACTCTGAACATAGCTTCATTAGCTTCTCAATTAGATGTGTACAAAAGGAATCTTGATCCACATGATCAGACAGACTCAGAGAAAAACCCGTCGCTATTTTCTGGTAAAAAACTCTCTACACATCTCTAAGACATTTGTCATCTACAAATGACTCTCTTACACATTTCTTATCATCATTAACTTATATATACATGATTTTTGACTCATCCCACGTCTATGACATTACTCCTTATCATCCTAAGGATTTAGCTCTACTCAATTTACAAGGATTTCCACTTATATTGACATATGTGTACAAGACATCATTCTGAAATCTCCTTCACTATCTCAAGTATCTTCTTCCACTTCATTCTGACCATAAGCCTTCTTCAAGATCTTTATAATCACTAATTTGTGATTGGCTTGTTCCAACATATGTATATGTATATTGTCACTCTAGCACAATGGCAAGTACCAATGTGAGGAGATCCACCTCATAATTGTCAATCCGTGGAGGCATGAGGACTAGTATGATGACTATGTGCAAGTGATGGCACAAGTGCATGAGTGAGAAGCACACAAGCATGCACACACATACACACACATGTGCACACAAGGCAAGACCAAAGAGATGAACAATTGAGTTCTTTGTATTACTCAAAAAGTCTCTTACAATAGCGCAAAACTCTAATAAGTTAACCTCAAAAATGGGCTCTCTAGCTCTTTTTAGTTTTCTACTAGCTTTTGGCCGTCTCCAGACCTAGTGTCTAGTCTAGTAAAAAATTAGGTTCCAAGGCTTATTTTGAGGGCTCAAACGGAGTCTAAAAATTATGAAAATTGGTTTTTGGCTACTTCTAATACTCCTCAATCTCGAGGACTCCTCAGCTTGCACAAAATGGAGTAGGAGTAATTGAAAATGGTAGTTATAATGGTGTGAAGTGACCAACATCAGTATTTGGGAAATATTTATTCATGAAAAATTATATGGCCTACTTGCCAGATGTAAATTGATTGTTTTGCTTACTTAATCCTTCTCTCTACTCTGAGTCCCTTCGTTGACTTCCCTATCTCATAAGGCCTTTGCTGCCTTGACTACTACCAACACCTCACATCTCTCATGTCTGTCACCCCTGAGAGGCCTTTGTTGATGGGAGTGCTTGATGTAATACTCAATGACGTCTATGGCTAGGTGATGTTCTTGAATCCATAATCCTTGAGCCAAATCTATCATGAGCTTATCCCAATCTATTGGACCTGGAGTTTCTGGATGTGGCAAACGTAACCGATTAGCATGTATGACTTGTTCCACCGCAAAGAGATGCAGAAATTCTGTTGGTCCGAGAATAAAGATTTTGGAATGATATTCCTAGAACCTAGTGGAGAACATTTCTTTGAAAGTTTTCTTGTAGCAAGCAGGTAAATACTTGATGCGTGTGCGCCATGCAAAAATTATGTTGACAGAGGGGGTCTAGCTCATGTTGTATATTAAATCTCTGTTACCTTCAAAGAATCCAGGGGTGGAGATTTATGGAGCTTGAACCTCTCAAAAAGACATGAAGATGACTATCAAGAGCTCAAATATTTTCATACACATCTTTGTTGCGATGCCTCCTGCATTGTTTAAGTGATTAGACCAATGGCGTATAGTTGAGGTCATGTAGGCAATCATTGGTGGTGCTTTGGGGGGAGCAAAATAGGGATAGTTTACCTAATTCGAACAACCTTTGTTGTTACAAACTTTGATGGCAAATGCTTGTGAGGACTTGCGACAGACCACCGGGCAATAACATGGGTTATACTTAATATATAGAGACATGGGGTCTAATGTTCTCATCATCTCGGGGTAGTCCATTAATAGCTGTTCATGTCTATAAGGTTGAAAAATGGAGCTAGCACGCACATCTTGAGGTATGTCATCAAGCTCAAATTGAGTGGCAAATGTTGGCTCTTTTCTCGTATGCCTTTTGATCTCCACATTATAATCAACTAACAAGACAAATTATGGCATATACTAGCTCTAAGATATAGTAATGAGCCATTGATGAGAGAGATTCTGAAAATAAGAAGATTTGAGGACAGTGTCTTCTAGATTGGCGACCGGCTAGATTTACACAGTGACACAATCATCATGTGTTTGCCTGATTTGCTCCACTCTCCTTAGCCAATCGAGGACTTCTATCTCAAATGTGTCTTGTCCCTCTTCTATGACAGGTCTGGCAAGTATCCGCATAGGGTCATAAGGCTCTTCAAAACTCTCTACAACTGGAATTTCAACCACTATTTTAGGTTTGGTCTCTTCAACAAGAGAGGGTGGCCATTCATATGGTAATAGATGTGTTTGTAGTTTTGCACCTGTTTCCTTAGGGCCTCTAATTCTTCTATAGACGATTGCAGAATGGCCAACTCTTGTTGAGTTGTATTGACACTGGCGAACTACTTTAGGTCAACACATTCTTCCTCTAACCTTTCATATCACTCCAAAAATTTGGCATCATCCTCAAGTAAGATTTGTATATCTTCTAAGGGGACTGCTCTATACTTTGTAGGCTAATTTATGTTCAGGAGGTCCCTTCCATAGCCGCTTCAAAATTCTCTTGGTTTTGTTGCTGAAGCTGCTTGTTCTCTTCCAAGGCCGAATCCATGTGCTTTCCTAGTAGCCCTAGATTTCATCTTAGTGTAGCATTGGTGAGCATCTCCGCTTGGAGCACATTTTCCAAATCTTTGATCACTCTATCATTCATAGTAGACATCTTGCACTCCAATTCGATGTGAGCCTATTGTAAGATGGTATACTCTACCACAAGTGTTTGATGGTCAGCTTCGAG